>OY992532.1:225530505-226145001 GCA_963921185.1 Dasysyrphus tricinctus | reverse complement strand
ATGTGACTAGGTTACATTCGCTGTTTCGAAGAGCCTGCGTTGCAGTTCTAAGGCCAGAAGCCAGTTTCTTAACTTTTTCTTATAAATCTTTCGAGTGTTGTTTCGATCGTGAAACTCTCCGACCTGCTTGAGCTGGGAGGCTGCAGGGTCTTCTTCTAATTGCTCAATACTCCTCTCTTGCTGCTCTTGTTTTCCGATGCAGCATATTCGCATGTGCATCTTCTGTAACTTTTTTCAGCCTTACGCATTCATCATCATACCACGGATTCTTTTTCGGGTTGCTTCGTAACCTTTTGTGGTTTAAACTGCCTGTTTGATGATTATCGCGATGGTGGGGCCACTGGCTTCGGCGTCTGTTGCAGGTGAATGCACAGTGGAGAGCTTCTCGATCAGATGCTCTGTGTACTCTAGCAACTTCATGGGTATACTAAAGTGAACAACAACGTCAAATTTCTTCTTTTGCGTGTGGGTGGTTCTTAATTTCTTTTCATTTGATAGTCGAGCTCTAAACCTAGCCGCAACAAGGAAACAGAAGGAGTCGACATTTTTCCCTCGAAAAGTACGCAGGGCTAAGCTGTTAAGGGTTTGTCTTCAGTCGATTTGGCCATGGTCGATTGTGTTCGCATATCACCCATTTTGGCAGCACCAGGTTACCTTGCTGTTACTGGAAACCTAGTTCTACTTATCACCTTACTACTAGCTTCTGAAAATTCTATTAGTTGGAGGCCGTATAATCATTTGTCTCTTCGTTGAGACAGTGACTACAACTTATCTACCGAAGATATCTCCTTTCCAATTTGAGCATTGAAATCCCCAAGCAAAATGTTTTTAACGTACTCTGGGAAGGCTCCGTAAGTTCTGTCCAGGAGGTCGTAGAACTCATCTCTTTAAAAGCTTTCTACTCCATTGTGTGGGGTGCGCCCAATCGTATGCTCATATGAGCCTTATTATGAAAATTGGCTTTGATGTGGATCAGCTGGGCTATCATGTTTTGGTTTAAAGTCGATAGCTTTGCTTTTTCACCAACGAATCCGCATCCCAACTAGGTAAAAGAAAAAAAAAATTAATGCGAAATAAAAGATTGCAAGGGAATTTAAAAGAATTAAAAGAAAATCAAAAGAACGCATATAGATGCAAAGAATGTAAAAAGAATGCATGAATTCTCAAATGATTACATTCAATTGATTCTTTTAAAATGAATGTGAGGAAAAATGATTGCAAACAATTCAATGAATGGTGATTTTAGAATTAGAAGGAACAGTTTACAGTGAAGTCAATGAAAATACAAACTTTTGATTGAATTCAATAGGTAAGTAAGTTTAAATGATTGCATTCACAAAAGATGGCATTTTTTTACAACATTAATTTTTTTTTAACTATTCAACTTGAGAACCTATATTTTAAAAATCTAAGGTTTCTAAAACTAGAGCAGCCGTGAACTTTATTTTTATTGGGAATTATAGCCTTTATTTTTTTCAAAGGACCTGCTACTATTTCGGCTGAGGAAGAGGACTAAAAAAACTGAGAATACCATTTCCAAAAAAAAGCGTCTCCAGTCAAGATAGCATAGAGAATGAATTGACACACATCTGCATTGATTTTGCAAAAAATAAAACAAATAAGGAAAAAAAAAAAACACTCCCTAAGACAAGTGTAAATGGTTAAAACTAACACAACTAAATTGAGAATCGTGCTGAATCTAATCTTTGAATTTATCCGCGTATACACATCAGAGAAGAGAGGGTAAGACAAATGCTTTCATGCGCGACAGATGTTGATAGGCGTTTTAGCTTCGAAAACTAATCCCTTCTGACATTCGCTACGCCAATAAAACGAATAAATGGTTAATTCCATTCCATCGATGGATATAAATGAATATCATCCCATCAGACTCTAAGGAGACTCGAAAAACCACACTCAGCATCACAAAAACTATAATTCTGCAAAAAATTGAAACAATTTTGTTGTCTCCAGGATATACGAGTATGTACCACGTACGTATAAATTCTTCTCGCCTCATTCTCGAAGAACGATAAAAGAATTGACTTTAAATATAAATCCCAAAGTGCATTTTTTTTTGTTTCTGTGTCTTCAATTCAATGCATTGCGGTGGTGGAGGACACCCCTTTCAATATGAAATAAACCTTTTTCTACCACAACTTATACTTTTTCATCCATAGGATAAAAATGAATATTAGAATCAAGCGGGGGTAGCTTCAGATGAAAACTCAAAGAACAACGAGAAGTTATAGGAAAAAAAAACAAGCGAACAGCAGACGTTCAATTTCCTAAAAACCAACACACAACAAACAATAATTTAGTGGTTTGTTGACTCTTTTGAGCAAACTTCATTTGCGGCTATTATCGAATCGGAAAGGATTATAATTAACAAAATTGAACAAACTTTTTGTACACCCTCTCGTTCGTTGTCGTCATTTTGTCAATATGAAAAAGGATTTTCTTATTTTATATATATAATTCCCCGCTGATTTGGGGTTGATTTTTGTGGGGGCGCGCTGAAATAAGAAAATCAGGAAGATACATATTTGATTTCCGGCGGACTTGAAAAACATATTTGTATTTGGATAATGAGACTTCAAATCCAATCAAAATGAGTATTTTGCTTTGATTGGTTGATTTTGAAGACATACAAACTTGATTGGTCTTTGATATTTAGAAGAAACAAAAGGTGGGGTTAGACAGACTTAAAAATCTTATAAAATTTTGCAAGTTGCAAGGAATTACTCACAAAATTTCAATTTTCTACTGCAATTTGACACAAAAGACTTCAATCTATTGATTGAATTTTTCAAAAATTCTTCTTTTTTTTAATTATAAGTTTGAAAACGATTTTATCAAAAAGTATTTACCAAAGGAACTTTATTTAAGAAGGAAGTTGGAGAATGAGCTTTTGGCTTTCAAAAAAATAATAACACTATAAGTTTTAAGTGTTGTTGTTTGTTTGTAATATTTTTTCGTATAGAAGTCAGTTTTTTTTTTTAGCTGTACCCCCTCCCTAAATAGAAGGAAATTTAGACAATTATTTTCCTTTCTCAATTAACACGCTCTAGCCTTTTTTCACACCTTATGCAAAACGAGATCGATACGAAATGCATAACGAACCAAGATCTCAGATAACGAAATCTCGCATTTTTTTTATTTCAAAAATAAAACCGTGCAAATAAGTAATCCTGAATTTTTATAAGCAATTAGAAAATTTCGTTTTTACCAATCTCGCATTTACATCTCCCACCAAAAAATCTCGCAAATATCAACCGAAATTTTGAAATTTAAAATCTCGCATATCAAAATCTCTCAAATCAAAATTACGCAAATTCGAATCATCATAAAACAGTGTGATCCTTCTCAGTTTTCTGATAGTAAAAGTTCAGCGAACCAAAAATGAAAATTTGAAAATAATGAATATGTAGCAATATGGTCTAAAAGTATGTATCGATTTATTTTGAAAAAGTTAGGATTTTAATGGCATTGCAACAAATACATTTTTTAAATACAAATCTCGCAGATTCAAATCTAGTAAATTTCAGACCTAGAATTGAATTTGCGCAATTTTGATTACAAAAATTATTTGTTGCAATGGAATTAAATTTTTGCGAGATTTTAACTAGCAAGTGTTTAGTTTGCGGGATTTTGTAATTTTGAAATTGTTTAAGGATAGATTTTGTAACAAAGAGATTATAAAAAGTGTAAGTGAGATTTAGTAATTGCGAGATTTTGTAATGTAAGATTTGATTTAAATTTGCGAGATTTCTTACCCAACCCACGCAAAACACCTTGTACATTTGTTTTCAATATTGAATAAGAAATTAAATATTTTTCGACAAGGAAATTAATTAAATTTTCAGCTATGAAAGTTTTTCCAGTCATGAAAATTGGGGAAAATTCGCGAAAACCTTTGCAAGAAATGCTATAAGAAAACAGTTCCAAAACGAAATAAAAAACCCTGATGTGAAGTTGGCTATTCAAAAAAACCGAAGATTGCATTGCTTTTGAAAATGCAAACGCATTTGAGGACATGTTTTCTTTATTGTTTTGTTGGCTGATATGGGTAAACATGTGTTCTGCTTTGAAAATTTTGCGTTTATGAACTTGGCATTTGCCAGCAATTATGTTAAATTTAAGAACAATGATGGAGGAATTGGTAGTGTATCATGTTGAACTCTGCCGGCGCACAATGGGACCTATTGTATGGAGAGCGTGCTCAAAATGAAAAATTGAAACTAACAGTTTCGTATAAAATTGTAATGTGGCTTCAAAGTTGACATGATTGTTTATCAATATGTCAAGTTTTGAAGTTTTGGAAAACAGAAGGGTAATAGAAAATAAGCGATAAAAGTAGCAATTCATGTAAATTCTAAAATTCCTTGTGCAGTTGTTGGACATTTGAAAAATCGAAAAAAATTAATTCGTGGTGAAAACAAAACTATAAAAAATCTATTGGCATCAAGTGGAGGTTAGTGAAAAATAAAAAATATTTTTATCAAATTAGAACAACAAATTTCCCTTACATTTAAAAAAAAACTAAAAGTACGCAGATAATGTTCAAATAATTCTTTTGCGGTTTTGCACACGATGCTCTCACTTTTGACTTCTGTTTCAAATAAAGGAATATTGATACTACTAGAGCACGTATTCAGTTTTAAAAGCATAGTGCGCAAAACCGAAAAAAGATTATTTGAACATTTTATACGTACCTAATTTTTGAATTTTTTTTTAAAATGTAAGGGATTTTGTTGTTCTAATTTGATAAAAATATTTTTTTATTTTTTCACTCACCTCCACTTGATGCCAATAGATTTTTGATATTTTTGTTTTTACCACGAATTAGTTTTTTTTCGAATTTTAAAATGTCCAACAACTGCACAATGGATTTTAGAATTTACATGAATTGCTACTTTTATCGCTAATTTTCTGTTACCCTCCAAAAATATTGATAAAAAATCATGTCAACTTTGAATCCACATTACAATTTTATACGAAACTGTTAGTTTCCATTTTGCATTTTGAGCACGCTCTCCATACAAGAGGTCCCAGTGTGCGACGCGACGTGTTTAGTTATAAAATATTTTTTCAATTCATTTTTTTTTCAACGAATACTGGACGAATTACAGTATCCATGAAATACGGAAAAAAACATTTCCATACGAGACTGACAATATTTTTCAAAAAATGGCTATTTGAATTAAAAAATATATTCCCATCCGGAGAGTTTGGGAACTATGAAGGGCGATTCACTTAACAAAAAGACAAAAAGATAGAGCATATAGCTCAACACACTAAAGAAATTGTTTGGGAGAGGGGGTCTATTCCCTCCGTTTAGGTAGGAGTGGCAATTTTCTAAAAACAAAAAATTGGCTAAGAAGAGAAGAAAAATATTTAAAATAAAATGCACGACTGTATCGCACCTACTTACATGTTCATGTTAATTGGAACTTATGAACTTTTGAAATATGAAATATGTAACTAAAGAAAAAAAAAATAGCTAAATAGAAAAAATCATTTAAATCACTCTTCAAAATTTGAAGAAAATCGCTTCAGTGGCTTGGCTGAAGGTTGAGGTACAGACAGACGGACGAAATAACGCCACCCACTTTTTCCGTGTTCTCTATAATCGTTATGTCATGTTTGATTGTTATTTCGAAAATTTATTTTGCACGAATCCAAAACTTGCCCTATACGGGTAGTACCTATACATTATGTATGTTTATCATAAGTTAAAAACGGTAACGGTAACGACATGTTTTTATTTTATTTTATTTCATTTCATTTTTAAATATAGTTTTTTAGTGAAAAGTAGCTATTTGAAATTTGTATTAAGTTTCAAACTTAAAATTTTGAAAAAAAAAATATTTGTTTTTAATTTGAGGTAATTCAGTATTATTTTTATTTTCAAAATTCTCCTAAAAAGCAGATGGTTCTAAGACTATTGATTTTCAGAATATTAAAAAATAAAGGCGCAGAATTTTGAACTATTTACTATGGTGCTATGTAAGTTTAAATGAGAATTTAGCTAATTTTAAACAATTTACATTAACATCCCTTAAAAATAATCAAATTGCTAAATCCATGATATCTACGGTGATCATATTTCTGGGAGCAAAACCCTGGACAAAAAGTGAAAAATTTAAAAATGGGAAAAAATTATTGGACTTTTCAATAATTTGTATGTAATATCTAAAGTAAAAATAGAAAAAAAAAACAATAACAGAAAAAAAAAAACGAAAAAAAAGGAACAGTAACAAAAATTATAATATCTTTTAGTGCAGAGTTAACTCTGAGTTAATTCAGAGTTTGCTAGTCCTGAAAATTAGTCAACCCTGAGTTATTTCAGAATCAGCGAGAGAGTTTAGTCCCTGAGCCAACTTATCAAAGTAGGCGAGTTATCTTGCAGTAATCTCGATGACTTATGAATAAACGCATAATAGAGATTGCGTAAAGGTACTATGCCTTTAAACTCCAAAATGTTATTGATACAATTTATGTAACGTTGAGTAGTCATTCCAAGATAAACGCGTTTTTAGGTATAGAATAGTGACTACATAAGGATGTTTTTGTTTGACATTGAAACGTAATAGATTTATCTTTTTCGTACTCTTTTTGACACAAGAGCTTTGTAACTAAAATGAGTCGGAGAATATTTTATGAATAAGGATTTACGCAACGTGCAAATACGCGACACATACGCGACAAATATCAGAATACGGGTTAGCAGGTCGCATCGTGTATCTCAGGAACCAAGCATGCTAGGAACATGCAGTAAGGCTCCAAATTGGCAATTTTTTTGCATTTCAAGAATAGGCTAGGTTAAAATTTTGTTGTCCTTTTTTTGAAAAAAAAAGTCCATACTGACCTGCTAACTTCACAGTGAAATGCAAAAAAAAAACTGCAAATTTGGAGCCTTATTGCAAGTCCCTAGCATGCTTGGTTCCTGAGATACCCGATGTTACCTTCACTTCACTCAATTACACCCTTATTTGGCGAACTGCAAAATCGAGAATAGAAATGCAAAAAACTGCAAATTCCTGTCAAGGTCCCATTTGCGTGGGTGAAAGTTGCCCTGCTTACTTCACAGACGGGGGTTTTACATTCATTTTACAAAAAACCTAATTTTATCGGAAAATACAAAACATACCATAAACATATAAATCGATTAATACAGTTTCTTCCAATGGACATAGATTAAAGATTCATATTCTTACTGTTCTTTATGGTTGGCTTCCTCTTGATCTTTTTTTCAAGCATCAACATAACCTAAAACAAGCAAAAATTCTTCAAAAACAACAAAACTATAATAGAGCTTATGACGAGAGACTTGACGAAAATCAAAACTAATAAGAGTCAAAGTAGAATCAAAGCTGAGTTTCGTACAAACTTTATTTAAATCAGGCACTATAACCAAGCAAATATGTAATTAAAGTGAAATTTAAAAAAAATTAAGGTCGTCACTTGGACATTTGTATTATTAAAGAAAGGTTTGTGTGGCTTTTTTAATACAAACTGTCACTGTTTGGACGTATTCAGACAACGAAAAAAAAGCTTTAACAATTTGGAAGAGCTAGTTAATTACTGCCCTTCACAAAAGACTGCTTTGCTGTTGCGCCAAAGATATTTGAGATATTACCGTCAGAAAGTTAAAAAAAACAGCTCTTTTCGCCATTTTTGGGACGATTAAAGCTGAATTTAGAAGATTAAGATTAGTACTTTCAGAAATCTGTATAGTTAAAAAAAAAAATCAATTCGCATAGTTACATTACCCCAAAAATGGCAAAAAAATCGGCGAAAAGCGAAAAAGGATTTCAGTTCAGCACGAAAAATTACTCTCAGATCAACTCTTACTTAGTCGTGTCGAAACCTTGTCGTGTAATCAACTGGTTACTAAAATGATCTATTAGCAAGATTCTTCTTAGCTTTATAAGAAAGTTGGTTCATTTGTTTTTTAAATATTTTGCAAAGTTAATATCCAAAGTAATGTCTGGTTTTCAGAATTTGACTGACAAATGATTAATAAGAACGTTGAATTTTTGAATTGAAAATAGCACTTAGTTACATATTTCTTTTGTTTTTTTTTTTTAATTTGAAGTTAGAAAATTTAATTTTTCTAAAATTGTTCACTAAAACAACTTTATTTAAAAATAAATATAGGAAGGGATTTCTGGCCCCTGGCCCACGAAAAAGTACAAAAATACATGTTGTTGCAAGTGTTAATCATCATCATCATCAAGTCCTGTAACCCCGGTTGGGGCATAGGGCGCCAACAAATCGTTTCCATCCTTCGCGGTCTGCAGATAGATATTTTAACTGTGGCCACGTCTTTCTCTGGGAGGCTGCTTCTGCTAGAACTGTTGATTTCCATGTTGTTCTTGGTCTTCCAACCGCCGTGCACTCTGAGGATTCCATTCAAAGGACTGCTTTGCAATTTCATCGTTTGGTTTCCTCAGTGTGTGACCAATCCATTGCCATTTACGCTTTCTTATGTCAGTGTCCAACCGCTCTTGACTTGTCCTGCGCCACAATTCCTCGTTTGATATAATTTGTGGCCAGCGAATTTTTAGAATATGGCGTAGACAACGGTTCACAAAAGCCTGCAATTTCTTTGAGATGGTAGTCGTGACTTTCCAGGCTTCGCAAGCATATAACAGCACGGATTTGACATTGGACTCGAAGAATCTCAACTTTGTCCGCAAGGAGATTTGACAGGATTTCCAAATTTAGGAGAGAGAACCGAAGGCATCGCGAGCTTTATTGCAAGTGTTACCATTGTTTTTATTTTTCTGTTTTAAGTATTTTAAATCAATTTTTTATTTAATTTAATGTTTTTTTTTTTATTTTCTTGGCCTTACCAATATGCTCTATCTTTTTGTTTACCTTAGGAAGGTGAATCATCCTGTTTATTGGGTTGTAGTCGAAAATTAGCTTTTTCAAAATTCTTATTTTTAAAATTCTGTTTTACAAAATTTTTCCAATTATAAAAAAAGAAGATTTGGAAAAAACTGGGTCTTTTATTGGAAGAACTTTGTAAAACAATTCTCTCATACTTGCTGTAGCATAAATTAAAGAGAACATTATTTTTTGTTGGCCTTAGGACTGCTCTTTTGTTAAAGATAATAAATACTTGTTTAGTGTCTTCTGCTGTTCCTCTGTGAAAGTGTGCTACTATGAGTGATCATAAATGAATGCTTCAGTTGTTGATTAAAAAAAAAAAATAATGATGGGTAAATTCTTCTTTACCGCTCTTGAATTTTGAGCAAAACAAAAAAAAACTATTAAAAGCTAGAGCTGGTCCAAATTCTTGTTTCATAATTCTGTTTTTTTCACGTAAATTTATAGTTTTTCAAAATTCTATAGTTTTGTTTTTCAAAATTCTGCTATAAAACATTCTATTATTCAGTTCTTTGAAGTGTTAAATTCTGTTTATTCTATATTTTCTCAAAAAACTCATGTTACAGAATTTAAGTTGAAAATTGACGAATTTTTACTGTTTTCGAAAATCCACTCGAAAACACTAATCTCTACTACTTGGCGTGACAAAATTTGAGTTTTCGTCTTTAACATTAAGCAAGAAATACTTTTCTCATGGTCGTTGATGCGTTGAGGTTGAATATAGCCTTGCTCTAGCATGTCACGTTTTTGAAATATTCGAATCTACAAATTAAAATTTTTGATGCAAATTTGAGGTTATATTATTTCTCGAGGTAATTTTTTTTTTTCGAATTAATGTTAATGGTCGGATCAAATCAAAGCTACCCCACATTTCGCGTGGTCGAAACACAATGTGAGTGGACTTTTAATACTAAATCGGATAGAGTGCAATGGTTATAAGCAAAGATATGTAGGATGCAGTGTGTCAATTCAGTTTTAACATTAAATGCTCTCGAAACCAATATACTTAATTATACCAATATGAAAAATACTAATTTAAATTAATAGACTGAACCAACTACCATCAGAATGAAAAGTTGTCAAATTAAGAAAAGTTGATGACATCAAACTAACTAACTATCTAAGTCTGTTATTTCCACTGCTTGATTCTCTTTCCCTTGTGATGGTTTCTGTTTTTTTTTTAAATCAACCATCACCATTTGTGTTGGTTCCTTCCTGAATTGCACTCTATTTCTAGAATGCACATGGACATCGCAGGTGAATCAGATTCACAAAAAAAAAAGAAAAATCAAAAAAATGAACAACCATTTGATGTGTCTCGGATTGTGTCGCAGCATATCATTCAAAAATCCGAAGCGCATAATCAGCAGAACAATAACGACGAGTAGAACAGCAGTTAACGAAAAACATATAAAATCGCATTCAAAAGTAGCACTTGGGTGTCGTAAAAAATCGATGACGAGACTTCATTTTTATTGGTGCTCTGCATCGTGTTCTTATTAAAAGAGGAAATACTTACTGTCATTGAATCAAAGGGGTCGAATCCTTTTATTCTTCTTTTCTCAAACTCAAAATATAAACCAACAAAAAAAAAAAGACAAGACAAGCGACCTTACATGAGAGGGTTGATCCAATCTATTCAACGAAAAAAAAAAAAAAAATACCACTGAGCAGACAAATTTTATTCGCGATTTCATTTGGCACAACAAGACAAGGAACCATAAAGTCGAACAATGAATCCTCAAGGTTATAATTGAAGTGGGAATACCTTTTTACTGTGATGGGATGGAATATTATGTCTATTTCGTGCAAAGGTACATTATATCATCCCTTCTTTATTTGTTACCTATAAGTATAGCCTCACGTGAAAATCTCTTGTGAAAGGGTTCGTTCACTCTATAACTATTGTAGTGCCATCTTTGGGACTTTGCTTTAAGCACATTGTCAGCCCAACTGGAAGATGCTGATTCAATAGGAATAATTCTAATTCGAATATTATTTATCTGAAGGACACCTTCCTATAGTTTCAATGAAAATGCATTTCAAAATCTATTTGGGTAAACTGTTTTGTCGTGAATTCCTATACAAACCTACACTAAAGCAGAATCAGGACCTTAGAAATTGCAAAACCGATTTACTTTACAGCAAATTAAACTTATGATGAATCGGCTGTGCTTCCGACCAACGACAATTATTATTGTAGGGAAAGTATCTCAGGGATACAACGACATTGTCATATTAGTTAGACGTATTGTTGTTGCTGTATATAGAGTCTGGTCACTGGGTCCAGTTAAATTTTAAGCTTTTCCGGTTGAAAGGACACAACTTCCTGCTGCAGGCTCTGCCGGGGTACGTATAAACAAATTGCGAACCTAACGATGTCCAAAACGCAAAAGGACATAGCTACCAACAGAAACAGTACACACAACACACCAGGAATCATGGGGTTGCGGTCATATAATAATTGCCACAGTAATTTGTGTGGAGCCCATAATGTTATCCAACACACAAAAAGGATACATTCCTCCGGAATATGTATGTATATTGTGTATAAATAAATGTATCCTCAACCAATTGGAAATGTTATTGATGTCATTTTCTCCGGTCGGCCCAAGGATAGATGTGAAAGGATTCATTCCAATCCGAACTGATGCTAGCTAGAGAGATGAAGGAACAAACAAGAAAAAAAAATTATTCATACGAATTAAGAAATAGTCTAAAAGGATAAAAGAAACATCCACATTCACACATACACTTAAACTTATACAGAAGATTTGTAAGAAGAAAAATATCTGCAAACTTCGGCATTTAGAAAAAGGATTATACCTACTATGCCACTATGGATATGGTATTTATAGGAAGGAAGAAGAAAAAGGATAATTCCGATATACCGAAGATGGATAAAACACGAAATTGACAACCAACAATGGGACCCAGGGACAAAATGATTGCCTATACTCTGTTTATCTTTCAAACAGCATGAATAGTATGAATATAAAATAGTCCTTAAAAGAGGACGAAAACGCCAAATCTCTGCTTAGGTTCAATTTTTTTTTTGATGTTTGTTTGTCTATTCTAGTTGTTGTATTTCTTTGCCTTTGTTTTCGATTTTCTTGTGTGGATTGTGGGTGTATGTTTTTTTTTTTATTTTTATATTTTGCAATACAGGGTGTTTCCGATGTTAAACATTAAAGAAAAACCAGATTTTAATAGAAATGTAGGTATTCAAAATCGCCTTTTAATCTGAATTATGTTGTTATCCTTTATCTATACAAAAAATTGGCGGTTGTGGAAAGTAAAAAAGTTGTTACGTATATTCATAACTTGACCTTGTAGCGAATTCAGGGACAACATTTTGAAAATCCATCTTTGGAATTCGTGCTATATTTCAGTTGCTTGTTAGTGGAGGCAAGCAAGCCCTACCAGCTAAAAGGTTTTTCTATAAGGAGAAAAAGTTCCCAATTATTTATGATTAAGGTTAAATTCAAAACACCCTATATGTTCTTAATTCTAAGGAATAACAAAAAAACGAATAAAATATTTTTGCGTTGTTTACCTTAGACCGCAAAAACACCCAAATGGAATACCTATATACACAATATATATGGGTATAGGGGTACCTACATATATCTACACTTATACCTATACATATACATATTTACTGGGGTAATAGTTATTTTAGGACATTTTCTTCACCCCATATCGCATTGATTCTCTCTCTAACAAGTCTAAACTATTTGCTATTTGTTTTTCTGCCTTTGATATAAAAGAAAGTAAGAACATGTAGCGGCAGCAGGGAAGAAAGGTTTAAATTGACCATTGCCCTTACTCATACTATAGCCAATTTAAATGGCTATCGATGGACCATCAATGAGGATGCAATTATATTCAAATGTCAATTTTGGGGGTACGTTTTTCTTTTCTTTTGTATATTTTTGTTAATTTGGATAGGACAATAGAAAGGGTTTTGGTGAAGGAAGTAATAAAAGAAGATATAGGCAAGAGAAAGGAGAGGAATGTAATGGGAAATGACTCTTGCTATAAGATTTGTTTTTGGAACAAAATAAGAATTCATATAATAAAGTTTCAGGAAATGTGTGAAAATGTTGGGGACTCTTTAAATTGTGTCGTTTTTTTTTTCTTTAAAGAAAATCAAACAGAAAGAGATAAAGAGAGTAATGAAGAGATTTTTAGGGACTCTAGTAAGTATAAAAAATTTTGCAAATTTTTCATTTATTTTGTTGACTTCATTATTTTTCTGATTTTATACATGTGGGGCACATTTTTCATGCTCATCATTTTTGCCATGGAAATTGTGCACACTCTTAAATAATTGAAAACTTTATAAAAATTTTGTTTTGTGTGACCTAAAAGGTTACCCAATTGCAGGTATTGAGAAATCAAGCCAATTCTTTTGTTAATCAATAATTATTACAGCCAGACAAAAAAGTTCAGAAACTGTTTTGAGATTTTGCCACATCTTAATAAAACAAGTTCTGGTAGGATAGTCGTACCTTCACCTAGCTTAAACGCACAGACCAAAGACTGATGGACGTTATGAAGAAAAAACAGTTTAAGACTTCGGTAAAACGTTAGATTTAATAAATCAACTAAAAATTCAAATTTTTGTTCAAAACAACTATTTTCTCAAAATAGCAATAATAATTTTTATATAACTTCGATGATTGTAATAGAACTGTGTTTTTTGGTTTAGTCGAAAAGCGCACACAACAGAATTAGGATTTTTAGCTGTTTTGAGCAAATTTTTTTTTTTTTTTTTTGGATATTCTTGTCTTGTATGTCATCGGCTTAGTAAAATTTTGTTCTAGTTTGGCACACGACGGCTTCAAACGCTTAAATGTTGAGCTCGTTACGAAATCTCGCAAGTCAAAATCTCGCACTTGAAATCTCGCATAACGAAATCTCGCAACTACAAACCCCGCTTTTCATAACCACGAAATAACAAAATCCCGCAAACTAAAATCTCGTAAATCAAAATCTCGAAAAATTTAATGCATTGCAACAAATACATTTTTGTAATCAAAATTTCGCAAATAATTATTTCGCGTGAGATTTCAAATTGCGAGATTTTAATATTTGAGATTTTGATTAAGAAATTTTTTTTTTGCAATGCAATTAAACTTTGTGAGATATTATTTTACAGTCTATGTAAATTTAGTGCCTTTTAGACCATACTGTTATTTATTTATGGTTACGGGTATAGTTAACACTACATTATACAAAATAGGTATCTATTCTTGGGTGTACATTAGGGTGTCCGTTATTTCCCAAAATCGTTTTTAAATATTAGACACCCTCTAAATCATAAGTTAATTCCCTAAAAAAAAAAAATTGGCCACAAAAAATTTTGTCCGAGGCCATTTACACGTGGCTCTAAGCCCATTCTTTTCCCATACAAATTTGTATTGGATTTTCACTCTTTTCACATTTTATCTTTTTTCTCTCGAATTGCTGCAGCTATTCTAATTTTGTTTGCTGATTTTTGTTCTTAAATCATCCCTTTGAAAGATCTTATTCAAAAAATTTATTAACAAAAATTTAAAATTAAATATTAAGACGGTCACTTTTATGATTTTTTTATATGGGTATTCCCATGGTAATAATAGAGGCAAATAATTCGATTTTTTTAAATAAATTTTTGAATGAGGTCTTTTAAAGGGATGACTAAAGAACGAAAATCAATAAAAAAAAAATTTTGAATAGCTGCAGTAATTCGAGAGAAAAGAAATAAAACGTGAAAAGAGCGAAAATCCCATACAAATTTGTATGGGAAAAGTATGGGCTTGGAGCCACGTGTAAATGGCCTAGGACAAATTTTTGTTTACCAAATTTTTTTTAGGGCATACACTTTTGATTTAGAGGGTGTCTGACATTTAAAAACGATTTTGGGAAATAACGTTCACCCTAATGTACATATACATTAAACCAAAAATATGTTTTGTAAAAGCCGTGTGCGGTTGTTGCTATGAGATTGAAATTGTAAGATTTTGGTTAAACTTTGCGAGATTTCTTGGCTCGAAATGTAAATGCGAAATTGTTAAAAGTGAAAACAAGATTTTTAATTTGCGAGATTTTGCTATGTGAGATTTTTAAAAAAATGCGGGATATCGTACCGCTCCTTTAAATGTATTGTGACATTCCACATTTTTATTTAAATAAAGTGAATACTCAATTTCTTAATACTTTTCCGTTATATAACTATCTTACCTATTAAAAACTTAAACTTTTTGCTTTCAGTGACTTGAACCAAAGAGGCAATTCCATCCATATTTTTTTTTTAATTTTTAATATTCCGATAACGTGTTGAAATTTTAACGAAAAAATGGTAAACATTACGAAAAATTGCAACAAATCTGAGTTTTGGTGGATTCTTCGTTTTAACATCTTTTAACATTTTCTGGAAGTACCTCTGAATTGTGCTAGGGCATTTAAGGAAGGGAGGGAAGGGGGAGGTCAAAGGGCATATAAATCAGAAGCTTTGTTTTTTTTTTGTTGAAGAAATGTGAATAAAAATAAAATGCACGACTAGGTCGCACGTACTTGCTCTTATGTTCAAGACACTGCGAGTTTAAGAACATTGTATACACAAACATGGAATTTATGAGAGAAAAATGTAGAGAAGCATGAAATACGACACTTAAATTAGCTAAAACAACTCTTTTGACAGTTTGAGGTGAAAAAAAAGTATGCCATCTTAATTCATGATGGAATATGATTGTATGAGAAAAAAAATTTTAAAATCGTTGGAGCGGTTTTTTTTTAAATTAATTTTTTATATATAAAATTCTTAAAACATTTTTAAGAACAAATTTTGGTATGCAGGTTTAAATTATATATTTATGTGTATATAAAAACAAAATTTGAAAAAAAATTATCAACCCGTTTTTGAGATATCGAATTTTCAAAAAAAAAATTTTAAACTTTTTTTAAAAATCCAAAAACTTTTTTTTTGAAAATTTTGATATGCAATATTATTTAATCTTATCTGAAATTTGTATATAAAAAAATTCATTTAAATTCGTTTAGCTGATAACGAGAAAACTCAAAATAAAAAAATACGTTCTATGACAGGTACTACTAATAACTAGTTGCTATGTTTAAAATTTTAGAATTTTTGATGATAGATCGTACTAATTTTAGTATATGAAAAAGTTTAAACAAAATCGTAGGAGTCGTTTTTAAGCAAAAAAATATTTTCCTTTGCGGTTTTTTCACTTTTGTATGGAAGGTACCGTTATTTTTTCATAAATGTAAAAGTTTTTCTAAAAATATTTTAGAGAGTACTAAAAAAGTCTTAAATATCGAGTTTCAAAAAAAATCTATGCTGCCGTTTTGGAAATATTTGATTTTCCAAAAAAAATTTTGAAATATTTTTTAAAAATCCAAAAATTTTTTTTTCAAAAATGTTGGTACACAAAACTATTGACATTTTTTGGAAGCTTCTGTAGAAAAAAAATAATTGAATTCGGTCATACCATTTTGAAGAAAATCAAAAATTAAAAAAATGGTTCCTTGGGAGGTACCATTAATAACCATTTTTGAATAATGGTTTTCCACCTTAAGAAAGCCTTTACTAAAATAAATTTATTGAATTTTTTTTAAGAAAAGTTGTCGATCCGTTTTTGAGAAAAATACGATTATGTAAATTTGCCAAAAAAAAATGTATGACAGGTACCGTTATTTTGGGTTCTAAAAAAAAAATGAAAAAAAATGTGTTGGCAGAATCACCAAAAACCACTATGTACCAAGTTTGAAGAAAATCAATCGAGCCGTTTAGGCTGTAGACGAACAGACAGACAGACAGACAGACAGAATTTTGCCACCCACTTTTTTATTTAGTGTTCTCTATCATCGTAATATCATGTTTGATTGTTATCTCAAAATTTTTTTTTTGCACGAATCCAAAACTTGCCTTATAGTACCTTTAATCGCAAGTAAAAATTGTAGCTTATGTGATTCCATACAAAAGTGATAAGCATTTCTTTTTCAAACTATCAATAGATTTAAAGGAATGTACCAAATTTTGTCGAAAAATAATAAAAATGCAAGAAAGAAAAAGGAGGTGATTTTGTTTTTGTGTAACTCGATCGAGTTTCATGTTATAACAAAAATACGGAAAAGTAACTTTTAAATAATTAAATTAAATAACCAAAAAATTATTATCAGTTCTGTAAGTTAAGTAATAGCAGCTTAGAGGCCTTTTGATTTAACTTTCTATGTAAAAGGGATAGAGTTCAGTTTTTTGTAAATACATATCTCCATAACCATAACCATTAGCTTTAAAAAAAATGTTGTATTGGTCATAAAATTCTACTCGAGGAATATTACGACTTTTTTTTTTTAAGATCAAAAGGTTTTGAAATAAACGTACGTAGACGTTATAATAAGACTATTTTTCTGGAATGAAAGCTTTTTAACAGCGCACTGGGGGTAAACAAGGTTATCTTTTGCTCTTACGACAAAAAGCATTACATAATGCTTTGTGTAGAATTTCATGAGCTATAATATTAATTTGATGATTTTTTGGAAAAACTAAAGGCTTTTGAGATTTTTACAAAAGACTGAACTTCATCCCTTTTACAGTTCAAAATCCAAAAGCCATTTTTGACCCACTTTTTATTGAAGATCAATATATTAACAAAATTCATTTATATCTTATTTTTAACATTATTTTGTTTTCTTAATATTGCTCTTTCATCATATTGTTTAAAAAGAAATTCAATTGAGCTAATTTCAGAAAAATCACCCTTTTTTCAAAATGGTTGCCATCCTCGAGCACCCCATTTTGTAATGATGTGAAACTGTCAAGAAATTTTGCCCATCGATTAATGCAATTTTGATTAATTTTTTACGAAGTTTTTACACTCCAAGGTTTTTGCATGTATTTCTCTTAATCTATTAATTTGACTAAAACAATATAGGTTCATTTTTTTTGGGTAGAATCACACGCTAGAGTTATTTCCTTTCACATTTTTCCAAAAAAATGAAGTTTTTGAGAAATAAACAAAAACTGCTTCTTACCCCTTTACAACCCCCCCCCCCCCCCTCAAAATTTTAGCCCCACGTACTACATATATGGGACATGCTGAAGATATCAAAACCAAGGTCTTCACCAACACTTTATCCTTGTAGCAATTTAAAGCAAGTTAAACTTCAATTTTCTTGAGCTAATAAGAAATAATCTTTTTAAAAGCACTATCTTTGATTTGTTTGCCATAAGTTCATATACAGTTACATAAATCAGATAGAATTTGTATTGTTTTAAGCTTATAGAAATTTAATTTGAAATATTGAATTAATCTTTTCTTTTTCAAATTTTCGTCGCTTATTATAAATTTAATACAAAAAACAAGAAACTTTAAATACTCATACAAAAAAGTACGTATACGACCCAGTGTACCTTTTATTTGTTTTTATGGTTTATCTCTCCATTTATTAGGAAATATCAAATTTCAGATATAAAATGCATGCATATGTGTAAGTGAGAAGATACAAAAACCTTTTTTTCGTCAGTATTGTTTAAGAAAAAGAAAAGCGCCCTGGCTTTCTTTTTAAAGACCTTTACTCTACTGAAGACACCCTTGCATTTCTGAGACAATGGTTACACTGACCTCTTGTCAATATGTTTGCTTTAACTCAGGAACTAAGCTGAATTTGAATATAGTATTTTTGTTCTGCATGGCAAATTTTAAATACGTACATTAAAACGTAAGATTTTGATCAAATGGCAGGAAAACCCCTGATTTTTTTATTCCATCTGTCTTTTTAATGTATCCAAGCCCACAGACTGAATAGCTTGGTCGATGAATATAAGACCTGTATCTAGAAAAGAGCATGGAATGCCTCATATTGTTTATCAGTGAAAGCCCTAAACTGGTCAATTGTCAATTTTTTTTGTTGGTTTTTCAATAAATTACTATACAAATCGGGACACCCTTTGTACAGCGGTTATCAATTTGACATCCTCAAAAATGGTTCGAAGTAAAACTAAATGGTTATTTATTACTTCCTTCCTTTTATTCCTTCCTTCCTTCCTTTTATTTCGAAAATTTTAGAAAAACTCTTACATAGCCAGATCTCTAGCTTTATAAAAAATAATAATCTTTTCTGTGTAAACCAATCGGGGTTTAGATTAAATCACAGTTGCGTGTCTGCTGTCATGAAAGTTACTGATGACCTTAGATGTGCTATAGACCATGATGAAGTATCTTTTCTTGGTTTACTTGATTTTTCGAAGGCGTTTGATACGGTAAATCATAGTGCTCTTATTTCAAAAATGAAAACGCAGTTCTGGTTTTCGGAGTCAGCCTCTAAGCTGATGCTTTCATACCTTACTGGGAGAAGACAAGCAGTAGTTGTAAATAAACATGTTTCTGGATTTCTGGAACTTTTCTCTGGAGTTCCTCAGGGATCAATACTTGGCCCTTTATTATTCTCCATGTGTATCAATGACCTTCCAGCACAAGTTCAGAGTTCATCTATCGATTTGTATGCGGATGATGCACAAATTCGCCTTAGTTGCAAATTGGGTATGATTGAGAATGGTGCGCACTTACTGAACAATGATTTAGAAAGAATTTTGCGCTGGTCTGAGGCAAATAACTTGAGATTGAATCCAACAAAATCAAAATGTTTAGTAATTTATAAGCAAAAGCTTGATCTCAGTTATTTTCCTCCTATACATATTGGAAACCAGGAAATTGAATATGTTGAACAAACCAAAAATCTTGGAATATGGTTTAACTCCACGCTTAGCTGGGAATGTCACATTCAACACATAATAGGGAACATTTATGGATGCCTTCGTAGTCTGTCATTTACGAAGCAATATACACCACAACATGTAAGATTACGTCTGGCAAAAACTCTAATTATCCCTATAATTACATACGGATGTCAGATATTTTGTAACCATAGCTCAGAATCAAACCAAAATTTAAATGTTGCCTTTAACAACATAATTCGTTACGTGTATAATTTAAAACGTTTTGACCATATTTCCTCATATAAAAAAAGTTTGCTTGGATGTACTTTAAACGCATACATGGATTATAATACTCTTAAGACATTACATAACGTTGTAACAAAGAAGGAACCATTGTATCTTTATAACAAAATTGTGTTTTCAAGTTCAATTCGGTCTTTTGTATTCATTCAGCCAAGATTCACTTGCACTGCATCTCAGCGCCAATTCTTTGTTTGTGCTGTCAAACTCTGGAACTCTTTACCCCTGGACATTCGTATGCTTCGAGGAAGTAAATGTTTTGATCGCGTTCTCTTTAGGTATTTGGCTGAAAATTCTTAAATCTTATTAATTTTTAAACTTTTAATTGTACAATTAAATATGAAAAACTGTAAATTTTCAAAATAAGCACATATATAAATTGTTGCAATTGCATCTACAAATTAAAATTCTGGATAATGTTAAATGTAATCTTTTTAATATCTCTTTTTTTATTCTTGTAATACTTATTGGAATTTATATGCTCCAAGGTAAAATATTAATAACTTAAAGTTCAGTTTAGTTTGTTATAAATATGAATTTAATTAAATGTAACTTTTGCTCAAAAAGACTTTAGTCTATTGTAAAAGATGAAATGAAAATAAATGAAATTGAAATTGAAATTGAAATTGAAAAAAGGACTGATTTGTACTCTAAGAAACTAAAAGTTACAGATGAACTAGTGCCAAATTGCTGAATGGAAATAATTAGGTGAGACTTTTAACACGACTGTCCGAACATTTAAGTTACTGTAACAAATGGTCTTTAAACCAATTTTTTTTCTGTGACTTAGCTGCTGGACATGTATATTGGTAGTTCAAGCTTCAAAAATGTTTTCCCATATTTCTTTTCCTTCTGGACTCGCCATTAAAGACCCAATTTTTATTTTAAAGCCCTGTCTATTCTTAAATTATGTATTTATCAAATAACACGCTTAGAAGACTATAATTTAGACAACGATACTAACGCCTTTCTTAGTTTTGTTTATGAAAAATTAAACAAATAATTTACCATTGCATAATAAGTAGTATTCTTCGATCTAAGCAATTTACAGTTGCTTCTGTATAATTCAAAACCTACTTTAGCCTAAATAGAAACAAGAGATTTCTGAGTAACATCAAGCCTTAGCTCCTGCAAATGTAAGTTTATTATTCTAAAACTATAGGAAGTTCTCAGAAAATTCCAAACATTCTATTTGAATTTTCTTCCTCTCGAAGTCTTTTACATCCTCTCTATACTACCGAAAACCTATACGATATATATTTTAAGATTATTCAAGCTCCTTTGTACCGAAAAAAGACTTACAAACTCCTATACCTACTGCGTTAATCAAATAAGTTTAACATTTGCTATGTTTTCCATGATGATGTGCCTGGCTGGTTTGGTAATCTCTTGTCAATCTACTTAAATATGAGACGAGAAATCCTCTTTACATTTTGTATATTCGTATACTTTATGTCTAGATATATAAATATGTATCCTGATGGTGAATGGACAAGAGCTGGATGCATCCGTTCTTGCATTAAGCGAAAATCTGTATACGTATAGGCCCATAGCATGGAGTAAATCAATTATGCAGGCATAACTTTGGACAATCCACATGTGATATATGGCATCCTCCACATCCACTCATGTTTACAACAATATACGACCGACCTCTGCGATGATGATGATGATGGGCAAAGGATGGGGGAGTATGCATCAGCAATGGTCCATTGTCTCTGTGGTCTCATAATTGGAGTATGGGCCACGGGTTACTCAAACAAAATGCCACAAACATCTGACAGTATCAACTATTTCCAGCCAACTTTGATCCAATGATTTATTTCATTTGATGGCAGGCAGGAGGCCACAGCCAAAACCTTTACCTCTACTGCAGCTCCCAGCTCTTAGGTTCAGATACCTACAACGAAATGCGACTTGTCCATCTCCTCAACCTCGACCACATCTTGGTACCATTCATTTGTTCGACTGTAAGATTTCCTGGGAAAGACATCATCTGATAGATAGCTACTGCTACTGTTTCAGGTTCTAAGGAAGTTCATTCGTAGAACTGGAACGGGCTCTACGGTATCCGCAACAGCCGCATCGCACTGAAACCAATAATGGTCGGTGGCGGTAGTGCTGGTGCATGCCCCAGCCTGCCTCTCCTGATGTGTTATAATAAAAAAACGGACCATTTCATCGATGATCCGTGGAACGATTAATCGCATTCCCTGTCGAATGTGTGGAGGTTCCATGGGTGTTCCTTCGACATCCTTGCATCATCTGCGGGATGCTTCCATTTGGGGGTAATTAAGACTAAAATCTCGTGTCACGTTGTGGTAGCACACACAGGATTGTCAAAAATATAAGACGAGCCGTTTAACATGACATGCCTTAAGTTAAACATGGAACGTTATGCCTCCTAGTCCAAAAATATACTTGCAGCGCACCACTGACACTGCCGGATGACGACAACGACTACGACGAGCGACGTGGATATGATCCAAGATGAGCTGTCCTGGAAATTTGCTGGGGTGACTGCCACTTATCTGCGATGGCATTGCTGGACTTTCTTAGAAACAGCATAGTGCGCCTTGTCACGAGTGTAGTAGGTGTTGTTTATTGACCTCCAACGTAGCCAACTATAAATCTGCTATTAATTTTTGAGATATTCATCTCGGGAAAGGGAATAAGGACGACGAAGCTGCCAGGCAGGCAGGCAGTCAGGAGCAAGGAAAGCAAGCAAATGTGTTGTGCCTCATGCCACAAAAACTCACGTACTAATGGGAAAAGTAAAACGAAATCGAATAACAGAGATAACGGGAGAATATACGGAGTAAAAGTTCTCCCGCCCTCGTTTCTAAAATATTACCTCTCGGTCCCAGGAGAGGCCGCCCTTATTTTCCTCTGTTTTGCGTATATAAACTCTAAGCAAAACCGGAACGTTTGAAACACCCAAATTTCATGACTGCCGACTGTGGCGCGTAAATTTTTGCTGAAATCATGATGCTCAAAAATTTCATTTTAAAACCCCAGTCTGGCTTCTTGTGTGTTGTAAGCTATAAGAGCTGATGTTTTGGGCTAAAAATACGACTCTGTTTAAGGGGGTTGCAAATGGTTTGCATTGACAAAAGTCACGTATCAGCCTTTTTTATTTGGATTTTCCACTTTGTTTTTTTTTTTTTTTTTGAAAACGAGGGGGTAACAATTCGACTATTCTTTTTGAAGACGTGGAAGTAAAAGAAAAAAGAAGTTGCTTTCTCGAAAATGCGCAAATGTTCTTTAAAATGGTAAAAGATGTGTGTTTTTTGTGATGATTTTCTGGAGTTTTTTCTTCTATTTTTTTCAGTGAATTCAACTTGATTTTTCTTATTGTTGTGAGGAAATTCCCTTATAAATATTAAAGTTTATATTATTGAAGAAAGGTAGAATGGGGAAAGGGTGAATTTAAAATATTTTTATTTTTTAGTCTGTGAGAATAAAGTAATGTCAAGGCTAAGCAATAAATGTAGGGAAACACAATTGATAAAGGCCTTACCTTAATAAATATTTTGATATTGCAACGGTAATATGAAATTTGTTTTTGCTTAATTTACTATATAAACAAAACTCCCAATGAACTAAATTCTTGCAAATTTAAATAAAGCAACACGTTCTAGGTCACCTAGAAGTTAGCTTAAAATCGTTTGCTAAATTTTATACGCATATTGGAAACAGAATATATTGTTACTATACTACACATGATTACAATTTAAAAAAATCCTAATTTTTGAACATAAGGGCAAGTACGTGCGACCCAGTTATGCATTTTATTTTTATGCAGAAACTTCTAAAAAATATATAAAGTAGGTGTACCAAAATTTTCAAATAGAATTTTTATTGGATTTTTAAAAAATATTCCAAAGTTTATTTTGAAAAACTTGTTCACCCCTATTACAGCGTCCGATGAATGAGCTGTGGAGACTCGATTTTGACATTTGGATCATAGTAGAAATATCAATCTTGAGACTTATTACATCCGCAAGCCACAGCTCAGTCATCGGAATCTATAATCAGGGCAATTATTTCGAAGACATGGTCGATTTTTCAAAACTTGGCACCTTAGGGCATTAAAGCACAATTTACAATATTTTTAGAATATTTGTATGCAGATATAATGGTACCTACCATAAGTGTCAATAATTCATTAAGGAAAACATATTCCAGAAGGAATTGTTCGACTGTATGATCATCTACAGCGATTGCGGAAGCACCTACAAAGGATTCAACAAAGGGATTGGAACACGGCCAACGGAAAATGATGAAGAGCAAACTTCAATGTACGCAAATTATGTTGAGGAACGCTCTTCGACATTTTAACAACAACCAGTTTCAAAAACAGCTACAATCCATCAAACCTGGACCCGATGCATCCAAGGAAATAAACAAGATCATCGGCAAAAGACAACAAATACCATCAGAAAAAAATCAGCACCAGGCAAGGGGAAGTCACGACGTATATTTTGAAGGAAGTTTTGTGCCAAACCCATCCAGAAATCATTCACTCTTAGAGGAAGTTGAGTCAACAATTGAGCAGTTGCAGCAGACGAACGCTGAAATTATCTTTTTTAACAATGAACATCCTGCTTGTGATCCAGAGCTGACTGGAGACTTCACCAACCCCGAAGAAGTAGCTGAGCTTATCAAAAGTGGACAACCTAAGAAATCATCTGGACCAGATATGATTTCCAGTTACATCATAAGGAAGTTTCCGCAAGTCATGGTGCTGTTTCTCACGATCCTGTTCAACAACTGCGTCAACAATTGCTACTTTCCGAAGAGATGAAAGACAGCTAAAATAGTACCGATACCAAAGAAAAAGCCGACAGAGGAACCGTTTCTGGATATCGTCCCACATATCTTCTTAACAACACCAGCAAAATCCTTGAAGGACTTCGGGCGTTCTGCATCGCTAACAACGTCATTCCGGACATGCAGTTTATATTTCGAGAGAGACACTCTGCATCCGCTTTTGCGATTCCATAACAACGTTGTTAGCACCCTCAATAACTGTCTGGTTGTTGTTGGATGTTTCCTGGTGGCAAATTTTGTCAAAAAATTAATTAAAACTTCATTTATCGACGGGCAAAATTTTGTAAACGATTTGTTGGTGGCTATATCTCCTCATTATAAAACCAAGTTTATGGGGAGCCCGGGGATAGGGGAACGGCACCATCTTGAAAAAAAGTGATAATTTTGCAACAAAATTATGAGAAAATTACATTTGGTCAGTAAAATTATTTAAGAAATGAGCTATTAACTAGGTTAATTAGCCTTGAAGTTATAGCGTGTCAAAGTTACACTTTTGATATTGTGCTGAAAAAGGGATAAATTACATTTATTTTTAAAGATATCAACAAATATAATTTTTTTCAAAAAATTAATAAATTTATATTAATGCACATAAAATTCTACATAAAAAATATTATGACATTTTTTTTCGTAGGAGCAACAGATTTTGAGAAAAACTTGCAGAAAAGTTATAAAAAGGGCTTATGCATGTTTTTCTCAAAATCTAGTGCTATAATCTTTTCTGTGTAGAATTTCATGAGCAATAATATAATTTTATTAATTTTTTGAAAAAAAAATATATTTTTTGAGATATTTAAAAATAAAATAAAAATGTAAACAAAAAAATTTTAATCATTGGAGCGGTTTTTTCAAAAAATAATTTCTAATGTATATTAAGAACAAATTTTGGAATGCGAACCTAAAATATATATTTACGTGCAGATAAAAAATTAAAAAAAAATTGTCAACCCGTTTTTGAGATATCGAATTTTCCGAAAAGAAATTGAAACTTTTTTTAAAAATTCATAATTTTTTTTTGAAAATTTTGAAATGCAATATTCTTAAATTTTTTCTGAAATTTGTATACATACCTACAAAGAAAATTCAAAATAAAAAAAAAACGTTCTATGACAGGTATACTATTAATAGTTGCTAAGTGCAAAATTTTATAATTTTTGGTAGAAGATCGTACTAATTTTAGTAATGCAAACAGTTTGATCAAAATCGTAATCGTTTGTATGGAAGGTACCTATACCGTTATTTTTTTAAAAATGTAAAATTTGAATAATTTTTTTAAAACCCAAAAAATATTTTTTCTTTTTAATTTTGGTACAAGAAACTATTAATATTTTTTGGAAGCTTTTGTATACAAAAAATATTGAAATCAATCATACCGTTTTGAAGAAAATTAAAAAAAAAAGTTTTTGGGAGGTACCATTAATAACCATTTTTTAAAAATGGATTTCCACTCAAAAGAAGCATTTACTAAAATTCATTTATTGATTTTTTTAGGAAAATTGCTTAAAAAAATTGTTTTTGTATTTTGGTACCATTACTAACCATTTTTCAAAAAATGGTTTTCAACCAAAGTGTGGAAAGTAATTTATTGATTTTTGCGGAAAAATACGATTTTGTTAAATTGCTGAGTCATTACTGTTATTAAGAAAATCGAGAACGAAGAAAATGGTTCTTTGTGAGGAAGGTTATTAAAAGTTATTAAAAGTTAATAACCATTTTTTTAAAAATCGGCTTTCTATCAAAAGTTAGTTTTGTTTTCTAATAATTTATTGATATTTTAAGAAAATGTGTGGAGCCATTTGCTAGAAAAATTTAAGTGATATCGCTTAAATGATTGCATGGCAGATACCGTTATTTTTAATTCAAAAAAAATTGAAAAATTGTGGAGTTTTGTTGCAAGTTTGAAGAAAATTGACAGACAAGGAGACTGACAGAATTTGCGAGACCTACTTTTTTGTCTTCCCTGTAATCATTATGTCAGGTTTGATCAAAATCTTGAATTCCATTTTTTTACGAATAGTTGACATTTAATCACGATCTAGTGGCATTTCAGATTCAGATCACAAATGAGCTTCCAAAAATTTATTAAAAATTTTCTGTAGCTGACAAATATTCAAAACTAATAGCAGTTGTACAAAAATTTAATCCGCAGCTTATCAGTTTTAACTCTCTAACTTTGGTGAATTAACTGAAGTTTAGCGATGGATGGTTCAAGCAGTTAACAATGGATACTATAGCATATACTTGAGCTTTTAACCATCGCCGAACCTCAGTGTATCCGCCGAAATCAGCGAGCTAAAATAGCTGAACCACTGATCAAAATTTGAGCCATGTTTGTACAACTGGGTGCCGTGAAATAAGGTAGAAGGCAATGAAGTTGAATCGACCTTATCACCCATATGGGGAAATAACGTCGAATAAAACTTAAAAAGATTCTTTCTGTCTTATTCCCCATTGAAAAGGAAATGAAATCGAAAAAGAAAAAGAAAATACGGGAATAAATGTATAACAAAAATAAGAATGCCAAAAGTTAACAGATAAAGTCAAAATTTGTTGAGTAATGAAGTCGAAATTAATTTTGGAAAATAAAAAAAATATGATTTGCAATGTCATGCGTTGTACATTAAAATGATACCGAAAATGATCCACAATTTTTGTTTTTCATTTCAAAACATATGCAGGTAGCACGGTGGCGCACACGGTCACTATTCCCCCCTCACCCCGCGGACGAAAAATTCAACTTATTATGGATTAAATCCAATATTCTTCAGAGCATTTCTGTTTCTACCAAATGCAAAAGCCTTGTAATCAATGATCGCAAAGTACAAAAAAAGAACTAAAGCTGAGAAATAGGAAATACTTACATACAGTCGAGTTCAAGTGAGATATCAAGTCGAACACTATTTTTCGGTAGAATTAATGCCACAACAACGTTCGACCTTTTTACCGAATGTTGGTTATAGGGTAGAACGTAAAATTCGACCTTATTTAATCAATTAAAAATTTTGTCGAGTTCCAATTCTCTCCTCTCCCCTGAACAAATCTTTTGTTCACATTACATTAACGAGAAACCTTGCAAAAACGTAAAAATACTGCAATTTTTGCAAAAGTCCAGACCTTGTCTTCAGTAAAATTCTGAAACGTTTATGTAGTTTTATTGCAAGCAAAAGATACAAATTTATTTCAAAATTTTTGGAGCTGTTTTCGAAAAAATCGAAAAACATATATATGTATCTATGGACAGCTCTGTGCTAGACCAACTTGAAAATTCATGCAGATTTTTTTAAATATCTTAATCGGATGAAATCCCCCAAAAAAATATTCCAAAGAAAAGACAAAATCGTAAGAGTAGGTACCCAAAGGACGAAATTCTGTATCTAAGGATAAAGGAAAATTATTACGTAGCTTTTTTGGGACAGGATTATAACTAATATTCAAAGAACTCCGCTTTTCTGAAACTATAGCCTTAGTAATCTGAGATGAGGTTCGGTTATTTGATAACTCATCTACCGAAATTTATTTTCTTGATTAATGGTGATCCATCAAACATGCATAATTGCATAATTTACAAAAAATTCACAATAATCCCAAGTATACAACAATTTTAATTGAATAAGTTGAATATAAATAAAATAACGTTAGTCACAGTCCCCCTGGTTATAGTGTTAAGTGCGTTGGACTGTTATGCTGGAGGTGGTACTTCTTCTTGCAACGAACTGACAGATTGTTAAAAGAGTATCATTTTTCGAAGAAAAGTGTCTCTGATCCTAGCTTTTCGATTCGGCGGAAAGTTTGAGGTCCTTCCATTTTTTCCAGCTATAATAACACTATATGCACTCACGAATGGTTGATAAGAGAGTTTAAGTAACTAGGCCCTATGGACGGTTGTGTCGTCACCAATTTATTTTATAGATTATTATTCCTAGTCACAAAAGGTAAGTTTGGCACTCGTATCCAGTGTCGTCTCTTTTTGGAACTTCCTCTCCCATTCATAAAATAAAAACTTTTCGTTACCATTTGTTTACCTATGCTAAATAGGATTCCATTTTTTTCTTTTAATTTTCACAAGAACCAGGAATCATCACACTCCAAAAGTTTGTATAGCTTTTCAGTCAAAAAGTTAATATGTACAACTTTGTGATTGTGTACCTATAGTAAAAATTTCCCTTTCATTTGAGCCTGAACAAACGTCATCCTCGGCATACAAAAATCCTTTAACCAGTTTTGACTTTCTATTTCTGTAGGTATTTTTTTTTTTTTGTATCACAAGTCCACTGACATTCACAGAATTCAAAATGCACTATACGTCTACTCCAGTACTGATGCCACCCCCAAAACATGAAAAAAGGGTGGTTTTAACATTTCGCATTCAGTTGTTGCATCACACTTGCTGTCCGGAATTCCGAATTCGAATTTTGCAATAACAGCTACACAGTCAACAACACGGCACTTTTGGTACAACACAGCTAAAAGGTAGGTAGGTAAGGTATAAAGTTACCTCCCTCTACTTTTTGACTTTGGTGAATGTCCTTGAAATGTATATCAACAAACAAAACAACAACAACGAAAACACTACTCCTAGTTTTGTGTTGGTCGATTTTGGTTTCTGATGCGGTATAAAAGAGTCCACCTTTACAATCAAGGAACTGAATGAAAATGTTAGTTGCCCGCCATTGCAGCCACAACCCGCAACTACTGACTTGAGGTTTATAGGTGTATTCCTACTTTAACTCGTACTACTCAAAAAAGGGCTTAGCCTAAATTTAAAACATAACCCATAGAGATAGATATTCGATGAAAAATCCCTCCAAGTTTATAGTGTGGGTTGTGTTTTGCGAATCGAACCAAAGATATACAACCTCGCCTAACACAGTTTGGCAAAGTTTTGTTGGCAAAGTTGCTGCAGATACACAGGATACGATAAAACGACGGAAGTGCCAGTGCCAGGCAAAAAGAAATCGCGCGCTCTTCGTCCAAAAATGCGAGCAAAAGCGCCGAATGAACTCATTTGAAATTCAAATTCGAGCAAATGCATTCACCCGCCGCCTCAGGTTGTTCGGGACACCCTTACACTGAGCTACGAGTATTTACCAACTAAACCACTTCAGCCCTGCTCTATCCTGCCCTATGACGAGTGCTTGTCGTGAATATTTAGAATCTTTTCCATTCATTCATTGTATAGAATGGCAAATGTATCCATAAAATGTAGGTAGGTACATATAGATGCTACACGACAACGACGGAATGTAGAAGAATTACTAATTTCAAGGACACTCTGTGCTGTGTGCAGCAGCAAATCAGATTTTACGAGCTTGTTATACTACGAAACGAGGTTAACGTTCCGTTCTTCGTTGCCGCCACCGCCTAGCGCCCGCCACTGCTGCTGCTGCCGACAACGGAAAACTTTCTCCCATCGGGATAAGCTGGTTTAACTGATTCAATTATAGAGTCCTATACGTCTCATAACTTTGTATTAATTATTGAGTAAGGACCGCCCGCTTAGCCCGCTCCTATCTCTGTCGAAACAAATAAATAAATGCATTTACGATGAGTAGGTTAGGTTAGGTACCTACGTGCGGGCAAATTTATGCCAATTCCAAGACAACACAGGATGAAGGATAAAATATCAAATACACCACACCCATCGCGGGTCTGACTGAACTGGCAACTGAGACTACGACGACGTCGTTGTCTCTTCCTCATCGAACGAAAGATGAATTAAAATCTCAGTCTACAGAGCAAGAAGAATTCTCAACTCAAAAAAAAAAAAAAACTTTTCAAGACTCGCAAAAGAAGGTGCATGAACCGCGCAAAAGATGCGCTCTGCGATACACCATCGCACAAAAGGTTGTACACCAGAGTATCATCATCAGAAAAGCTGCCTCCAAACTACACCACCATCACAACAGAGCACGGCACAGCACAGCACAGCACAGTCAGAGATCCTATCTCAAAACATTGATCCGCATTTGGGGCGCAATGCCCAGTAGCACTCGGGATGTCGATATCCGTTTGGATCGACAATAAATTTGGAAATCGCAAAGCAGAAGCACAAACAAAGTATACAAGTTTAACTCTTGCGGGTCCATCCAGAATCCAGAGGTCCAGCGCAAACATGAAGTTCTGTGCGCAGCAGCAAAAGCATCATGGCTGTATACAAGATTGCGCATAAGCCAAGGAGCTATACTTTATACAAGCCAAACACAAAACTGCTGCTAATCGTATATGTATAGAAGCAAAAGGCTGTCGTTATCGGTGCATGAGTTGAGTGCGGAGCATATGGAGTGTCTTACTTGAAACAAGAGTCCTTCATCAATGGGAAGGAATACAGTGGGGTTTATAGCTGGGTTTTTGGGGTAGAGACATTTTGTTGACGGTGGTGGGATATGTAAGCTGCAATTCTGGTTGATTCTGGCTATGGAGTGGTGTACTCATGTTGGTCATTCTGCTTTCAAAACCGTTGGTGTTCTTGTATCGGAAAACTTGCTTCTTGTCCTTGAATCTGAGTCTGGAACGGTCATCAGGTAAAAGACACTTATCAGCATGTACAACGTCCCTGGTGACACTATTCAGCAAGTACAACGCCTTTGGTGGCACTATTCAGCAACTACAACGCCCTTGGTGGAACTAATCGGCAAGAAATTTGTTTTTGGTGGTTCTATTAAGCTAGAAAAACACCCTTGGTGGAATTAATCGGCAAGTACACTGCCCTTGGTGGTTCTATTCAGCAAGTAAGACAGCCTTGGTGGCACTAATCACGCTCACAGGAATGGTTGAAATTTGAAGGAAAGAGTTATAAGTCAGTAGGCCCTGGTTCTCCACGAGTTATTGCACCACTATTCTTTTTTTACTATTCAGCAGAAACTATGCCTCTGGTGGTAATATTAAGCAAGTATAACGAATTGCACTAAATCACGCACACAGGAATGGCGGAGAGTTGTTAGTCACTAGGCCCCAGTTCTCCACGAACCGCACGTCACCAAATTTATTTCTTACTATTCAGCAGGAACGACGCCCTGCTTCTGGTACTATTCAGCAAGTTCAAAGCCACTGGTGTCACTATTCAGCAAGTAAAACGCCACTGGTGGCACTATTCAGCAACTACAACCCCCTTAGTGGAACTAATCGGCAAGAACATTGCCTTTAATTGTTCTATGCAGCAATTACAACGGCCTTGGTGGAATAAATTGGCAAATACACTGCCCTTGGTGGTTCTATTCAGCAAGTGTAACGGCCTTGGTGACACTAATCACGCACACAGAAATGGTTGAAAGTTGTTAGTGAAAATAAAAAGTCAGTAGGCCCTGGTTCTCCAAGAGCTATCGCACCACCAAATTTATTTTTTACTATTCAGCAAGTTCATCGACACTGGTGGCACTAGTCAGCAAGTATAATGCCACTGGTGGCACTATTCAGCAAGTACAACGCCCTTGCTGGCACTATTCAGCAAGTAGTGAATGGCATGTGCAATGCCCTTGATAGTTCGATTCAGCAAGTACAACGCCCTTGGTGGTACTAATCACGCACACAGGAACTGTTGAAAGTTGTAAGTCACTAGGCCCTGGTTTTTCACGAACTGTTACACCACCAAATGCACCACAACGCCCTTGCTGGCACTTTTCAGCAATACAATGCCATATTGGTGGCACTAATCAGCTAGTACAACGTCTTATGGACCTATTCAGCCAGTCCTTGGTGGCACTGATCGGCTGGAAATATGCCCCTGGTGGCACTATAAATAAAATAAAATAAATAAATAAATAATTAACGACTAACTAAGCCTAATTTTTAAGCACTAAACTATTCAATATAAGAAGATTTCCCCTTTCGAGCAGCAAAAAATAAAATTGAGTACGTAGCGCCACAAAATTGAAATTCTCTCAGCTAATTATAGTCTGATTAAAGGTAAATTATCTACCTAACTACTTTCCAGTGGTCGTATGTTTCTTCAATAACTTGAAAGTCATGAAAATATTGGAAGGGTGCATCTTTTGAACCACAGCACTAGTCTCTCGAAACTTTTCGATACTGCCTAGCCAGTTGAAGACAGCGGAAAAACACCTAAAATATGAGAATTTGTTTCGTAAGCCCCGTCGTGTAGTTTTAAAAATCTTCGTTCCAGATTGTGTTCGCTTATACTTTCGAACTTCCGCAGCGGAAACACGTTTTTCAAAATTGGAATTTAAACTAAAATAATCTTTTTGCCTCTATTTGCAGTCTTATTTAAGTGGAACCAAGGGTGTGCATAGGATTTCGAGGCCCCTCCCCCCCCATTTGGGGGATGCAAACTCACTTACAAAATAGTTTGTTAAAGGAATCCAGCTCATGAAAAAGAAGACAAACTACCTCATGTATGAAATATATTTTGGTCAAGAGGGGGGGGGGTCAAGCACTCCCCCTCACCCCTTACAAATGCCCTGGAAGAAGCATGAATATAAGTAAATAATTTGAGATATCAAACTATTATGGGCACCCACAGAATTTTCCCAAGGGGGTCGATCTCTAGGGAGGGGGGGGGGGGTGGTTAAATGTTGGATTCCGACTAAAAAAGACCAGTCTTTGCCAAAATTCCACAACAAAAACATTAAAATATATTGATAGTGTGGTATTATCCCGAAACCTATAGGCGTGGGCAGATGTTCCCCCTTTGCTCCTCGCTATGGGTGCCTGTGATATGATAAGCAACGAATTAAGATATGAAAACTATTTGGTTACGATAAAAACCGTAAAATTTTTGGTTTTTGGCTCGATTTTGTCCCACTGTATATCGAAAGGCTGTTTTGTTGCATCTTCATGACGTTATGTCTGCACCAATCGAGATGGTTTACTCGATGCGTCGTATGCCTTGCGGCTAAAGTAATCGTCGTCTTGGTTGTTGTCCGTCGTCAAAACGGGCGGATGGACTGTTTCTTCAGGGAATTCAGGGAACTCCCTTGGTGTGTCGGGCTTTTACTCGCCGTTGTGTCCGTGCCTAATATGTTGGCAATAAAACAGTAGGTACCATCTTCGCGGTGCTGCTGCTGATATAAAATTAATCTTTTGTTGTTGTTTAGTTTATATACTGTCAGGATCTCCACAGAGACCCCCACAAAATCAAAAAAAAAAAATCAAAAACAAAAATAAAGAACAAGAAATCGGCCATAAATAATAAAAGATATTTGCATTGAGAAGCATCAGTGATGCTGCGGCGATTCGGCCGACAATATTGACCAGATCCAGAAAACGGTTGCGTTCGTCATTTTTCCTCGCCTCCCTCCTGTGGTGAAACTACGGAAATTGCTTCTGGTTGCAAGGGTACAGGTAAAAATTTTCATACATACGACGGACATAGAAACTTAAAAAAAAAATTAAATCAACTTTACTCATTTTTATTTGAGTCGGCATATGTTTGTCCTTGTAGGACTTTTTTTTAATTTATTTTGTTTTTATTTCAGGGGTTCGGCAGTGTAACAAAATAAAAAAAAATTAAATGAACTAAGCTCTTCATTAAATTAAAATAATTGCGTACTTGCCACGCGTACTTCAATTGTTTTTTTATTATCATTTTTATGGTTCATAAGAATAAGTGTATACAACTTGAGGAAAGTCTAAAAAAATAAAAATGAAAAAAGCCCCGGACAAAGGGCGACTTACGGACATTTCTTTTTATTGCAGGATAATTCTCATAATTGTCCTTTTTTTAAATTACTAGTGCACACCATTTACGCTGCTGCCGGAACATTGAAATCGCGTAACAAGCTTTTGTATCGGCATCAGTTGTGATGGGTAAGAGAAAGCCTGGCCTCATACTTTGACCATTAATTCGGCGCGAGGGGTGTGTGTTGGATGGTGTTTTCCTTTTTTTTTTGTGTATTTGTATTTTGTGTATATTTTAGAAGTGATGAGGGGATGAGATTTTTTTTTTGTTTGTTGCTGTCAGGCGAAGGGTGCGCCGCAACGTCTGTCTCTCTGTGTTACACTGATGGGGATAGTGGATTTGCTTGAATGCGATTGTAACTATACTTTTAAAACTGACTGCGAGTCTGTGGGGAATACAATTTCGGGAAGTAAGTGGCATGTCGGGCAATGGTCCAAATCGAAATGAATCAATGTTTCGTTCTCGCATTGAAGGAAGAATGTCTATAATAAATTTTAACTGCGCGTCCTCACGTCCACGTTTTATTATTGTCACTCGAAGAAGTTTGGAATTGGAAAGGAAATAAATAAATTAAATTTTCCTTAACTTTAAAATTAAATATTTTGTCCAACTTGCGCTGCCTTGTGTTGAAAATATTTAAAAAATCGCAATTTTGCAAATTGTACGTATGAAAAATTTTGCAATTTTGTAAAAATAAAAAATGGGCTCACTTATTGCAACTATATCGAAGATTAAAACAAAATTACCATATTTGCAAATTTAACGGCCAAAAAACAATTTTGCGAAGCTTATGAAGTTAGCACAGCCATTTTTGATTTTTGAAAACAAAAACTGTCCAGAACTGTGCTAAGCTCGCGCTACCTTGTCCCGTAAATATCGAAAAAATCCCCGCAAATTTGCAAATTTTACGAATAAAATCTTTTCGAAATTATGTAATTTGTCAAAAATTGAAGTTGTTTTGTTTTTTCCTCAGCTTGTGCTGCCATGCACCGAAGAGATACAAAAAATTCCAATAATTGCAACTTTTAGGACAAGAACATAATTTATTCTATTTAGTTTTACTTTTTTCTTAAAAACCTATTTGTGCTGTTTTGTGCTCAGTTTGGGCTCAGTAGGTATGTGCTCAGTTTGTTCTGCCATATTCCAAAGAGATACAAAATTCTTGTATCTTTTTGCAAATTTTACGGCCAAATAACAACTTTGCGAAGCATGAAGTTAGCAGTTAGCACTGCCATTTTCGAGTGAAGTTAGCACCACTATTTTGAAGAAAACTAATTTATGATGTTTTTTTTTTTAATTTTTCTTAAAAAAACCTATTTGTGCTCAATTTTTGCTTCCATATGCCAAATACATACAAAAATTGATACTTTTCAAAAATGAAAGTTGTCCTGTTTTTTCCTCAATTTTTGCTGCTATGCTCCGGAGAGATGATAAAAATTGTAAAAGTTGCAACTATTACGGCCAAATTAAAATTTTGCGAAGCATGAAGTTAACACCGTCATTTTCGTTTTTCAAAAAAAAAATGTTGTGTTGTATTGTGTGCTCAACTTGTGCTACCTTGGGTTGGAAATATTTTAAGAAATCTAAAATTTGCAAATTTTACGAATGAAATCTTTTCGAAATTTTGTAATTTCTGTAAAATGAAAGCTGTGCTGTTTTGTGCTCAGTTTGTTTTTTACCGCCAAATAACAATATTTCGAAGCATGAAGTAAGCACCAAATTGTGCTGTATTGTGCTCAATATACTCATGCTGCCTTGGACTGTGGATATTGAAAACGGACGGATGAATTTTTTTTGAAAAATTCGCTCAGTTTGTGTTGCCATATGTAAAAGACATGAGCAAATATTCACATAATTGCAAATTTTATGAGCAAAAACTCATTTTGCGAAAGAAAAGGAACAGAACAGAATCAGAACATCACCATCATGACAGACAGCCAAGCTGCACTTAAAGCACTAGGCTCTTACACCATCCACTCCAAATAAGTTTGGGAGTGCGTGGGTAAGCTGAATGAACTGTGCGAAAAAAACGTTGTCTTACTCTTTTGGGTACCAAGACACGTTGGTATTTATGGTAACGAGGAAGCTGAAACCCTAGCCAAAAGAGGAGCAACAGACCCCCTTATGGGACCTGAGCCCTATTGCAGTGTAGGTGAAAACGTGATCAAATACTAAATCAAATCAGAAGAGGAGACTAAATGATCAAAAATCTGGGAAGAACTCCCAAAACTGAGGCAGGCCAAACTATTGCTTGGGAATTATAGCCAAGTGCGTTACACATCCTGCATAAATCTATGTAGGAACAACCTCAGAATAATAACTCCTCGGTTTAGCGGGTACTGCAACTTGCAGATTCTGCAACACCACGAGGAAACACCGGACCACATATTAGGAAAATGTGATACACCCGTGCATCAAAGACACAGGTATCTGGGACACTACCAGATAGACGAGAGAGAGTTTCCCTCTCTGAAAATACCCGACATACTTGAGTTCCTAAAAGGAACCAATCTGGAGGGAGAGTTATAGAATGAGCCGTCTCACTCTACTCTTAAAGGGGCCACAATAGATCTTTAGGTTGCAGTTATCCCCTATTAATTCATTCATTCATTCAAATACTAAAAAAAGAAATTCGCAAATTTGCAAATTCTACAGTTGAAAATTTTTTGAAAGATTTTAGTTTTGTAAAAATAAAAGTTGTGCTGCTTTGTGCTCAGTTTGTGCTCCCTTACACCAAAGAGATAAGAAAGCTAGAATATTTGAAAGTTTTCAATAATTAACTTTGCGAAGTTAGCACCACCATTTTTACGAAATTGCAAAGTTTCAAAAATTTTTAATGTGTAAATTTTCAAATTTTTGAATTGTTTTTTAATATTTACGACTCAAGAAGACAACACAAGTTGAGCACAAAACTGCATTTTTTTTTTTGAAAATCGAAAAATTCGCTGCAAACTTCACGTAACAGTGTTTCGCAAAGTTAATTTTTGACCGTAAAAGTTGCAAGTTTCCAATTTTTTTTGCACAAACTGAACACAGTAACAAAACTGTAATTTTTAAGAAATCTCAAAATTAAAAAAAAAAACATTCGTAAAATTTGCGAATTTCTTAAAAATATTTGCGATATTTACAGCACACTTTTTTTTGAAAATCGAAGATAGCTAACTTCACGCACAATAATTTTTCCCTTTTTTAACATTGGTTCCATGCGAAAATGAAAATTCCAATTTGTAGTAATTTAGTTCTTAGTTCTTATATTTTTACTTTTTAAATAAATAAATTCTTAAAACTTATTCAAAAAATAATTCTTATACACACACTTGCATACTTTCTCTTAGATATTGCTACTTTTCTCGCAACATTTCCTGCAACCACATTCATACTCATACATGCATTTCCCACACAAAGTACACCTCCTTGAAAAGATCGCCTCAAGTACCCACTCTCGAACTCTTTAAATATAAATTAACATTGCAGTGGCAGTATAGTTGGCTGGCAGACAACCATCAGATCAAAAAGACCAACTCTAAACCAGAAGCTATATAACCTAACCTCACCATACATGGCCGCATTTAAAGACATGGCCTCTCCAATTGAAAAATCATAATAACAGTGAATTAATTTGTATAAATGAATATAAAAATTATGAGGCGTCAACTTCACCACGATTGATGCCGTTGTTGTGCGTTGAGCTGAAGTCAAACTTGAAAATGTATGGTTTATAGAGACAGTAGCAAAGCGACATACTGCCGCTGGCTGGCCTGGTCCTCACTATGGGACAATGTAAATCAGCCAAAGCTAGAGATGCAAATCAGTTAGACTCAGTTTGACTGACGATGATCTTCTCTCTTCCCATATCATCAATTCTATATCGAGACCGAGCAAGGCACACCATCAGAGCCAACCAGGTGCCAGATTCCTCCCACATATCGATGGAGCATCATCGGCAACGGTGGCGGCGGCGGTATACGCGGTCGGCCGGCTTGGTGTGTTCCTTCTTCTCATTGAGTATGCAAAGCTATTTTGGAGGCACGTTAGTTGGTAGGTACTGATGGGTTGACGTGACGTCCAACCGACAAGGAATAACAAATTCGGACTAATTACCCGACGGCAATGGCAGCAGCACGGTGGTTGAGGAGCCGCTGGCTGGCTGTGGCGCCAATAATTTTTGGGTACTTTTTTTATTATGCTACTCCAAATGGAGGATTCGAAATCGAAAGTACCTTCCAACTTGGTCCCGCGTTAAGCCGCTCCCTGAGTCGATCTATGGAAATGCGATTGATTACATGATTAGTAAGCGTTTGCTTATCTGATGGTGTTGATGTTATTATGCCCGCTCTGGCTCTCCGCTCAGAAGAGTGATACTCCATACCATACTGCCGAGCAATGGGCATATCATTACAAAGTTTAGCATAATGACTCTACTGCTGCTGCTTGACGCCATCGACCAACACCGCCGCCGCACCACCCTCCATCTACTATATATGACTGCCTCTGAACTTAGCAGAAACTTTGAGCAACGCATCAACTGTGCGGAGCGTATTATAGCCGGCAATGAATTATTAATTTTTTTATTCCAAACATTTTTAACCGGGCGACGCGACGCGAAAGTGTTAATTGTCTTATGTTCTCCAAGTGACGACATTGAATATTTTTGAATAAAGAATGTATAATTGCGCCTCTGTGGTTGTGTGATTTTAATTTTTATGGAAGTGATTTGCTATATGGGGATATGCGGATAATGGATTGCCTGCCACTTGCGGGTATACTGCCTCAATTGGTTCTGGGTAGTTCTGGGAAGAAGCGTGCTCCTAAGAAAAAGACTCACAGGGTGTTCTCTGTAATAAGTACGTTATTGACTAGCTCAATGACTCCCAAAAAATATTTTTTTTTTAAATTGTCCTGCTTACTTAACATCTGAAAATTTACGATATTGCATGTTGTGGGCAGATCGTTAGAGTGGCAATTCTATATTTCACGGTATACTTACGGCAGTTAATGGTCCTTCCATAAATAATTTTTGAGCAACAGTTGAAAAGGTGTTGCATTACACATAAATTTACGAGATTGGCCATTGTGGGCAAACCAAAAGAGCTCCAATTTTTATTGTCACGTCAAATTTTCGGCTGTTAATCACGTTTTCAAAAATATATTTATATTTTTTTTTAAGTTGCCATGTCAACTTGACATCTAAAATTTACGTTATTTCCCGTTGTGGTCAAACCCATAGAGTGGCTAATTTTTGTTTCATGGTAAACGTCGGTACATGGTAATTGATCAGCAATTAATACAGTATTCAAAAATTATTCTTGACAAATAATAAAAAGTTTGTGCCTTGCTCATAAATTTACGAGATTGCTCCTTGTGGGCAAACCATAAGAGTGGCATTTTTTTGTTTTCACGCAAAATTTTTGGCACTTATGTGGCAGGGAATGCGTTTACAAAAATATTTTTTCAAAAGTTGTCATGCTAACTTTACACCCAAGACTTACGAGATTGCAATTTGTGGGCAAACCTTGAACGCAGCAGTTTTATTGTATCCATTGCAAGTTTACTGCATTTAATCAGCAATTAAAAGCGTTTACAAAAATTATTTCATCATAAAATGTCATCTTAACTTTACACTCAAAATTTACGTGATTGCAATTTGTGGGCAAACTGTAAAAGCAGATTTTTTTGTTTTCAAGACAAAATTAAGGCAGTTAATCGGAAATTAATAACGTTTAGAAAAATGTTTTTTAAAAATATTGTCGTGTCAACTTTACACCAAAAATTTACGTGATTGTAATTTGTGGGCAAACCATTCTTAAGAGTAGCAATTTTTTCATGGCAAATTTGCGGCAGTTAATAGGAAATTAATGACATTTACATAAATTGTCTTCTAAAAAAATATCATGCAAGCTACACACCCAAAATTTAGGTGATTGCAATTTGCAGGCAAGCCATAAGAGCATGACATTTTTTGTTTTCACGCCAAATTTTTGACATTGAACTGGCAGTGAATGCGTTTACAAAAATAGTTTTTTCAAAAGTTAATATGCTAACTTTATACCAAACATTTACGTGATTGCAATTTGTTGGCAAACCATAAGAGTGGCAAGTTTTTGCTTTGATGGAAAATTTACGGCAGTTAATCGGAAATTAATGGCGTTTATAAAAATTATTCTATCATAAAATGTCATCCTAATATAACACCCAAAATTTACGTGATTGCAATTTCTGGCCAAACGATAACAGTGGCAATTTTTAATTTATGACACTTAATCGGCAATGAATGGCGTTTACAAAAATATTTTTTTCAAAAGTTGTCATTCTAACTATGTATACACCTAAAATTTACGTGATTGCAATTTGTGAGCAAACCATAAGAGTGGCATTTTTTTTTCACAGCAAATTTATGTGAGTTAATCGGATATTAATGATGTTGCCAAAAAATTATTTTTTCAAAAGTTGTCATGCATGGTTAATGTTAACCAAAAATTTACGTGATTACAACTTGTTGGCGAACCATAATTATGGCAATGTTTTTTTGTTCTCACGGCATAAAAAAATCTTGATTTAATTTTTTCACGGATAAAAAGTCCTTCACATGATATTTTTTAAACAATGAAAATCAAAATATAATATCACCCTGTAAACCACCTTCTCTTGCCTACATTTTATGACTAGAAGTTCTCCACCATGTGATACTGCTTTGTCTCATGAAAAAAAAAATTCCGGTAGTCACATTGAGGAGCATGAAAGTTGGCTTCAAATATTGTCAATAAATAATAAAAACACACATCACCCGCGACTTCTCTAATAAACCCACCATTTAGCATGACAATTATTATTACTTCGGCATTGATAAGCTCAAACGCACACTCGGACCCGGTTTAATCGTTAATCACCAGCTACTTCCTGTACACGTTTTATTTGCAGGTTGCAATGGAAGTAGGTAGTAGCTAAAGGTAAGCGGAAATAGTGCTGCACAATCACTATAAACAAAAATCCCCAACTTCAGCCATTGATTAGCATTAGTCTCTGAGGCTGTTTCGCACTATCATTGCGCAAAGCTTATTAATTAAGACTTCGTGAAGATTATGGCCTCCTGCCTCTACTACCGTACTATACTTCTTCTCATTAAAACCAAAAATAACTGCCAAGATGAAGTAATCCTATATCCTATTATGGCCTCCTTGAACCCTTTCTTGTGAAAATTTACCGTGAAACCGAAAAACTACCCTCGAAGAGTGCCACAGCTATTTCGACATTAAAAGCCAAAAGATATACCCTTTCCCCCAACCATAACAGCAACGCACGAACACCACCGTTATACGTTTCTTTCTCACCCATTTACCGTTTCATATACTCGTAAAAGTCGTCGAATTTTAACGACGACGGCGAAACGATCCCCAGCCCCAGCTGTAAGGTTGCAAATTCCGCGAAATATCTCAAGAATTCCATTCGTAAAAATTAAATGAGTGCCGCGCGCTAGAATTTCATTAAATTGTATTTTTGTATAGACACACACAATGCAGGGGATTCAAAGGGCTTCATAACCCCTTTTAACTGCTATTTATATAAATATATATGTAGGTATGTTATAGCCGTTATTTAAGAGAGGCGAGCAACAACGGTGGCGATGGAGGGCAATGGTGGTTATTTAAGGCTATTCAAGAGCTCATCGAAAAAGGGTTAAATGAAGTCAAACGAAGTAATTTGTTGGCTGTGAGCTGTGACTGTATATGCGAAAACAAGAAGATATCTTATTCTTCTTTTTCTTAAGTGTCGCCTTTTAAGTTGGCACGACCTATTCTTTAGGTTTTATTTAAACTTTAACTGCCGTTTTATTGCCGAATCCAACTGCGTATTATTTTCATAGATCTCCTTATACCTTCCTCTTACCTACATAATTCCTTTATGATACTCTTGTCTTGTTGAGGAGACTATAAGAAAAAGAATTTGAACGACATAATTTCTATGTTTTTTCTTTGAGAAATCTTGTTGCTGTATAGGAATGGTAGTTCAAACAATTCGACCAAATTCGTAAGGGTTGTTAGCCATAATACCACAATCCAGAAGCCAAAGAGAATTATTTATAAATAGCTTCATGCTCAACTAGCTGACAAATGCGGTATAGGATTTTGAAGATTTAGTTAATAGCACGGAAAATATCGAGAGATTACTGCTATTCTTGAATTTCGAAAATAGGTGATTTAGCTTTATAATACCATACTTAACTGCTTTTAGATTTTGATGAGAAAATTAAAGTTAATTTTTAAAGGGAGTATCCTTAAGACTGGGAAATCCTCCTATAGGCTGGGGCTAAATTTATTTAGCGGTCATAGTTTTGTATTTTCCAAACTATTTGTTTCAAAACTATGGTTTTATAGCCATTTCTATTCTATTTCTTGATGGATCTCAGTTCATTTCTGCTTTTTTATCAAAATGAATCAGTTTGTATTGGGCAAGAATATGTGAAGGTGAAAATTGAAGCCGTTGTAATTCTACATAAGAAAATTCTCATACTACACTTCTCAGAAAAAAAGTGCGTCTTCATTTGAGTATAGTTTTGAGATAAATGATTTATAATGTTTTTTGATTTCTTCGCATTCAAATTCAATAATTTTTGGAAATTTTGGGAAATCAATTCTGAGCAAAAGAACGCATACCTTTCAGTAATTTTGAAAAATAGACTTGTGACTTTTTGCATAAAATAGACACAAACGTTAATTGGCTAAGACTAAGCACTGAAATTCGGGTTCATGATTTTGAGTCATTTTCAGTTCGAAATTTGAATTTAAAACTCCACTAAAATCAACGCGCGGTGTTAACTGTTACATACTTATATGTACGTCAGAAAAACTTGGCTAAGACCCGGGTTCTTAATTTCCTTCTGCAGTTTATTACAGGGGTGCCCCCAAGTGTAAATTCAAATCGGTGGGACCAGGGGCACGAAAATCAGCCGCCATCATGGAAAACGCGTTTTAAACAAATATCTCGGGAGCCGTGCATAGTATGAACAAAATAGTAAATTTTTTTGAGAGCTTATAGTACATTCTTTTATTTGGTTTTTTAAATCAAATTGTTTTTTTCGAATTTTTTTTGAGAAATAGTCATATAGGTATATTAGACCTGCAGCTCAAGCCCGAAAAGCCTTCAAATAAGAGAAAAACTGGCACATGCGAGATAAAAGTTTCTAGCAAAGACTATTCGAAAATATATAATAAAGAGTACCTACTGTAGCCAAAAATTACTAAGAATTACTGTACTCATCAAAAAGGAGAAAACAAATCCGGGAAAGCTGATTTCCTGAAAAGTATTCTTAGTTTCATAGCAGAATTTTCTTGTGAGGGGGTAAAAAGGGGTAAATGCGGTTTTATTCCCGTTTTTTTTTTAATTTCTCGAAAACTTTCCACTAAACGAGGAAAAATGTCGGCACAAAAATTAAAGATTATTAAATTGCGCTCAAAAACGCTCATGGACACTCTTTTTTCCTAGAACCAATCGTTTCGGAGATATAAGCTGAATTATGTCTCAATCAAAAATATGACTTTCACATTTCCATATTTCTTATAGTAGGGGCGTTAGTGCACGATATGAGGGAATACCTGTCATTTATACCTAAAGGGTTAATCTTAAGTATTATAATATTTAACGTCCTTGCTAAACTTTTAAGAAGTGTTGCCATAATGGCAACATTGTCAGAAGGACAAAAAGAGGGTTGCCACTTTACAAAGTTAAAACTCCGAAATTCTCTAAATATTTGACTATATATCGAGAACCAGGTGTTGGGCGATGACGAGAGAACTCTCGTAGGACTCAACACACTTGAAACTATAGAACCACATTATCGAATTTCACCCCTCCCAATCCAAGTCACGAAGGGGGTGGAAAAAATTCGTAATGAGAAAGGGCATTTTCGAAGTCATGAAAAGTAAGAGAAATATTTCGTCGGCTTACAGTGAAAACCGGCTAACTCCGCATTTTTTTATCATTATGGACCCAAAAATAGCTTAGATATACAAAAATCTATGAAATCTTTTCAATTTCACTAAATTTAGCAATAACGAGTGTGTAGTGTTTAAGGTAATTTTAATTTAATTTAAATTGCATGGTAGCAATTAAAAACTTTTCCCTTTCATTGAAAAAAGCACCCTTTTTACAAATATTTTTGTATACTCATTTAATTCTTGTTTCTTATGATATATGAAATATGTGAACCAAGTTTCTTCATTATGCCGTTGAAATTTCGTAATATTTTACTTTACTTAAATCAAAATCGTAAGATTCGTTTTTGAGAAAAAAAAATATTTTCCTTAACGGTTTTTTGAGTTTTGTATGGAAGGTCCCGTTATTAAAGTAAATTTTTTCTTAAAATATTTTACAGAGTTCTAAAAAATTCCGGAGTATGGAGTTTAAGAAAAAAACACTTTCGAAATATTTGATTTTCAAAAAAAAATTGAAATATTTTTTAAAAGTCTAAGAAATATTTTTTTCTTTTCTTTTCTTTTCTTTTCTTTTCTTTTCTTTTCTTTTCTTTTCTTTTCTTTTCTTTTCTTTTCTTTTCTTTTCTTTTCTTTTCTTTTCTTTTGTGTTTTTTATTTTATTTTATTTTATTTGTTTTGTTTTTTATTTTATTTTTATCTGCTCGATATTTTGCAACACGGTTGATTGTTTACAATTGCATGATACCTAAATATATAAATTGGATGGCGCAACAACTCGTAGAGAACCAGGTTTGATTGGCAGGAATGGAAGGGACAATCAGTATTTTGCTGTGTCCGAAGGGCTTATTGAGAAGCACTTATTTATAACAAGTATACTCTTCGTCAGTTCCTAGTAAGAGGCAGTGCCTAGGGGGGTGGCCAGGATACCAAACCAAACGATACTTTTATAAGTATCGTCTCGGTATTGTTAAAATCGAAAAATTTCAGTATCGTCTCGGTATCGGTCTCGTCTGTTTCGGTCTGGTGTCAGTCAAAAAAAAATGTAAGACTTGGTTACATGTCCTAGGTCTTGTAGTTTAAAACGCTTGGTATTTTTAAGATATAATACAAAATTCACTTTAAGAAAAAAAGCATAATGAATGGAAGACATTTATTATTTAACTTAATTTTTTTTTATGGCCTTCTAATTTCAGAGAAAAACGTCAGATAAATAATTAGCCTGGGCCTTGTTGAATTCACGAGGTGCAAGTTACTGACATTTCAGAAATTTACCTGATTTTAGTAACCTTTTATTCAGTGCATAATCAACCTGGTGGACTTTCTTGCCATATTCAGGTTGATTTAAGAAGATGACCTGTAATTTTAACACTAAATTCTTGTAAATAAGAAATTTTAACAAGAATATAGTGTCAATTTTAACCAAGGTCGTGTTTTTCTAACACTGTATGATATGAATTTCTGTTTTACTACATATCAGGTTGAACTAACATTTAATGTGTTTTTTTTACCTGTTGTATTTTACCTGACCTCATGTTAAAAAAGCACTCTGCCAGTTCATTCCAGCGTGACACAAGTGCTGAAACGCACACACACCGACAATTTAAGTAAAACGATTTGAATTTAACCTGGTATCCTGTTAAAGAAGCAATCTGCCAGTTCATTTAAACGTGACATTAGCTTTGAAACGCACACAGACAGGCCATTCAAATAAAATTATTTGAATCTTACCTGGCCTCCTGTTAAAGTAGCACTCTGTCAGTTCATTTAAACGTGACACTAGTGCTAAAACACACACACAAGCCATCCAATGAGTTTCAACTAAGGTATTGATATTTGGCACCAGTTTTTTGTGTAGTGAATTGGCCCAGTGGATGAGTGCTATCTCCGTGTGTGAAAGGTTCCCAGTTCAAAACTGAAGTAAGTATCACAAATAATTTTTAAATTAAAATAAATAAATAATAAATTTCTATATGTACTTTCAGAATAATGCTTACGAGTTGAGCGATAGACAGCGCAAGAGACGGCTCTTAGACGTATAAATTCATGAATTATGCCGGATTTACTCGATTGGAAAACTGCCAGTATAATGACAAAAGCAACAACAAAAGAATGGACAAATTAATTCTTTTTGTCATTAAGTGGCAGCGTTCAAGTCGTGTAAATCCGGCATTAGATACAGGGTTGATATAACATTGAAACCTGTTAAATTAACTATAGGTTGTCAGGTTAAACTAACCAGATTTTCATGTTAAAATTACAGGGCATTGAATATTTTGTCAGGTTAAATTAACTATATTTGCAGGTAAAATTTACAGGATTACAGTGTTAAATTTTCAAATCAGGTATCAGGTTAAACAGTTAACCTGATCTACCGAGTTGAAAAATAACAACCTGAAAATCAGGTATGATTGACCAGAAATTGGTTGATAATACCTGCTTTTTTCTCTGAGTGTATAGTCCCGAATATGATCCCACACAATAAATATTGACGAAGGGCTATAAGTTAACAGGAAAACAATTCACAAACTGTTTTATAGCCCATTTGAATGGGTTGTAAATCCCAAAAGTAATCTTTTTACTTTAACTGTTTACTTGTAATAATAAATAATTATATTCAAAAATCCATTTTTTCTCCCGATACCAAGCAATATTTGGTCCCAAAAGTTCTGTATCGTTTTGGGTGGTATCGTTTGAGCTTTCGATACCGATACCAAACGATACCGAGATTTATTTCTGGTATTGTCTCGGTATCGCCTCGAATCGTTTGGGTTTCTGATAACGATACCAAACGATACCAAGACTTATTTCTGGTATCGTCTCGGTATCGTTAGGTTTTCCGATACCGATACCAAACGATACCGAGACTTTTCTGGCATCGGCGTGGTCAGCCCTAAGTACCTCGGATAAAACATTTCTGTTTTTAGGTGGCACGGCTGGGAATCGAATCCACACCTTCGGCATGACAGTCCGACGCATGATACCTAACCTGTACAAATTAATTGAACCTTCCCAACAAAAATACCTATAGCTTGACATTAAAGCTTCATTAAAGAAATAAAGATATAAAGGTGTGTCAAAGGTTTCAATCACAAAGATATTTCGTTTATAATTATTTGACTGTTTTGGCTCAAACAATGATCAGTAATATCCCCAAATACATACAAATGATCATAAGAATTGATTCAGATAATGGATGATTTCACACATTTCTTCTCTTCCAATGAATTCCATACAAAAAATGCTAATTTTAACTTTTAGTGAAATTTGAAATTCTTGTTAGCTTTAATGTGAAATGTGATTATGTTAATAAGTTACTATTCCAAGCTTGCCCAAGCTTGTCATTTAGATTTGTTACTGGATAGATCTATCTAGATCTGCTAGATCAATTCCATAGTTACTTTATTAATATTTGTTAAGTTAGAAAACCAAAGCAATAATTGAAAGAATACAACTACGTTTAAAATTAAATAAAGCTAATTGTCCCATTAACTTTAACCAGATAAGTGATCATTTGCTCGCGGGATCCAATTGAAAGGCACTGTCCAAAACATAAAACTTGTATGCGTAGAGTCCCTTGTCGATACAGCAAAAGAACCTTTCAAAAGGAGCAAGTTTATAACCCCTTTTTATCAGAGTATTTCATAAGCTGAGTGATCGACCTCTTGTCAAGATTTAAATTTGCGGACCAAAATGATTATTGATCAATACCGAATAGAAAAGTTTGGTCACAGCTGAATCAACATGAAAAAAAAATCAGTCAAACTACATAAGAGATTAAGGCCTTCACAGATATTTGACTCAAATATGTATGTACATATTGGCACACAAGACATAAGAAAATAACAACTTGTTATCACTTCGCCAACTTGTTTCCAGCATTAGATCTAGAATTATTATCTAAATAAGTGGCAACCTTTTATATATTTCAACCTGCCGACCTTATCTCTTGGCCAATTTATTGGATCTCTTTGGGTTTAAATAAACTACCTCGTTGGTTGTCATTCCGTCACAACATTTTTTCAAGTTAAATATAAATTTGTGGAACCCCTGCATATTTTTATTACAACAACAACAAAATCAAAAGCATTCTGTCAAGATTTTGTCCGAAGATATAGTGAATTAAACTTGCACTTGCACCATTTCCCCGTTAGCTATCAAAAGAGTGGGTGCCTCAGTGATCTGTGAGCATATTATCGCGCCTACCACTACCATGTTGCCCCCACGCTATCTATGCTGCCAGACCAGGCCAGATTCATTGTTGCCCCCTAACTCTTTTGGCTGCTCCATTGTATACCCTCCGTTAACGTTGTATACAATCCAAATACGAGTTCTAATAAGCGGTAATTACAGTGGCGACGCAGCAGAAACCAGATCTTCACGCTATTAGGTTTATAAATGATCGATATCCAATTAAGATTTAACATCGATTATATCAGCGAAAATTAATTGCAAAGAGAACGGCCTTCTTCAAGATTGTGACCCCACTATGCCGCCCGCTGCCTTTGCAGCACCACTGTTCTGTCGAGGCAGCTGCTGCTAGCTGTAATCAAAAGTAAATGTCCCTCGGCGCAAAATGTTGTATTTAAGAACACATCTAGGATAGATGGCGCAGCGGTATGTGAAGCGTTGGAGGTGGGCCATGTGCGCCACAGGCCACAGAGGCCACATACCACAGAACACTGCTACTTCTTGCCTCCACGGTAGGAGGTAAGGGACGGCAGCAATACCGGCAGCCGTCTGAGACCTGAGACTGACTGGAAGAAAAACAAATCGCTTTTCAGAGCCTAACAACAAGAGAGTTCACTAAATGTGCTTCTGCGCAACTAAACTTTGTGTATATCCCCGCAAAGCAGACAAAGTGCGTGCGCATGCCCACTGCGCGTAGCAAATACACTCACGGCGGTCCAAGGATACCGACTTGTCGACTGTAAATTATTACGAACAAGCTGTACCCGCAAGGTAGCTGTTTGTCGCGATTAGTTTGCCTTTGAGTGCGCGACGTCATTTGACATCCACTCCACACTATATGCACTGCACATGCACATCACATGTGCAGTTTAGATAGTTGCGCATGCGTATAGCATGGTGCATCATCTGCAATCAGGCCCACAGTGTGCCATCACGATTGTCCCTATAGTATAGAGTCGTAGTCATAGTCACATAAAGATACATTCCGGTGTGAGAAAATTACGCAATGATAATGGGCTTGGGGCCAGGCCAAACCAGCCTTTCAAAACTGTCATTTGGCGACCTCTTTACGGATCTTTATCAATCGGATCGACTCGATCGGCATCAGATCAATCGAGACTCGACGACATCTGTGCGGAGCGATGTGCAAAATAAATTAATAAGACGCCGAGAATGAGTGACGAGAATGCCACCGATCAGCAGCGATCAATGATCAGTGATCACCGATCACAAACCGCCACCGACCGAACTGACAACGTCGACATCGACATCAACATCATATCGATGACGACGTTGGCGACTGATCTCTCCGGAGACTCATATTGGCTGAGTGTTTCGCCTTGTGGCGATGTGACAGCCCCATGACCTGCTGCAATTAAAACCTGCGCCAGCTTATATCACTGCAACACCGCATCCGTTTGATTGACACAATTGATCATAACAACCATCGTCGTCGTTGATCCGTCTTTTGGAGTAAAAAAAAGATTATCGACCAACCAACCCCTCCCCACCCTCCATCTAGCGGATTAAAGACGTACAAATATTGATTATCCAACAGCAAGATACTTTTCAAGCTTTTATGTTAGTTTTTTTTGCTCGTGCAGAATTAAAACAGTTTAATTTCAAATTCAAATGGATTCAGTTGAATTGAGCAAACGATGACAACAAAAACCAAAAACTACAGCAAAAAAAAAAAAAAACAAACAAATAAAATGTGAAAATCTAAAGTCGACAGTTGACGGTGTCGCAGCACTGCAACAGCGGCGATGTGATCGCGACACGTGAGTGATCGCAGCGATCACAACTTGTCAGTCCTGTCAACATTCTTCGGATTACATTTTTCTATACCTAAATACATATATATTCTCATAGATACTTACATATAGATTAGATACACTTGATGGTAGGTATTTCTAGAAATTGAATTTTTTTTGTTGTATGATTCCGACAACTCTGCCAGATGTAATTGAGAATACTCGCGTATATCTATAGAGCTTTGGATTTTTCTCACAAAATTTGAAATATGTCTAAATCAAAATGGAATTCTTTGGAATACACATTGAAAAAGATATACCCGAATGGAATCCATCTGACGCAGATTGAAGATTGGCATTATTTTTCTGTAGATGCCAATACAACAACAAAAAAAGTTAACTACATGGTTTCGTGGTATGTTCGGTCGATGGCTAATGGACGAATTGTATCTGACAGAAATATTTACCATCAAAATCGGGTGACAGAGTCAATGAATAGATTAGCGAAGAATATGACCGAGTTGGCATACAAATAGCTTAGATATTTGAAATAGTGTTGAAACAGTAATTATAACTTAAGTATAAGGCTCTGGGAATTTAGTTTCTCATATTGGGTTTAAGTAAACGTACATAAGTTACCTAATGCTTGACTTTTAGTTTCTAAAAACAAAAATACAATAATGACCCATTTTATAGAAAGTGAAGTCTCAAAAAAGATGTTTGTATCAGTTTTTGTTTACAGCAAGGCTCAAATTAATTCTTTTGCCATAATTTCTAAATAAATGAGGCCTCAAAGGCTCATTACAAGCGTCCAACTTTGTTCGTTCAGGAAGTAGCCCTTCTTCCTAATAACAAAATAGTGTTTCTTTCTTTCATTATTCAGGATGTTCAGAAATTAAGATTTGTGTACAAACTAACAATACATTCAAAAAATAGTTTTACTACAGAAATCTTGGTTTAAAATGTTTTCAAAAGAAGACAAATTGAATATTGTATGAAATATATTCTGATGAGGGGGGGGGGGGCAAGTGCCCCTTACTGCTCCCCCTTACGTACGCCCTTTAATACATTAACTGAACAGTAAGAGTAATATGTCCAAAGTTTGTCACAGCAAGAAATAGTTTGACTAGAGGGAATAGAAGGCACAAACCATTAAAATGCCTGATGAGAGCTCAAATGTACATGAAACGGAAAGGTCTGAATACATTGCGTCCCCGCAAGCTCAATGTGCTCATGCTTATTGGCGTTTATTACAAAAAAAAAATTAAAAAGGAAGCTCAATTTTTCGTTTTGTTATTTTTTGAGAATTTCAAATACAATCGGTATAGAAGAGCTACAAGAGTTGGCTCGGCCCACGATATTCACTTAGAGGAAGTGAACCGGGGACAAATAGGTACGAATCTGATTCCTGCCAAAGGCTTGTCCAAGGGAGAGCAATGTCAATTGGCCCTGAACCTACTCTGAAGGAACAAGCCAGGAGAAAACGGCGAGAATCTGATTCCTGCCCAAGGCTAATCCAAGAGAGGAAAACTTAATTTTAACGGCGGAAGCCAAAAAGATTATTTTTAGGTGGCACAAGAATGAACGACGAAAAGTTACATGAGCTCATCAAAGTTGTTATAAGCAATGAATTGCTGGAACCTTATTTCTCTTATAACTCGTAAATCGTATTTAATAGCTAATTAAGAACTAACACGATTTTATATGATAAGCTTCGACTTTTTCTTACATTCGTATCTCGTCATGATGACTTTTCTGCCACAAGACAATGTGAACTGTAAGAAGAACGAATGCGAAAGTCGTATGAAGTCGTTGATCATTCGGTGTGTGTGGCTATGCAGGGTGATAGTGTTTATTAATGACTGGTCTATGTTTGTTTAATGGTGATGTAGGGTGTTGGTAGTAGATGTTGATGGTATGGGTGTATTCTATTATAAATTGACGGTGACGGGTCGGTGATAAACTGTCAGTTGGATACTTAATTATACAATACGACCAGAAGAAGTTTCTTTTTATTTTTTTTTTCAAACTAACGGTGAAGGGCCAAAAATATGAACCCCATAAATTCTAAATAGAATCTTTTGGAATACTTATTCAAGTTCAATAGTCAAAACTGCCCTTCGATGTTGTATGTAGACATTATTTGCTGAAATATTGGTAATAAAAGCCAAAAGTAAATCTTTTTTATTGAAATATATGTACATTTGATTAACTCAACAAAAAAGTTACCAGGAAAATGACACTCTTCAAAAAATAAAATGCACGTCTCGGTCGCACGTACTTGCTCTTATGTTCCAGACACTGCAGGTTTAAGAAAATTGTATATAAAAACATAGAAATTATGAGAGAAAAATGAAGATAAGCATTAAATACGATATTTAAATTAGCTATAAAACTCCTTTGAAAGTTTGAGGTGACAAAAAAAAAATAATTGTATGGAAAAAAAGTTTCAAATCGTTGGAGCGGTTTTTTTAAAAATTATTTTTTTTATATAAAATTCTTAAAACATTTTTAAGGATACATTTTGGAATGCAAATCATGTGTATATACAAAAACAAAATTTAAAAAATTCTCAACCCATTTTTGAGATATCAAAAAAATTGAAACTTTTTTTAAAATTCAAAAAAAAAAAAAATTTGAAAATTTTGATATGTAATATTATTAAATCTTATCTGAAATTTGTATATAAAAAAAATAATCTTTATCCGTTCAGCCGATAACGAGAAAATTCAAAGTAAAAAAAAGTTCTATGACAGGTGCTATTAAAAGTTGCTAAGTGCAAAATTTTATAATTTTTGGTGGGGGATCGTACTTATTTTAGTATATGAAAAAAGTTTAATCAAAATATAAAATATTTTCCTTTGCGGTTTTTAAACTTTTGTATGGAAGGTACCGTTGTTTTTTAGTAATCGTAAAATTTTGTCTACAAATATTTTACAGAGTACTAAAAAATTCTTAAGTATCGAGTTTCAAAAAATTCGATCATGTTGTTTTCGAAATATTTGATTTTCAAACAAAAGTTTTGAAACATTTTTTAAAAATCCAAAAAATATTTGTTTCAAAAATTTTGGTACACAATATGTACTATTATCATTTTTTGAAAGCTTTGGTGTAAAAAAGAATATTGAAATCAGTCTTTCCGTTTTGAAGAAAATCGAAAATTAAAAAAAAATGGTTCTTTGGTAGGTACCATTAATAACCATTTTTTGAAAAATGGTTTCCCACCAAAAGGAAGCCTTTACTAAAGGAAATTTTCTGAATTTTGTTTAAGAAAAGTTGTCGAGCCGTTCTGAGAAAAAAACGATTATGTAAAATAGATAACAAAAATTGTAAAGCAAGTATCGTTATTTTTGGTTTAAGAAAAAAATGAAAAAACGTGTGGGCAAACTCACAAAAAACCACTATGTACCAAGTTTGAAGAAAATTGATCCATCCGTTTAGGCTGTAGATGAACAGACAAACAGACAGAATTGTGCCACCCACTTTTTTTGTCTTCTCTATCATCGTAATGTCATGTTTGATTTTTATCTCGAAATTTTTTTTGCACGAATCCAAAACTTGCCTTATAGTTCCTATATCGCAAGTAAAAATGGACTTATGGAGTTGATGTAATCTTTTAATTATTGTCTTCCTCATTCAGAAAGTGAATATCGTTTCATATCAAGAAATACACAATTGAAATTAAGTATACCCCCATAAAAACGTACATATTGGTAGACCTCCCTCATGAGCTAAGAGAATGACGTAGACAAATTCATCAGGTTTTTCTTTATAACAAACAGTCCTTAAGTCAAAAAGAAAGATATCATTAATTTCTCAATCATCTGTCCCAATGCTCTTAATTATATATCTACACTAGATTAAAACCACTTTAAACCCAAAAATCTTCATCTTAAATCACAATCAAGTGCCATTGACTATATCACAACAGGCAAGCGTGTGTGTCCATTATTAGGTATATTATTACTATTATTTGCCAACCTTTAAGCTATTCCTAAATTTTACAATCGGTTCAACCTGTTCTTGATTTTATGGGCATTTGGTGTATGTCAAGAGAGATAGGTATGGTTTCTCAATATACATATGAACATATGTAAATTTTATTAGTTCGCTGACAATGATTATAAAATAGAGCTGAAGATTTGGGTCTAAGCTATAAATTAAAAAAAAAAAAAAAAATAAACCAAAATATCTACGATTTGAAAAAAAAACCAACAACAATATGAAAAAACTTACTAAAATTTTGGTGGCTTATTTGTGTTGGCTTTGATAGTGTGACTTCTTTTTTAATCTCCTTTTTTTTGTTTGATGTTGTTATTGTTGGTTTGTTTGGTCAAAAACATAAATTTTTAATTTTGAGGGTCAACAAACTGCAACGCGTATAGATTCGTGAAATATAGTACATTGACCAGTTTAATTTTTTTTTTTTAATTTAAATTGCAAATGATCACAAATTAAGAAATGCACTTAAATAGATTAGTTATTTTGTTTTTCTATAATAAATTTATTTTGCAACTATGAATATAAAAATAAAAACAGAGTCAGTTATGACATTTTTACTTATGACCTATAAGTAAAGTGGGTTTTATACGGCTAGTTTTGGAATAGTGAAAAATGGAACTATAAATATTTATCAAACCTGAATTTATAATGATTGAGAATACGAAAAGTAGGTCCAACAACTCTCTACTCCACAGCAGTACCAGTATCCAGGATGATAAAGGTCTTAGTAAAGGAACACTTTAGTTGCTCAAAAGAGTGGCTCTGGGAATTTGGCACCCTATATTTGGGATATTAAAAAAATAAGGATGCCATCTAATTGGCTAGTAACTGGGCATAAGAAGATGAACTAGTTTTAGAAACTCATATAAATGGCCACCATATCATGAATAAAGGTCAAAACGTTTCAGCAATTGGTTAGCAATGGTCTTTTTTTGATCTGTTGAAAATAGAAATCTTGACAACGCATCTCCTTGCTGAAACCCTGTGCATGTTTGGAATAGTTCAGGGAAGCTTTTGCCTAGTTGTACATTTAATCGTGTATTTTCCAATATCACGCAACTTAACTGGGGCAGTTTTCCCGGGATCACAGGTTCAGCCATCGCCATATAGAGCTCCTGACGATGAATGCTATCATACATATATCCGGCTTTGAAGTCGATGAAATTTGTTGGTCTTTTCCAGGATATTCTTGAGAGTGAATATTTGGTCTTGGTCGATCTGCTTGGCTGGAAGCCACACCAATGTACTTGCCAATTAAAGTGTGGGAGAACGATTTGAGAGGCTCACACAGTGCCGGACTCTCCAAGGGATTTCAACCTTGGCATACCGGCTAATCCCACAAAAGTGTCTCGATGATCACCCCTCTCGGGACCACTGCAAGGGGGGAGGGTCCTGTTTAAGTAGCTGGTTCTGTCTCTTTCCGAACTTGCTCTTCTTTTTTTTTTTGTTTCTCAGGATCTGGGTCAGGTACGCTTTTATTTGCTGCTCTTTGTTTTCAAGCATCTTCGGGATGATGTTCTCTTGACTTAATTTGCCGGTGTTTCTATGTAGGTCCTGGTGGAGGGTTTCCCATCTGTTGCACTCAAGGACAGTGTGGTAGATTTCAGCTGAATTCGATACTCCCTACTTACATAGGAAGGAAGGGCTTCTTATACTTTGCCTATCTTAAACAAAAAGGCGTTAAAGTATACCTGTGACCAGTGAGAAATTGGATGACGTAGTAGTCCACTTCACCGTGTTTCCAATTTCCTCATGCAGCTACGTTTCCGATGAGCCTCGCAGTCCAGCACCCTCATCTTTTAGACTCCCACCGTTCCTACCACTTCTGTTGTGTAGTTGCCTTTGCTTCCATGATTGCCGCATCAGTCCCGATTGCCATGCTCTTTTCGTGCACTTACTTTCGTTTTGCTGCCAGAAGGTCTATTGGCTTTACTCCTGCAACTACCAAGACAGCTGGTTGCGAGACCGTGCGGAAGGAGCTGGCCACCTATTAGGCTCTGTGTCCCTGTACCACTGTCATCTGCTTGCGATACTTTTTTGCCGCAGTGAATCGGCCCAGATCTATCTCTTCAATTGAGGAGAATGGAGTGCGTTGTCGCCATCAGTAGTTTCCGCTTGCTTGCAGAAGGTCCACCTGTATTTGCCATAAGTCTACTTAAGGACGCTGTCACCTTTGATGCCCGATCCGCTGCTTCCTTTATATGTTGCCAGTAAGAAAGTTTAGAGTATGTCCCAGATATTTAACGGCTTCACTGCTTCTGATTAATTCAGGTCCAACCTGAAAGTCTATGTGAATAGGGATTCTTTTTCTGGTTAACAGAACTATTTCTGTTTTTTCCTTTGCAGGGCTGAGGCCATGTTCACTCATCCACAGGTGTACTTGACACATGACCTGCGGCCCAATTCCGCAAGCGTGAATGATTTTCTGTGTACACATTCTATTCACAGCCAAAACAAGTGTGAATAAATTTGACTGATTGTGCATGCGTTATATGTCAAAAACTTAAAACTCACTCTTGCTGAATCGAAAAAATCGATTTGTACACGAATTTCTATGTGTATACACAGAAAAAACTCACTCTTGCGGAATTGGGCCCCTGGTAAAGCTTCCACTGTGCCTTTTCTTAATCCTCCGCTGTGATTACAGCTGCGATGTCGTCAGCATATGCAACAAGAAAGTAGTCCTCTGACATGTCCATTCAGAGTATTCCGTTGTATGAGATGTTCCAGAGGTCAGGTCCTAGCATCGATCCTTGAACAGCTCCGGAGTTGATCTTTTTCTTCTTCTGGCCATATGTGGTATCGTAGATTAACTCTCGGTCTTTGAGGTAGTCCTTGATGATTCTTAGGAGGTAAGCTGGGATTTTGAAATTGTTTTCAAGTTTTTGCAGCATGTAACTCCGTTTCCTGAATAGTCTGACGGCGGATGCTTTTACAGCAGCAAAGCGCTTAAAAAGACCACAGACACAAAACCCGCCAATAAAATCTCAAGATGGTAAATGGATCGGAAATCCGAAACATAAGGCTGATCTCTTCGCTGAACATCTCGCGAATGTTTTTAAACCCCATACAGTTTGTTGATAGAAACGACGAATGCGCACCTTTTGTCACGCTCAAAGGAGTAAGAAGCATGTGTCAACATAAGTTGTCTAACAAAAAATCACCAGGGTACGATCACATAACTGCTCAGGTTTTGAAAGAAATTCCTTTAATAGCCTTCAAGAAACTCCAATTTATAATAAATGCATGCCTTAAACTAAGATACGTGCCACATCACTGGAAACTTGCAGAAGTCATTGTTATACCTAAACAAGGTAAGCCACCAACAGAAGTAACATCTTACAGACCAATATCGCTTATACCAATCATGGCAAAAGTTTTTGAAAAACTGCTACTGAAAAGGCTTAGCAAAATAATAGAAGAAAGAAGACTAATTCCGAGCCATCAGTTTGGATTTAGAAATAAACATTCCACGATAGACCAAGTGCATCGAATTACGGATGTTGTCGAAAAGGCACTTGAAGAAAAACAAGTATGCTCGGCTATATTCTTAGATGTTGCTCAAGCCTTTGACAAGGTTTGGCACTTGGGACTTGAGTACAAACTGCATAGGGACCTTCCCAGGCAGTACTACGAAATACTGAAATCCTACGTTACGAACCGACTCTTTAGAGTACGGTACGACCAAAATTACTCGGAACTAAAAAAAATTGAAGCTGGTGTACCACAAGGAAGTGTCCTAGGACCAACCCTGTATCTGTTATATACAAGGGATATTCAACGCTATCATGGCCACCTTTGCTGATGATACTGCAATATTGGTGCCAGATAAGTCCGTTACGAAGGCTACATAAAAATTACCAAGTGCAGTCGATAAAGTTAGTGATTGGACGCAGATATGGCACATCAAGCATAAACGAAACAAAATCGACGCATATAAACTTTACAAATAAAAACATAAAAATGTTCCAATTTATATAAACAGTACAGCAGTACCTTACTTCAATACCGCCAAATACCTTGGAATGACTTTGGATGCAAAGCTTAAATGGAAAGAGCACATCAAAAAGAAAAAAGAAAAACTAAACTTGAAGTACAGAAAAATGTACTGGTTACTAGGAAAGAACTCTGACTTATCTATCCAGAACAAACTAATGTTATATAAGCAAGTATTGAAACCCGTTTGGACATATGGCATCCAACTATGGGGCTGTACAAATAAAACAAATGCTCAACCCATCCAAAAACTCCAAAGCAAGGTCCTTGGTGGAATAATTGATACCCCTTGGTATTTAAGATATAGCGATCTACATCGTGACCTTCAAATTGAAATGGTTACAGAAGTGGTTAAAAAACACGCTGTATCATACAATCAGCGACTGCAAAGTCATACCAACTCTAAAATGGAGACCGTCCTAAATATACGAATCAATGCTCGGAGATTAAGAAGAACCAAGCCTCAGCCTCATGAGCTGATGGTTTTAAAGCTATGGGAAAGTGTTATAACCTTAAACTTCCCCCAATGCGATTTTAAAATTAAGAAATAAAAATCATTTGTCGATCTTTCATAGATTGGTCCTGATTCACCGGTGGTTTTTGTGTGGTAAGGGTCCCACCACCACTTGGTACCGATTCTTACCGAGTGTTTTTTGAAGATTTCCATCGGATAATAAAAAAAAAAAAAATTTCACTCCGTATGGCAGAATTAAAAGCATTTCTAACATCTAGAGTTGCTATAGAAGAACTATCTTCCTCGAGTAGTAGTTTCCTCGGTGTGCTAAATGGGCGGCATTTATCTCTTATTCGTTCGCTCCAACCGTAGAACGTCGCTTCCTGAAACCAAACTGTCTAAACCTAGACTTGATTGATGAGTTGATGTATGCACTCTTTCAACAAATCCCCTCTGTGCTTGAAGGGCTCACTATCAGATCCAGCGGCCTTGTTGTCCTTGAGAATCTTTATAGATAGGTCTACCTCGTCTATACTTCGTGGTGGTATTGGGTCTTCACTGACTGGAGTTGGATTTCTCGCTCTACCTGATGCCCATTCTGAAGCTGTTTGAAATGCTGCTTGAATGCGATGCTGACTGTATGATCTGGTGACTCCAGGTATGGTAAGACGACCTAGAGGTTGGTTCGTAGTTTCTTCTCATTTGACAGTCAAGCTCTAAACTTTGCCGCAACAAGGAAGTGGTCAGAGTTGACATTCGCCCCTCGAAAAATAAGCTCTTACAAAATGTAAGAGGCGTGTCTTCCATCGATTAGCACTATACGGGGAGCGCCCAGGTTACTTTGTTGATTCGTAGCCGTGGCAACCTAGTGCTACTGAACTGATCACCACATTACGAGCTTCTGATAAGTCTTTGATTAAAGAAAATAATTGTTATTTCTCGACACGCGGATGGCATCTAGAAGTGTTGCCGCTACTTTTGTTATGTTCAAAATATTAAGAATGATCAAAAAAGTGGAAGTTCCACCCGTTGACTTAAAAAAAGTAGGTATGTTCTCGAAAAGTGTCAATACTGAAATTTTACGCGAAGGTAAAACACCTTTCTTAACACATCAATCGTTGTTTTGATCATGGAAATATTTCAAGTAATTTACGAGTTTTTCTTTAATTTACCATTCTCCACAGATTAGGCGCCATTTTTGAAAATGGTTCCAAGCGACAGGAGTGCAACAATGACTCCCAAGCTAATTTACATCTTTAATATGTCAAAACTAAATTACGAATATAAAAATAAGCCCCATTAAAAGTGGATAGGGATTTCGGTTTTCTGACTGGACTACAGATTGGGCGCCATTTTTCAAAATGGCGTCAAAGTGACAGGATTACAAAAATGACTTCTAAGCTGATTTACCTACATCCTTAGCATGTCACAATTAAATTACGAACACAAAAATATGCCTCCCCCCTCCATTAAAAGCGGATGGATTTCGGTTTTCTGACGGGACAGATTGGGCGCCATTTTTTAAAATGGAATTTCTGTTACGGGTGTGACACTTACATTTTTATGAATCAACTGCGCTTGAACTCAGATTATATTTACTACTGAATAACCAAACTACAGAAAAATATGCTGTGAGGAATAGATAATGACCTTCAAAATGACGCCGAGACAGTATAATTGCTAAAAGGATCAGGGTTTCCAACTTATGGATACAATTTTTCATTTATTTGGGGCCTATTTCAGAATACTTTTTGTCTAAATGGCTCAATTGGTTTCAATTACTGCAAAAGTATCGTATAGTTAAAGTTCCTATAATACATATTATCTACATACAAAATATTTCAAAATTTGTATACCCAGCTTTTGACTATTCCCACGCTTTAGCCTTCAGCTCATTCAATTTGGATTTTCTTAAGGGAAGACAACTCCGCTGAATACCTGTATACAAATTATCCATTCCAAACTGTATATTTTTGAAATTCAAGACCAAGGTCATAAATAATAAATTCAAAGAAAATTCCTCGTACGTTATCTACTTAATTTTGGCAAATCGCCTTCGACCCCTTAACCCATATATCAAAAAAAAAAATGTTAACAAACATTTTCATATATACTCGTAGGTCCTCTTGCATTAGAAAAAAAAAAGAAACTTCTTCCACATATTTATAATAATATCCAAGAAAAGCCCCTCAAAGGACATGCAAAAATGTCATAAAAACTACAATTCTATTGTTGATGCCCTCCCCTCACACATGACCAAGACCATATCGAAGGTCAACCACAGACAAAAAAATGTGAAATAATTTATAAGCTACTTTGTATATTTTTCCTTCTTCAACAAAATTATTATTGGCAAAAAAAAAAATGATAATAATGTAAGAAAAAAAAAATAAGTTCTAGCTAGAAAAGCGTATGACGCAAGGATGTATACTCGTACCTATACGAACGTATTATGAACAAAAATTCCAAAACCCAAAAATACCCAAGTGTATCTATAACTACATCATACATAGTATACCCGAGATCCAATCTGGGATATCTTAGTAGATACACAATACACACTCTTCAAGATTCATTTATTATTATTTCATGGATAAACCAAAAGAAAAGTCCCAACAGGATAACACGCGAGGACCTTCATCTGTATCTCTCTGTTCTGTGGGCCAAAGCTAAACGAACGAAAAATAAAACTCTAACTTAAGGAGCAACCCAAGTTGGTTGTGTATTCGATGGATAGGGGTAGGGGGCGACCAACGCATTTATATCAAAGCAGGCTACGCGCCACTTCTGGAGATTCTCGGAGCTCGCAAATATTGCATGATTGCGGGCATATCTAAGGAAGCATAAGCAGAAGCAGACCCCGCCGCTAGGACATACACATTTGTTGGGTATTTTTATATTTTATTTGGTTATGGTTTAAAAAGCAATGGCTTCGGGATTTGCTTATTTTTCTTGTGATACGTTTCTCTAAAGTCACTTTGGATATTATGCCATTTGTGTATCCTTTTGTATCTCTTTTTTTTTTTGTATATGTTTTCTTAACTCGACGCGTTAGCAAGGCCAAAATTTGCGTCTAAAGGCGTTTCAATAACAAAAACGCTCTGACTTTTTGCTCATATTCACATCGTCCGTTGTTTGTTGTGTCGTTGTCGTCGTCGTCGTCATAGTCATCGTCGTTCTCGTATCAACTCTACGTGTCCTTCTGATGATGGGGTGTACTTCGCTTGCCCTCATTTTAGCTCAACGCACCGCGTAATGGTAAATGGGAATACAAAAAAATTCCCCAATCGATATGGGAGAACGAAAACGACGACGTTTATTCCTTACTTCTTGAAGAAAATATTATACGTTCAAGAATTGTTTGTGGTGGGTGTGGGGAGGGGTAAGGGAAAGGAAGGGTATCCTAGTGAGCTGTGTGCACATACATAACACGAGACTATGCGATCGAAAATTTCTTCTCATTCTTCTTCTTGCAAGGGTTCCCCAATTCTATTCCATCGAAAATTCCTTTGTACGTGACCAAATCAACTTGAAAGGATACACTCCATCCACCATCACTACCACCGACGACGACGACGCCATCATGTTCTCCGGAATGGTATTCATTTTGCCTAGAAGCAAATTTATACTCACATGCCACCACTTTGCCGAATATCCATTGGTATCTCATGAGTGAAGATCCTTTTTTCAAATGAACCTCATAAAGAAGGGTATAATACTTGGTCCAGTCTGAAAGGATGACGGCCAGCCAAAAGTGACATCATACTACCTCATAGCCGCGGGTACCTATCCTTGGTATAAGTTCCAACCCGCGAGAATGTTGTTTTACCAAAATATTTTGACAGCTTCACAATGGCAAGTACTTATCTTGGACTAATCAAATTATAAGAACGGCGCCCAATGCGGGGACTCGAAATCGGAGCAAACGGAATCAAAACACACGTGACTACAATCATGCGGCACACGTGCGTTTTGTAAAGCAGCTCCAAAATGCAGTAGCTTCTTTCAAATCGCTCGAAGGCGATGTTAAAGTCAACGATGGAAGATGAACAAGACGATGGAAGAGGTGAGAGGTTTATGTATGTATGAAGTCCTGTGTGCCTTTCGAGGTTTTGAATTGATTGAAGAAGATTGTCAGTGGGGGTGCAACAGAACATAGTGCCTTGCAGGGGTGCGATGGAAAATTGCCTCACGTTGTCGGAATAGCCCGGGCTTCACATTGATTTATCGTGATCTGCGAAGCAATAAAAAACTTTAAAAAGAAACCGTTTTGAGTTGGAGTAATTTTTTTTTTTTCTTATATTTTTCATTTTATAAGTTCAACCACCCTAGCTCAGTCTTTATAAGCTTATTGAGTGTATCCTTCTCCAACCCTCCTTTACTTCTGCTGCAGTATACGATACATCTTTAGTGGTTCTACTATGAATTATTATGTTTACAGTATGGGCTCCTGGAGAGAATAAGCAAGAATGAATGAAGAAAAAAAAATGCAGTCAATCTATAAAATAAGCAGAGCAGTCACATTTGCTGATGTTGGTTATATCCTGAAGGCGTCTTATTACACTTTCGGTCTTTCTCTTCCTGCTTATGGTTCGATGGTTTTTTTTACACACACACACATACTACACATACAATATATGGTGTGCTTTTTTTAGTAATTGTGCACGTGACCGATTGCGGTAGGAAAAAAAAAACGAAAAGGAATGACTGACGGGCTCTATATATAATATAAGCAAGGGGTTGCCAACGATCGAAGGATTCCAAGGATTAATAGGATTTAAGAAATGGTTTTGCCTTTAGCTATATAATTGGGAATGTATGAAAACTGGGGAACTGACCGTAGCGGGAAGTATCTTTAGGGTTATTACTTTTCAATATTGTCATTAAGGATTAAAGTGGGAGGCAGGCAGGGCAGGATAAATTGAGCTACAAAGATTATTAGGGGTGTATATGAGTATATGTTCAACCTTTGGGTAAAATTTAGAACATTTGAATTAAAAGACAGCCACTTTGTTTATGTTTCATCATCATTGGGAAAGGCAAGGGCTTAAATGAAAAAAGCCTGAAAGTATGCAATTGAAGATCAAATAAAACACAAACAGTTTAAAACTTTGCTGAAATAAAATCCTAAGAAACAAACTTTGATAGTATCGACCAACTTAAGGATTCAGAGCTTAGATTCTATATAAAATATAAGTCTTCATATTGGACTCCCACAAAAAAAAAGTCTAACAAAGAAAAAAAGAAAAAATATGCTGGAAGTATGGTTTTTCCCAGAAGCAGGGCATCTACTTGACTTCCTTGCCCCTCCCGCTGCCACCATTTGCCGATGCCTGTAGCTTCCACTATGGTCTAGTGCACTCGTGTCATGATTCTGTCATGATAGTTTTTCTGTCATGATAATTTTCTGTCATGGATGTTCAAAGGGTAGACGTGGTGCATTCCAGAGGACACGAGCTGCCAGGAAGCCATCAGAGATGCCACCTCTGATGTGCTGGGCCTCGCACGACCACCACAGCGAAACCCCTGGTTCGACGAAGAATGCCGGCAAGTGCAAGCAGCAAAAAAAAAAAAACATACAAAGTGGCGCTGCATAGAAGGACCAGAGCTGCTCACGAGCTCTACGAGCAGAAGAGGAGAGAGGAACACAAGCTTCTTAGAAGGAAAAAAAAAGAGCATGACAAGTGCGCGTATGACGGCGATGACGAACCGAATTCCGCTACCATGTAGATTGCACCATTCAACCTGGACTACGTAGGCCAACAATTCCGTCCACCCGATCTTGACGAAGTGAAGATAGCTATATCAAAACTTAAGTCCAACAAAGCTGCTGGAGCTGATGGCCTTGCGGCTGAGCTATTCAAAGCGGCTGGCGATGAATTGGTTAGGAGTATGCACCAGCTCATCTGTAAAATTTTTTTTTGGAGGAAAGCATGCCCGATGAATGGAACCTCAGCATTGTTTGCCCCAACATCGACGTCTCGGATACAACGTCACTATAGACAGCTATAATTTTGAGGTGGTCAGAAACTTCCTCTACCTAAGATCCACTATAAGCTCAGGGAATGCTGAGATCAAACGCAGAATTACTCTTGCCAATCGCTGTTTCTTCGGGCTAAGAAGGGAATGGAAAAGCATAAAGCCCTCTCTCGAGCAACTAAACTGTCCCTGTATAAGACGCTTACCATCCCGGTCCTTATGTATGATGCAGAGGCATGGACTCTGTTAACGGTGGATGAAAACGCGTTAGGCTGCTTTGGGGGGAAAATTCTCTGGGTGATTTTTGGTCCCGTCTACATAGATGGTGAATGGAGAAGAAGATACAACAACGAACTGTACGGTCAGTACAGCGACACTGACCTTGCCACAAAAGTGAAAATCCAACGACTGAGATGGCTGGGTCACCTATAGCGAATGGACATCAATGCTCCGGCCGGGAAAGTCTTAAAATCCAAACCCGTGGGACAGAGCAGTAGAGCTGGACAACGTAAATGGTGGCGCACGCAAGTGGAAGAGGACCTCAACCAACCTGGCGTGTGAAACTGGAGACAGCTAGCTAGAAAACGAACCGGCTGGAAGAAGCTTGTTGGTTGAGGCCCTGATCCACCCGGACTGTAGCGCTACCTTAAATAAGTAAGTATGCTTCTGAAAATTGTCAATACTGACTCACCCGAATTTGTGTCTTCACAACTTTCTATAAGACGCCAACCAATATTTTAACCATGGAAATTTTCCACGTGTTGTATTTTACCATTGTGTCCAGCCCCCAATTTTAAAAATGACCCCTAGCGACAGGATTTCAAAAAATGATTCCCTAAAATTAAATTTCTTCCGTATCATGTCAAAAATAAATTACAAACATACAAAAAAGTCCCCGCCAAAAAACCCACGGGTTTCGGTTTCCTGGCCAGACTATATTTCTTAGCATCTGAAAAGGAGTTCTCAACCAATTCCCATTTTTTTGTCGTCATAGCTCCGAATTTCTAGCAATTTTTATGTGTTGGACTTTTTTGTACGACGCGACGTGGAAATATTATAGGAAAAATAGGGATCTGGAATAGGGTCAGTAATTGGTCAGAAAAGGTCAACTGGTCCCAGAAATTGGTCAGCCCTAGATAATTTTTAATCAAGGCTTTAACTTTCTCAAGGTCGCTCAAGGTCACACGCGATTTTTGGCACCTCATTTATGGGACATTTACAAAAATTTTAATACCACGTGAAAGGGCTTAAGATCTTTATAAAAGGTCAGCTAGTTTCAGTAATCGCGGTTAAAATTAGTTTTAGTTGTAAAATCAAGCATTTTATATTTTCTATAAGCGACCAAAAAGAATTTTATGCGAAATGTCAAATTTTTATTCGCAATCCACAACGTCAAGACGCACTCCACAAATCTGTGAGTAAAAAATTCGCTCAAATTAAGTCTAAATTTTGTTAGAACCCATTTTAATGGTTTATTTTTATGACAACTCGCGTCTGTCGGTGACCAATCATCATAAATATTTAGAAAACTGATGCGCAGGGTGTTTCGGAATCATTATCTGAAGATTTTCTAAGAAAAAAGAATTGACAGAATAGGCGTTGACTACATCTACAACTTTAAAAATAGTAATAACTTCTATAGAGTCTTCACTTAAACTGACACACAGGTTGATGCAATCATTTTTTGGTTATAGTTAAATCATTTTATTGTAGGTACTCTACCCCGGGTTAGGTACGAAATCTGGAAAACTAATATTTCGCATTTGAAATCTCACATTCCAAAATCTCGTAATTACAAAATCTCACTTTTAATAATCTTGCAATTATCACTTTTAATCGCAATCTCGCAATTAAAAAATCAAACAAACTCCGATAAAATCGGCAAAATGTACGCACTGAATTGCAAAAAATAATTTTTTTTAATCCAAAATTTCGCAAATTCAAATCTCATTTCAAATTGTTGGTTTGCAATTGTTTTTTTAGAGTTAACTTGAGGGCGAAATTTTGATTTGTAAGATTTTGCTATGGGAGATTTTAAATTGCGAAATTTTTTGGCGCGAGATATAAATGTGTGTTTGTCAAAAGTGAGATTTTGTAATTACGGGATAATCAAAAGCTGCGGATTATTAATTTGCGAGATTTCATTTCTCGAGATTTCTACACAAATGCGACTTTTTGTGATTCGAGATTTTGGTTAGCTCCCTTTTTAGCGGCCTATTTTGACACCGCAATCTCAACTCATAATTCCATAAAAACTGCGAAAGCCCACACAGGTTAAGGAGTTCCTTATTAAACTTTCTTTTTGATATAAAAAATCATTGTCTCCAGTATTATTTACCAATAGGCATAAGGACGGAATCCAAATACAAAAATTAACCTAGGCCAGGCATTTCCTAAAAAAAACTGAAAAAAAAATTATAGACCCTCTTGCTCTCATCATTTCCAATTCAAGTGCCCACACTGGAGATGTGGATAAACAAAAGCGATAATAAAGCCAAACCATTTTTCAAGGAGTATAGAGAGGTATGTAGGTAAAACAAGAAGTCATCATCAGCGCATTGCTGCATCTCTGCGTAGAAAGAATAGAAGCATCACCCAGCATCGTCGTCGTCGTCAGTCGTCGGTCTTCTATACTTGTCATCCGTCTCATCCGAGTCATCCCGCAACGTGTACACACACTTCACACCGAATATCATCAATTGACTGGAATACAGGAGGATCATAACTACAAGCAAAACGCAAGTCACGACGAAAACACTTCGAGTACCGGCGCGCCGGGTATAGGATAACAAACGAGGCTCATTGAACTGGAGTACTTCTGCCACCAACTGCCTCTGCCAGTCATGGTATAAAATCCTGATGTATATACAGCAATAGATCACCAGCAGCAGCATATGACCAGACCAGACCAAGGAAGACCAAAAACCAGCATAGAACAAAAACCTTTCCAAACACTCACCAAAACAACAGGAAGAACCAAAAGTCTGCTCTTATTCGATCATAATGATTGCTCGCTGGCTGATGGGAGCCTGGGATATGGGTACGTTATACGTTATGAATGAACCCAAGTGCGTTTTGGTTCCACACAAACGAGCTTCAAGCCACATTTTCATCGACATTATTATTTTTTTTGTTCGTTTTCTTCTTCAATTTCAATTTCAGAATGAAAACAAAAGCCACCAGAACTCAAGGGGAAAGCAAACATCGCGCCTCTATGGGTGGGCGAGGAACGAGCTATACAATACATGCAGTGCACTCTGCATCACTGACAGATTTTTGAGGCTGGGCTGTCGAAGATGACGAGGAGGACAACAATCATGATGAAGCAGCACATCTAAGTCTCGGCAAGAGACTCTCGCTGGAGTACCTTTATCAAGAGCCCACGCTCTTCGACGACAATTATCTTCCTGCAGCTCCACAAATCAAGAGCCATGTCAAGTGATGTGCGCCGCGTCCTAAAAACTGCACCTCATCATCATCATCATCTTCATCATCAGCGAGGTGTAACGTGTAACCTCCCACCAACTTAAATCTTATAAAGACCCATATCCCGCTCATTTACTTCTGATGATGCCTGTTGGGGATGGTGGTGTCCCACTCCTGATTCCACAGTCAATTGTGTCATCAAACATATTGTTTGTGTTGTCCGCTTATCGGGATTGTTTTCGGGTTCTATTTTTTTTATTTGCTTGTCCAGCTCCAACAAGTTGTTGTCGAAGTCAAAGGGACATTTAATATCGCTTCGAACTTACAGGGAATGGTGGAAAAATAATTTGGCAAATTTGTGACCCCTTATGTCAATAAACCCCCACAAATCTCCATTACCTAACGACACTGCTGTTTGGACTTAATGCTCAAAAGCCCGAAGGACATAAGTGCAGATGACACAGGACACCGATATCGATAAGAAAAAAAAAGCGGAACCTTCGTATAACATGCCACATACAAAGGAATCAAGAGAAGGTGGAGAAAATAATGCGAAAATAGTTTATCTTTGACATGAATCGGAGGACGCCCTTTCCAAAAACGACGAAGAGGGTGGTAGGTAAGGTTTGTGCTTTCTTTCTTTAGGAAATCCCTCAAGGCTTTCGATAAAGCGAATTACTTTGTTCCCAATGCCAATGCATTGCGGGGTCTAAGTATCGATGAAAGAACACATTCTTAGGATTTCTTCTTCTTATTTATTTTTGTTGTTTTTTTGTTCAAAAGGATTCTTAAAACAGCAAAGTCATCGTTTTATAGATGCGGTCAGGACAAACGAAAAGATGGGGATGAATGAATGGTGAACTTTTCTATTTGCCATTTAGCTTTTGGGCAACTATTTAGCTTAGGTTAGATGGATAACCTTTAACGAACTCCCAGGCAATAAAGTTTTTTTTTTTATTTGCTTCTCAGTACTAAAAGCGATAAGTGTGCTTGACCTACTGATTTAGGCAAGTGTAATATGTTCTCTGAAGTTGCTATATAGATTAGATACTTTGATGATCCACATGTTGTGTGTTTAGGGGGATGGAATAGAGTGATAATCTAAAAGTTGTTGTACATATTGAGAAACCGTTTAGCAGTTGTCTTTTTTCTTTGTCTTGTTTTTCTTAAGTGTTGATGAAATTCTTAGCTGGATGATCCGATTGTATTTGGTTTGACGATAGGAATCAGTTGACAATGCGGTGGTGTAGCTTATGGAAGCAATCAACAGTTAATGAAAGAAGGTTTACTACATATTATTTGAGCAGAACCATATACTCAGAATTGAAGGGTCAGATTTAATACTGCTGAATAGATACGCAATATAGAATTGAAAAGGAGCGAAATGTTGGTATCAAAACCACCCTTTGAAATATCTACAAAAAAGTATGTTCCTGAAAAGTGGCAATACTGAAACTTTACCCAAAGATGCGTCTACCTAGCAATTAAATTTTAAGATATCAACAGTTACTTTTTCAAGTCGTCTGGAGTCATTTCCGCAACATTTCCATGTTACAAACATTAAAAATTAACAAAAAAAGGAGAAGTCCCATCTTTGACATAAAAAAAGTTATAGTCCCGAAAAGTGGCAACACTGAAATTTTACCCGAATGTGCGTCCAGTCATCAGCTATCTTTGAAGATATTAATCGTTATTTCGGTTATTGAAATTTTCGAAGTAATTTACGATTTTCAATTTCTTTAACCATTTTCCACAGATTGGGCGCCATTTTTTAAAATTGCATCCTGCCCTCAGGATTGCAACAATAATTGCTAAAATAAATTACATCCTTAGCATGTCACAAATAAATTCCAAATATTAAAATAAGGTCCCCCCCGACAAAAAGCGCAGGAATTTCGATTTCCTTACTGTTGGTCTACAGATTGGGCGCCATTTTTTGAAATCACGTCCAAGCGATAGAATTGCAAAAATGAGTCCAAGTTTGCAAAATAATGAAATTTGAGTGGGGATATACACTCAAGTGTCGGCAGAAGTTGCGGCTGTGGGCGAGGGCTTGGCTTCGCAAGAGACTAAGCTGCCATTGACAATTGTCAACAAAAAGAAAGTAATAAGGCCATCTTAACAAGACAATCCAACGCTCTCAACCTTCAAGAGGCTCTTCTTCCTGCACTAGAAAGCTTGGCAATTGACGCTAGGGAGACCTTGAGCAGGCCTCGCTCTATAGGAAGTCAAATCGAGGACGAGTTACTGGAAGACTCGAGTCACGAGGAGACTACGCTGAAGTCTTCTGCACCCCTCAAAGCTTCGAGGCAACGTAGTTATTAAAGATCCTCTAAAAGATTCGTAAGTGCTTCGGAGAAAAGGACTAATCTTCTCTCAGTTCGAGAGACAAGGCCCTTTTGAAAAAGCATAGAAAGTGGGCTAAAAACTATGAACGTCAGTTGGCAATGACTGCAACTGTTCTCATTGTTTCCTCTCAACAGTTGAAAGCTAGGTTAGGTTAGGTTAAGGTGGCTGCCAGGAAAACTGCTGACACACCTAGGCCAGAAAAGGCCCATTGTGATACCACATAAAGACTGCGAGGTGATCCTCGTTAATTAAACCAATTGGAGCTTTTAATGAAGCGATGGAGACTGTAAATGTCGATTTTATTTAAATCACTTGGATCGTCAAAGAAAAAACTTCCTAAGTGTATTTTACGTCTTTGAGAAAGAGCAGGACATGAGCAAAGAAGGTGAGGGATAGTTTCTTCCTCCTCTTCGTCCATGCAGCTTCTGCAGAAATCATGTGAGAAAACGCCGAGTCTATTGTTGAAAGTTGAAAGCTAAAAAGCCAGACAATGAAAGAGTAAATGCTGCTACATCTAGTTTTATCCCTAAAAATATAAACCTAGAACAGACTGGCAACAACTCTATTGCTCGTACCGGCTGAAATTCGAATCAGACCAACACTATACATACAACTGTAAACATCAAACCTGAAAAGGAATGAGAAAACACAGGTAGGCAGCTCTTCTGGGATGAATCCAGGTTCAACTAAGAGAGCAAGATCTGAGGAGGCAACCAAGACTGAAGGTTCTAAAATGCGATCGATCGATCGATCTGCAGTTAGTAATAATAAGTCGAGACAACCCGGATGGGAAAATCACGGTAAAAAATTGGTTACTTGTGGAAAATGAAATCCTCAAAGTCATGATGGCGACATCCGAGAATGATAGTTCTGATGATGATGACTACAGCTTTGATGGAGCTGGATGGCGGAAAGGAGTAAAAGTGGTTTGCTGTGAAGACCACAAATCCCGGGACTTCCTCACTCACACAATCGCCAATATTAGCGAATTATGGGAGGAAGCTTCTCTCGGGGTTCTTCCCATCACATCAATTCTGCTTTGCCTGCAGGTTTAATATATGGATTCCTCCTCCTGCAATGTCTAGTATTGGCATCACTCCAAAGCTCATCCGTTTGTGCAGGTTGACGATGGAGAATGCACGCTGCTCCATGCAGGTCAGCAAAGACCTCACCTGCCATGTGACTTTTTCAACATCGTTCTTGAAAGAATAGTGCAAAACTCTCACAATAACACTTGAGGGACAATCTTTCAAAAGTCTGTCTATAATTACTCGCTTTGGCCAACGATGTAGACAGAATCGGACGAACAAAGCGTGATGTCAGTGGTGCTTTCGTGAGTATTCAGGAAGAAGCTTAGAAGATCGGTTTAATGGTAAATGAAGGCAAGACTAAGTATATGCTGTCAACAAAAAAGGACACCCAACATAATTTTGAGGTGGTCAAAGACTTCATCTAACAAGGCTCCGCTATCAACCATTGCTGAGATCAGACAAAGAATTACTCTTGCCAATCGCTGTTTCTTTGGGCTAAAAAGAATTCATTTGGCAAGCAAAGTCTTCTCTCGAGAAACTAAAGTGTCCCTGTATAAGACCCTTATCATCCCGGTCCTGATGTAAGGTGCAGAGGCATGGACGCTATTAACGGTGGGTGAGAAGTTCTCCAGGAGATTTTTGGTCCCTTCTACATAAATGGGGAATTGAGAAGAAGATACAACAACGAACTTTACGGGCTGTGTGAAGTGAGAAGCTGAAATGGCTGGGTAACCTAGAGCTGGGTAACCTGTGGGACGGCGCAGTAGAGGAGGACAGCGTAACAGGTCGTACACGGAAGTAAAAAAAGATCTCAACCAACTTGGCGTGCGAAACTGGAGACATCTAGCTAGAAACCAAGCCAGCTGGAAGAAGCTTGTTGGTTGAGGCCCTAGTCAGCCCTAGACTATATAGCACCATCTTAAGTAAGTAAGTAAGTAAGTAAGTCATCTCAACCAATGCATTTTCAGCTTTTTTACTAAGCCAATGCTCGTAAAGCTCTTCCTTGAATCTTCTTCTCCATCAGATTCTTTCGATGAACAAAAACACTCGAAGAATCTCCTTTTCAAAGCACCCAAGCAAATTTTCATCCAATTCTTTCAGGGTTCACGATAAAGGTCTTACAATTGGGGTCTACAACTTAAATACCTTCTAAGCCCGAAGAAATAGCGGTTTGCAAGAGTATTCTTTGTCGGATTTCGCACTGATGTCATTTTGCCAGGTAATATTGGATCCAAGTTAGATGAATTACTTGACAACTTTGAAGTTATATCTATCCATCACATTCTCTGATGATGGTGTCAAAAGTTCATGCGGAATATCTTTCAAGTTTGACAGAGGAGCAATCATTATTAAATTTTTCGACAAAGCTTTTAAGAAACTGAAAAGATAAGTCGGTTCAGGTCTGAAACCCAAAACCGTAATCGGTAAAGAAATTCTTGTTTTCAACCTTTTTCTTACAGTTTTTTGACCAAAGCATTCAAGTTAATTCCTGTACAAGGTTCATTTAAGCACGAATTTTGCTTTAAGAAACCCCAATAAATTAAAAATAAATCCGACAAGTTGTACAGACCTTCTGATAGTTTCATTAAGCCAAGATTGCAGACAAGAAGTGTTAGCAATCTTAATGAATTTATTAGACTTTACGAGTATTTTTACTCATTCATTCTCGAGAAAGCAAAATTTTATAAACAAATTCACAAATAAAAATCTAAAGTATGAGTATATAGTTGATAAGTTGGCGTGAAGACGTCCTTCATAAGTTATCTAGTTATATTGTAACATTGTACGAACAGCATAGTCAACAAACAACAAGCTCTCGCACTGTTTGCTAGCTTGCACTTTATTGCGCAGCTTTTCAACTTGGAACAAATCATATATCAACTGGATATCGGCATTCCATTCCAGCTGCCAAACAGCGCAGTGCAAAGCTAACCATATACACAGACAGACATCAGAACACACCACCACCGTCTACACTTTAAAAAACAACCTGTATGCTTGCTGAGCTGAGCTGCACCACACATGTAGCAACATTTCAATCCACCTTAGTCCTGACCTTCATTTCTGTCAACCCACTGAATGTTTTCCCATGTGCCCCGGCCAGCACTATATATTTTTGATTACGTAATTTGCCCGCCCGGCCCGTTTTGCCCGCTATCGTTGCTGCTGCCGTGAACTGCTTTCAGCCAAATGCCAATGGAACCACCATGGAGCTCACATAAGCACAGGGTATAAGTGTATACGTGGGGATCAGTCAGCAATAGCTTGAATAAACTTGGCCAGTGGCACCAGTACCCAGCACTATTATAGCACCAGCAGCCAGCCAGAAGTAACCTAAACAAATGACGCTGACGTTGTTGTAAAGGAAAATATCGCAGCGTGCGGCTAAACTCTGAAACCTCACAAGTCAACCAAACGACCGATGACGAAACGACCGACACGACGATGGACGGCTTGGCGATGTTTGTCGATAGTTGGTGTTTGCAATTAATTTTACGGCGATCACCTGCTCGATTGGCATACCAAGTCATAGTGGCGGTCCAGGGAGGTGGCCGCCGGGTGCGGCATCAGTCGGCAGACAAGGAGACATATTTAGCCGAAGATGTAGAAATAGTTAGCCAAGCATGCCCGTCAATAGATAGTTTGCCTATGCAGTTTGGATCTGCGAGAGCTCACTAGCCGACCGAACGTAGACTGATCTATGGAGCATGTTTTCTCGACTAGTCGCAGTCTTTTTTTTATTATTATTATTAATTCGGTGTGTCCTCGCCGTCGAACGAGCGAACTTGAGGCAAATCGGAAAAGTCAAATCGTTTGACACTTTCATCTAGAAGATGGAGGGCTGAGTGCTGAGGAGGGCTGTTGCCACAAAATGAAGTGTCGAGTCTCAACGAAGATGTCGTTTGGAGATGGACATCTTTGCATGTTGCGTAACGAACCAGGGGAGCCTCTTAAATATATTTTTTTTCTTATTAACTTGCTGACTTCTATGCTGGTTTCTATGTAACATCTATGACAGCTGTCTTAAGAGTAGTTGAAGTCGCCCGCTGTTACGTCGGTTGGTCGGAGGCTACTGCTATAGCACTCAGTAGCTGAGGCGATCTTGCGATAGATATTTTCGCTTAAATCATTTATTAATAATAGTTTAACAATTTTTTTTTTCTAATTCTCGGTTTTTGCGCGACTAACTGGAAACTGGCTTTTCTCAGGGCCGACAGCTTTTCATATTGCGGGTATGTCAGTGGTTTGATTTTTTTTTTGTTAATATATTTTCCTTGGAGGTGCACATAGCACACCGACCGACCGACGACCGTGCGCACACATGATCGTTGTTTGTAAGTTATAAAACCCACCATTCCGGAAAGTGTCTGACTTTGTTTTTCTTTTTTTTTCTAAATAGTTTTTTGAGCTTGGAGACTATCATGGACCTCATATATGGTGAAGAGGGGTTGGGTTTGTATTTATATATTAAATCTCTTAGTTACATGTTAACTCTATTTCGTGAGTTTAGTTTAATGGCATAGTATTAGATGCCATCTGTGGAAGAAGACAGTTATTAGATGAATTAATTGAAGAAAGATATCAAACGGGGTGGATGTTTTTTAATTAAATTGATGTGTGCACAAATATATTTTTATAAAAATATTATTAAAAGCTGATGGTTAAATTGTTGAAAGGTTTCTTATTAGTTTTCTTTTTTGTTTATTAAAATGCTTTTAAAATGTGTTTTTCAATATTTATTTAGGTATTAATTAGGTATATTACAATCAAACAATTTTTGTAATTGGGTTCTCGGAAACCACTCTAACGATTTGAATGAAATTTTCAATTTATTCTTTAAAGCAGCGAGTAGGTTTCAAAATTATTTGAGAATTTAGTGGCAATATTTGAATGCTTAGTTTCTAATAAACCAACGATTTAGATGGAATTTTGAGACTTTGTTCTCTTTAGCTGGAGGAAGTAACTTTATTGAAATTCATCCATTGTCACTCCTATTTAACTAATCAAATAATTTGGTTTCACGAAAATGGGTCTAAAGATTTTTGTAACAATTTTAGCAAACCTATTTTCTTTTAATGACCAGTACCACCGATAGATCATCAAATTTATCATTATAGAAAACTATCACAATCAAAAACTGCACTATCATGACAGAAAACTATCATGACAGAAAAACTATCATGACAGAAAAACAACCATGACAGAAAATCTATCATGACAGAAAAGTATCATGACAGGAAACTATCATGAGAAAAAAACTATCATGACAGAAAAATTTACTTACTTACTTACTGAAGGTGACGCTACAGTCCTCCGTGGATCAGGGCCCCAACCAACAAGCTTCTTCCATCCGGCTCGGTTTCTAGCTAGCTGTCTCCAGTTTCACACGCCTGGTTGGTTGAGGTCCTCTTCCACTTGCGTGCGCCACCTTTTACGCTGTCCACCTCTACTGCGCTGTCCCACGGGTTTGGATTCAAAGACTTTCACGGCCGGAGCATTGATGTCCATTTGCCCAGCCATCTCAGTCGTTGGCTTTTCACTTTTGTGGCTAGGTCAGTGTACAGCCCGTACAGTTCGTTGTTGTATCTTCTTCTCCATCCTCCATCTTTTAAGACGGGACCAAAAATCACCTGGAGAATTTTCCTCTCAAAACAGCCTAAGGTGTTTTCATCCACCGTTAACAGTGTCCATGCCTCTGCACCATACATAAGGACCGGGATGGTAAGCGTCTTATACAGGGACAGTTTAGTTGCTCGAGAGAGGGCTTTATGCTTTTCCATTCCCTTCTTAGCCCGAAGAAACAGCGATTGGCAAGAGTAATTCTGCGTTTGATCTCAGCATTCCCTGAGCTTATAGTGGATCTTAGGTAGAGGAAGTTTCTGACCACCTCAAAATTATAGCTGTCTATAGTGACGTTGTATCCGAGACGTCGATGTTGGGGCAAACAATGCTGAGGTTCCATTCATCGGGCATGCTTTCCTCCGACCATATTTTTTGGATGAGCTGGTGCATACTCCTAACCAATTCATCGCCAGCCGCTTTGAATAGCTCAGTCGCAAGGCCATCGGCTCCAGCAGCTTTATTGGACGTACGTTTAGATATAGCTATCTTCACTTCGTTGAGATCGGGTGGACGGAATTGTTGGCCTACGTCGCGTCGTCCATCAGGTTGAATGGTGCAATCTGCATGGTAGCAAAATTCGGTTCGTCATCGCCGTTCCTGCAATGGCATCCCTCTATTTCCTCAATCAAACGCTTCTCTTGCTCTTTCTTTTTCCTTCTAAGAAGCTTGTGTTCCTCTCTCCTCTTCTGCTCGTAGAGCTCGTGAGCAGTTCTGGTCCTTCTATGCAGCGCTGCTTTGTATGCCTGTTGTTTGGCTGCATGTACTTATCGGCATTCTTCGTCGAACCAGGGGCTTTGATGTGGTGGTCGTGCAAAGCCCAGCACGTCAGAGGCAGCATCTCTGATGGCTTTCTGGCAATTTTTCCACTGTTGGAAGCATGGGACTATTTAACAGGGCGCGAGAGACTTGATCGGAAAAGGATCTGGCAATTTCTTGCGACTGTAGCCGTCCGACGTCGAGCTTTCCAACAGTATTTCCCAATTTTACGGATATCCAGATCCGTATAGCATTACCTTGGCAACAACCAGGTAGTGGTCCAAGTCAACGTTGGCTTCTCGGAACGTTCAGACATCCTTGATACTGGAGGAGTGCCTTGCGTCAATCGCAATGTGGTCAATCTGGTTGGCGGTTAATTGGCCAGGAATTCGCCATGTCCCATTGTGTATATCAAGATGCGGGAATTGCGTACTAGCTACAACAAAATTTTTCCACGCAGCAAAGTTAATTAGCCTGAATCTGTCATCGGAGATGGTGTCGTGTAGGCTATATCTTCCAATTGTGCCACCAAAGACATCTTCTTTTCCTATAGCTTGGCACTAAAATAGCCCAAGACAATTTTAATGTCACAGCTAGGGCATTGCTCATATTTCTTATCCCAAGAGCTCGTAGAACTCATCCTTGGTGTCGTCACCCATCTCCTCTGTGAGGGCATGCGCGCATATCAGGCTAATTTTGGTGAATTTTGCCTTGATGCGAATTGTCGTGAGGCGCTCGTTCACATAGTTGAAACTCAAGACTTCTTGCCTAAGTCTGCATCTACCGACGAATCCACATCCAAAGAAATGCTGGCCCTTGTGATCGGTAACAGTCACCGTAGCAGATAGCGCAGTCTTTCAGTTTTCTTTTGCCCTTCTTTTGGAAGACCAAGAACAACATGGAAATCAACTGTCTTAGCAGAAGCTGACTCCCAGAGAAAGACGTGGCCCACCTTTAAAATACCTTGCAGCAGATCGTGAAGGATGGAGACGTTTTGTTGACGCACTTTGCCCCAACCGGGGTTATATGACACGATGAATATGATTGTGGCGGTGCGTAGCGTAGCTATTTTGAAAAAAAAGTGCATTAATCGAAATAATTATTTGACGCTTAAAAGTAGATAAATAAAATGTGACTTTTGGCAACCTACTTAAAAGAACTTTCAGCCGCTGCCCTATAAAAACAGAAATGTTTTCCCCGAGGTACTGCCTCTTGCGAGGACCTGGCAAATCCTCCACTAGTATACTTTACATAAATTAGTGCTTCTCATCTTGCCGTTCGGACTCGGCAAAAAAGTTTAGGTCCCCTCCATTTCTGCCAACAAGACGCCTGCAGGAATGGTTGAGAGTTGTAAGGCACTAGACCCTGGTTCTTCAAGAGCTTTTGAGCCCCCAAATTTATAGACAGCGCTTTAATTCTAGTGTTTCAGCTTATTTGGGTTAAGGTCATATGTTAAAAGTCTAAAATTTGTTTGCAAATCTGCAACCGATTTCAAGGTGATATTGCCGCATTTAATTAGCACCTATAAGTAGGATATGTAATTTCTGCATCATAAAATTTTCGAATTTATCTTATTCCACAAGGTCCACACGTCTTTTTGAAGGGTTGATAGTAAAAATTCATGTTGAACTTTTTTGAAAAGAACTCCTGTATCGCTTTAATATGGACTTTTTTCTATGTGGATTAATTTTTAAGTGATTTAGGTTTCTTAGCTAAACTTTTAAGGTGCATTTCAAGGTCTTTCGATTTTAGTGTTGCATTAATTGATATTACCGTATACTTAATAAGCACCTAAGTAGGACGCAATTTGTAAATCATTAGATTTTTGAATTTCGTTTGTGTTAGTGGTATGCTACCTTGACACCTAGTAAGCACCAATATAAGCTCCACAAGTTCCACAAGGTTCCACAAGCATGTTTGGCAATGAAGGAGTGGGAGCTAACAGTTGAAATTCACTTTCTTGACATTAAAATAACTTTGTGGTGTTTTATGTTTTTGGAATGCACTTTTGGGACGAATTTCAATTAAGCTTTTGATATCGTTTTTCCTCTATATGACAAACTTATGATAGGACTTTCAAAGCTTCTTACATTCAACTAAGATTCAAATTTGAAAATACCTTTGCAATTATCCAACTTCCTACGGAAATATATGTATAGGTACATATTGAACTAAACGCTGATGGTTTTCAAGTAAACACCACGCCAAGAACAAGTATCATTTGACTACTGCTGCTGTTGTTCGACGCATAAAATTGCCTGACAGTAGTTGATCAAACTGCAATCAGTTCCCTAGCATACATGACCCACGAGTACAAATCTCTGGTCTTAGCAAACATTTACTCATTTTCTAGCAATACTACATAACCAAACATACCAACCGACATTACATTCGCTAAAAGATACTCAAGTTATGTATACCTATAACTTTGTAAAGAATCCCATGTTACCCTTCATCTATATGTCCCTTGCCTTCCTACTAGCTAAGCTATGTTGTATCTATCAGCAGCGATTGTGTCAATATTTACACAATACTGAAAATATCTCATTGACTAAAATTGTGCAAGCATCAAACACGTGCAATTTTTGGCCGTTTTGTGTGTGCAAAACACAACTGCACACACACCACTGATATTGCTACTTTTGAGTTTTTAACTACGAGGATATCTAAAACCAACTAGAAGTAGTTGTTCATATGAAGTTACAAAACGGATACAAGGATAATAACACGTCACAATTGCTTCAGTTTCTCAACAACCTTCAGGGCCTATCAAGCCGCTCACTCTGTTGTCAGTCAGAGTCCTTGCTCAATGGTGCCAATTCAAAAATGAACATCCTCCCCTCAATTGCGATTTGGATGATGAGAAACGAGAATCGATGCTGATGATGACAATGGCGGGCAAATCGGCATCGGGAAAACTGTGTAGCTAGAGCTAGAGCTATAGCTATGTAACACCACACGCGGTAGGTAATTCTTCACCCCCTTTGTTTGCATTTGAAAATTTTAATATTTACACTTGAGCGCAACTTCCTTGTGCGCCGCCGATTGTTCTCTTTGTGCACAAGCACACTGATTAATTTGCATACGTCACCATAATTTGACGTTTCACGCAACCCAATCTTTTGTCTCTATATATATAAGCCAACCATGAACCAACGTTAGTGGTGCGTTTTGGGGGTGCTCTGAATCTGCCAGTTCTACGAGTAAGTACAGTAGTTAGGAAAGGTTGTGAGGTGGCTCTTCTCTTTTAGCATTGAGTGCTTGTCAAACTGTTTTGCTGTCTTGTTTAAAGTAAATAAAAACCAAAAACACGAGGGTGAGAGACATCCACGAATGTCGGCGCATTGTAATCAAGGAATTGTTTACAAATTTTCTAGGTCACAGAATTCAGTCAATAGAAAAAGGATTTTTTTTGTTTCTGTTTTGTGTTGTTTGTATTGTTTGCTCATTGTTGTTATTGTTGTTGACTTTTGAAGAACATTTTGCGTATACAATTCGAAAATAATTCAAAATGATTCGCATGCACATCAATAAATGAGGATATACCTACACGGTTTGGTTGTAAAGTTGACAAGAAAAACTCAATGAAAACACTTATCGTATAGATAAGTCTAGATCTAGAAAAAATCTTCTTTTTAAAATGTGAAAATAAAATCGATGACTTCTTCCTTACAAATTTAAAATACCATCAATTACGGCTAGCTGAGAACAGAAGTGCACGAAGTAACATTTAAAAGAAAGCTTTGTATTTCCTTAAATTTTGTATGATACTAAATTCTAATTTGAGTGTGACCAGCTACATGAAATTCGAATAGCAAATTTGGCCCGGAAGTGCTTTCTTTCATAATGCGAAATGGCCCAATTTTCTAAGTGGAAAAATCACAGCAAAATAAATAAAAAAATGATAAAAGTGGATATCACAATTCTATCTGTCTGTTCGGATCGCAAATGGCATAATCGATTTTCTTTAAACTCATACTATTCAGCGTTTTTAAACACTCCCTGACACAATTTTCCATTGCTTTTTGAAACAAATAATAAGTGTACATAACCTTCCATACAATTATTATTGCTTTAAGCAATTTAACAAAACCGTATTTTCCTCAAAAATCAATTAATTACTTTCGGTAAATTACACGTTTTGGTTGAAAACCATTTTTCGAAAAATGGTAAGTTATGCGGTACAGTTTTTTTTTAAGCGTGGTACCTAAGGCTGGCCATACACAACCAAGCCATCCAATCTTTTTGGCTCGTTTGGATTTCAGATTGGCTGAAAATCCAAATGAATCAGCGGATCCCACACACGACCGATTTTGGATGGGTGCGGGGCCATTTGGCTTTTTGTCTCTGTCGTATATGGCTGGCTTAATGGTTTTCCAACACTTTCTTTAACCTTTTAAGAAAATGTTTTACTTTTATGCAAAAATAACGGAAGCTCTCGATAGGGCCTCTTGGATAGTTGTCTTTTGTCTACCCCTCTGTGAGCTAATTTCATGACTGTGTCCACCTACTAGTTTAGTTCTCGAGAGCAGCTTGAGAGTTGCTCGCAGTCTTTTTACTCTCAAATGGATATGGACCTTTATGGCAGCAAAATGTTTCAATATCATTTCGTTGACAAAGAGATGAAGGAGTGATAAATACTGATATTTTTGACGTGACTGTGAATGAAGGAAATTTCAGACTTTACAGGTTTCGAGCATCTGCTGGAGACAATAAACTAGAGCAAGATTTCCACTCAGCCTCCTCTATTGCAGGCAATATAACATAAAACGTACTTCCTTCCATGCTGCGGGAAAGAGCTTTATGATAAAATTTTGAGTAACGTGCGTGAATAAAGACGCGATATTACATACTTAATACTTATTTGATGAGACAACCGATGCGATGTATCACACCTCTCTCAGCTTAACCTAATAATGTTCCTGGGTAATACTGCTGTCCTAAGAAAAAAGGGCGTAGACGCCAAAATGCCAAAATTGAGTTAGTATACCATAGTTGGAACCGGAAAATAGTTTTTTATTTCTTAACCTTAAAACTCATATTTCCAACTCCAAATGGCTAAAAATCACGAATGGAAATTGTATCGCAGCTTTCAAGCAGGTTGCTAATGTGCCTACACTAAGCTTAAAAGTCGCAAATTCATTTTTCTAAGTAATCACCAAAATTCCTATAACTCTTGTGCTTAGTCAAATAACATCATTTTCTTAATGAGAAATCGTTTTGAAAAATTTTCAATATTGTTTTATTTAAAGGCGAGTACAGCAAAGTCATTAAAAAGCATTTATCTCAAAACTGCTAGAATAGAGATAAGTCCTTTTTCCTTATGACGGCAGAATAGTTGTGACGATGTTGTCATTTTCGTGGATGCGGTTGAAGAACTACCGTATTTATAAACTTTTGAAGAGCACAGTACGAGTCTTATAAAGCGGATTGGAGAGAAACATGAAAAGTGTCATTGTCCAAATTATCTTGTCCCATCAGCTAAAGAAAAGGCAGAAACTTCCACTCGGACCTCGTGTGGGAATGGGAGGTCCTGTCACAGAGATCCAGAAGGAAGTCAAAAACTCCGAAGATTTAAAGTCCCTCGTCATGGTGGAGGCCAAATTTATTTATTTATTTAATTCAGGTGGAGAACACTAAGCATGTTATTTTTAAGGCCGACAAATACAGCATTATTTAAAAGAGTGGTGGTTTTTATTTTTTCCTGCTTAATGTTTTCGGGAGTGCTGAATCCGAATCTGAGGTTTGAGACTAAAATTTCTTGACGCATAACATTGAAAAAATGCAAACAATTATGCAAAAACTCATTTCTTGGAGTTTTTCACTATGGTATACAGCTCAAAAACTATCAATTATTTGTAAATTTCATCAGAGTACAATTGAAAGTATAACCAATTTCGAAAAAAATCTCTCTTTAAGGTTTTTTTCTGTGACAACCCATTTGGACTCATGTTTAAAATAGTTGACGTATTTTCAATGTTTTCGAAAAAATTTGAATTTTTTGACTTTAACATGAACCAATATATAATGTTTTTGATTCGCTGAGTTCGAAAATGATCTCAAAATTGCTGTAGCACATCGCGTTTTTGAGATATTCTTGAATTTTCAAGAAGATTCGTTTTCGATGCAAATTTAATTATTATCAATTATTTCTCGAGGTAAGCTTTCGCAATTAAATTTTTAAATTTCAAGTATGAACATTTTTCTTTGAAATCCAATTTGAGTCTCTCAAACAACTTCAATCATTTTTGAGAAATCATTAATTAGTTTTTATCCTTTGTCTTAAACTGCCTAAGTTGAAAATATGCCAAATTCATAAATATCAAATGAAGATTTCTTAGAGAGAAATTAGAATGGATTGTTGCAGAAAAAATATTGAATACAAATTTCTTGGAAGTTGTATGTACTTTCAATTGCTCTTTAATGTTATTAGTGAAAAACCGAAAAGCTGCAACAAAAATGCATTTTTGTAACACTTTTTGTGAGTTTTTGCAATCTTCGTCTAGAAATTTTTGTCGCAAGCTCTGATTCGGATCCAGCACCTTCGAAAACATAAAGTAGGGAAAAAGTCAAAACTACACCACAATTTGCTCGCTAAGAGCCCTATTGAGCACAAATTGACTGGACTATAAGTATAGGTATTAAATGCATGTGAATGTTTTCTTTCTACGTGACGTTTTATTTTTCAATAAAAATATGGACAACAAACTGAAATCGATATTTTTAGAAGTTTGTAAAACTACAAGAAAATTCATTTTGTTTCGAGTCATTTTTCATCGGACCAAATTTCGTGTACCTTAGGTATTGCAGCGAACACTTTTTGGTGGAATAAAATAATTTTGATATAAGAATTCGTTGTTCATACCCTGATTTTGTATCTCCAACAGTGTTTTAGGATATTTAAGCTTCCACTAAAAAAAACTGAGAAAATTCGAAATTTTGGGAGAATTTTAAGCTTTTTTTATTAACAATTTTGAAAATTTGAATTTCAAGTAAAAGTACGTCTAAAGTCCCTGATCACACGTGAAGAAATTCAAGCATTTTCTGCGATTTGTGATGGTGAGCGGGGTAACTTGCAGAAGAGGGAGGGGGATGAAATATTTAAAAATATTTGAAAATATTCGGTGTAGAAAATTGACGTTCTCTTTTGTGTTGCTTTTTCTATCCAATCCAACCAATCAAATCGTGTCTTTCATTATGAAAATACGAAAAACACAAAGAGGAGAACAAAATCTACAGAATAATTTTCTTCACATCTGAACACTTTCGTTCTTCACGTGTAAGCAAGCACAAAAACAATAAATCTAACTTCTCCTCAACTAATTAGGATCCAAAAATCTACAAATTCAGATTAAAAAAGACTTTGAAAACCTGGTTTTTAAGACTTTTTTTGCCAACTTCTGTCCTAAGTAGTGGAAAGGAAATACACTTTTTTTTGGGCCCAAACTGCAACTTATCCATAGAGCAACAAAAATAATTTTTGTGCAACAAATTAACGTTTAAAAATAAAATCTATTTTGGGCCACAAAAGAAAGCTTTGGAGCTATACAAAATTGATTTCGCGCAACAAGTTAGCATTTAATTAGCAACAAACTCAGATATCAAAATTATTAGCATTTTTCTTCCAAAATGTGTCTGCCAAAATAATGTCCCACAAAACTAACTAATCTTCTGAATTTTCAAATTTTAAAAATAAGATCTTTCAAATTTTTGGAATCATTTTTGGAATTTTATCTATTTCCTTGCGGGGCTAAAATGTTCCCAGAGGAAGTTCGAGGAGTGGGATTGCGGGAGTTGTATTTGCAGCTGCACTTACAGTTGGTGGTTTAAGTTGGAGTAAGACAAAATCAAGTGTATTCTTTTAACGTATTTTAAAAGGCGATGTGGTTTTGGGAACTCTATCAATAAATTTCAAGTGTGAAGGCATTCAATTTTTCCTTTCTTCCTCAAATAATCTTTTAACATATACATAAAGCTATATTCTATATAGTTGAAGGGATTAATATCACATTTCCTCTCTTATAAATAAAGAGACAGAAAAGATATACAAATTCAAATGACAATTATGTTATAACACGACTAAGTTACACTCTATAGCTTCTGGCCACCACTTAGCAAGTGCCCACGAGCATTAAGCCGGATCAACGACACATACCTCCTTTAATACACACAATACACTATATAACCTAAGCTCTATACCTACACTCTAATACTCCTCACTCAACTTGTCTTTATTTTATATAAATGTATAATATTGTATATTGTGTATCTCTTCAATCAATCTACGCAATCTAATCCGGTAGATATGAGGGAAGGTAGGTTGGTAGGTAGGTACACTTGAAACAACATCAGCATCACACCAATTGCCAAAAGTTCCCTGGCTGATGTGTATAAAGGATATTTGATATCTATATAAATGAATAGATGAAAGGTGTTGTTGTTGTTGCCATTGTTGCGTACATATATTTTGTTGATTGGCAGCGATATCCTTTTTGCCATTATCCACCACTCCATCATCATAAGGATATCCTTCTTTATACCGGCTACACCACCACCCGCACTTGCCATACCTATATCTCCCCAGACGTTGCTCTTTTAGATGAGTTGACACTCGATGGTTAGTTAGTTCAATTTTGGAGTCCTTGTGGTATGCCAGATGAGGAAAGCTATGGATGTCACAAATCCGGGGGCGAACTGCCATAAAAGCTTTTCAAGTGTATCATTCCATTAATTTGCATTTGCCATACGGAGAAAGGGAAGAATGATGAGTCCTATATAGCTACCTACACCTATGTGAGGTTGATGCATCCGCAATTCAAATTGACACATAGACGACACCTTCTCATCAGCTATCAACTCATCCATACAGTGTGATGGCTGGCGATGGCGGCTGGAGGGGGGATTTTGTAATCAAATTTTTTGACAAAAATTCAACCATCTGGCTGGCCGTCATGGATCAATCTGTGGATGAGATAAAAAAACAATTTAATGAATACCACAAAATCCTCGGGGACAACGCGCAGCTTCAAATGAGGTTTTAATATTTTATTCTGTCCTCTGTGGAAGTTGAAAACCCCACGCTACAACTGACTCTGACTGGGATGTCACAAGTAAAGGGTTGAACGAATCCCGTTCGATTTGTATGAAATTGAGTTTTGATTTTTTTTTTCTGTTGTAGGAAGAACAACAACAAAAGTCAAACATGTCGGATCAGACTCTATCGAGGGCGCATCCGCCATAAATCGTTTGGTTGTCATTTTTAAAATTCCATTTCTATATTTACCTCGCCGCATCATATTAAATGGCGACTGAGTATCTAGATGCAGATATACCTATACACAAATGATTTTGATAGCAGCAACAATCGCCCTGACATTGCAGGCAAAAAGGAACCTGGCCCTGGACAAATCATTAAAATCTAAAAATCCATTTCTGCCAAAAAATTCGTGTCGTTTGAAACATCTTTCAGAAGGAGCGTGCGATGATGGCGAAAGGAATCTGGTTTTGACTTCGGGTGGACGACAACGACGACGAACACAAATGGCAGGTTCCGCTATTCCGTTGATGAATCTCTGCCTGATGTGATGTCCCATCAAACCCCATCAAGCTCCAAGGAGAATAAATATACAAAAAAAAAAAGAAACAATCATCGCCAGATATTCCAGAGCGACACAGAGAAACAGTGAAATCCACAAATCTTCATTCACTCGATAGATTCTGCTGCTGTTGCTGCTGGCTGGTTGCAAAAAAAAAGAAGCATTCAGACAAAAAACGTCACTAAAGGGAAAATATCTGCGAAAAAAGGTTCCATGGGCAGCACTGTATGGTTGTGATGATGTTGATGACGATGGTCATCGGGAAGATCGACGTCGTCGTTGTCGTTCGTTTCTGATGTTGATGTCGCGTCGCCGGCCGTGGGCATCGTCGTCTCTTCGTCGTCGATGAGATCCGCCAGCAAAGTCCATCAACAGAATTTCAATTTTCCATTTTGCTCCCCAGAAAAGGACGAGATTCGCTTTCTTCTTGAGCTGAAATTTCAGCTTACCCATCATCAGCCAGCACCACCATCCATCCCATTGCACGCAAAAGCCATTGTTTGAAGAGGGGGTGGGAAGAGGTACGCGGGTGTAAAATAAAAACAACCATCAACAACCTATACCTACCTATACGGACTAAACAAACCAAATGCAACACAATGAAATATCAGAATTTCAGCTGTCTGTCTGTCTGTCTATATTTTCTGGGACCCATCAATCAATCCGTCAACTTGGGGCACCAAACGCTATCTTCAAACTCTCCAAACCCAATCATATATTTTCTACCCGCACCTCTCGCATTGTATGCCATGGAAGCCAACGAATACATTTTTGCTTCTTATTTCTTCGGATTCTTTTAACGGTGTTCTTTATTTTAGGGAATTTTCATAGCAGGATATTTGTGTATTTTGTTGTTGAGTAACTATATACCGACATCTGATAGTGACGACAGGATTAGGGACTAACGACAAACCCTTTTTTGAATCGGTTAGATGAGCGTTTGCTATCTAGACCTAGATTGTCTTAAAAAAGGAAATTGATTTAGCACCCCGGATACGATAGAACTGAAGGTACTATCCACTTCCGCTGCCTGAAAATATGCTTTTGAGATTGTTACCGGTTCTCCTCAAGGGATTGGGCCAGTATTTTACTTTTTTTCAAACGAAGGTACCTACTGAATTTTTTGAAACTTACTTTTCAGTTAAGTTGGAGCAAAACCCTCTAAGTAGGAATCAATCTTTAAAAGCGGTTGACCATGGTTTTTGTGGTAATTTTCTATCGATCTTTTGGTGGAACCGCTACATAGCTCACGACTATTAAATCATAACAAATTGGTGCCATTGCACGAAGGCACCTTGGCCGACATGTTGAATTTGGCATATTAGGGTTGTTTGTAATGTTTCCCACCAGCTTCTTTTTCAAAAGAAGTATTTTGCCACTGTTGGCAGGTGGAATTTGGGTCGGCTGCAGGTCCTAAGCATTTTTCTTCAAAGACTTCAAGATTCCTGATGGCTGCCTTAGAGATCGAAAGCCAAACCAAAAAGCTGAAACTGATGACTGGCCTCAAAAATTGTGTGTAGATCAGGATTTTCATATCTGTCTTCCTCCTAGCTCAGTGCATAGTTCTAGTTTTCATCAGTGGGTGGAGTCCTAGCTGGTTTTTTGAGTAGGTATAATTCTTGTTAAAGTGGTTTCCAGGTTCTTCACACTAAATGTTGCAAAATGTTTCAGAATTATATTTTTACAATTTGCTGCTGTGATACCGTCTCTGTCCGTTGAGGGTCTCCTTAAGCAGATGATTTCAATTCTGAAGGTATTGATGCGTACACTCCACTTTTTGTAGAGTACTCAAAGAGTTAGCGGTTGTGAGCTTGAGACTTCCGAGCAAATATCATATGTGGCATCAATGTCAGAAAGCAGAGGTCAAAATGCTGTAGAGATGATCCATGCTTCTACACTTGGGGGAAACTCCAGCTCTGATTCTCGTCTTTAATGATCTGAAGTTCTCCAGTTGCACGAAAGAATTCTTGACAAGAAAAAGAAATAAAAGCTTTTATGACAGCTAACCTTGAGATCTTGCCTTTTTTGCAGCGTAGCCAGTTGAGAAGTCAGAGCGAGTAGAGCAAGGAGTGAGTTGACTATTAATATCACAACTCACTTACCATAACTCGCTCGTGTACATAGATTCAGGTTAACGGAAAGCCTAGGAAATAAAGTTTTTGGATTGGGCCTTCTATCCATAGAAAAATGTCAAATACCTTCGCGACATCAAGAAAACACACAATTGTATGTTTTATACTTACTTACTTACTTAGCTCCTTGACCCTTCTGTGGGGCATATAGCGTCAACTACTGCTACCTACATGCCATCTTGTTCCGTTTCTGGAAATGCGTTTGAGCTCTTTTTAACTTCTTCCCAGCTTTTGAGATTGCTCTTCGAACGTTCTGTGCCAAGTTTTTCTCTGGCCTCAGGTCTTTTGCCATCTTGAGTAAAGGATCCCACTCCATTACGTATCTTGCAATAGAGTCTTCACCACGCAGTTCTTTGAATGGAATCCTCAGTGTGCACGGCGGGTTGGTAGACCAAGAACAACATGGAAATCAACTGTCTTAGCGGAAGCAGAATCCCAGAGAAAGACGTGGTCACAACTCAAATACCTTGCAGCAGACGGTGAAGGATGGAGACGCTTTGTTGAGGCCATATGCTCCAGCAGCCGGGGTTACAGGACACGATGATGATGATGAATTATACGACGTCGATAGGTTTTTGACTAGTTCTCTGATGAAAATTTTGGTTGGAGATGGTTTTTGGTCAAAATATTCTTAGGATGTTTCACTTTTTTTTGTGACAGAGGTGGTCACTTTCCATGTACTAAACCCATATAGTAGTACGGACTCTACGTTCAAGCGGAACAATCGCAGTTTGGTCTTAGTACTGTATACGTTGCTTCTCCTAATTTTTGACAGCAGCATTTGCTTTTCAAATACGGCAATTGACATCTTCATCTGTACCACCACCGCGTCTTTTGAGACCACGCTTCCTAGGTAGAGTTGTTTAACTCTTCAATCTGCTGTCCCGCAATGTCAACTTTGAACAGAGTTACCAGAAAAGTTCAGGATTTTCGGTTTTCTCCACCCGACTTTATTCGCTGCACTTTCCAGGTTGCTCACAATCGGATGTAGATCCATGATGTTTTGAAAAATCAAACAAATATCATCCGCGTAGTCGATATGTTGCAGAAAGGAAATCATAGTCCTCATCACGCTTGTTCGGCTAGGGCTGCATGGAGGACAGCTCCAATAACAAGCAGAAACACTAATGGTGATAGTAAACACCCCTGCCGAACTCCACTCTGGATTTTGAAGTCCGCAGATACCTATCCCTTATGCAAGGCTTGACAAATTGCACCATTGTAGGTAGCCTTAACAATGGCGACAAGCTTCTCGGGTATACCATTCCTGCATAAGGCTAATAAATTCTCGATTCAAACTATCAAAAACCTTTTCAAAATCGATAAAAAGCTGATGGAAAGGGGAATGGAACTCCACGCATTGCTCTTTTATGAACCTTAAGATGTTGATTTGATCTATGCAGGATGAGCCTGCCCTGAATCCCACTTGCTCTTTGTCCAGAGCAAAATCAAGAAGCTCTTTGATTCGTTTCATGACTATTCTCACCAATTATCTTTGCCACTACAGGGAAGGCATATATTTCCCTTCTTTGGTAATTTCATCCAACGAGAAAGCTTTTACCCTCCTATGTCTGCGCTATCAAAGGACGTATCATTTTCGCGCATATTGGTGGAGCTGATTGATTTAACTCAGCGGAAATGTCGTCTAAATCTACAGCTTGGTTGTGTTCTTAGGTATTTTATAGCTGATGTTATGTCGGCTTGACTGCGTGGGCAGGTGCGAATAAGGGAACTTGTTACTGCGGATTTCGCGTTTGAGTTTGGAACTAGTACACTACTGCCACCGTTTGGAATCTAGATGGTTAAGTACGGTGGCAAAGTGTTCCTTCCATATTCTGAACTGATCCTCATCCGTAACCAGCGAGGTACGCCGTCTATCTAAATCCTTGAAGATATGTTGTGTTTTGATGACTATTTTTGCTATGATTATTTCGAATTAAGGCTTCATGGGAGAATGCAGCGTAGAATCGGGAATAATTTTATTTCGACTGCTGAAATCTTTGAGCTTCGTGTGCATTAGTTCCTCACAAAACTTACTTGAATTATTGAGTAAAATTCTTCGTTATCACCATGACTTGCTACGTTTTGCATTTCTGCGAGGAGAGAAACTTGTTTTTGACACTTGGCAAAAACTGTGTTTAGAAGCCTCTTTGAGATGAAGTTTGTAAACCTGCCTAGCTGAATTCTTTGGATTGCAGTTGCTGATCAACTACACAATTAGAACAAACTATGAAAATTTCATGGAAGTCATTGAAGCAGTTTCCGATAAAAGAAGAAATAAGAAATTGGGCGTGACAGTGTGCGCATTTTACATCAACAATTATTTTTAAAAACATTTTTTTTGGTCATAATAACAAATTATGAAAATTTCATATATATCGGTGCAGCCATTTAAAAAAAAAAATAAGACTGAAGAAAAGTGGGTGTGGCACTGCCCCTGCAAGGGTTGGGAGGTCGCCAACTTAGATATAAATTGTTTACCTTCCCCCGAAACGACCGGCAAAATTTCAGCCTGCAGCAATTTGTTTGCATTTGCAATTCTTATTTTACTGTTCCACAAAAGGATGGTGTTTCTTGATGGAATCAGTCCGAAGAACATTAAAACATATACGAAAATTCCTCTGAGTTAGGATCACAGAATCGTTATTAAAAAAAAAAAAAAAACGTATCCACAGTGAACGCACGGTGTTCAGCAGTCCAAATTTCAATTAAAAAACAACTTCAATTTCAGCAGAAAACGCCGGGAAACTTCTCTAATAAAAAATTATTATTCTTTCCATCAGAACAATAACAACAAATGACACAAGCTATTCTGAATTTTATTTTTATTTTTCCTCCACGGATACCACGCAGATACCAACTGGATACCACGGGGATACCACGAAGATACCATGTTGACACCTCGCGAATACCACGCGGATTACACTCGGATAACATGTGGATACAAGGCGGATACCATGCAAATACCAAACGGATACCATGCGCATACAACACGGATACCACGCGGATACCATTTGGATCACACGCAGATATAATGTGGATACCACCCGGATACCCCGCGGATAACACGTGAGTACCATGCGGATACCATTCAGGTACCATGCGGATACCACACGAATACCATTCGGAACCCATGAGGATACCATGCGGACACCATATTGATACATCGCGAATACCACGCGGATAACACTTGGATAACATGTGGATACCAGACGGATACCACACGGATACCGCTGGGATAACATGCAGCTACCATGCGGATAACATGCGGGTACCACGTGGATACCATGCGCGTACCGAGAAGATATCATGTGAACACCATGCAGATACCACACAGATACCACGTAAATACCAAGCGGATACCATGCAGATACAACACGAATACCATGCAGATACCAACTGGATACCACGGGGATACCACGTGGATACCATGTAGACTCCTCGCGAATACCAAGCGGATAACACTCGGATAATATGTGGATACCAGGTGGATACCATGCAGATACCACATGGGTACCACATGGATACCACTCGGATACCATGAGGATACCATGCGGATACCATGCGGATACCATGCGGATACCATGCGGATAACACGCGGATACCACATGGATACCATTCGGAACCCATGAGAATACCACAAAGATACCAGGGGAATACCACGCGGGAACCATGCGTAGTAATGTTATTGCCTTTTGCAGCATTGGTCTGACTGATTATTAAGCCACGTTGGTTCACTAATTTCACTCACTTAAATTTTGCGGAAAAAGGTACATACCTACTCCTATATGCAAATATAACCGTAAAAATGTTAATATCAAATTTCTTAAAAAAGTTGATCTGTATTCATTGTGCTTAAAAATAATACGTCATCCCCAAGAAGAAAATAGCAACCAATTTGTATGTCTCTAAAACTTTTACATAAAACACTTAACCTAAACATTTTATGCTATACCTAACCACAAAAGACTGACAGATTGGTTGAAGTCAGCCCCCTTACCACTTTTGGGAAAGAATCTAACTAGACATGTGTATTCTTTTCATTAATTTCCTCCCACCGTAAAATTGCGTCACAAATGTGCGACTATAAATGTTTACGTCGACTGACGGTGTGTCAGCATCCCCCTTTTTAAAATGTTGCAAGTTCAAAATTGTTGTTCGAAATTACTCTTTTCAAAATTACTCTCTCCCTGCTTTGATTTTTGGAAAAACCCATACACACCTCGCTCAGTCTTCGCAAATTGTGCTGATTGCTTTTTCTGGTTAACCATTTATATACATATTATGAACCCATATTCATAGAAATTGGAAACTGTGGTCCTCATTCCTTGAACTATAGATACACAGTATAGGTATACAGCGTTCATACGCAGTCAATCAAGACAGCATTCAAATCACCCTCAATGTCGAGCTTAGCCATAAAAGCCGTCATGTCAACACATTGCGCCTGTGGCCCATTTCTATCATTTGATTGCCACAATTTCTATTTGAATACTTTAAATTGGATTATCCTGTAAAAAGGACGAACAAAAAAAAAAATTCTATGGGGGTGAATGATGTTCGTTGGCACAAGGTAGTCAACCGCGCGCTGTGCCTCGCCGCTGCTACCGCAACCTAAAGCTCTAACCAAGAGTGATGTGTTCGCCTAATTGAATTTACACTGAAACACGGTGGCGAAGAAGGATATACAAAATACATAGCATAAAGCGGAACAGGACATCAGCTGATGCTAGAGATCAGGATGTGTTCGGGCATAAAATTTCATAATTTTATGTAGATGTTTGAGGAAGCGCAAGAATAAACCAGGGCGCTTCTGAAATCTGGGATAATTAGATGCTCGTTTGGATGAATGGAGAGTTGGTATAGTAGGTAGGTATAGTTGCTTGTTCACCTACTAAAGTGGATCCTTGAAGGAGTTCAACAACGCATTATGCTGCCTCACTGTTCGAAAGGACGAACTGTCGACAAATCGACACAACGACTACACCATAATGACATCACATCACAGGCATCAGAGAGTCCTTCAGCGAAAAGGTGCTTGCCACCGTGTGTGTTTAATTGTCAATAATATCGGATCTAGAGAACTGAACCGCTCCCATCCTCCTTGGCGTCCTGATGCCTGAGTGTTTTAAAGTGTTCACGCGCTGAGTACGCCTTCCGCGTATTGAGTGGGTTGCTCAGAGTGTACCTATACCTTCTATCTAGATGGCGGATGGTTGTTGTGCCCCATTTGAGTTGAAGGAACACCATCCACCGCCATACTGCAACACTCTATACTTACATATACACATCAACCCGCATGTGGGAGGACATTAATAGCTGATTCGTGTACACTTTAATCGTATGCTGGTTGCGCCAAGGAACGGGCAGTGTTAGCTAAAATCATACCACCACCACCACCGCACCGCCACAGCACATATGCGGTTAATTACGTGGCATAATAACAAAAAATCAATAAAATCAAGGTGACTCCCTGATTTATTGCATTTTTCAGTTTTTCCAGAGCGTAACATCCGTAGCAAAACCAACAACAACAACAACAATAACAACTTCGAGGCAAGACGCGCAAAGCTACTTACATGCATAACTTAAAGCCTGTGGCGAAAGTAATTGCTCAACGCTGAAGTGTGGACTTCATGCATGTTTTTCTTTGTGTTTTTTTAAGTCCTGATACCTACCACGAGGATGTGGGGACAAAATGTATATCATTACCGCAGTCATGCGACACAGAGGAATGTGGTTAAAAAAAAAATAAAAGTGAAGAAAAATTAATGGAATGGGTTTTTAATGCTTCGTACAGCTTAATAGCTTTACTGGCACATATTTCGAAAAATTACAGTGTTTATATAAGTTAAATGATATATCCGCGAGTTATACATACAGCTGAAAGAGGATCTATAAGATTACTGCGGATAATTTGTTTTTTTTTTTCAGCTTCTGGAAGTGTTATTTCTTTAACTGCTATTATAGAAACCAATATTTGTAGAACTATAAAGTATATGATTCGTTTTCTCGTAAAGAACTCAAAAAGGAATTTAATTTTTGATTCGATCGCGAATCATATTTTTTGGTTCCCTTAAAATAAAATAAGTTTTCACGTTCGATTCAAATCAGCTTAGATCTGTAAAATATGATTCGTTCCCGAATTTATTATGCGCGAATTTATTATGCGAGAACTTTTAAAGAAAAATGTATTTGTATGAAAGGAGAAAGTTTCCAAAAGCCAAAATTACGAAAGATAAAGTATCGAAGGACAAAGTTTCGAAATCCTCGGAACTTCATTGATCCTTTAACGATTCAATTTAATTGGCACAGGTAATGGCTAACACAAAGTTGAAAAAGAAAAAAAATATTTTTAAAACGGGGCGGAGAGAATTATATTCTACTTGAAAGCTATACATTTTCATATGTCGAAAATTTTTATCGCGAACGATATTTTACGAATCCTGTTAGCACCTCACATTGAATTTCACAACTCAATGACATTTTTAATTATTGGTTTTAAGGTAAAAAAATTTTATCTTGTGAAAAAATCACACTTTCGTTAGTCTGCACGTCTGTGCGTCTGTACGTCTAAGCGTCGTTTTTTTCAATGTTCTTCAATCTTGAGCCTGGACGGGTAGACTCATTGGCTTTAAATTTGAAACAGAACTTTTTTTCGAGTTCAGTTTATTAGGTAGGCTGATATAACGAGTAACTGCCATACGAAGTTTTTGTTTTTTTAACTTCTCAAAACTATAACTCTAACGATTTTATTTCTACTTCGTGTTCGTACCTATAAGACGTTCTAAGCTTTTTAATTAAAGTGCATTTTCTTAGACAAAAAATTCGGCTCTAGGATCTATATCTTTATGTTGGATATTTGCAAAAAGAAGTATGTCAAGTACAGTTTACTCTATCTTAAACGAACTTTCACGGGATATCAAAACTAGTTCGATTAAGAGAGAGTTTAGCAAAAAATCGAGTTAGAGAGAAATACAAACAGTCTGGAAATTTGAAGGGAGTACAAAAATATGGCGAACAAATTTGAGTTAGGGGAAAATTCTACTTAGAGGGAGTTGGCTGTAGTCTCAAAAAATTCGTCAGCGATAGATTTTCTTAACTAGTTTTTTTTGGTTCAATTCATTTGAGTAATAGTGCTGTAAGAGAATGCAATCTTCTGTGAATGCAATCTTTTGACTTCTCTTTGAAACTGCCACTAAAAATTCTGCAATCACCAGTAATTTGACATTAGGTTAGGATAGGTTTTTTGCAGTTATCAATGCACGCATTCCTTTTGCACTCTTTGCATTCGTTTGCAGAATGAAAAAATGCAAAAGAATACAAAGAATGCAGATGAATGTAAGGAGTGTATGAATACAGAATACCCAAAAGATTGCATTCAATTCAATTAAATGAATGGAGAAAAATTGACTGCAATCTTTTCAATGTCAAATGAATGGTGATAGTAGAATTTTAAGTATCAGTCTCAATCTGAAAGTAAAGTCAATAAATGCAATCCATTGATTGAATTCAATAAATGATTATAATGAATCAATTAGCAAGCATTCTTTTACTTACTTACTTACTTACTTAAGGTGGCGCTACAGTCCGGGGTGGACCAGGCCCTCAACCAACAAGCTTCTTCCAGCCGGCTCGGTTTCTAGCTAGCTGTCTCCAGTTTCGCACGCCAAGTTGGTTGAGGTCCTCTTCCACTTGCGTGCGCCACCTTTTACGCTGTCCACCTCTACTGCGTTATCCCACGGGGTTGGATTCAAAGACTTTCCGGGCCGGAGCATTGGTGTCCATTCGCTCTAGATGACCCAGCCATCTCAGTCGTTGGCTTTTCACTTTTGTGGCTAGGTCGGTGTCGCTGTACAGCCCATACAGTTCGTTGTTGTATCTTCTTCTCCATTCCCCATCTATGCAGACGGGACCAAAAATCACCCGGAGAATTTTCCTCTCAAAACAGCCTAACGCGTTCTCATCCACTGTTAGCAGTGTCCATGCCTCTGCACCATACATCAGGACCGGGATGATAAGCGTCTTATACAGGGACAGTTTAGTTGCTCGAGAGAGGGCTTTGCTTCTCAATTGCTTTCTTAGCCCAAAGAAACAGCGATTGGCAAGAGTAATTCTTCGTTTGATCTCAGCGCTGGTGTCGTTCGCTGAGTTTATAGCGGATCCTAGGTAGACAAAGTCTCTGACTACCTCAAAATTATAGCTGTCTATAGTGACGTTCTGTCCGAGACGTCGGTGTTGGGTGTCCTTTCTTGTGGACAGCATATATTTTGTTTTGCTTTCATTCACCGTTAAACCCATCTTCTTGGCTTCCTTCTCAATGCTCACAAAAGCACCACTGACATCACGCTTTGTTCGTCCGATTATGTCAATGTCGTCAGCGTAAGCGAGTAATTGGACGGACTTTTGAAAGATTGTGCCTCTGGTGTTGACGTGAGAGTTTTGCACTATTCTTTCAAGAACGATGTTAAAGAAGTCGCATGACAGCGCGTCGCCTTGCCTAAAACCTTTTTTGACATCAAAGGTGTCGGTGAGGTCTTTGCCGACCTTGATGGAGCAGCGTGCATTCTCCATCGTCATCCTGCACAAACGGACGAGTTTGGCAGAGATGCCAAAACTAGACATTGCTCTATATAGCTCGTCTCTATAGATGCTGTCATACGCGGCCTTGAAATCGATAAAAAGGTGGTGGGTATCGATTTGGAACTCCTGGGTTTTCTCCAAGATCTGCCGTAGTGCGAATATTTGGTCGATGGTGGACTTCCCTGGCCTAAAGCCACACTGATATGGACCTATCAGGTTGTTGACGAATGGCTTCAGGCGTTCACAAAGTACGGCAGAGAAGATCTTGTAGGCGATATTAAGAAGACTGATGCCTCTGTAGTTGGTGCAGTCCAGAGGATCACCTTTCTTGAGGATCGGGCAAACAATACTGAGGTTCCATTCATCGGGCATGCTTTCTTCCGACCATATTTTACAGATGAGCTGGTGCATACTCCTAACCAATTCATCGCCAGCCGCTTTGAATAGCTCAGCCGCAAGGCCATCAGCTCCAGCAGCTTTATTGGACTTAAGTTTAGACATGGCTATCCTCACTTCGTCAAGATCGGGTGGACGGAATTGTTGGCCTACGTCGTCCAGGTTGAATGGTGCAATTTGCATGGTAGCGGAATTCGGTTCGTCATCGCCGTTATACAATTTGCAGAAATGATTTTTCCATATCCTCAGCACCGACTGCGTTTCCACCACGATGTTCCCCTGATCGTCCTTGCAGGCTTCGGTTCGGGGTTTGTAACCTTGGGAGGTTCTTTTTACTTTGGGTAAAACTTCCGAACTTCATTCCTGCAGTGGCATCCCTCTAATTCCTCGATCGCGCGCTTCTCATGCTCTTTCTTTTTCTTTCTGAGAAGCTTGTGTTCCTCTTTCCTCTTCTGCTCGTAGAGCTTGCGAGCAGCTCTGGTCCTTCTATGCAGCGCCGCTTTGTATGCCTGTTGTTTGGCTGCATGTACTTGCCGGCATTCCTCGTCGAACCAGGGGTTTCGCTGTGGTGGTCGTGCGAAGCCCAGCACGTCAGAGGCGGCATCTCTGATGGCTTCCTGGCAGTTTTTCCACTGGTTCTCGATGTTTGCAGTTGGCGGCAAAGGACTAGTTAAAAGGGCGCGAGAGATTCGATCGGAAAAGGACCTGGCGATTTCTTGCGACTGTAGCCGTCCGACGTTGAACTTCCTGACAGTATTTCCCTGTTTTGGCTTTGGTCTGGATATCCGTAGCATTACCTTTGCTACAACGAGGTAGTGGTCCGAGTCAACGTTGGCTCCTCGGAACGTTCGGACATCCTTGATACTGGAGGAGTGCCTTGCGTCGATCGCAATGTGGTCAATTTGGTTGGCGGTTGATTGACCAGGAATTCGCCATGTCCCCTTATGAATATCGAGATGCGGGAACTGCGTACTAGCTACCACAACGTTTCGCCCCGCAGCAAAGTCGATTAGCCTGAGTCCGTTATCGGAGGTGGTGTCGTGCAGGCTGTATCTTCCGATTGTGCCACCAAAGACGTCTTCTCTTCCTAGTTTGGCATTAAAATCACCCAAGACAATTTTAATGTCATAGCTAGGGCATTGCTCATATGTCTTGTCCAGGAGCTCGTAGAACTCGTCCTTGGTGTCGTCATCTTTCTCCTCTGTGGGGGCTACGCGCATATCAGGCTGATGTTGGCGAATTTAGCCTTGATGCGAATTGTCGTGAGGCGCTCGTTCACATAATTGAAACTCAAGACCTCTTGCCTCAGTCTGCCTCTAACAACAAATCCACATCCAAAAAGACGCTGCCCTTGTGGTCGGTAACAGTCACCGTAGTATATATCGCAGTCTTTCAGTTTTCTTTTGCCCGGCCCATCCCATCGCACTTCTTGGATGGCGGTGATGTCTGCTTTGTAGCAGTCTAGGGCCTCCGCTAAATGTTCGGCTGCACGTGGTCTATAGAGAGACAGAACATTCCGCGTGCAGATCCGAAGTTCGTTGTCCTTATTTCGTTTGCTAGGTTCGTCAACAGTAAATCCGTCCGTATCCGAGGCTTGTTGATGCTTCGCAACTAGAATAGCTTTACGTGGCCGGGAAGTCACCCCGACGCGTCGCGACGGCACGACCCCCAACCTGGAGGACCAGACCCTATATATATAACTCCAAGGGCGGGGAGCCGGATTAACCGCTCCTTATAGGCCTGAGCTCCGAATATGTCGTAGTAGCCCGTATAAGGTGTTCACTGAGTAGTTCAGCCTAACTGGAACTGTAGACGCCACCGTTGATTCCATCTTGAGAATTCTTCCGCTGCCGCCTGGATGAAGGAGAAGTGCCTTAGTGGGAACACTCATCCCCCCCTCTCTCGTTTGCTGCCTCCTAAAACCGTCCACAGGGATTGGAACCCCATCTTCAGTTAAAGGTACTAGGCACCCGATGTTCACCACTTGGAGGTGAGAGTAGGAGTTGATAGACAGAGGTTCGCTTTGAAAAAAAGCTTGTGGACGCTTGTGTCCTCTTGAATGCACCGTGTCTACCCTTTGAACATCAGCATTCTTTTACTAGTTGGGTATTTTTTTTTTTTTTTTTTTTTTTTTTTTTTTTTTTTTTTTTTTTTTGCTATCACTGCTGCTATAATCTGCTGTGGGCTCTCAGTCTATTACGAATGCGTGATTTTAATCCCAACAAGTAAGTTGGGTATGAAATCTCGCAAATTAAAATCACGCATTCGTAATAGACTGAGAGCCCACAGCAGATTATAGCAGCAGTGATAGCAAAAAAATTAGTATAGGCGTCGAAAGCTTATAACGCTATTCAAAAAATCAAGGTCTTGCAGTCCACAACATGGGCTTTTGCGAGAAATAGTGCATCGAAAAAATAACATGAATGCAACTTCGAAGATAATCGTTTTAGCCTAAATTGGTTTTCACCCTTCCCTAGATAAGCTCCTCGGATCCCATATCACGAAATCTGAGACCATTTGAGTGTATAGTTCGCTCTACCGGACCGTTTAAGAAATTCAAAATTCTAAGTGAAAAACTGTTTTTTTAAACAGTCTGGCAGAGCGAATTAAACACTTAAATGATCTCAGATTCCGTGATATGGGATCCGCGGAGCTTATCTAGGGATGGGTGAAACCAATTTCGGCTAACATGATTATCCTCGAAGTTGCATTCATATTTTTTTGTCGATGCACTATATCTCGCAAAGGCCCCAGTTGTGGACTGCAAGACTTTTATTTTTTGAATAGCCTTTAATAAAGCTTTCGACGCCTATACTTCTTTTTTTGCTATCAATCACACCCAAAATCTTCTGTGGGCTCTTAGTCTATAATCTTGAATTACGAAATATTGCTTGCACTATCTCGCAATTACAAAATCCCGTTTTTAACAATTTCGCATTTACATTATCCCGAAAAACTAAAAACTCGAAAATTAAAACCCCACAAAATTTATTGAGCTGAACAAATAATTTTTTTAATAAAATTCACGGAAATTGAACTTTGCTCAGGATTTTGATTAAAAAAAATTGTTAAAATACTTTTAGGAAAACAATAAAGGCCAAACAATAACTTTTTCGATTCAGTTTCATTTTGTACAGTATTTTTATTTTTTCAGTGCCAAACTCAGAAAGATGTGTTATTATAAGATTGGAATATGCGAAATTTAAATGTGTAAGAGTTTGATATGTGAAATATTAAAATATGTAATTTTGGTTCATATTTGCGAAATTTTTTGGTGTGAGATGTAAATTCTAGATTGTTAAAATGAGATTCTGCAATTGCGAAAGTTATGAAAAACAGTATTATTGATTTGCGAGATTTCGTTTTTTGAGATTAAAAAAACAAATGCGAAAGTAAAACTTAGAGCGATAGGTATGTTGCAATGAGATTTGAATTTGCGAAATTTAAATTGGCAAATTTTGATATGCGAAATTTAAAAATGCGGGATTTTATTGTGAGATTTTTTGATGCGAGATGTAAATGCAAAATTGTTAAAAGCGGGATTTTGTAACTGCGAGAATTATGAAAAGCAGGATTATTTACTTGGGAGATGTCATTTCTGTCTGAGATTAAAAAACAAATGCGAAAGTAAAACTTAGAGCGATATGTTGCTATATGAGATTTGAGTTTGCGAAATTTAAATTGGCAGGATTTTGATATGCGAAGTTTTGAAATGTGGGTTTTGATTGATATTTACAAGATTTTTCTCTGCGAGATGTAAATGAAAAATTGTTAAAAGCGAGATTTAAACTGCGAGAATTATGACAAGCAGGATTATTTACTGGCGAGATGTCGTTTTTGAGTTTAAGAAATGTTTCTATTAGATTTGAATTCTCGAAAATTAAACTGTCAACATTTTGATATGAGAAATTTTAAAATGTGGGATTTCGGTTGATATTTGCGAGATTTTTTTAGATGCATGATGTAAATGCAAAATTGTTAAAAAAAGAGATTTTGTAATTGTGAGAGCTATGAAAAGCAGGATTATTGATTTGCGAGATTTTGTTTTTTGAGATTAAAAAACAAATGCGATAGTAAAACTAAGAGGGATAGGTGTATATTGCTATGAGATTTTAATTTGCGAATTTAAAATTTGCAAAATTTTGATATGTGAAATTATAAAATGCGGGATTTCGGTCGATATTTGCAGGGTTTTTTGATGCGAGATGTAAATGCGAGATTGTGAAATGCAAGATTTTGTAATTGGAAAAATTTTGAAAAGCAGGATTATTATTTCGCGAGATGGCTTTTTTCGAGATTTAAAAAAAATGCGAGATTTCTTTGTTCGAGACGATTATTTAATAATCCAATAGTGGTGGATTTAGGTAATATTATTATTATTTTTTTGTAAAAGTATTGTAATGAAAGCGAACCTAAGGCGAACTAAGGCGAGCTGCAGAGAAATAAAAAAAAGACTAGTTATTGAACAAGTGGTTCCCGAGAGGGTTTATTTATTTGTTTGTGTTTTTTTTGTTTGTTAAGTTTCTGTAAGTTTTAAGTCTCGTTATAATTTCTCGATTATCGCCTGAAGAGTTGAAAAAGAATCTGAAGCGAACTGTCCCCTCATCTCAGTTTCAGCGGCCTTTTATAGTACGTCTACTGTTTTCCAGTGTTTTCCAATCTCCACTGTCAAATTCCTGGAAGTTTCCCATCTTGCGCCATTACTTCTATAGTTGTCATAAAATTAATTTTCTCCGGATCGCAATAGATTGACTTGGTTTTATTCTCTTCATAATGGCCATGAAATTTCCTATCGATTGATGTGCCTTACACCTAGGCACGTCCACATTTAGTTTGGTTTTTGATTACACCTTAAATTGATTAATTTCCTTAATCAAAATTCTTAGTGGCATACCTGACCTACTGAATGGTTCCATTTCAACTGTTCAGTTGGTCATCTGGTTCCAGTAGATGGATTGTGGAATCCAATTGTGGTAACATCAACATGAACGTCAGATCCCAAATGTCACTCCATTCCCATTCTACACTTGCAGCAGATCACACCTTTAGCTGAGTTGTTTTTTATTAACTAAAATTACCTCATTAATTAAAGTGGTTTCGGATTTACGTGCACAGGTGCAGTTTGCAAAATTGGGAATTGTGTTGGTCGATCTCCAGGGATAAGGGCACCACGATGTCATCAAAGTCACCATAACCTTAAAATTGCGGCACATCTTTTGGACTAGCTTCAATGACACTACATTACATAAAGGAAATCTTCGCTTTCGCCATGATTCGTTTCTCCTTTCTTTTTGTCCTTATGGTGGTGAATGTTGTAGCTTCGAACTATGCTTGTGGCGAAGGTGTTATGTCCGTTCGGTTGATTATGACACAGATGTTATGTTCGTCACAGTATTGTAAAAATTAAAAAAACAGAATAAAAAGTTGGCTCCTTATGCCCGGGCATCACGGACCTAAGCTTAAGTCCAGCACTGTCTGCATAGGTCTTCAGGAATTAGTATCATCTTCTTTGTATGATACCCTAAGAGATTATGTCCTCTGATAAACCCTACCAAAAGATTCAGGGTTCTATTTTTCAGGTTTATGATGATGTCCATTTTTTTTCTTTTTGAAGCTTGGCCACAAATTCTTTGTAGTGGTACAAGTTACGAGTGAGTTCCATTTGTAAGTGGTTAGTTCCACTATTTTCTTACCAATTGTCTGTTTAATGGCACAGGGTGAGGGCGGAATTTTAACACTGGAGTCCGTTATGCTTATGATTTAACGATGAACCAGTCCTTGCCAGTTCATCTGCTTTTTCATTTCTTAGAACTCCACAGTGTACAGGGACCCAGCAGAGTCTGATATTGTCCCGCGTGGCAAGAACCTTTAGCCACAGATTTCTTTTTATCAATTCGTAGAATTTTTAAGGCCATAGTCCCTCATTTATTAAAAAGTCTAATCTTGGTGATTTTGGCATGAAGAGCCTAATAATATATTTTTTTAAATAACTAAATCAAAGTTTTCACAATTTTTAGGTATCCCTATAATCTTTAATGTTGCATTAAAAATTAAACCATACATAACAACTCAAACATTTTGAGAATGCTTACACTAAAAAATTGTACCTACATAAAATTTATAAACGGCGTTTATAAACCGATTATTCGTTAAATCAATGTATTTTTTTTAATTTACGCGTTCATTGATTCAATGAACCTGTTTATTATTTTTTTTATAAAGGCGTTCATTGATTTAATGAACTTGTTTAATATTTTTTTTATAAAAGTGCTCACTATTCAATGAACCCATTTATTTTTTCTCAATAAACGCGTTCATTGATTCAATGAATCCGTTTGTTATTTTTTAATAAACGTTTATTATTTTTTAATAAATTTGTTCGTTGTTTTTATGAACTGCTCATAAATATCTTTTGGAAGTAGCTGCGAGTTTGTTTTTTTTTAATAAATGCGTTCATTGATTCAATGAACCCGTTTATTATTTTGTTTAATAAACGCGTTCGTTGTTTTAGTGAACGCGTTCGTTGTTTTAATGAATGGTTCATAAAAATCCTTCGGAGATAATTCGGTAAGATTTTTACGAACAACTTAATGTAGGTTCATTGAATCGATGAATGTTGTTTGATTTAAATAAACGGCGATTCATTATCGTTATTAACGAGTTCATTGGACAAATAATAATGTTAAATTCACTGTCCCAATGAATGTTTTCCTTAATTCCACGTACCATTTTGGTTCAGTATACTTACTTTGTTGTTCAAAATTGTTAAATTTTTAATTAACATTCGCATTTTTGCAACCGAAAAATATTTTTGCGAAAAGGCTTAGTGAATTTAAAGTTGGCACTGCCATTTTCGATAAGAAATATTTTGCTGAATGTGCTCTACTTTGTACTCAACTTTGTGCTTCCATATGTACCAAAAATATAAAAAAAAATGCTAAATTGCAAATTTGCACATGCGCATCTTAGGTATGAACTTTTTTCAGTTTTCATTTTTTTTTAATCTTAGTTGTGCCTACAGTTTGTTTTCCCAAAAGATACAAAATTGCGAACTTACAAATTTTACGGGCAAAGATAAATCATACAAAGGGTACTAAAGTGTGGCACCACCACATTTGATTTTCAAAAAAAAATGTGCCCAAAATGGCTGCCATGCACAATAAATATTAAAAGAAAAATTGCAACTCGCAAATTTTAAGTATTTTTTTTTTACTTTTCAACTTTTTTTGGAAAAAACCGAAATTGTGCTGATTTATGTTCAGTTTTGTGCTGTCATTGCTTAAAAATGATTAAAAAAATATTACGAGTTTGTAATTTTTAGCTCGAAAATAAATTAAGCGAGGTCTGTTGCGTAGGTATTTTTTGTATGAGTATATCCTGGAAAATATCTACAATTTGACATAAATGTACCTATATCCTGTTTGTGCTAAGAGCATGCAAAAAAAAAGTTTTTTCCTGACATCACATGTGGCAGGGAGATTTAAAAGAACACACACAACAACAAAAAAAAATCATAACACTAAACTACTTAATATTCTTCGGGACTTGATTTTTTGCGTGTCCACGAAATCATTTGTCGGATTTCGTGAAAATTTGCATTAATCAAACTTAAACACGCACACATACACACGAAAGCTCACACATGAGTTTTTCTATCTACTCCATTCCTCTCGTCACAGTCTCTATGAATTGTTGCAACTGCCAAGGAATAAAAGAAGGACTTTGTTTATGTTTATCCAACAAATAGCCTCTATTAGATCATGAAGTACTATTATAGTTGTTGCCTTTAAGAGTTGTTGTATCTTATAACAAAAATCAAATCGACGCTAGGGCCGGTCGGTCGCCCACACAGTGCGACGTCGTCACCCCCCTTCAAGTTGCAGTACTGTTTCATACTAATAAATTACCAATTTGAATATCCCATTTGAATATCGATAACCGGGAGATACCAGTATAGCGCAATAGGAAAATAAAAACAAATATAAAAATATCGAAATAACAGCGACACATATCCTGATTGTGTATACTTCCGTTTGCTGCCACTAGCAGGCATTTTTTTTGTGTAGATATATTTTTTTGTGCTCTTTCCCTCCCATTATAGAGGGTGGAATACGGCTGGGAGACAAAAACCACGTCCTGGTCCGAGTTCGAGGCGAGGGTTAGTTCCCAGAGTTGTAGTAGGTATGCATCCTCTAACTCCAAAAAGTGGCTATGCACGAGGCATACATATAGTAAAGAGGACGAGAGATTTGCCTAGAACAGGACGATTTATTTATTTTGATGATATCTTTCAGGATAATAAATTGAATGAGCGAGGATAACTGATTTTTTAAGGCTATGCCGGACATAAATATAAATATTCGCAACGAAATATGTGAAGTGCTATAAAGAATCCGCATGTGGGGTCAGGGTGTGGATGTGATGGAGGATTGTATGTATAGTTGGTCGCCATATCACCATTGGTATATTGCTATTGCTACTCCTGCCGCACGTCGTCGTTGTATCGGATATCGGATACGTGCTGCTGTCACACACACACAAACATCATGTGTCATGTTCAATATAGGTTGCGGGTGATATGGTGGAGTATATCTGTATATATGATGCTTGAATCCTGATCCTGCGAAGCTCCCCCTAAATAAGTAATGTCCCTGTTTGGTCCCCGATTCGAAAACACTGCTCTCGGCAGAACTTCTGACAGCGCGCTATAAATAAAAAGGAATTGAATTTTGCCTAACATTTAGTTTTTTTTTTTTTGTGATGCTCTTCTGTACCATCCATCAGTTAGCCAGAGTTACGTGTTGTGTGATAAAATCTTATTCAATGTGTAAGTCTTTTTATTAATTTATTTCATTAATTCGGTATGGTACAGGATTTAACCCCCTCGCAACGCAAATCTGTATGTGCAGCTTATTGAAATCCTTAATGAAATTATCTAATCACTCTGATCAGGAGAAGAAAAAAAAGTATATAACACTATTTTTATGGGTTATCTGGGTTCTGGATGCCAAGAGGGCGCCACACCGCCGCGCCGCGTATATGGGGGTGAGTTATGCGCCATCAGTGAATTGTATGTAAGTTCCTAATCAAAGGTGATGTAATTAATGCCGCACTTGATTGCAGATACAATATACTCAACCGAGTGTAGGTTGAGGTTCTAATAACACACACACTTCATTTCACTCGGGCCATCTATTACAGAAATAATGTGGGGGCATACATGGTACCATATCTTTTCTAAGAATATTCGAATATAATGAGCGGCGTAATGTGGAAAAACAAAGTCAAGTATATGTCAGAGAGTCATATCGATATTCTGCTCTCAATTTATCATCCTATCATTATTCTCAATCTTAATGGAAGTACCTTTAATTTCGTTCTGGTAAAAGGAGTCGCGAACTTTTCTTTAACCTTTTGCTTAGATGTACTTTCAGAGTTAATGGCATTCCTAGGTCAGATTGGGGTGAACTCTTATATACCCTCCAACAGGAGACGGGGGGATGATGATATTCCACAGCAGTCAATTGTTCTTGTTAGCACAGAAGAGTAAATTTCACGGCGCATTTGCAGCAAACAATAAAATAATTATGACGAATTTAGGGAGAGCATCAACCATCAACCCAACCAACCCCTTTTTCTTTGGCCATCAAAAGTTCATTGTTAGAGCGTTGTAAATTAAAAGAGATAAAGAGTTTTCATGTGGAATGGGGAGAAAAGTTGAAGATGATTGTTTAAATTGTGGTCCATTGAAAAAAAATTAATAAAAAATAAGAAACAATTCTTTCGTATTTTGAAAACTCTCGGGCCTATGTGTGAATTGTGGAAATCAAAGTAAAAACTTTTGACTTTTCTTTAAATGATATGAAGTCAACCAAGTCTTGTGCGTTTCGTAATGTTGTTCCAGAATGCTACAAAGTGTGCATTGCAAGCAGTGGCGGACTAAGCTTGTTAGAGGCCCGGGGCGGCAATGCTAAATGGGGCCCCTTATGTGATCAGATAAGAGAACGAGTATTTTGATGTTTATAAAATAAAAAATTGTTTTTCTTATTTTTAAATTTTAGGCAAACTAGCAGCAGAACAGGGATGAAAAATTATGTTTACGCAATGTATCGAAAGTTAAAAATAAAGTCTATCAAATTGTACTTTTTTCTTCAAAAAAATAATATTTTATCCACATTTGTTGATGTATGTTTGTATTAGGTTGGCACTTATTGTAAAAAAATTTGGATTTTCCCCACCACCTAAGAGCGAAAATGTGTGCAATTTTTTTTTAAGATCGGTTAACGTTAACAAGAGCCGGCAAGCACTTGAAATTTCTCATACAAGGTACATAGAAATTTCTGATTCAAAATTATGGAAAAAGTGTGAAAGTGGATAAAAAATCTTTAAGCTTGGAACATATATTAAGCACCATAAGGAGTAGTTATACAAAACAAATTATTTTAATTTTTTTTTCAAAAATATTAACCCCGTTAAAAATAACAGTTAATATCGTTGTTTTAGTGAATTTATTTGAATTTTATTTTATTTATTTTATGTTTTATAAAATGGCTTGAAAAATAGGAGACAAACTTTATTTAGAAATATGGGTATATTTTGATCTAAATGTCACCCAATTGTCCTAAAATCACCTTTTTCTGGGAGTAGTACAAATTATTCAAACATTTCAGATTTCTTAGAAGTTTTTTAATCCATCGACATCGTAGCCATCCGGATAATGGAATTTGACAGTTGATGTCATGACGGACTATACCGAACTATATTATAATTTCACATAAAAAGTGAATTTCGATCCAAATGTCAACCAATTGACATAAAATCTTATTTTTCCAGAGCAGTAAAAACTGTGAAAATATCATATTTTTCAGATTTTTCAATGCATCCAAATCGTATTGTTTTTAAATTTGGATCAAATTGAATTCGATAAAAATCGAAACACTATTGAATTGAATTAGTTAAAATCGGAGAGATTTAGTTCCATCGAAATCGAAATAAAAATTGAATCGGAAATAAATTCAGTGAAATGAAAATGATCGAAAGATCGATTGATTGAAATGATCGAATCATTTTGGTTATCGATTCCTATACGATTCGATCATTTGAAATGAACGATTTACACAGCTCTAATTTAAAAGAATTTAGCACTGAATATTGAAAACAAAACTAGTAGGTAGGTACTTACTGACGTTCATTTTTGAGAAAAAGTAGTTTGAATTCATTTTTCAAAATTTTGAGTTCGAGGGTAAATTTTTAAAAAATTATTTACTATACAAATTTGTTTTAAACAGAAAATTTACGAAATTCCAAACTCAATATTTTTCTTTTTATCTAAATTCTTTAAAAACCTAACAAGCTGCCGTTGTTTTCGAAATAATTACCTATGTACCTACCTATATTTTTGTTGAATACATTTTTTGAAAATATCGTTTTTGGGGGCCCTATACAAATTTTTTTCTTGCGTAATGTACATTATGACAAACATTATTATTAGTACCCATTTTTTTTTCAAAATCGATACTTCTGTCTGGTATTTTAACATTTATGTAGCAGAATACATTAAAGCCAAAATTCTTAATTCTGAAATATCTAAACTTTAAAAAATGTGGCATTTTCTGCTTGAATCCCAAATTAAATAGTATTTAATATCGATTAAAGATACAAAATATGATAAAAAAAAGTGGGTTACATCACTTTTGCACTCACAGCTCACTCATATATTTTTTAAAATACACATATGTATAATGTACCCAATCTAAAAATATCGTGTTTGAATTGGATTTGGGGGCCCCCGGGCACCGAGGGCCCGGGGCGGACCGCCCCCCCGCCCCTACCTTAGTCCGCCAGTGATTGCAAGCAGTGACGTTTATTCGAAGGTGTGCAGGTGTTCTCCGCACACCCTACCAAAATCTTAACACACGCACTGGTCTTTCTTTTAAATATTTTACCTGTATCAATATCCCAAACAAAAGTATGGACACACCGAATTCAAAATAAAATCATTCCACCCAGTAAAAGTAAACAAAATAAAACACCATATAGGCAAGGTGTTCTCAAAGTTCAGCGCACCAAGCCAAGCAAATTTATACACACAAAAATCTAAAACAAAACCAACACGAAGTTTTTTCTACTATACCTTACCTACCTAGCTATATGACTTGGAGGTTGGAGTGCAACTTCATCAAGCGCATATTCGTTCTTCATTCGGCAATTCGACGCAAATTCATTTCCTCTCAAAGAAACGAAAAATTCACCCATCAGGGTGTTCTCTTAATTTAAGCGCACTGAGGTAAAGCAAATCCACATACAAACATTTAAAAAAAACAACACAAAGTTCATTCTTCCCTATAGAAATTAAGATAGCACGGTGGTCAACTTCATCGAGCGCACCACGGTACTTCATTCTGCACTTCGCTTTGTAGAGAATTCTGTATTTGTTTCACTTTCGTTGCTTTGCGCCAGTATTGATGGATGGTGATATTTATATTACAGTGCTGGGGGATCATGACGAAAATTCCTTTGCTTGGGAATTTTTACAAAAATTAAAAAAAGGGAAGTCTAGAATTATAAAAAAGCAAAATAGCAAATAAAGCGAAAAATATCGTACCTAATTGCTTTAAAAATATATTGAAACTTATTTTGACTTTTTCAATAAAGATGTTTATTTTAAGGAATAATATAGCTTGGTTCACACCTTCACACCTTCGTTTTCCATAAATTAAAATAGCCAACATTTTTGAAAATTAATAGACATAGTATTTTCAGGAATTAAATTTAACACGAAGAATTATTTACTGGCCCTTAATGCTAGGAATTATTTAAAACAAAATACAACTGACAAAACAATTATTAAAGAGGTTTAGAATAGCTTCAAACGTTATTTTATTTTTTGATCTTATTAAATGAAAAAAGTCGTTATTATTCTTAAACCTCCTCTAATAATAATCGAACTACAGCTCGAAGGTCCTGCATTTTTTTTACAAAACAAACTATAAGTTGAAGCATTGGTGGTAACCTTTTCTCATTGGCGCTGTTGCTCTGTTGTACTTTTGCTGACCTTAATAACTTTTTTCAATAAATTAATAGTGAGAAAGTTTTGTAACCGCTTAGAATTTTTGTTTGAAGTATCTGCTTGTTTTTCGCAGCGACTAAGTGTCCGAAAACCATGAATCAAAGAATACAAGATAAATAAAGAAATGACGTCACGAAGCGTGATCAAAATTACAACAACAAAACGAAAAAAGAGGAGTGGCGTAATCTTGTATTCTTTGATTCATGTCCAAAAACAGGCCCCACACTGGTACTGTGTGCAAAGCTTAAAAAAATATGTTTTCATTGCAAAACAAGTTGGCGCACACCTAACTGAAATCACCACGGCACGTCCCTGATTGCAAGTCATAATCCTTTTTTAGCTCTGGAAATTTTTTGGTCAACACCTGAAACCCGGATAGGTCAAAGTCAAACTGAGTACAAAGCTTCTATTGCGTCTCTTATTGTTGTATAACCACTGAATTTTTTTAAGAAGAAGGTTTGGCAGTTAGTTTGTTTAAAACACGTATTATTATAGCAGAACCCAGAACCGGCTAATTTTTTTGTTTCCTTTTTTTTGTTCCACAAAACTAATTGTGTTGACTTACGTTCATAACTAGGCACTTGTTCGATCAAGACTAAAGTTTTTGCGTACTTCTTCTTTCTATTGGAGTTTTTTAAGTGGGGTACCTGCTTGTTTCGCCATATTACCCACTGCACCATAATGCCCGAACTTACCCTATAATCACAATGATTGATATTTGCTTACCGTAAAAGCTGAAAAAATCTGATCACACTAGGGGTCTCATCTACCAGTGCAACTCCGGGCCTCTAAGAAGCTTAGTCTGCATCTGCCTGTACTTTTTGGTACTCACCATCTAATAGAGCTTTTTAACAAACAGCTATTTATCTCTGTTTTGTTAATTTCAAAACGTCAAACTCAAGACTTAAGCTAGAACTATAATGCTCGGAGGGGCACTTAAGTGGTCGGAAGAAAACAAGCGAATACACGGAAAGCATTTGACGCGACTATAATTGCGAAGTGGAGCGTTTCGTCAAGTTTCGTTCAACTTTGGTTACGGAAGTGAGGTGCGCTCCCGAGCGCACCTCACTTAAGTAAAACTGACATTTGGTGAAATAGAAATGCCAAAAAGAGAAAGATGATAGTAACATTATGGGTGTGTTCCCCTTTTTTCGGTACGGAAAGCTACTTTTCGTTGGTTTTTGACATTAGCTTCAGTGCCCTTCCGACTATTATAGTTCTACCTTGATGGCTGTTTTACAATGACGCGTTCGCGTTCGCGATGCGTACTTTACATTTAACAAGCACTACGGCCGCGTCGAGATAAATCGAGCAAAAAACTTCAAACTTTTTTCAACATAATATGGCCACATACCTAAATTGAAATCGAAATGTCAAAACGCACGCAAAAGTTGAATAATCTCTACTTTTGCGTTGCAGCCGCTTACGTTACGTTGGTTTGTGTACCTACTAATGGATGCAAAATCGTAACATAATGCTCAACGCGTCATTGTAAACACTAAACTAGATATTCCTATGCCTGAACTTTTGCGTTGACAGGCAAATCTTTCAACGCAACGCCCAACGGGCATTGGAAACCAGCCATTAGGCTCTTATGACATTTGAGTAACACTCATTTGTATTTTTATTTTTTTGAACAAAATATGCACTCCACTTCAATTGCATAAGCAAAGGCACACAAATTTTAAAAGGTATGTAGCTTGTCCATTTTTCAAACATTGTGCATTAATATTATCAATCAAAAATGTTTCAAAAAAGTTGGTTTACTTTCTCCAATCAACTTGAACAAATGATATACAGTACACGCTCGATTTAGTGAATCTCGAAATAGAGAACTATCCACAATAGTGGACACACAAAATTTTATATAAAAAATGTATTTTGTATATAAAAACTTCGCGCAAGCATTTAACATTACTTGAGAGCTCTGAGGTATTGCTTCTGTTTTTTGTTCAAACCTGAGTGAAAGCCGTGTTTAATGCTTGATTAAAATTAAAAACATTCACATTGAACGAAATATGCATTTTGGTTCAAATTCGCCTTTAAAAAGCCTTAAAAACTCCCGCTCGAAAAAGTGAACAATCTCGAAACAGTGAAAAGGCCTGGTTTTTATTATTACTTCACTATATCGAGCGTCTACTGTATTAAGGCACAGGATTTAGAAAAAAATGGACAGAGTACCTGTGAAAATGTTTGTCCCTATTCAGTTAGAGAGGAGTGTGAATATTTTTAATTTTTTGCTTTGCAATTTCGTTTCCCAAAGAGCCAAAGTATTAGTTATCACTTTGACTTTGACAATTAAGTATAGACATCCCTATCCTCTTTCTAGAATTACATTATATTTCCTTCAATTTGTTTCTCAATTTCTGGAACTTCTCCACAGCTTTTCAGCTGTTTCTTTTTTTGCAAACCTAAGTAATTTTTACTTGCGATATAGGTATCCGTGGCGGTCGCGAAGAAGTCAATTATTACTTTATGAATAATTTTTAAATAAATAGTCGTCAATATTAAACGAATTTTAACCCTTGTGCAAAACTATTTTAATACATCATGAATACTTTTTTCCAGATTAGTAAGCTTTTGCGAATGATATTAAACATATACCTACCCTGACCTTAATTTTTTTAGTTTGAATTAGTTACCTGGATCTTCATGACCGCAACTGTATATCTGTACGTATAGGTACTGTAAGGCCAATAAAGCAATCGTGTAACAATTTTGCTCGAGAAGTTGATGAAACTTGTCATAAGGATGATAGAGAAGACAAAAAATGTGGGTCTTACAATTCTGTCAACTATCTGGCTTTTCGGTTCCAGTCAAAACGGCTGGATTGGAATTCTTCAAACTTGATACACATGTGGCACACATCTTTCGATTTTTTCTTAGAACCAAAAATAATCTGCCACACAATTTATTAGCAATTTTACAAAATCTAATTTTTCTCAAAAATGACTCAACAACTTTTCTTGGGTAGAAAACCATTTTCCAAAAACTGATTATTAATGGTATATCCCAGAGAACCATTTGTTTGATTTTAAATTTTTTTTTGAAAGTGGTGTGACTAATTTCAATATTTTTTTTTAAAACAGAAGCTTCTAAGAAATATTTCCTTCAATCCTTCAATCTGTGGTGTTTGGTGAAGTCATAATAACTCCATTAAATAATTAGGGTCTTTACGTGATACGTCTACTTCACTTTGACCTAGAACCTTAAAGAGTTACCAATTTTCTTTAATCGGTTCACCTGTTTAGGCTCTAGCTCGATGTTAAGTGTGGTCGTAAAAAACCCAATTTATTTTATGGAGCCATCATGTGCCAAACACCACAGAAACACACAAAACTTTCAAAAAATACTTTTTGTTTTTTTTTTTCACAGGAATAGCATATTAAGAAAACTGGCAAATAACATCAGTGGGCTGAACGGGATGTGCCAAACATTACAAGTGAAGGGAGGGTCGAGTGGTCTAAGAATAAACAGCAAACACACAAAAGTAATGCTCCCAGGCCGCTCCACACAGCAGCGTATCATTCTATACAAGAAACGCCAGTGGAAGAAGTCGAACCAGTTTAACTACCTTGGCAGTATTGTTTCTGGAAACGGTGGTATGGATCTGGACGTTTAAAGTAGAATTAATAAGGCTCGTGCTGCCTTCGGTACTCTGTCCCCAATTTGGAAATCCAGTCTAATCCCTTACGCAATAAGTTGAGATTCTTCGAATCCAATGTCAAATCCGTGCCGTTATATGCTTGCGAAACTTGGAAAGTCACGTCTACCATTGAAGGAAATTGCAGGCTTTTGTGAATCGCTGTCTTCGCCATATCCTAAAGGACGGTCCACACTATGGCTATCAACATTGTTGGTTCACATATTGTCGATCAAAATGCTAGTGTGTACGTCAAAAACTTTCGTAGCAACAATTTGCGTGGATTAGAATTTTCTGGTCGGTGCGTCAGGATCCAATCGAAGGGTTCAGGTTCCGAATCCTGGGGGTACCCAACTTTAAATTTTTTTTTTGTGAACAATAAAGTTAAAACGATATTATAAATTATAAATACTTGTTCACAAGAAATATTGCATTTATCATCTAGTAAAAATTGATTAATAACGCACAAAACCAATCATTTCTGATCATGAAATTAAAACCTTACAAATGTTTTTAATAAAATGGAATTTATTAAACAACTTTGTCGATTGCTATCCATTTTGATCGGGTTGCGTTGATTGGAATTGTCAATCAACACGTCTAGAGTTACTCAATACTGTTGATCAACTATGTTGATCTACACAATTCAACATAATGTGGACGCGGCTTAATAGTCCACAGCCAATTTTTGGAATTGGTATCAAAAAAAGGGGAGTGGATCCGAATTCTGTTTTCAAAATTCTGTTTGGTCAAAATTCTGTTTATTTTTGCAAATTCTGTCGGTCGAGATTCTGTTGAGCCAAAATTCTGTAAATACAGAATTTTGAAAAACAGAATTTAGGTCATGCAGAATTTTGAAAAACAGAATTTTGACATGCAGAATTTTGAAAGCAGAGCTATGACCCATGTAGAATTTCGACCCCAAAAAAAGAAGTATAGGCATCGAAAAAAATCAAAGTCTTGCAGTTCCACAACCGGTGCCTTAATGATTAAACAGTGCAACGAAAAAAATAAAATGCGACCCAATCGCACGTACTTGCTCCAATGTTCAAGACACTGCGAGTTTAAGAAAATTGTATATACAAACATGGAAATTATGAGAGAAAAATGTAGAGAAGCATGAAATACGACATTTAAATTAGCTAAAACAACTCTTTTGACAGTTTTAGGTGAAAAAAGTATGCCATCTTAATTCATGATGGAATATGATTGTATGGGAAAAAAATTTTAAAATCGTTGGAGTGGTTTTTTTTTTTAATTAATTTTTTATATATAAAATTCTTAAAACATTTTTAAGAACAAATTTTGGTATGCAGATTTAAACTATATATTTATGTGTATTTAAAAACAAAATTTGAAAAAAAATTGTCAACCCGTTTTTGAGATATCGAATTTTCAAAAAAAAAAGTTTGAAACTTTTTTTAAAAATCCAAAAACTTTTTTTTTTGAAATTTTGATATGCAATATTATTTAATCTTATCTGAAATTTGTACATAAAATAATTCATTTAAATCCGTTTAGCTGATAACGAGAAAACTCAAAATAAAAAAATATGTTCTATGACAGGTACTACTAATAGTTGCTATGTGTAAAATTTTATAATTTTTGATGGTATATCGTACTAATTTTAGTATATGAAAAAAGTTTAATCAAAATCGTAGGAGTCGTTTTCAAGCAAAAAAATATTTTCCTTTGCGGTTTTTTCACTTTTGTATGGAAGGTACCGTTATTTTTTCATAAATGTAAAATTTTTTCTAAAAATATTTTAGAAAGTACTAAAAAAGTCTTAAATATCGAGTTTCAAAAAAATCTATGATGCCGTTTTCGAAATATTTGATTTTCCAAAAAAAAATTTGAAATATTTTTTAAAAATCCAAAAAATATTTTTTCAAAAATGTTGGTACACAAAACTATTAACATTTTTTGGAAGCTTCTGTATAAAAAAAATAATTGAAATCGGTCATACCGTTTTGAAGAAAATCAAAAATTAAAAAATGGTTCCTTGGGAGGTACCATTAATAACCATTTTTGAAAAATGGTTTTCCACCCAAAGAAAGCCTTTACTAAAATAAATTTATTGAATTTTTTTAAAGAAAAGTTGTCGAGCCGTTTTTGAGAAAAATACGATTATGTAAATTTGCCAAAAAAAAAATGTATGACAGGTACCGTTATTTTTGGTTCTAAAAAAGAATTGAAAAAAACTTGTCGGCAGAATCACCAAAAACCACTATGTACCAAGTTTGAAGAAAATCGATCGAGCCGTTAAGGCTGTAGACGAACAGACAGACAGACAGACAGACAGACAGACAGACATACAGAATTGTGCCACCCACTTTTTTGGTGTTCTCTATCATCGTAATATCATGTTTGATTGTTATCTCAAATTTTTTTTTTGCACGAATCCAAAACTTGCCTTATAGTACCTATAATTGCAAGTAAAAATATGAATGCAACTTCGAAGGTAATCGAAGTAATTCAACTTTAATCAATCGTTAAACAAGGGAACAGGTCAAACTTCTGGTTTCAAAATTCTGCTTTTCAAAATTCTGTTTTCAAAATTCTGTTTTTTTAATTCTATCTAACATTATTCTGGTTTCCAAAATTCTGTTTTTCAAATTTCTGTCAATTTGTTTTAAGAAGAAGAAAATTCTGTTAATTGTGTTTTTTGTTTAATATAACCATTTATTAACAAAATACTCTGTTGAGCCAATAATACACATGAAAAAAAATGATCAACACCTTAGGAGCCATTTCTGAGATAAATAAGCTTTTCTTAACACCATTCTCGCCAACAACATGCACACAGTTGTTGAGAGTTGAAAGCCACTAGGCTCTAGTTCTCCACGATTTGTTGCGTCACCAAATGTATTTATTGAAGATTTTGTTAACAGTTTCATGGAAGAAACCGTTATTTTTGGAGATAAATCATTGGTACATCTAGCCAAACCTTAAGACCCAAGAAGAAGACACTTCAGCGATTTAAGAGAAAGATAAAGGTAGGTACATCAAGACAGATGGACACAATTGCGGGTCTGAACTAAAAAGCGATTTTTTTGAAGAACAGCGTCCTTTTTTATGTTTGCTTTCTCATACCCAGTCTTTTTGGGCTTTTGATCTTTTTTTGTTAAATGCAGTTGACATAAAACAGTTCCTTCGAGCTGTAAATATGTTTTTGTTCTTATTTATTCTTTTATGTAACAATATGCTGTTCAAAAAGTCGGAGGTAAACACATTCGAAGCCTATTAATCTTAAATCGACATTTAAACGCGCGCTTTTTAACATTTTCCAAAGACTTTGTTTTATTATTTGCAGAATTTTGTGAAACGGAATTATGAAAAACAGAATTTTGAAAAACCAGAATTTTGAAAAGTAGAATTATGAAAAACAGAATTTTGAAAGCCGAATTTTGAAAAGCGGAATATTGAAAACAGAATTTTTGCGCACGCAGAATTTTGACCCCAACCCGTTAAACAAGTGTTTTAATGGTGGTTGATGACAATGCGAACCGAGTTAACAATGATCTGGTCAAAATGTCAACTTTCACAATGTCAACTTTCAACAGTGGAAATCTCGATTTATAAAATGTTAAACACTATCGACATTTTGAAAATCGATATTTTGAAAAACCGACATTTCGGTAGGAGAAATGTATTGTTCATAGCTAACAAGGAAAATATGTCAATTGGCAAACAAATTTTGTCAGTGGAACAGATCGAAATTGGAACTCAAATCATTGGAACGATTTGTACCATTTTGTTTGATATGACAATCAGCTGGCACGAAAATGAATTTATGTAACTACATCAGGAAAATATGTCATTAAAAAAAAAAAAAATTGTTCAATTGAATACCAAGATACATAATAACTTCGAACAGAAATTAGGTATTCAGAGATCATCATATAGGTTAGGTTAGGTTACCCAGAGTAAGACTCGAACCGACTCTGACTGATACGGTTCACAGAAATTTTAATTCTTACTCCTGAAAAGGTAGCTTCGATTTTGCTAATACCTTATTATCACTTGTGCTTATCAACTTTAAAGTGAGGCCGTGAGAGCCATAGTGGCCTAACTGCAATTTAATCGAAATTGAGTTTATTACAAAAATTGAATCTGTATTTATCAAACTAAATTCCTGAATTTAAATTTTTTTAATGGACGGCTCCATGCCATAGTTATATAAGACCTTTTGCGCTAAGAGGCCAACTACAAAAAAATTTAAAGCTTGGGTGCAAGAGTTTCCTATCTGAACAGTTGGAAAACCATTAATACAAAATCAAAAAACATTTATACCTATTTCTTGATCATATTGCAGAAAAAAATCAAAGCTATGTTTCCTTATTTTAAAACGGCAAGTATTTAACATTTTTTGTATAGGTACTACAATTGTTTGAAGATAATTTGTTCCTTATTTTTGCTTTCCTGAAAATACATAGTAAAAAATGCAGTTAGGCCACTATGGCTCTCACGGCCTCATAACGTCCTGCTGTCTTTAAGAGTACCTAACAATTATTCAGGAAACCAGAAAATCGTCTTATTCATTACAATAAGCGAAACCCGACTGCGATGTGATGTTGTTGAATTGTTTGAAATCTAGTATTTTTGTGAGGTAAATATTTATAAGTCAAGGCAGAAAAAAACAAAGTGTTTCAATTTGTTTTCCTTTAAGAACCCCTGCTTTTCTATTTGCACGACTAAATAAAAATTAAATCTCAACTTGACAAAGTCTTGTGGAACATCTTAAAGAGGCTATAATTAAGCTTTAAAACAACATGGAACAGGCATACCTATGCCAAAAAAAAACAAAAACGAGAGTTCTCACGCATCTTATCACACGCATATTAACTTTCTTTGAAAGTCACCAACTTGTCTTCTCACTCTCACTGTTTCCTTCTCCACATAACATCTATCTATAGTTTTTCCTTGTTTCAAGGATTCGCCTCATGGCTTTATATTAAAAAAAGAAGAAAATAACTAAAATCAATACTAACTTGTAGAAAAATTCTATAGCTCAGTATCAGCAGTGCCTTAAAAGCCTTATCCTATCGCCTATCCGGTACATATAAACTAAAACAACAATAACAAAAGCAACATTACCAAAAAAAAAACCCAAACTTATGTATTTATCCCCAAAGTATGGATACAACATACATTTTTACAAAACAAAGCTACAAGGAGAAAAAAGAAAATTAAAAGAAAAAAAAATGGTTCCAGCATAAAATAGCTGGAAGCGGTCGTTGTTGTCGGTTGCTAGAGTTCTCGTTTCTCGTATCGTAATGTTTCATGTGCGAGTATGCGTAAAAAAAGGGATGCTTTCTTCGTGTTGTTAGCGTGTGGTGAATTGTTGTTGTTGTTAGAAGGAATAAGGATATTGGCAAAGGTAACAGGTCCATCGAGCTTAGGACTGTTTAGCATTCAAGAAACGTTTTTGTAGAATATTGATTAGCAAAACGGGGGAAAGCGAAAAATTCTACACCCAACATTGCTCTCTGTCATGGCATGGCCACTCCATCAGGGTTTGTAACAGAAAAAAATGCCCTCTGTTCACTTTAAGCACTCTATACAACATCTCATGCTTAAAATACACTTTCCCTTTGTGCCGCTCTGTGAAAGCTTCATTGCCGCATAGGCTCATGTGTAAGGCTGTAAGGTATAGACCTGTTTCGTCGGACCTACATACCTTGATTGTGTCTTGTTTGATTAGGAAAGGAAATAAATCCATCGGACTTTGAAGTGAATCATTCCAAGGATTTATATCCGATGCACTACATAAGCTATTAAAATATTTATTATTTTTCTTCCTAGACTTAGTCAATCATCGTTCAAAACTAAACTATCAACATTGTATAAAGCTCTGCATCTTCATATCGATTGACATCAGACAGAAAAAAGGACTCAAGCAAAAACTAAAAACAATTTCCGTCACCTGACCTCGTACTAATATCGTTTGTCAACATTTCTCGCATATCTGGTGTTGATATTAAAAGAAAATAAAAGAAAGAAATAGCAACTAACTTTGGCACGTTGCAAATGCCAAAGACCATTTTCGTGAAACTATGCAACCCCTTCGGATACACAACGCGCGCTTACAACACACCAAAACATTGGTGACGATGAGTGAGTTGGTATACCACGGGAACACTATCCGTCTATGGATCAAAATTTACAGATTTCACTCCTTGAGTAACGATGGGGACATTGAAAATGACTTGCTTATGCTAGATAAATCCTTAATCTTTATTATTTATAATTATAATCTTTCCTATACTTTGAATTTTATCTTTACCATTTTATACCTACATATATATAACAATTTAGATAATTCATCTGTTTTATGAAGACCAATCCAAGCATTATATTGAACTAACAAAATTAAGAATTTGTTAAACAAACTTTATTAGAACTTGCACACGCACTTCCATCTTTACTTGCACTTAGTTACACCAAATTAATTTTTTTTCTTCAGCTTCAGAAATTATTAAGGAAGAATAGTTTTTAAGACGTTAATCCAACAACAATTTCTTCATCGGAACTCTTAATTGCTTAATACAAACCTTCATTTTATTTTCCCTCCGTTTTATCTTCAGCCAAATTTTGATTTTTCCCTAAGTGCAAAATGATGTTAGCATATGTATCACTATTTTTTTTTTGCTATTTCCTCCTGTATTCGTTTTTCCTTTTCCAAAATCACGTTTTTTGTAACACTAACTAAAATTAGATTTTCCAAAAAACAAATATTCTAAAGGTAGTTGTTACCTCTCCACAAAATTTTATTTCCCTTATTCCCACTGTAGTTTTTGTATTTTGTTTCATTTTCAAAAATACAAAAGAAATGTTTTCTTTTTGTCATTTTATTGACCCACTTATATTTTTTTCCTGCTTGTTATCTAATCTAATATTTTTCATATACGCCGTAAGGGACCTCACTTTTTTCTTTTTGATTTAGCACCAAACACCAAACAAAACTTCAATGTTTTCTACCCCTATGCTTGTTTATTTCGGTCTATACTTGTATATATTTTTCTTAACTGGTGTAACTTTTGTGGTAGGCAACGCTTACTTATATTTGATTTTCCCTCAAATATATGTCTAAAAATGAATTTTTAATGCTGGTGTTTGTTACGTGTCCGAAAAATTCTATTTTTGCTATTCTCTATGTAGTTTTTTTTTTTTAATTTTGGGGCTTATTAAGAGTCTTCTTGAAATAATTCAAAAAAATCAAGATAACCAAAGTCGATCAAAGATTCTTGATGAACTTGAAATTTCTATCAAATAGGAAATTATTTACTAGTCAAAATTAGCAATAACAATAATTAGACTTAATCTAACCAGTCTATTTTGAAGAGATTCTCGCAATAAGGTCCTTTATTTCATTTTCAAAAAGAGGCTTGATGGTGCCATGAAAGCTAGAGGGAGGCCCAATGTTATTTTTTTTGTATTCAACAGTTTTTTGTAGTTTTTGTATTTTTTTTTTTTTTTGGTTAAAAAAAACCCGTTTTTTGAACATATTCGAGACCTAAAACAATTCAACATTTTTTGGTAAGGTTTTTTATAGTTTTTTTCTCTTAAAAAAACTGGTTATTGAATATTTTTACAAGTTCTTGTTTATAGAAAAAAATTACCCCAAGGCCAATATCATTGTTTGTTCTCAAGATATTTGAGACGAACAAAAATTTTTCACAATTTTGCTAAGTTTCTTGTGGTTTTTCGATTAAAAGAAACTATCTGTTGAATTGAATATTTTTAAAAATTTATCAATTATTTATTATAAACTTATTTATAGAATAAAGCTGCCCCACAGCCAATATCATTATTTGTTCTCAAAATATTTGAGACAAAAAAAAAATTTCCACAATTTTTAGTGAAGTATCTTGTAGTTTTTTTTCACCTTAAAAAAAACTACTTGTTGAATTTTTTACAAATTCTATCAATTATCAATTTTAAACTACTTGGTGTGTAGATTTAAATTAACCCGATACCAATATCATTGTCTGTTCTCAAGATATTTGAGGCAAAAACAATTTTTTTACAATTAGTGTGTAGAACTGCTTGCTGTTTTTAGCTCTTAAAAAAACTTCAATATTTTTAAAAACTTTCAATTTTTATCTATAAAATTATATATAAAATTAAACTACCTCGAAGCCAATGTCATTGTTTGCTGTCAAGATAGTCAAGCCAATCATAGCTAAACAAAACACAAAAGTAAAATAATAAACAAAACAAAAAATAATAAACAAAACAAAAAACCCCCAACAAATATCGCAACGAACCTACCCGAAATTAAACATCACACATGCATCCTATCCTACTAACCTTACACGCACATCGTAGTCTATGCTATAGTACGACTAAAAACAAATTATTTACCGGCAAGTAACATACGAACCTTCACACCTCAAGGCATCTTTGCAACTGAAGAGTGCAGTGAAGACTGAACTGAACACTGCACTGAATACTGAAATGAATAGTCTTTCATAATAAACTAATAAACAGAGCCACCAGAGATCAGCGTTACCGTAGGATATTTTGGAAAAGTGGCAAAAAAAGTGGCACTCGAGAAAAAAAGGTGGCACTTAATATTAAAAAGAGAACAGCACCATAATTATATGTATGAAAATTGACTTAAGGGAAAAAATTTCACACTCATCTCAAGGAGTTGAAGAAAACACATAGTTTTAACAATCATTTTAAGGTTTATTGCAACGTGAGCTAAAAACTAAAAATTTAACAGTTCAATTTGTATTATTATTCAACATAAATAAATAAATAAATAAAAGTGTGAATAAATAATAAATAATAATTTATTTAAAAGAATGAAAGATATGAAAAGGTATGAAAAAATGGCATGGTGAATTGCTAATTTTTGTTTTACTTGTGGGGAATGAAAAGTGGCACAGACTAAAAGGTGGTGGCTCGGTGGCACAGCTTGAAAAAAAGTGGCAATTTGACACTAAAGTGGCACAGCGGTAACGCTGCCAGAGATAGAAAGAAATCTTAAATGAACTATGGCACTTTATTTTTGTGTTCTGTTTATTTGGGCTGATTGTCCGCACAAAGGCTTGCAAATCGACGACGATGAATTATAGGAATATTGATTAGATTTAGTACCACTTTTTAATTGAATTGTATTTTCAATTTGTGAAGCTTATATAGAACGTACAGCTACGTTTGATATATCAAAAAAATTGTCTATTATTGAAGCTGCTGATAAAACAAAAACGAATTCTATAGGTGCATAGATTAAAGAGTTATAAGGTGATATGTAAATGAACAGATATATGTTATTATCTCGGCTAAGGTATGATTAAAAAAATCAAATTTTACATACTATATGTGAATCTATATAATCTATCTCCGGTATGAATTTGAGATTTTTAAATACAACCGTTAAAAAGATAAAAAATAATAACTGCAAAAAATCGATCAACAAAAATTGGTATATTTAAAAAAATTAATTAAATAAAAAAAAACTATCAACATTTCCTGAAACAAAAACAATTTGTTTATATTATCTTTCTTAAACTATAAAATTTATTACAATCAGCCTTAACCCTGATGTGTAGCATTTGTGAACCATCTATTTTTGAATTTTTAAATCACCATTAATATATCTCACTTTATATTTCTTTTGCAATTTCAAGATATACATATGTATGTACGAAATTAATATATTAAACTTAACCATCGATTAACAAAAAAATATTACTGTGGCACTTCTCATTATTGTTTTTTTTTTTGTTCGACCATTTCACATAAAAACCATATTTTAAATTCCTTACAATTCGAATTAAAAAAAAAACCCGTCATATTGCATCTCTACATTATTTTCCTATCATAAACATTTATCAAAAAATTTCCTACGCTTAGATTTAGTTTAAGAAGCGCTATGCACTGCTGCATCTACTGGCTCTTGCATTTTATAATAATAGTAATATGTACCTAACCTACATATGTATAGTTAAAACTCATTTCATTAAAGCAACACCAACCAAAAATTCAATCGTACCCTCCTTACCGCTTGCATTCATCTTCTTACAAATCTGTTCACTCCAAAATGAATGGTAACACCACCAAATTTTCTGTCGTACCCCCCATATACGCTAGCGTTCATCTCATATTACATTTGTTCAATTTATTCATTTTAGTAACACCACCAAAAATTCGATCTTATCCCCCATATACGCCAGCGTTCATCTCATATACACATTTTTTCACTTTATTCATTTTAGTAACACCATAATTTATCCAAAACGACCCTATAAACATTTTCAATGTTAAAAAACAATCTATACAGGGTCGTAGTATTGTTGAAGAGGGCCTGGGGTTCTCTTCCTCTTTATTGATCGGAAAATACTGCTTCGAATTTTCAAGTTGAAGTGTATGGAATAATAAAGGTATCACAAGTGTGCAAGTCAACTAGTTATCAATTACTTGTTCACCTATATTTTTGTTCAACAAGTTAGTGAAAATTATTTCTGTAACTCAATAAAAACCGTAACAATTGTCACTTGAAAAATTTCCCTTGACTTGTTGAACCAGTTCAACAAGAAATTCGCACACAATGAGTCATAAAGTTTCCGAAAAAAAAAAATATTTGTATCTTAAATCAGTTCTTTGCCTTTATTAATGGACGAACATTATTTGTAGGAGGAACTTTCACTAAGGCAATCAAAATTTTCTACACCGCGCACGGACAACACATGTGGCTCTATTTCGAAGTCACTTTTTTCTTTGAATATATTTATCTATTTTTGACTCTCATAACCACTGTTCGATTCAGAATAAAAAATTAAAACCTTTTGTAAACCAAATTTTAAGCAGTTCTCGATTCCATTACCTGAAAAACACTACTGCAAGTTTTTATTTCTAACATGTTGACTTCGAACAGGTCCACATCCGCAATCGTGCGTCGGTTGACATTTTTAACATCTATTCAACAAGTTTTTTCTCTTTTTTTTTTCTTTAGTTACAGATACAAAAATGTTGGATTTATTAAATTTCCCACTTGTTGAAAGAAGCCAAAACAATTATTTAAGTTGTTCAAGACTTTTTGTTCCATGTTACACAAATTTAAAAAAGTTGTTGAGTTTCACTTGTTCAATTTTTGTATTGTGTTATAGGCCCCAGATAGCGGTGCTTTTTAAAGCATGACGGCTTCCTACAAATCACAGTGCTTAATAAACTATTTCATTAACAAATTTCAGGTTAAACAATAGATAACAACTAAGCAGAAGACAAATTTAAATAAATAAAATGGCCGACAGTAGCACGTTTTTTGATCTTATATTCAAGAGGCATTGAAATTATGAAAGAAAAACGTTTAAAAGCTTGAAATTCGATAATAGGAAATTATGAAAAGGGCCCATCGATATGTGCACCGTTAACAATTTTTCTGGGGGTCAAAAGCCCCCCCAACGGGTTTAAAAGAATATCTCCCGATCGGTAATTTTTACAGAAAAAATGTAAAGTATAGGTTTTAGCTTAGAAAATTTCCTACAAAAATGTTAAGTAACTTTTTTTTTCATAAAAGTAACCGTTTTCAAAACAATTTAATCGCAGAGTTACGGACTTTATGTGTCCTTATAGAATGAACTTCTTTAACACCACCTTTGAGGTTGAGTGCAAGGTGAGTTTTTTTTGCGTCGTAACCCCCATACAAAGTAGAGAACAGTACTAAAAAATATATACAGGGATTTACTTAAAGGTTTTGGGAGAGTTCCCCATCGATTCGGGCTCCAACATGTAGAAGGTCACGAAACTTTGTATTTCGTTTATAAAAAATGGTGATTCGCATAAATGCGGCAAAAATCTAGCACGTGTAGGGTTGATTGAGACAAAAATCGTATTGGAGGGTGGTTCTATTCTCGCCCGTTTAGGTGGGAGGGGCAGTTTTCTAAAAAACAAAAACAACGCTAACACTAAGTTTCAGTCCCTGTAAGCCGAATTTTTAAATTTTCCTTTTGTAAAAAAAAAAAATCTAACAAAAATCCATTCTCTGTGCATTGATCAAAGGGCACGGTAGTGCCGAGCCAAGTTCGCGGCACTACACCCTTTTTACAGGAACAAACTCTGGCAATTTTAAACCCCCTCTAACTTCAGTACAAAAAAAGTCAGAAAATTCAAATTCGCAGCATTTGCTGAGCTAATCAAACACAGGTGGCTCCCCGAATTTCACCTTTTTTGCATTAATAATTCCCGAGATATAAGACTTTAAAAATCGCAAAAATCGTAACTGACTGTCTCACTGACAGATCATCAAAATTATGGAGCACTTCCCGACATCGTAGAAACTTGAAACGTAGAAACGAAATCGAAAATCTGCAATTTTCTGTTCAGGGGGCGTGGCATCTACCCACTTTCTTAAATATTCTTATAAATTATATAGAGCACTTCCGATTGTTGTAGAACTATGAAAATTGGTAGGTCGGTAGGGCTTGAAATATTTAGAAAGAAAAAAAATCGAAGAATTGGAAGTTTCAGTTCAGGGGGCGTGGCATCCACCCACATTCTCAAAAATTCTTTTAAACTACATGATGCACTTCTGATTGTTGTAGAACGATGGAAATTGGTAGGTCGGTAGGGCTTGCAGTACTTAGAAGAAAGAACAAAATTGAAAAATTAGAATTTTCCATTAAGGGGGCGTGGCATCCACACATACTCTTAAAAATTCTTATAAATTATATTGAGCACTTTCGATTGTTTTAGAACGATGAAAATTGGTAGGTCCGTAGGGCTTGAAGAACTTAGAGAAAAAAAATCAAAAATTTGGAATTTTCAGGGGGTGTGCCATTCACCCACTTTATCAGAATTGCTATAATTTATATGAAGCACTTTCGGTTGTCGTAGAATTATGAAACTTTGTAGAGCGATAGGGCTAGATTTTCACGTGGCAAAACAAATCCTTGCACTTAAGATATTTGATATTACATAAACTTCATAAACTTAAAACTTGGCATATATTTTATATATCACAGGTTTCTTTTACATATAAGAACTTGGCTCTTTTTTTAACATTTATGTTTTTGTTGTGATTTATGTTACATGGTTAGGAATAAACTCAAAGTAAACGTTGTGATCAGGATTTTTATTTTAAACTTTATTTAAATTGTTTTGCTTTCAGCCTTATCGTTGAGTTGGACGAAATTCTTTTAAAAGACTTCATTGCTTAGTTGGTAGGTGATGCCTTCTACAAGCTTATTTATTTAATTTATTTTGGATCTTCTACATGTACTGAAGAGATAATAATCGCATATTTGCAACTTTTACAGCCAAAACACAATTTTTCGAAGAATATTTGTGCTGAACTTTTGCTGCCTTGTGCATAAAACTTTTGCTGCCTTGTGCATAAATATTAAAACAAAATTCGCAAATTTGCAAATTTTACGGGTGAAACAATTTCGAAATTTTGAAATTTCGTAAAAATAAAAGTTGTTCTGCTACACAAATCGCTATTTTGTTGAAATGAAAGTTGTGCTGTTTTGCGTTCTGTTATTGCTGCCATAGCCATAGAGATTAAACGATAATTCGCATATTAACATCAGCTTTTCAGCCAACTATTGCTTTTTACATCGCTATTTTCGATTTTAAAATAGAAAATAGCGCTTCCATTTGCCTTAAATATAACAAAAAAATTAAGGAAGTTTGCAAATTTAAAGTACGAACATAGTTTGAAATATTGCAAAACTGAAAGTTGTACAGTTTTGTGCCCAGCTTTTGCTACCATACGTCAAAGAGATACAAACAAAAAATAAGATATTTGCTGCTTTTAGTGCCAAAAGCAATTTCTCGATCCAAAGCAACACAAGTTAAGCCCAAAATAGATTTTTTTTTTAAATTGACAATAGCGGTGCTTATTTCTCGTTAAAAAAATGGGTACCCTATAAAATTCATACCCCTAGCACGATTTTTTCTTAAATATGGCACATGGCAGCAGTTGGGTACAATACTATTAATAACCATTTTATGGAAAATAGCTTGAGACTGCCATCTAATTGGTCAGTAATTAGTCAGAAAAAGTCAACTAGTCTTAGAAATTGGTCAGCCCTAGACAATTTGTTGACTTGTTAGCTTGACTTAATGTTTTTCAAGGTCGATTTTTGGTACTTAATATTAGGGAGATTTTCAAAAACTGTGTACCATCCGAAAGATCTCTAAAACGTGATAAAATTTGAACTATTTTCAGTAATTGGTCACCCATAGATTTTTTTTAATGAATTTTTAAATTTCGTTGACCTTGAAACAAAACTTAAAAATCGTTAAAAAGAATCTAGAACTGATTAATTAATGGAATTAGCTGAGCTTTTATAATGATCTTAGGACATTTTAGATGGTATATTTTTGTTTGAAAATTTCCCATAAATGGGGTGCCAAAAATCCGTGACCGTGACCTTAAAAAGCTTTAGGCCTTGATTACAAGTTATCTAGAGCTGACCAATTTCAAGAACTAAATGACCTTTTTATTTACAAATTAAATGGCATTTTCCAATTTAAAATTTCCCATATATGAGGTGTCAACGAAGCCTTTGATGAAAGCAATCTATTGATTTTTTTTAAAGAAAAGTTGTAGAACCGGTTTTGAGAAAAATAAGATTTTGTAAAATTGCTAAAAAGAAGTAGTTGCATTGCAGATACCGTTATTTTTGGTTCTATAAAGATGAAAAAAACGTGTTGGGGGAGTGGACAATAAACGCTGTTAAAGCTGTATAGCCGACATATAGTTAGACAGAATTGAGTGACCCACTGTTTTAGTATTCCCTTTCATCATATATAATGTCAGTTTCGACTTTTTTTTATGGTTACGAAAGAAAAACTTTGTCTTATATGTATGCAGCTAGTACCTTCCTTTTGTATGTGTGTTTGTAGTTCATATGAACATTAGGGTGGTCTTTATAATGGGTTCTTTTGTTGTTTTATATTTGGATTTGCCTAAATCGGCTCTAAATGAAGAAAAAAAAAATCCCTTATTTTTCTCCTATAGTCGCTTTTCCCAATTTTTTTTGCATACTAGGAAATTCGCGCAAAGTCTGACAAAATTTCAGAGCATGTGGGTGGGAAGTTGACAAGACAAAAAACCTATAGCAGGGGGGTAATATATCTCCCCGCTTGGACGGGAGGGGCAGTTTTAGAAAATTACTGCATAAAATAGAAAAAAACATTAATTAAAAAACAACGGCAACATTTGCAGTAGTGTTTTTTAGCTTTTTGGAAAGCTAGAAGTCCTTTTTGATTTCATTTCAGGAAAAACTGTTTTCAAACCTAACATTTTGAAAATAAAAATATTTTTTCTTTAAAATGTTGAGTTTGAAACAATTTTTTGCCAACACTCTTCATCAAAAAATCTTAATTTCAACATAAACCGTAAGCGTAGACTTCTGGCTTTCCAAAAAGCTACATAAAATTAGATACTGCAAGTGTTGCCGTTGTTTTTTAATTAATGTTTTTCTATTTTATGCAATTGTTTTATCATATTGCCCCTCCCGTCCAATCGGGGGGAGATATTACCCCCCACCAATAGAATTCTTTTCTTGTCCACTTCCCATCTATATGCTCTGAATCTGTAGGCAGATTTAACACGAGTTTCTTAGTATGCAAAAAAAAAGGGGGAAATTAAATTTATTCCTACAGCGACTCTAGGGGAAGAAAATACAAATCAGAAAAAATTAGGGAATTTTTGCTTCTTCATTTAGAGACGATTTAGGTCAGTGATGACCTTTTTTTTAACGACCACCCAACAGTGGCGTATTGAGGGGGGCAGGAGGCCTGCCCCTCCCCCCCCCCCCCCCCAAGCCTCATAGATCATATTATTATTTGGGTGATTTCATCATAATGTACATGATTAACTGAAACTTTTTCGTAAATCTTAGAAATTTAGAGGGAGCACAGATTCTCGAGCCTCCCAAGTTCTGAAACGTTTGTTTGTGTTTGTTTGAGTTAGACCCCTAGCTGACGTTGAGGGTTGGGGTAACTTTTTTCGGAACTTTTTATTTATCGACCTATTTTTGAGTCAAACCACATAATTCGATAAATCTTTCGGAATTCCTTAGATTAATATTATGCATTCAAAATAAGCACAAGACTTATACAATGCGTGATTTTAACTAAAAAAATAACATAGCATAACAAAGGTACAAAAACATGAGCATTTTAAATAAACAAAAAACAAAAAAAAGTTATTCGCAAATAATAATATTTGTCAGTAAAACACTGACCAAACATTTCGTTTGAATAATTCATAATTTTCTATAAAATATTAAATGTTGACTAAGTACCTACTTTCAATTTGAATTTACTAAAAACCAGAAATTTATCTTCCATTTTAGTGTGAGTTATTGCAACAAGAAATGTAATATTAAAAACATTCATATTTAAAAATCTTGCTTCAATATTTACATTAAATTTAAAAACGGAATACATTTTTTTTTTTTAAGGTTGACTTTACACCTTGCTGTTTGTGTAAAATGTTTTAGATACAAGAACTTTGAAAAAATAGTTTTTTGAATGTGAAACGAGGAGACGGTAGTACGAAATTGCCGAGAGCAGTAAAATACTACTATAGTACTTTCAACAGCACCGCAGCAGGCAGCACTACGCTTCACTCTCGATCAAAGAGGAGAGAGAGAAAAATGTTTCGTACTTTTCCCTCCAAAACCTGTTTTCCATATTTTTTTAATTTGATTTCGTGAATAGCAATTTTGAAAATTATTCAGGTGGGCACCCCCCCCCCCCCCCCCAAAAAAAATTTTCTGGATACGCTACTGCCACCCAAATGTAGATACATACAAACAGTGGTGGCCCAGTATAACGAATGCCGATATAATGAATTATCGATATTACGAACACTTTTTGGAAGCCTATTAGGTATTCTACATATATAACGAACAAATATCGAATGACTGCTAACTTAGAGGTAAGGGTTCGAGCCCCATTCTAGGCAGCATTCTTTTCTTTATTCTCCCAGCTTAACTGAACGCCACCCGAGTGATTTAGTGAGATAATAAACCCCTTGATCTCAATCCACTGTGCCAAATCTTTCCTATTCTCCTACTCTTTCTAACTTATTCAATATAACAAATGGACCTTGGACATTATATCATTCGTTATACTGGACCACAACTGTATATCGCAAGTAAAAAAAATAGATTTCTTGGAAACTGTCTTCAAAGTTCTAGAAAACTTCTAATAATCCAGTTACATCGTGTTTTGAAGTCTCTTTCAATTTTAACAAGCCTTATCGAAGAAACTTGTGGGTGGTGAGATGAGGCTGTAAGTAGGCATATTTTGAATAAATGTTCATTCTGCCGAATCCTTGAGATCTTGCACGTATTTTGACATCAACTGCTTCACTGCTAAACATTGAGGATCGCTTTGAGCCTTTATATCATCTACATATTAACTCTAGTTATAGGAGCTTTTGGGCCTGGTTCTGCACTTTTTCCAAATAGTGTACAAGTTGTTGTTTAAGGCTCCACTAACCTAAGTGAATCCTTCCCAGATAATTTCAAAGTCAGCTATATGGACAAAACTCAGATGAAGGATTCTCTCTCTTTGTATATATCTAAAGTCCTCCAAATGGAATTTGACAGTTTTCTGCAACCATCAGTATAGCAACAGGACAACAACAAAAAAAAAAACCATCTTATACAGAGATTATACATCTTGCTGATGATGGGGTCCCCGCAAGTAGGTATATAGCATATTCCCCACAACATTTCACATATTGAGCGCGGTGTGTGAATGGAGCCTACACGCATATCATTCAGAGCTGTAACTTTTATGGTGCATGCATCAGCTACAGCCATCATCAAACTCAGGCAGAGGCCCAACGCAAAAACAAAGTAGTCCAGTTCTGGTGGACAATCTGCTGTGATGCGTGTGTCTCCGTGTGTCTGGCTGTCATCCCATCAATACCTTAACTTTTCTCCGGTATAAAAGCCATCACATACATATATATCGGGAGCAGCAGCAACAGAAGTGATTTTTAACTTGTGGCCCACTCATGGACATATACTTGTATAGTGGAGGACGCGACTTACGCGAGACGCGAAACTGCAAAACAACAGACAACATTTGGCCGATCTCTTCCGTAGAATCTCAGCACGGACAGACAGACACACCAAGATGACGACAACTCACGGACTTATATGGGCATACTCGCTGCAGGTATTCAAAGGTATTCGAACATTTGACGTCTGCATCGATGCAATACTTAATGAAATGCTAAAAATTACTTCGTTTTCGTTTGTCATTTTTATTGCAATTCTTGGGATTGCAATGGTTTTTTTTTTTTTGTATATAAACTCAAGTCTTCACAATGCTGTGATGATGATGGGGCTGGACTTGACGAATAAAAAAAAAAAAAAAAAATAACTCCTGATGTTGTATACGAAGTCTATTCAAGTTTGACTCTTAATGGCGTCTCATATTGCACATAATGCGTGCTTTGCGGCTCTGTTGGGTACTAGTCAGCGTTTTGTACCACTACCGATCTATATGGGGTGCTATTACGTTTTGATACTGCCCCACTTGAACATGCAGAAAATCACAGCTCAGGATAATTTGCGCTATAAGTTGATATACCTAGTTGGCATCGGAGCGAGAGAAAATTAAAATATCGCTTTTTTGGACTTTTGTAGATCGCCATTTTACCAACAAAAAAACGCAACTATTGGTTTCGGAGTAAAATTCTTCGGATTGCTTGAATGAATATTAACTAATTCGAATTTAATTACAAAGTAAAGTTAACAAAAATGGAAGTAAGTTAATAAGCTTGATGCGGCTAAAGAGACAGTGACGCTTAGGGATCATTGTTTCGTTGGGCTTACAAAAGTCTAGTTTAGAAAAAAATCAACTCTGGAATGATGGAAATGATACTCTACCAGCTGAGTTCCTCGAAACATTAAATAAATTGAGAACAAAAAACCCTACGAATCAATGACGCCAGGCCACCGCCTGACTTGCAAGTTGTGACCAGACGAACGCAAAGGTGCTTCATAAATATCAAAAATTCTTTTGCTTTTTTTATTGAAAATTTTTTGCAATGCAATTCTGCTTCAACAACATTTTATCTAGAATTTTGTTATGGAACAAAAATTCAATCACGTAAACCTACCTTGCCTACGTGCTTTCCCTAAATTATTTAAGTTTAAGGTAGACATATAGTTAAAATACACGAGCAATTGAATTACTAACCTTAATATAGCTCAATTACCTCAAAGATGCTTTAACGACAAGGAATAACCTATAAAACCCATTAAGCGAGCGATAAAAAAAATTAGTTAACTCTACTGCCAGTTCCCAGTTCACACCCGGGGTCTTACTTAAAATGGTTCTTTTTACCACATCTGTCACATTTCAACCCGAAATTCAGACCATCAGTGTAAGTAGCCACAATAATTGTAGAGTTGTCGTCACATTATATGCCCCCGAGGCACACTCCAACGCACATTCGAATATTGGTTAAGTATTATGCGAGTCGAAAAGTGGAATAAAGAACTCAGCTTCTTCCTTCTATTGTGTTCAATTGAAATCCTATTACCTATAAACCCGCTTCTTCATCATCCCCATATATAGATCTGACAAACAATTCGTCTAAAAAAAGGGAATAAGTGAAAAATGTAGGTCCTTGGGCCACACTATAAAAATCATTTGACAAAGCCTGGGGTCATCTTGAGATATAAAATGTACAATTAAGAAAAATTTGTAGATGAAACCAACCGGATATAAGCAGGGATCTGTCACCATATAGTGGAAATGGCAGATAAGGACATGTTCTTCAACTTCAATAAAACGGTCTTAAATTTTTCAAAAACTCTCAAGAAAAAACATTGAATATATGCTGCTGCAACCCCAGGCCCTGAGGGTCCCCCATAATATTCATTACCCTAAACGAAAAGTGCAGGTAAATTAAAAATCAGAACATGAATATTGCAGTAGCATTATTATAATATACGAGCGTCGTTATATGGCGCGCCTACCTATATTTTCTGCGATTTTATTGTTAAGACCGTGTGTGCGCCAGAGACTTGGATTATTACGAACAAATTATGTTCCTAGGCACAGGAAGTTCTTGCGAGAAGCATCAGAGTTCCCTTCGTATCCCTGTATAATCAACGAAAAAGGACCAAAACTATAAGCCAACAAGGACACAACGAAGAATGCAGAGGACAACAACTATATACCATCAGCATCAGGCATCAGGGTTAAGCATCAGCTCGTTATTCCTCATCTCTGTGGAGTTATCATTATGATTATTGCATGAGGATGAGAGAGTAGATCCAAAAATTCAGGGTTGTTTTATGCTCGACTTCGACTGCTCTGAAGAAGCTCTTCTAATTCTCACCCCTTAAAAAAGGCACAAAGCAACAAAATAATTCCGGGACTATATAATTCGCGTGCCTTGGGGGCGTCATTTGGACCTATTACAATAAATTTCTTTTTCTCTTATTTTATTTTTTTTGTTGTTGTTCGAAAAGTAGAATAGCTTATTAGGAGAGGAGGATGTGAGATGATGTTGCGGGCGCGCTTGAACTATAACGAAGGGCGGGCGAGGACAAACGCTCACATAGCCAGGAAATAAATAATATAATGGACAATCGGGGGCATCAATGAAAGTCATTGCCGCGTTATAATGATACGCAAGGACACCATTAATTTCTATTATAGTTTTGTTTCAATTATTCCATTTTTCTTTGATTGTTTGGTATTTTTTTTTTGTTTTTTTTTTTTGTCTGGGGTATTATGGTAAGTAAAACAGTTGTCATTATTTGTTTAATGCCATTAGGCAGTGCAATAAAAATGTTAATGAATTAATTTTGTTGAAATCGGATGCCAAATGGTTGAGAGATGATATTTCAAACGACTGTAATGTCAAAGGTGACAAAGTTCAGAATGCATTATTTGATTTTGGAATTATTTAATTTTTTTAAGGTCGCACCACACAAATGTGTTAGGTTCCATCCCTTGCTATAGCAATTTAAATATTCAGAATATAATAAATCATGGGTAATATGCGTCGGTACCTTTATTTATATCCTTTCCTATAATTTTACCCAAGAATGCTGTGTGTTAAGAAATGAGTTTATGATGGGTAAACGAAATCCTTTTTATAATTTAGGACCCCAATACAAATTTCATTAAGGTTAACTATTATTAAACAACTTTGAATAAAATTTCTGAGTAAAAAAAATTGTCCATTCTCAATTGAAAAATATTTGACAATTCATTTTATAGCAACATTTTAAATTGAGAACATCATCCCAGTTGTTGGTAGATGGAACCATCTGTCTGTCAAGTAAAAGCGTTATTGAATGTTTTTTTATAGGAACTGAAGAAGGGATCTGTCGGGATCGATTCTCAACTATATTTCCGACATCTGTACAAGAAACAAAAATCACTTATCAAATGTCAGTTAGTATGTTCATTGTTCATATTTTATTCAATTTTTATAGCAACTTTAATAATCGAAAAATTCATCAAAGACCCCAAATGATATTAGAGGCAGATACGGTAAACTGGCTCTTAGACAAACCAAAATCACAAACATTATAGCAACTTTCAAAATTAAATGGAGTTAAATGAGCTTATTTTTCCATTGTTTGTATGCCTGCAAAACAAATCAAAATTATTTTTCTATCCTTGGCATAGAAATATACAACTTAACATTTTTATAGCAACTTTCAAAATCAAAAATTCACCTTTTCCCTGAAAATGTTATCCCCCTAAGCGTTTCCAATTGGATTTGTTTAGTTAAATACTGAACTAATGAGTTTTTATGGCAACCTTGAAACCAAAAATAAGTCTGCATCAAATTAAATTTATGGTGCCTATAGAGCAAAATGAGTTCGTTTGCACACCATTCGTCTGTTCATTTCCTGAAACAATAATTCATATTGTTCAAAAAAATAAAAAAAAATCAATTTTTCTTTTTTTTTATAGTAACTTTCAAAATCCGAAAATTCGTCCATTACCAATGGCAAATTGGCCTGAAGAATTTTATCCATCCACATCTGTAGGAATACAAAAATTATATTTAATTAAAGATTTAAGTTGATAAAATATTTCTATTTTTTTTATAGCAAGTTTTACTATCCAAAGACTCATCCAGCACCCCACGAATGATATTGAAAGCAGATGTGGCCATTTCCGTTCCACATTTCTACACAAAACAAAATCATTTGTCAAAACATAGCTAAAGAATATTGTTCAACTTAAATTCTTATAGCAACTTTTAAAATGAAAAATAAATTTCAATTACCTCCAAACAAAATTCTAGTGACATAAGGTCAACTTGGTTCTTTTTCCCGCAGTTTGTCTGTATCTATCAGGAAACAAAAAATGCTTGTCAACCCTCAGTTTGGACAATATTCAACAATTATTTTTTATAGCAACTTTCAAAAGCCAGGAAATTTTTTAAAATGAATAAGAACGGGCTATTTTGGCATCGCTTTTCAAATTTTTGTCCACATATATGCATCTTCAGTTAAGAAAATATTCATTTTCTTTTTTATAGCAACTTACACTATCCTTAAGATTCATCAAGTACCCCGAGTGATATTTTAGCCAGACGCAGTCAACTAGGTTTCCTATCTCTACATTAAAACGAAATGATGTGACTAAGATCAGCAACAAAATGTTCAATTTTTAATTTTTATAGAAACTTTTCATTAAACCTAAAAGAAAAAATATTAGGTGCATGGGGCCAATTAAACTCGTTCGTCCAACCTGTGTCCATCTTTTTAAAACAAAATAAAATCAAACGAAAAACCTAGAAAGAAAGAAATTTAAGTTTTCATTTTTTTATAACAACTTTCAAAATTTTCAAGAGCAAAAAATGTCTTCCATTATCATTCGGATGCCTTGGCAGGGTCCATCTTAATCTGCCTTGCTCCGGTAATGGGCTCACCCGGGGCTGACCATCTATTCCGACCTACTTGGGAACCTTCATTTTTATTTTTTTTTAACATGGACGAATTTGGCATAACAGACTTACCATCCGCCGACACAGAGGATGAACTTTTGGCTTCCAGCCAAGACACCTTTGTCTGGCAACCTACACACTCAGGGAGCACTTGTAGTACCAGCCATAGTACACCTGTGCCCCAACCGTCCACCAATACCGAATAGAAGAACATGCGGCGATGCTGGATATTCCTAAAAATACTCACTGCCGTAGCTGCGGAGACCAGGAAGAAAAGGAAACAGTCCTTAATTTTCGATGTAAATGTCCTGCTCTAGCCAGAATGAGAGCACAATTGTTCGGAGTGGCTTTTTTTGACGACCTTAACAAATTTTCCGAAATGAAGATCAAAGACTTGATCTCTTTTCTAAACGCGACTAAATGGGTCTGAGACGAAAATCGGTTGCCCTTCGCATCATGTTCCCCTCCAGACCCAAAGATCGTAAGTCATCGGAATCCGGGTTTCTGCGGGGTTTCATGACGCTCAATGGCAATGATGATCATACGGTTGGATCAAACGCGCTTCGGTGCTTTTCTGCAATCTGCCGAGCTCAGCATAATGTAGCCAGTTCGGGCGAAACGCGATCCAATCGAGTGTCTTATGACCTGACCCACCTCTTGTCTTTTGTGCTGACTCACAATGTACCTCAGCCATACCCCACAGCCGTCCTATTTCAAAGCAAGGAACACTTCTCTGATTTTTTGGGAAAGATCTCCACTGGAAACATCTTGCCATGCGGAGTGAGCAGAAGGAGGCCCAGGAGGAAGTCTCACATCCAATCCAGGAAACGGGACCCCTGAGGAACTGAGCCCCTCAGAGGATAGACCCGCATATCCTCACTTTAAATCCGCTTTCATCCACAGGTCAAACGAGTTATGGTATCAAAACGGCGCAATCCAGTGCTAATTTATTGGACACAGAGCGAGTGTTACGCTCGTGCCACCATTTCTACCTACCTACCTATCATATCTTATAAATAACCGCAACTGAGGTTCATGCATACAAAAGTAAAATTTTGTATCCAATCTCAGCTACTAAAAATATTCACCTTTTCATTTTTATAGCAACTTTAAAAATTGGAAATTCATCTTTTGTTACAAAATTGAAATTTGTGGAAGATGGTTTCAATTGGCTTCGTTCATTCACTTTCAGTTAGTAAAATATTGAACTCTCAAATTTTATGGCAACTATCAAAATGAAAAAAAAAATTATTCTATCCCCAAATGAAATATAAGGTTGAAATGGCCCAAAAGAATTCAAAGGAGAATGATTTTCCGTGAATTGTCCATGTCTTTACAGAAACGAAATATCTTACGCTCAACTTCCAAAACATTCAGAATTTCTTTTTATAGCAACTTTCTTAACATCCAACAAATTTTGTCGAACACCCTCAAATAATATTTAAGGCAGATGCAGCCACCTGTGGTTGTTTTTCCACCCTTAGTTTAAAAGTTCAATTTCTATTTTTTTATAGCAACTTTCTTAACATTAAAAAATCTTCCAGTACACTCAAAATTTTAAGAGGTTGGAGGGAGTTGAAGCCATTTTTTGTACATGAGTTTTTCTTGTCTGTACAGGATAGGAATCATTTGTCCATTCTTACTAAAATTTTTCATCTTTTTTTTATAGCAACATAAAAATGGAATCAAATCTTCCACTGTTCCCAAAAGTAATTTTAGTTTGATGGGTCCAACTGGGTCCATTTGTCTACCCTCAGTTAAAAAATCGTGCCGCACAACCAAACTAAATATAACGAGGATTGGACCGATTAAAGCCCTTTGTTTTCCATGAATTAACAAAAATATTCAACATTTCTGTTTATAGCAACTTTCTAAAACAAAAATTCATCGTAACACCCCAGAAAAAATGCTGCCAACTTAGTTTGTTTTTTGTTCACCTTTTCATGCCTTTAAAACAACAAAAACCGTTTGTCCACCCTCAAACTCAAATCTACTTTTTTATAGCAACTTTCAAATCTAACAAAAATCGCTAAATGGGTATTATTAATTTGGTTTTGACTTAGTGAAGCTTGTAAAAGCTTTCCAAATAACAACAAATTGTTCAAAAATGGTTGCCTTGGCTGTCAAAATATGTACAGGGTAGCTACATTAACAGGGTTACCAACGACCAATTTTAAGGTTTAATGTTGAAAGTTTTTTCAGACAAATTTTTGTTTTACAAAATTTCAGTAAAGCTTTAAATTTGTTAAAGTAGGTTTTTGTTCATTTTTAAAGTTATACCCCTAACTTTAAAAATGTATGTTATATATAGCTGGTATCTACCCCCCTATGAACACTGATTGACGCATGTATGTTGATGTTGTATGTGCTATGTATGGGTATATGAACGCATTATAAAAGTTAAGTTGATTACTACATATCATAATTGCCTTTTTTTTCTGTCTTGAATTAATTTTTAATTTTTAATACGTAGACAACAAAAAAAAACACAAAAAAAAGGATATTATTTATGTCCTTTAGTACAGATATATGTATACTTCCAAATGTATAGTGTATAGTTATGTTTTATGTTGGCTGGCATTTTCACAAGAAATTTTTTTTGGTTGAAAAAAATAAAAAATTAAAATTACTTTCTCACTTGTGTTGGACCAACGCAACTCAGTTCAGTTCCAGCTCAGTCCGATCCCGAATATACCGTTCTTCTTTTGCCAGAAGAATTGTTACCATCATCATTGCAAGAGGGAAATAATACAATCAACCGGAATTATCCCCTGGGCATACAAAACAGTCAATGCAAACAATGATTCGCAACATCGTTTTATTCTTCTTCCACCATATAGCCACCACACTCTTTCTCACTCCTCTTTGTTTTCCATCAGCATCTAGCTATATTATAAGGCTATAGGTAGATGGGTATCTATAGTATAGGTACTCCTACTTTCCACTGATTCATCCAGGGCTGATGGTTGTAACTCCCTATATCCAAATGCGTACTACACTACTATACCCATCAGTGAGCGACCGACCATTCAGCCACCGACCAACCGACCGACCGACCTTAGCTCTGCAGAGCATCATGGTCCCTGATTAAAAGAACACGACAATGAAAAAGGAAATATACACTATATACAGTAAGTAACAATAACAACAACAAAATTGAGTTGTTTTTTTGGGAGGGGGGGGAGGTGGAAATATTATTTTCGAGAAAAATTAACCAACCGAAAATGAAACAACTTTGAAGGCGCTCAGTGGGGATCGAAAAGGAGTTGTGTTGGATGGTGGGATGGAGGGGAATTCCTAGAAACGTCCAATCGCCACGTACTACACTTTAATCCGAATAAATTCAGCACAAACAATATTTATACAGAAAGAAGGAATTCGCCTTAAAGAAAAGTATCTTTAATCGTTGAAATGTGTTTAAATCCTTAAGCATCAGCCAGCAGGATGGTATCACAAATATTATCAAGGAGCTTTAAGATCGTAGAAATAAAAAGTATAGAGTACCTGTATGTTTTTGCTCTTCAAATTTAATGGGATTGCTTCTTAAGAAAATAACTATCAGCTTACAAAATATTGTGAACAATTTAAGTAATGATTATCTTGCTTGCAGCTTAGAAGTACACAATGTCTACTTTTTCAAGAATTGTGAAGTGAACAAATGCTTATGAGTCCATAAATTGGGTTCAGCTTGTCATAACGTAAATTTTTTGAAAATTTCAATTTGTCTTGAAAGCTCAAAGTTTCAAAACTAATTTTTTAACTTCTCATTCATTTGAAACCCCGTTTTCAAACTTATATCTTATGGCGAAATAGTAGGCTCTGGGATTTAAGCACCTCATGTGTGGGGTATTCACAAAGTAAGTACCTTAAGCCATTTTATAGGTCAAAATTTATTGGTCAAAAAGGTCAATTTTTTAGAAATCTACCACATAATAATGTTGGCACCTCATCATGGTAATTTAAAGAAAAGTGTTCTCCATTTGAAAGGCCACTCAATGGTCACCAAAAGTCACTTTGTTTCAGTAGGTAATTGGAAGGATTGGTTTTTTTTGCGCGACCAATTTCTGAAACTTGATATAAACTCATATTTATTAGAACTAAGATGGCACACCTTTTATATGCGTGAAGTTAACACAGTAATGTGCCCAACTTGTGCTAACATCAGGGTCCCAATTCCGAAGAGTAAGTTCAAGAAAAAAATCGTACAAAGAGTATGATTTTTATAGGGTAGCGTTGGGCGTTGGACCACGGGGCAAGTTTGACCACCCGAATAACTCGGAAACCACAAGAGCTATTTAAGGGTGATATACACGAATGAAGCATATGTAGTTAAAAAATCACACGTGCTAAACAGGTTCAAAGTGATTGTTTTTCTGCTAAAGGAGAACCACGCGCTTTTTTCGTTTTTTCGGTACAAAAGCTAAAAAAACGAATTCGTTTCTTTTTGTATTATTGTGGTGAGAACGTACGAATTTTTTAAACAATGTACAGTAATTTTCTGGGTTCTGTTATTGAATTTTTGTACTCCAATTTCATAAAATTGAAAAATTCAAAGTGTTTTTATCAAAGTGACGGAATATATTCATGAAGCTAGGTGTGGCGTAAGTTGGACCAGGTAGACCAACCTACTCCGCTGTTTGTTCTAAATTGGAAAATAGTATGAAAAATTTTGGACCGATAAGGCTCCAAAGAGGAGGAAGAATATTATGGCTGTATGTTGTTTTTGATGTGTATGGAAGCATGTTGTGAGACTTTACCCGGGGAGGAGTGGGTTTAATGCCCATTTTGATGAAATCCAGGCCCATAAGATTGTCTTTTACTGGGACATGCAGCCATTGGGCATCTACGTTATCTCTAAGTTGTGCTTTGAATTAAGTTTTAGTTTGGGATCAAATTAAGTTCAAACTGACAGCATTCATGTCCTTAATAGAGCTTCCTTTTCCACTTTTTAGGTTTTGGTCCAACTCACCAAATCTACTGGTCCTACTTTAACCACTAGTGGGGCAAGTTGGATCACTTGGACTTTGGTGCATTTAAAGTCATCTTATTCCTCTGTTATAACATATTTTATTTTTTTTTTCAAATTTATTTGAGAAGCCGAAGTTACATAATTTCTATGGATTCCGGTTTCATTATAATGTTATGAATAGGTTAAAAGTTATGAGACTTCAAGTAAAAAGTGGTCCAACAAAGCCCGCTCTACCCATCGCAAAATTGTTTTTTGCCCGTAAAAGTTACAAATATTAAAATTTTTTATCTCTATCTATCTATCTATCCCCGCACTACCCTACTCATTTTTTTTTAAGCATGAGGTTAGTACCGCAATTATTTGATTTTTGAACAAAAGTTGTACTGCACTGTGGTCACTTTGTGCCGCCTTGTGCCGTAAATATTTAAAAATAACGCAAGTTTGCAAATTTTTGTAATGATTTTTTTAACTTTGCATTTTTGCAACAAAAAACAATTTTGCGAAGTTTTTAAATACAAACGGCAAAAGGCAATACAGTACATTTATTTTTTGGAAAATCGAAAGTGGCGGTGCTAACTTTCACGCTTTGCAAAATTGTTTTTTGGTCGTAAGAGGTGCAAATGTGAGATTTTTTTATTTCTTTGGCATATAGCAGCACAAAACAGCACATTTTACACTTGTATAAACTTGAAAAATTTCAAAAAATAAATCATTCGTTAGATTAGCTAATTCGCAAATTTTTTAGTATGCTGTCATAGCTATGCTTAAGAGATTTAAAAAAAAAACGAGTTCGCATCTGTGCAACTTGTGTGCTTAAATTTAGCACCACCAGTTTTTCTTTTCAAGATAAAAAGTTGTGCTGTAATGTGCTCAACTTGTGCTGCCTTCTGCCGTAAATATTTAAAAAAAATCATCACACTTTTTAATTTTACGAACTTCCAAAAATTCATAATTTTTTCACACAAAATATTTGCAACTTTGTGAAGTTTTTAAATATAAGCATCAAAAGAGGCAACACAAGTTGAGCACATACAGCAATTTTTTTGAAAATCAAAAATGGCAGTGCTTACTTCACGCTTCGCAAAATTATTTTTTGGCCGTAAATATAACAAATATTCGAATTTCTTATCTTTTTGGAATATGGCAGCACAAAACAGCACATTTTTCATTTGTACAAAATTGCAAAACTTCAAAAAAATTTCATCCATTAATTTTGCAAATTTGTAATTTCGTTTTACTATGGAGTCATATGCCGAAGACATGAAAAAAAATTAGCATTTAACAACTTTCACACAAAAAACATTTGCGAAGCGTGACGTTAGTACCGCCAGTTTGGATTTTCAAAAAGAAAGTGGTGCTGTATTGTGCTTAGCTCTTGCTACATTATCCCGTTTATATAAAAACATTAGAGTTTTTAATTTTACAAGATTGCAAAATTTAAAAATTTTTTCGTAGGTACGAAAAATTTTCAAATTTGCGAAGTTTTTGAATATGAACGGCAAAAGGAAGCACAAGTTGAGCACAATACAGCACATCCTTTTTTGTTGGAAAATCGAAAGTGGCGGTGCTAACTACACGCTTTGCAAAATTGTTTTTTGGCCGTAAGAGGTGCAAATATGCGATTTTTTTTATTTCTCCGGCATGTGGCAGCATAAAACAGCACATTTTTCAATTTTATGAATTTGCAAAATTTTAAAAAATAAATCATCCGTTAAATTTGCAAATTTTTTTTAATATGCTGTCATATGCTTAAAAGATTTAAAAAAAAAACACACAAATTTGCATCTGAGCAACTCTTATGGCAGTAAACAATTTTGCGAAGCTTGAAGCAAGCACCACCATTTTTTCTTTTCAAGAAAAAAAGTTGTGCTGTAATGTGCTCAACTTGTGCTGCCTTTTGCCGTAAATATTTAAAAAAAAAATCAAAATTTTAAATTTTCACGAATTTGCAAAATTTCAAAATTTTTTCAACCAAAATATTTGCAAATTTGTAAAGATTTTAAATAAAATCGGCAAAAGGCAACACAAGTTGAGCACATACAGCACATTTTTATTTTTTGAAAATAAAAATTGCCGTGCTTACTTCACGTTTCGCAAAGTTGGATTTTGGCCGTAAAAGTTACAAATATTCAAATGTTGTATCTCTTTGGAATATGGCTGCACAAAACAGCACATTTTTCGTTTTAACAAAATTTCAAAAAAATTTCATCTGTTAAGTTTGCGACTTTTGTTTATCTATGGTCATATACCAAAGAGAAGAAAGTAAAAACAAATTCGCATTTTTGCAACTTTCACAGCAAAAAATATTTTGCGAAGCGTGACGTTAGCACCGCCAGTTTGGATTTAAAAAAAAAAGTTGTGTTGTATTGTGCTCAGGTTGTGCTGCATTCTGCCGTTTACATAAAAAAAATCAATTTTAAAATTAACGAAATTGCTAAATTTCAAAACATTTTCATGTGGAAAAATTGCAAATTAGCGAATTTTTTAAATATTACGGTACAATATTGTATCTACAGTTTGAGCACCCTACAGCATTTTACATTTTTTTAGAAAGTCGAAAATGGCGGTGCTTACATTCTTTTTTGAGAATATCCCACATAATCGATACTAAGTTCCCATCAGAAACTTTCAGATGGCACACTTTTTTGGATACCCCTTTAATGAAGTGCCGCCAACATCGACTAACAAGTGACCTTGAAAAATAGGGTGCTAAGAACGTGGAGCCCAATATTACTTTTAGTTAATGCTTTATTTTACAAGTCAAACCTAGCACAGAAGGCCTTCCGGCCATATCCTCAGAGCGCTTCGTATTTTTAATACAAAATAAGTCCCATAGAAGTACCCAAAGCAATGTCACTGATCTTCCACCGATTCCCATCAACTACTTATCTAACGATTTCCGGTACAAAAAAAAAACTCTTAATTTCCCACCAAATCGTCTTACAGAGTATCTAATGGCTTTTGCAATACAGATTCGTATATTTTGTCACTTCTCGCCAAATTTTACGCCAAACGAAAAAATTCAATGGCGCCTTCTTTGTGTAGAGTAGATTCTATTAACACACGCCACTTTAGAGACTGAGAGTGATTTTCATGCAAAGATTGCAAAAATATACCTAAACGAGTCCCTTAGAGACTCGCAAAGTCATATTACATACATATTCTGCTCTGTTAGCATCCGTTATAAGGAGTCAAGCGTGAGCTAAGCACAGCAGGATCATGAGTAGCCAAGCGTAGATATACCATACCGACCGACCGACGACGGAACAGGCAATATAGGATACGTGGCATGGCATCAGAGTGTGGCCGGTGGTGGTGGCTTAATAGCGCTCTGCTCATCCCTTTTGGGTTGTGTCTGTGGTGTTAATTAGACCTTTTAATTGCGTGATTTAGAGAGCTTCATTAAGCTCGTGAATTCGAGTGAATCACGCGCTCTTCTTTATAGGATATTATACCAGCAAGGTATATAGGTGCTCCCGCATATCTGAGGATGCGCGGCGGCGGCGCTGCTAAATCGCCATCCGCATAAGTCGCTATACACATGCACCGCACAGCCGAATCGCGTGGCGCTGACGGTTGATGATTGTGCCGGTTGATATACGTGTCGAATTGGGACTCTAGGAATGATGTTCGTGATGTCTGGTCTTTCTTCGGAAAAACCAGCCGCATCATGATTATCATATGAATCTCATATTGCCGAGCTGTGAACCTCCTCGGGGTGGCACGTGGGCAACGTAGGTGCCTGTAGGAACTACCGGTTTGTTTTTGTCAATGAGGTAATTACCCAGATCATGACGATTTATCGTAAGACTGAATTACTATCCGCCTGAGACATTGCTTACCTGGTTCTTCACTACAGCGTACATACGGCGAAACACAGCAGGTTATTGATTTGGTAAGCAGAACTGTAACTAATCAGCCCTTGGTTGCTTTTTTGCGCCAAATCCAGGGTTCTCGTCCCTGCTTCTTTGCAGACACGAAAGTGTGAAGCTAAGAAACTAACTAAACTGCGGGATTTACTTGTCATGAGTAATGAACGCGCATGTCAAATTATTGGATATGAAATATCCATAATTTTAGTGAAGGTCGACCTTTACACAGTAGCAAATAATAGTAGCAAATAAGAAAAGGTACCACGGGCTTGCAAGTTTCCTACACTTGTGAGATGGGTTGGCACCTTCGGGGTGCGTCGTGGTGGCCGTGGTTGTGATCAAATTCGCGATCAGTTGAAGTATCTGACACTGCTTTGATTAGATAGAAAAAATCTTTACCAAAGTGAGTTGTTCTGCAAAGCAATCTCAATTGGAAGCTGACGAAAGTCTCTCCAATTTGGTAGTGACGAAATTTTTTTTGGGTTCACAGTCTAGTCAGGCTGATGAACACAAAACAATATAACACATTCTCAAAAAAAGATGAGACCGTAGTTGGCGGTGCTTGTCGGACACTTAATTCCACACTATCCGGGGCAGCCCGGGGTGGAATTAGGCCTTAATTGGCAGGTGTCCACCTTAAGCTCGCCTCAATTACTGTGCCGGTTGATATGTGATGTGGATGGATGATTGTCGTTCGCTCAGAACACACTTTTTTGTTGTTGTTGCAGTAAAGTTCTTGATGTTGCTGTTACTTTATAGTTCGCCTCCCCACACATCCAAAGTGCCTGATGTGCGACTTAACAAAAAAGATACGGATTTGCGCGAAGGAGTTACCTACCTTATGTACCTTTAGAATGGATTGCGGACGTTTGCATGAAGCGATGCATTTGGCCTGATAACAAGAGTGGTTTGGGTTCAATGGTTTGTTAGTAAGTTGTTGTTGTTATTGAAGCTGATGATGGTTGCTAGGTAAAGCCGGATGGTATATGCCACAAAGTCTGGTACGTGCCAATGTACGTATGGCAACAATGCGCAACCAAGGAGCCATTCGTGAGTTAAGTGTAATTTTTTTTTTCATCCAACTTATGGCCAGTTTATACCTTCTTATTGATATCCAAATTAATTAAGAAAAGTAAAATGCTTTGTTAAGAGGTTAAGATATTATAATAGAGGTTAAGGCACCTTAAGATTTTTTTTTGTGGAGAGGAGAAGATTTCACGGTAGATGAAGAACTATATGGTGGGGTTGGAGATTGATGATGGTTACAACTGCAAAACTGCTTTAATTTATGATTGAAAATATCTGGAACGGAAATATTTCCTAAAGACCTTATTTTATACTTCGATGTGGAATGAAACAAATATCAAAGGAAGATATACCAATAGATTAATCGCGAAAGAAATGGAGATAATCAATGACGTTGTGTATCTAACTTCCTTTCTAAGCTTGATGCTTTGGTAAATTTAATGTTTTGGTAGAATATAGATATCCGCAAAGCTACAAGATAGAAGAGTGGAGACTTAACTCCTTAAATATACTCCAAATACTCAAGTTTTTCCAAAAAACAAATTTAATTTTGAGATTGCTCTCTTGAATCCTTATAAATAAAAAACTCTTAGATATCTTCTTATCCACAAATTTACTTAAACTTCAATCAAAAGTTAGTTCAAAATTTCTTAATAAGAAAAATATAAACTGCTCATCCACGTTAAGTACACGCATTCTTAACGAAAATCTACTACAATCAACAAGAACACTGCTATGAACAAAGAGCATTAATTGCAGCCACTTTCCTAAAATATAAGCCGTATAATGTGCAAACGCTCCTCACAATGAGCTGAAAGCTCCTTAAAGGATGAGTTTCATGAACTGCTGGACGACAGAACTTTTAGAGCCTGCCCGGCGAATGCCCCAGCCTAGCCGGAACCAGAAAAGCAACCGTCGGAGCATATTTTTTTCGACAAATGGGGCGACTTCTCTCTCTTGCCTATAAGGATCATCTTTAAACTAATTCAGAATTCAGGATGCTTCAGGGAGACATCCCAACCTAGCTCACCCCAATCTACTTCCTTCTTCTTCACACCTGCGACCTGCCTTACCAAAATCCTAGGGAGCGCAATGGATCCCAGCGAAATGGTAAGGCTTGCCGTACCATCACACCTACCAACCCAACCTAACCTGCCCGGACTACGATGTAAACATTTTGCTCGTTGACCTCAATAATCAAATTGGAAAGGAAGACACCTTCGGTTTATTAGTTGTTAGACAACGCCTCCTCAAAAAAAAGGAATTGTAGCGACCTCTACCTAATAGACTTTTCATCAGAACCTCTTAACGTGGTGATAAGAAGCACTAGGTTTCCACCGCAAAGAATCCACAAAGCAACCTGGCGCTCCTCTATAACATCTTAGACGTGCGTACTATTCGCAAGGCAAACGTCGATTCTTACCATTTCCTTGTTTCGGCAAGGTTAAGCGCTCAACTGTCAAATAAAAAGAAACTACTAACTGTCCTTAAGAAGACATAAGACGTTGAGTGTCTTAGCATACCTACAAGAAGCTCTTTGTTGGGCATTCATCTTCCAAAGACGCCAACAACCAGTTGCTCCAGTATCGCAAATAAGGAGAAGAAGATCCTGCGTAGAAAGAAGAGGGCGTAAGCAGCCTTCCAGCTCAAGTAGATCAAAGAGTTTCGCATCACAATAACACCCGCAAGTTTGTTTAAAAAAGCCAAGCAACTGGCTGCTGGCTTGTAAACCGGAGCTCAAGCTCTTCGAAACAGCGAAGATAATCTAGTCCACGAAGCACAGAGGAATAGTGGATGTATTCAAGCAGCATTTCCAGTAGCTGCAAATTTTGGGCATCAGGTAGACCGGGGAATGAGCAATGAAACAACAAGAGAACCCATACCTCCATCCAATGAAGACCCAGTACTACCACAAAGAATAAAAGAGGTAGTCGTAGCAATACAAAAGCTCTAGAACAACAAAACTGCTGTATTTGATGGTTTACCAGCGGAGTTCTTCAACTATAATTGCCAGGTACCAGTTCCCGCCAGGCAGATCGATTTTCGCTCTTAGGCCAATCCTGAAAAATACTAACGAATTTCAAGTCAGACTCACCATCTATTCATTGACTTCAAAGTCGCATATGATTGATAGCATTCATTGTCAGGAGCTCTATATGGCGATGGCTAAACTTGGGGTCCCAGGAAAACTGATTCAGCTAGGTCAAGTGACATTGGAAAATATGCAATGTTCAAGGAAAAGCTCTTCCCTACCATTCCTAACATGCACAGGACAGTCGTTAACACTGAAGGCCCTATTTTCAACAAAACTGTCCAATTTCTATAGAGTATGTTGAAGATACCAACTCATTGGTCACTCCCAATAGGCCTTTAAAGAAGAATAGGTGGAGCTGTATCAAGATGGCCAGTCCAGAAAATTTGAATACGTCAACTATATTGGCTCGGCCACATCGAGCAAATGGACAATAATGCTCCCGCCAAGAGAGTTTTTGAATCCCTGCCCCCAGGTTCAAGACTACGAAGAAGACAGAAGCTCCGGTTTACAGATCATGCCAACGTGGATGCCAGAAAGCTTGGTTTATATGACTGGAAGCAGTGGGATCGGGATCGTAGATGATGGAATTGAATGAATTGGGAGCCAGATAACCAACCCACCATACTATTTAAACGTGAACTTTTGAACATACATAGATACTCTCTAATTTGACCTTTTAAATGGCAGGTCTGTCACTAACATGTTTTCCTTTATCAAAGATGAAAAAATGTTTCCATACTTTCTCCTTAAACGAACAAAATTTTTCACAAAACATTATTTATTTGAACTTTCGAAAAGCTTCATTCCTGTGCTCTGAAAGCGTTGTATGCCCAACGCTAAGAAATGTGTTCCAAAAACCAAATTCTTCTATAGCATAATACTTCCTGGCTACCACCCAAAATATTTCAAAATAAGCTAATCCCCAGTCCCAGCTGACATCTAAAATCCACTCAAATCTCTTTGCATCGCAGCTAAGCTGTCATAACTTGATTTAAAAATACTTCCATTTCAACTGTCTTCCTCTTGTTACAACGATATAACGGGATTAAGTAATAACATCTAAGTTTTTTTTAAGCAGCCGGCCCCCGCTTTGTTGCTGATGGTTTCCTTCCAGTCGTCCTATCATCATTGCAAATGTATGCAAATCAATAGGAAATTAACTCGGTCATCTTCTCAAATGTCTACATAATTAGAGGACATTGGCAAATGACATTAAACTGTGATGTGAACGGTGGGTGTTGGTGTTGGTGGTTGAAGCTATTTAAACAGTTATATTCCTGCTGAATCACCTTCTCAGACCAATCCATCATTTTTAAATCCCTCGATATGAAATGTCTTTGTGCGTTTGCCATGCCATACTGGATGCCACCCGTTGTGCGTTATATCGGTATGCCACAGGGGACCAATTCGCGTTCGCTCTTCTTTTGCAATAGAAATATCTTGTGATCTCAGGAGGATGGGGGTGAAATTTATCCCATTTCTGGTTGTATTAGTGGCGATGATGGTTGCTAAAGCAAGGAAGTATAAGTTCAAAGAGAATATAACATTCAATCGTAATTGAGAAGGGTGTCGGAGCAATTCATTTGAGTTAACTGTTCGAACACTTCCTACGACACAAAACACTTTAGGCACAATGTACCTACTTGTATACGGTTGTTCTCTGTTCTGTTTACGATGACTACACGGTTTTGGCTAAAAAGATATTTGACTGCGTGATGAGTGCGCCGCAAAGCAGAAGGCAGATAGGTAGATCTGTATTCGCGTTGACTTTGTCACCGCGTGAATAGAACTCCGTATATACACTGCAAACAGGACACAACAAAGGCAAAGGGTGGCGCGCAAATTAAGGGTGGCGAAATCCCTTTATAAATGAAAAACCTTCTTTTTTTATTTTATGTCTTCTATGATGCGGAGAGAGGGGTTGTGATGATGACAAAACGAGCTCGTCGCAAAAGAGAGGGATTTTCCTATTTAACGTGTATACACGCATCATGGTTCATAGATCTCGTCGTTCGTCGTTCTCGTCCTTTCTACACAACAGCGCGCTTTGTTGCTCCGGCCTTAAGGAACTTAAAACGATGATTAGGTTGTTATTTTAATTTGCCCATTGATATGTTTGTTGCAGGGCTTGCGGGGTGTCCTTTTTTTTGCTTTTCAACTATTGTGTGTATTTTATTTCTGAGCCGCCAACGAATAGAACAATATAAAGGGAGCACAATCGGCTGCGAATTGGTGGTAGATTATTGTTTCGGTTTCTGTATGTGTGCCTTTGTGTGTGTGTATGCCTTTATTTTCCTATATTTTTGTTATTGCTCAGTGTGTTTTGTTAGTGTCTAGCTGCTTCTTAACTAGGTGTAACGTGTTTTTGCAATTTGTCATCGATTTTATTTTATATAGCTCATTTACGAACCCAGTTTTTGTTTGATGATGGTTGTATTGTTTTGTCTACTTTTTTACTTGTTTTGTGTGTAAAGGGGTGGCGGATCCTTATGTCAACAATTACCTATAATGAATTGACTGTGTCAGTTTACGATAAATATACTAAAGAGAGTTGTTGAGGTTTGGTTTCGGGTACATATAGCTAAAAAGATCTAAGCATTAAGGTCAAGTTTTTTTTGGTAAACTTGGTTTAAGTGTGTGTTGGTGATTGGTTGTGGTTGGAAGGATTGAACAAAAATCATACATAATTCTGAACAATTCATATTTTATTATATTTTATTTTTTTTATAAAAAAAGAGAAAAAACTATGCAAGAGCATTGAGTCCGGAAGAAAGTGGTTTAAGTGCCCCCGGTATTTGGCGGTGTTAGTGTATAGCTGATGATCATGTTTAGATATTTTTAAAGTAGGTATTCTTACTTAATTACGTGTTGATGGATGAGACCCTGGTCCACCCCGGACGGTAGTCCCATATTAATAAGTAAGTTGTTGGCAGGAATGGAGGGGATCTACCATTTTTGCCAATCCCGAATCGCAAGAAGCACTTTTTATTCATGACAATAAATAGGTATACTCTTGGAAGATTTGTAAGTTCCTTACAAGAGGCAGTACTTCGAATGTTTGTTTTTATTTTAGGTCGTAGCGACTGGGAATTGAACCCAGGCTTTCGGTATGACAGTAGAACACAATAACCATTATATGCCTGGAGGTACTACCCAGCTCAGTCAGTAGCTGTCAATTGTTTTGTACGCCAAGTTTATATTGCGCCACCTGAGTCATGGTCTTCCTCTACTGGACGGTGTTCACATTGGACTGACTTTCTCCGACTTTTTCTGACGTCTCTATACTTTATCTCACTCCCATTTCATTGTGAGAAAGAGAAGGAAAGGCAGAATATTTTAAATTTTTTGAAAATCTATGGATTTTTTTTGACGTTTTCTTTTGTGACAACTGCTTTCTCTCTCTGTACCTTTTCTTTGGCAAACAAATACTACACAAAAGAATACAAATACTTCATAAAACATTTTAAATAAATGAAATTAAAGTTTTGGAATGAAAACAAAATTAATTAATCCCTCAACGAGCTCAGATTTGTGTTTTCTTTAAACGACTTCTCAACTTCAAAGTGAGTCTGTTGGTGTTCACATTAGTTTGTGTCTGAACAAAAGAAGTTGGATGAATGTCAAAATAAATCGGAGGAGTCAGTCCAATGTGATCACCCTCCTGGAAAGTCCCTTTGGCGTAAGACTCAAATAAGGCTGAAGCATTTACATGCCAATGTCCATTCGGTCTAAATTACCCCACCGCCTCAGTCGTTGATTTTTAACTTTTTGACTCGGAGGAATGATCAAGGAAATCTCCTGTATGTTAAGCTTTAGAGAACGACAGATGAGATAGACGTTCTTCTGAAAGCAGTCATAGAACCACAGAGACAGGACACCACACCGCTATGGATGATGACTTTTTTATTATTGAAAATCTTCAGGAGAATGTGAAGGCTTTTGGATCTGCTTTCCAGAATGTTCACCCGAATCATGATCTGGAAAATAGGACCTGCATTACTTGCGGTTTTTACTGGGTTCAATGATGAACACCTGTCAAACCGCACAGCCATCTTCACTTCGTTCAAGTCCGGCGATGAGCCGAATTGTTGTTCTACGCCATCTTGGTTTTTATAAAGTTTCCCTGGCAGGTGAATCCTGATGGTCGTTTTACAGTTTGCAGAAATAGTGTTTGTCGTGTATAACCCAATACGTTAGAGACGTCATTTCTTGTGGCCTATTGGCAATATTACTGCAGGTAAATAATACAAATGATAATATTTGCATATGACTCTTAATTAGGTTATTTGAGATTCGATGGGAAAAGAACCTTGTGATTTCTTGCTATTGCAGACTTGTCAAATCGAACTTAAGCAAGGTAGATATTGATAAATTAATTGTGTGGTGCAACAGCTCGTGGAGAGGCTGGGTCTAGTGACTTACAACCATCAACCATTCCTGTGTGGCGTGTTTTGTTGGCGGGAATGGAGGGCACCTACAGTTTTTTACCGAGTCCGAACGGCAAACCCTGGAGCCACACGAGCTAGTAATCGCTAACGAGTTACAAATATCGAAACTTTTCCTACTCGCTAGCCTACTAGCTTGCCTTTTCCGAAGCCAGATGTGAAGCGAGTAGAGCAGCGAGTGATTTGACAATTAATGTATGTACCCAACTCGCTAGCGAGTACTCGCTCGTGGGGCCTCCGGGTAAATGAGAAGAACCCACACTTTCGGTATGACAGTCCAACACACTAACCATTATGCCACGCGGTACTACTTCAAGGAGGTATTAGTATAAGTCAAAGTTGATCCCTTGGGAAATTGGACTCTGTTGATATTGGAAGATTCCTTTTGGGTTGACAATTGCAATGTTATGTAACCAGCCTTGTTGAATGTTGATTTCTTAGGAGTTCTCCATTTCCCCATAAATATGTTGATTTCTAGAAACTGCGAACCTACTACCAAAATGTTTCACGCCTGTGAAGTTATCACGGCAACTTTCACCCAGCAGTTTTCTTACATTTTTTTTTTATTTCTTTTCCCGATTTCCCATTTCACCTAATAATTTTTTTCATGTTAAGGACTTCAAATTTTGAACCTAGCCTATTCTTTAAATGCAAAAAAAACTTCAAATTTGGACCCTTATTGCAAGTTCTTAGCATGCTTGGTTCCTGAGATACACGTTATTACCTGCTAACCCAACTAACAATTTCTCCCCTTTAATCACCCAAAGAAGCTTTTCATAATCATTTCTTGCAATCATATAAGCATTATATAATAGTCCATAGAGCTAAGAAGGTGCACTTTTGAGGCTCCTATTTTACCTTTATGGAGTAAATTCAGTTGCCCCGAGAAACACTGACTTGGCTTACTTAAGAGGTCTTATAGAAGAAGGTGAAAAAGAAAAAAAAATATTTCACAATTGATTTATATTTATTTATATTTTTAATTATTTATTTGCTGATATTTTATTTGAAAGTTTTTATGTAAAATACAATCATAGAATTTATTAGATATTATTTTAATTATAAGAATTACAAGGTTTCTCTGGGACTTGAACTATGGTCCTCTCGCACTGAAAGTCCACAACGCTAACCGCACAGCCATGGAACACTGCTAGTTTGTGGCTATACGCCTTAAGTCTACAAGCAATATAGAAATAAAGTAACAAAAACTAACATAGAGATTGTATAATAATCCTACAGGATGACTATAGAAGCGAAAGCTCCATCGTCATTTCATCAGAGCAATATAGAGAGATTAAAGAAACATTGGCATATATCGCTTCAATCAAGCTGATATAATTTGCACCAGAAAATATTTATGGAATCAGTGATGCTCCAAAAAGGTATTTACTTCCCGTCAGAGGAGTAATAGAAGCGCTATAGAAACAAATAACCCTTTAATGTCTGAATCCTTATTTGGCAAAATCGGGATTAGAAATGCCAAAAAATGCTTATTCCTGGGGATCGCGTTGGTGAAAGTTGCCATGCTAACTTCACAGTCATAAATGTCCGTATCCGAAGCTTTTTGATGCTTGCCAATCAACTATATTGCCATTGGTCTATTGTTCTTGATACTGAACACTGGTGGAATAGGACTTCTCATGAGGTAATTATTGAGGCTCTTTGGGAAAAGACCTGGCAATCTTATGCTATTGTATTCGCAGTCAACGAGTAAGTCTGAGTAAAATTTAGGCTTTCGGAATGTTTGGATATTCTTAATACTGATGGTGTAGTGCCTTTGCCATTGCCAATAGGAAATTTTCATTTCCCCTTATGAATGTTGTGGTTTGGAAACTGCTTCATCCGCATCGAACTTCAGATTGCAAAAAATATGAACTATCACATAAATGGCATTTTGACAATTTTGAAAGACTTGTTAGATGATACGCTCAAACTGGATATAGAATTCGTTTATGTCAAGAAGTGAAAAATAGTAGTCAAATTTCAAATTATTCGCCGTTTTAAGGTTGCCATCTAAGTTTTTCAAAATTAAAAATAATTTTCAAAAATCAACACACTTGCTCTTACAAAGGCGGTTTTTGAACACTTGCTTATACCTTCTTGAAGTTGAAGAAAAAATAGTGCCAGATGAGTTTTTCGGTTATTTCTCAAGGGATTTTGAGTTGAAATCCCGTTCAAAATCTTTGTATTCCCTTAGATACACAAAAAAGATTAACTGAACAAGAGGTTTTTTCGATATTTGTATAATTTTTGAAATGTCGCTCAATACATTCTTACGGGAAGGTATCGATATGTTGACATGTGGTCGGAATTCTGCCAATTTTTTTTTTAATTTTTAAGCAAAAAATTCAGGATATTTTTTATAATTTTGTAGAAGTCTGTTTTTAAATAGAAACACTACCTTTTCAAGTAAATTAATCTCTTTGATTCGACTTGAGTAAGATTTTTGTAGGTCTTTTGTTGTTCGACAAAGTTGCCCTTTTCATATCTAAATTCTATAGAAAAAAAAAACCAAGCTATTTATAATATGATGTATCGAATCAATTTTTCACTGATGTGATGAATTTTCCTCACAGATGGTTTACTTAATAGACTAAAAATCCATCACCATTAATTTCCACTTATTTATACGAATTTTAAAATATTCAAAGAAACGAATCAAGTGTACCTACTAGTTTCAATTATAAAATGTTTTAAATCGTGCATATATCACCCCTTCCAAATGTAGCACCAAAAAAAAAAAACAATCTATGATCAAAACATTCTGATTAGCTGCAGTCGTTACTATAGTTTAAAATCTCTAAAATGGCCATAGATGCTTTAGATTATGACAAAACGCCTTTTCCTGTCGTTTTCGTTAATGGCATTCATTTGATAAAACCTAAGCCTGTCTGGAACGCCAATAACATGCGTCCTATGTATACATACCAGTTTAAGTTTCAATTTTTTTTTAAAAAGTCCCACTTTTTAGTTATGGCATGGAATTGCAACCCCTTTTCATACAACTCCATGCACATTGTATCTATTATTTAAAAGTCACAAAAACCTTAAATAAAAAGGGGAGTGATAACTTTTAATATACACTCGACCGATATATATATGTAGCACACAAGGCGCTAAATCTCTAGCACTGCTTTAATCATGTGGAAAGGCGACAAAAGTCCAATTGGAAAACGTCGTCGTCATCATCGTCCTTGTGAGAATTCATATTATCCTCGCGGCGTTGTGCTCTCTTATTCCTTAAATAGAAGAAGAAGGGTTCAAAATCTTATCATTAATCATTAATGAAATCAGGAGGCTTGGTTATACGCCAAAAGCCGACGTATGCACAGGCTTAGTTTTTATATAGTACCTTCGCCATACACTTTGATAAGTTCTTCCATCATCATCTCGCATTGAAGAACCCCCCTAATTTTCGATACAAACGAATATAAGGGTTGTGTTGTTGGGTTAATTTTTTTTTATTCATTTCACACGCAAGTACCTGTTAAGTGCGAAATGTAATATGACCCGAGGCCAGATAATTTGCGCGATGATTTTGATTGAAAGAATCATCTTGAAGTACTCCAGGATCTTTCACTTAACAAACAAAGTGTTGAGGACCCTCTTGAATATTAGTGGCGTGAAATAAATGAATTAGCTTGATTGGAGAGTTATAGAAGTACTTATTCCTTTTTTACTTTTATACCCTCATAATTTGGATCACAGGAAATTTTTATAAATAGTTTAACATGTGAATATTTGACATCCGGGAGAACCGTCATTGCTCTTAATTAGATTATTCATAGGACATTTTGTATACTATAAATGCAAGGATACATATATGTATATATGTAGTTAGTATATATTTTTGAGATTCAGAACGGCAAATTATTTTCAATTTTTTTTCTAACCACCATTTTAGACGTGCTCTCCTCAGTTCTGATGGAGTGCTACAGGGTTTTTCAACGTGGAGTTTTATTTTAAATTTCGCCACATTTTTCAACTGTCATTGTTATAATTTTTATTATTAAAAACCAGGGAGTAATTAATAATGGATCGAAATACACTTGCACAGTGTATTGAAATATTAAAAGTTTACCAAAAAAAAAAAATCACGAAAACGTTTCTCAAAAGTTCTTACTGACTTTTGCAGCCACTAAAGTTTCGCTTCACCCAGGACCTAGCTATAGTGAATTTAATCTGTAAATTTGAACATTTCAAGGGCAGATTATTGATGTGAAGAATCAAACTCGGGTTCGTCTAGCTAGGTCAGGTGAAAAGCTCTAGCTGAAAGCCCAGATGAATCCAATTCGAGACGGTCTTAGGAATTGAATTGGAACTATCAAAAACCACTTTGCACCACATTATGCATTTACATAATATATCTTTGCCTACATGCTAATCAAGTCACTTTACACAAGAACCTAAGCCCTTGGCAGACCCACGAAAAGAACCGTATTTTCAGTGATTTGGTGGTCGAAATGAATGGTCAAGATTAGGGCTCTTGATTGTACCCGGGTAATACCCGTTTTCTCAACTACCTGTGTACTCGGGTAGAAAAATACCCGGGTATTACCCAGGTACCCGGGTACCCGAGTTCCCGAGTGGCAAGTCTTTGGGTACCCGGGTACCTGAGAACTCATGTGTCTCGGGTATTCGGGTACCCGAGTACTGGGGTATTTCGGGTACTCGGGTACCCGGGTAATTCGAGAACTCGGGTACCCGGGAACTACCCGGGTATTCGGGTACCCGGGTACCCGGGCGGGTATTCAGGTACCCGGGTTTCAAGAGCTCTAGTCAAGATCATGAATTTATAAACAAAGTTGTACTGAGTGATGAGGCTCATTTCCATTTGTGTGGGTACGTTAACAATCAAAACTCTCTTCTCTCCTGTGGCTCCAAAAATCGAAGTGTAATAGTGGAACACCCTCTTGATCTAAAACAAGTGATAGTTTGGTAGGGTTTTTGAGCTAACGCACAGTGATGGGGCCATTACAATATTAAGGTCAGAATATAGTCCGAAAATTAAAAACAGCGTTGTCCTAGGATGAAAATCAGCTTGGCATTCATATTAGTAATTCTGTCCCTTGGAAGCGATTTTCAAAAATGGAGTCCACTCTGTGGAAAATGTTACAATACAAAAAACTTTAAAAAATCCATGGTAAAAATAGCGACTGATGCTTATAATGATAGGTGTTGAGTAGACGCAACTTCGGGTAAAATTTCAGTGTTGCCACTTTGCGGGAAAATACTTTTGTTGATGTTAAAAGGCGGAATTTTCACTTTATTGCTAATTTTTAATATTTTTACCAAAAGAAAAATTGCGTCTAGATGTCAAACGCATGTTTGGTAAATAACAGTTAGTATTTTTTAGTATTTATTTCGATAATAAGAACTTAATATTAAGATATACATCTTTTAGATAATCAAGCCTTGAATGGAAAATTTTAATTTTAATACAATTTTAATAGAGAAAAGAAAATAAGCAATTAACATGAAAAAAATAAATAAAAACAAACAAAATTTATAATCATGATGTTTCATAAAAATAAAACAAAAAATAAAAAAATAATATAAAATAAAAATAAAAGAAAAAAGAAAAGGAAGAATAGAGAAGAAAAGAAAAGAAAAGAAAAGAAAAGAAAAGAAAAGAAAAGAAAAGAAAAGAAAAGAAAAGAAAAGAAAAGAAAAGAAAAGAAAAGAAAAGAAAAGAAAAGAAAAGAAAAGAAAAGAAAAGAAAAGAAAAGAAAAGAAAAGAAAAGAAAAGAAAAGAAAAGAAAAGAAAAGAAAAGAAAAGAAAAGAAAAGAAAAGAAAAGAAAAGAAAAGAAAAGAAAATAAAAGAAAAGAAAAGAAAAGAAAAGAAAAGAAAAGAAAAGAAAAGAAAAGAAAAGAAAAGAAAAGAAAAGAAAAGAAAAGAAAAGAAAAGAAAAGAAAAGAAGAAGAAAAAAGAAGAAAAACAAAAAAGCAATTATAACTCTATGTAGAAAAAGTAAATCTGAACCGCACGAGCAGCAAAATGCCCCACGTAACAATGAATAAAATATATTGGCAATTCATTTAAATTTGGTCAATTTGAGTGATTTGAAACACAAAATGGTTCAATTTTAATGATTTGAAACATAAACTTGTTCAACTTAATGACTTTATAATGAATAATGTTCAGTTAAGTCCCTCTGAAATTGTTTCAGATTTTCTGTTCTTCTTAATTGACCAAAGACAAGCCCCGTTAATAAAAAATTGTCGCTCGGAAGTCAGACAAGTAAATCTAGGAATTTAAATTTGGTAGGTTCTATTAGATGATAAAAACTGGATATTGTTGTAGAGGTCAGGTGGCTCTTTGGTATGAATAATTTTAAATAACATAGTCAATGTCTTTAATCTCAAACAGTTAACAAAACTAATTCCGTACAAGCTTTTAGAGTAATTCGTAACATGATCATATCTTCGTAACCCGAAGACAAAACGAGCAACATTGTTGAACACAACGTTGAGTTTCCTCAGAGACACTGAATCCAAATCACAAAAAATTTCACATCCATACGTCAGTATTGGAACTACTAACGTTTTGGCCAGCATTTTTCTGGTTTCAAACGGTGTGAATTTCTTTGCGGTGGATAATGTTCTTAAGGCACCATACGCCTTTCCTACCGCAGTATTAATGTGGTTATTCCAAGTAAGAGTCCAATTGAAGTACATTCCTAAGTTCCTAACCGTCAGAACAAATTCAACAGGAAAATTATTCAACAGCACTGTGGGAAAGTATGTTAAATCAAGCACCTTTTTTGAGATGACTAGGCATTTCGTTTTTTGAGGATTCAGGACCAGACCGCAGTTGTTAGACCATTCCAAGATCGCATTTAAATCTTCATTGATATTGTATACACTGTATACACAATTTTCAATGAGCCCCAAGGTAGAACTCTGAATATACTGATCATCGTCAGCGAACATCCGCACATCTCCATGCCTTACAAGATTAGGAATGTCATTCACATAAGCTGAGAACAAGAGTGGTCCTAGGATGGATCCCTGGGGAACACCACGCAAAAGTGAAACGAACTCGGAGACCCTAGTTCCAGATACCACTGCTTGGTTCCTTCGAGATAAATAAGAATATATAAGTTTAACTGCTTCCAGGGAAAATCTAAAACAGGAATATAGTTTTTGGCACAAGATGTTATGGTCAATTGTGTCGAATGCTTTGGAGTAATCAAGAAGTACCAAGAACGTGACTTTATCATCGTCCAGGGCTCTCCTTATCTGTTCCACCACATCCAAAAGTGCAGTGGTGCTGCTATGGTTAGATCGAAATCCAGACTGTGTGGGTGATAAAAGACTATTCGATTTGAAAAATCGATTTATTTGCTTATGCATCAGTCTTTCAACAACTTTCGACAAGAATGGTAGGATCGATATTGGCCGATATTCTGTTCCACTTCGATTCTTAGGTATTGGGATAATTTTGGAACGTTTCCACTGAGAGGGAAAGGCGCTTTTAGTAAAGATTGAATTAATGGTAAACGTTACAAATGGTAAGATGAGTGGCATTACTGCTTTGACAAATATGGGATGCAATTGATCAAACCCAATTGAATTTGATTTGACTGAAATTAAGGACTCTACTACATCTTCAGGTGATACTGTTTCGAAACTGAAACGAGCTTGAAAGTCAAATGAAGGTGGGTCAACTAGGGAGATAGATTGACCCAATGATGTAGGTTGGGGAACAAAAGATGTAGGTTGAGGAACGGAGGATATAAATAACTTGTTCAACTCATTACAATCAACTTCTAAATTCAATGGCCTTTGATGTCCTATTCTAACTCCACGTAAGTTCTTCCAAAGCTTAATATCTTAAGAGATAGGTAATGAGTAGAAGCACCTTTGGTTAAAATGTCAGTGCTGGGAACATACTGATTCTGATGTCAAAAAAATAGATTTCCACTTTTTTTGGTAGTTTTTAATATTATCAACACGAAAAACTTGCAACTTATTTTCCCAACACGCATACCAAAACCAATGGTGGAAATCTAACCCTTTTTCATCAAAAAAGTATATTTCTGATAAGTGGCAACACTTATATTTTACCCGAAGGTGCATCTACCTAACACCTTTCTTTAAAGATATCAATTGTTATTTTTCCAACACGAGTTTGGAGTATGGAGGCGTTTCCACACCTTTGTATGTTAATAATACTAAATATTACAAAAATAGGGGATGTCCCACCTTTTTACACAAAAAAAAAATATGTTCGCAAAAAGTGGCAACATTGACATTTAAACCAAAGAGGCTTTTACGCTACACCTATTTTTAGGGTATCAACTATACTATTTTCCAATACCCGTTTGGCTTCTGGAAGCATTTTCGCAACCCTTTTCATGTTCAAAATATTAAATATTATAAAAAGTGGAGCAACCACCCGTTAATCGAAAAGTGGCAACACTGAAATATTATTAAAAAGTGCACCTACTCAATACCTATCATTAAAGACATCAATCTTTATTTTGACCATGGAAGTATTCCAAGTAATTTACGATTTGTTTGTATTTTACCATTTTCCACATATTGGGCGCCATTTTTGAAAATGGCATCCAAGCGACACGATTACAACACTGGCTTCCAAACTAAATTACAACCTTAGCATGTCAAAAAAGAATTACTAAAATAAAAATAAGCCCCCACCCCAATAAAAACCGCAGGGATTTCGGTCTCTGGATTGGACTACAGTTTGGGCGCCATTTTTCAAAATGGAGTCAAAGCAACATGATTACAAATTTGACTTCTCAGCTAAATTTCATCCTAAGTGTATAAGGAATCATAAAAACAGATCCCAGGGGTAGGTATAGGAGATTTTAAGCTTGTGAATAGGTACCAATTTATGTTTATAATTAGCACGCACTAAAAGGGGTTTGAGTACCTTACCACAGTGCGAGCCTTAGGAAAATAGGGAGGGATTCGAGTTTTGAAATGCATATGTCTACTTTCTCTTAGGGCAACTCTTTTATTTTTTGCAGTATGTAGGAAGGCACATACTATCTACATATTTATACTTTGGACTTAATTTTTTGTCAAACAAATAAAAACACTACTGCTAAAAATATAAAAAATTTTTTTTTTGCTCAAACACACCGAACACCCTCTTTTTTTTACGCGCCTAAGGTCACTTAAGGATTTCTTCTGAAGAACAAACAGAGAGAACAACAATGCAAAAAAAAAATAATAAAAAACTATTTAACCGTATTTTGTGGCTCGGGTATTGCATTTTTGGCTGTATGTCGTCCTGTGATCCTCCCGCCCAAAAACAATCAATCTTCCTTTCGATTTAATTTCAATTCGAGATGTGACATCTGTCTTTTCGGGGATATTCTCGACCAGAGCAGAGCAGAATAGAACAGAAGCAAAACCATCTAGTTCGGTTCACCAGTGCGATATTGATAATCCTGCCACACATATCTTCTATTTTCTCTTTCCCAGTTAAGGATACACCAATGTCTAGCACAACAACAAAAAAAATCCTAAAAACCAACAAAAAATCAACCACCCCGTGTTTTTGTCGTCGTCATTCTCCTTCTCGTCGTCGTTGGTTGCTATTATTATTTTTTCTAATTTCGGTTTTTAGCAAAAACAAACCTCCAACCATATCAAGGACAACTATGACTTTTTGTTTTTCCAAAGATTGAGGACTTTCTCCCCTGTTTTAACAGTGGATTTAAAGAAAAAAACTCCTAACCCGTTCATTTCTTTGTCATCGCAATGGGACAGTATCAGGGATACGTGTAGCATTTTTCATGTTCGTCCTTTTCTGTTGGCCTGTCAATTCTGGATTTAAGGAATTTCGCTTTAAGACGACAGCTACTAACATTAACGGGTTGTGTCGAAATTGACAGGACATTAGAAATAGAAAAGGATTTCCCTATAACACTTTATCCAACAAAAAAAAAAGGACTTCTCTATAAACTGACATCGCACATAAATACTTTCACGACCATCCTTTCTTTCAGAATGAGGTGTAAGTAGATATATCAGGATGTCATATGGGCGCGCATGAGGAAAAGTTATTGAAAATCGAAGTATGTAGTAGGTATATAGGGATGATTGGAGGTGAGGTTGGTTGGGAATATATTGGAATATTAAGGACACATTGATCCTTCTGACATGGCAGAGTTAATCGAAAGTTAATTCGAATCGGTCGAACGCTACCGCCCGCCGCCGACGACTGACGCTGCTGATATGCGCACACAAACAATGAGAAAATCTTCTGAGTCATTTCCTTATTACACGGCGACACATAATCTAATCGAGTTTTAATGGGAAATTCATGATGCCATATAAAAGGCAATGAGAGAGGGTGATTTTGATTTTGTCCTTAAAAAAAAAATGAAATATATCTTTTATAAAAATATAAAGGACACCATGGCGGTTAAATGAGTGATGGGTGTTTAATTTAAAAATGAAACAAAAGTGTAAGGTATTCTTTGCAGTGGGTATTTATGAAGTTAAAAAAGATTGATTGGCTTTTTTGTGTGGTTAAAATGTGAAAATATCGCACTCGAACAGCAGAATGTAAGCATAAATGCATATGGTCATACATGGGAGAAAAAAACAATTTTTGGTTTAATTTTATAAAAAAAGTATCAATTCATGGTAGGTATAGTCCTTACAAAGCATCAGCTTAACTATTAATGTTCTACTTAAAAGGTTATGTTCTTCTTTTCCTCGGTGTAAACTGTCACATAAAGCGCTTACTTTAATATTTTAGTTTCATATCAGCAAATAGGCCTTAAATATTCGTATTTTTAATCAGGTAAATAAACAAAAATAATCCTTACTAATATTATAAATGCTAAAGTGATTTTGTTTGTAACGCTTTCACGCCTAATCCGGTGAATCAATTGTTATGAACTTTTCTATAGAGATAGATGGGATGCTGGAGACGGTTTTAGGCTACTTTTAATTAACTACTTAAACTGGGTAGTGTGGGCGTAGCTTCGAGTAAAAGCTATCATTAAGTAAAAGAGAACCTAGTAGGCACAGATTTACTAAAATATTCAGCCTTTTTAATAATAAATCCCGAGAGTGGCAACAGAAACCTGTTTTGTAAGCCCATTTCAATTCTATAAGATGTCGTTCATTAAGAAGTTAAATTTTAAATCATTCAAAGCAGACATCTTTTTTTTTTGAAAATATTTGTACTAATATTGAAATGGCAAACTTCGTAGTTATTGATGAAATAGAAAATCTGTCAAATTTACGCACCATGGTTCTGCCTGAAAATACTGAAAATCAGATGAAATTTTGCATCACATTTTCGATTAATTGTGGCTGATATTCGCGAATAATAGGTTAGGTTAGAAGGAAGGGTTGACAGTAAGTTGATCATGTTCCCATCGCCCTTACATCCACATAATGTATCTAGATCCGTTGTGATACCCTAGGATGGTATTGTATTCCACTTAAAGTGAAAACCTTGTCTATGTGTTCTGTTAGCAGCCAATCCATCTAGAGTCGTTGATGAAGGTCAGAAGGCTATTAGCCTAAGTTCTAGAAAGTTCATCGTAGAAATGAATTTTTTGGTGTTTCTTTCTTGAATGACAGAGTGCTGGACAGTCACAAAGGTTGTATAAGGTATTTTCATGTGCTTCTTCTTTGCAGCACACACTGCAAAGGTCGTCAGTACTGAGCCTCATTTTCTTTTTGTGGTATCCCAGTAGGTTGTGTCCGGCTATTATCGCTTGATAAGGAAACGTAGATGTTTCATGTTCATTTGCATAATGTTTTTTGTCTTCCACTTATTAAAATTTGGCCATAACTTTCCAGTTGTGCCGCATATTTCCATCTGTGTTTTCTAATATTTTTGTACCAATATCCTGTTTCATACTACTAGTTGGTACATTAACATGTCGTTCGGCTTGAAGATTTTGTTCTCATCAGCTCTTTCGTTTCCCTGTACATCACTGTGACCAAGAACCCTAAGCTCTTCGCGACAGAAAGTTACAAGCTTCGAATGTATCTCGGTGCAGAAACTGCTTTTATTGCTGCTTGGCTATCAATAAAAAGGATGATATAAGCTCGTGGTATTGCCATCATTGATATTTGAGAAGCTGCTTTTGTCACTGCCAAGACCTAAGCTTGGAGACGCTGCTCATCCCAGAGTGTCCGAGGAAATTCCTGCAGCAACTCCAGTGTCCATCTTAGAAAAATCAGTGAAGACAGCTGTTGTAGATTCAATACTGGAAGGTTGGTTGTTTTCCGACTCCCCTCTATGAGGAAAAAAGGTAGTGAAGCGAAGTTTAAATGAAAAGTTGTGTAGTCTGTGCAAACATTAATTCTCACATATCTCTGAAGAAACTGAGTACGGCTAGTTGTGCTTTGTTTCCAAAAGTTTGTCTAGCCTAGCCGCAAGGCACTATATGCTGCTGATCTTGCATGAATAGATCAAGGGCGGTCTCGTCGCTGAAGTACAGTGAATAGCAGATGTATTCAAGTAGCATTTCCAGCAGCTGCGAAATGGGAGTAGGACAAGAAGAGAACCCACAAAACTGAGACCAGAAGAATTAATTTGACCAATTAACTCATCCTCAACTCATCGACTTCATAGCTACCGCGTGATATTTAAAATTGTATACACGCTGTCACGCTATGCAATGTGCGATCAGGGAATTATTCCAAACATGTGCAAAGTTTCAGCAAGGAGAAGTCACTATCACGTGATATCTTCAATCTCATTCTGAAGCGGATTGAGTGAAGAGCAAGTGCTAAAGTAAAGGGCTTGGTTTTATCAAATTTAAAACCTGTAATCGTAATCTCACATTACGAGATCATGTAATCACAAAATCTCACTTTTCATAATCCCATTTCAAACCCCATTTCAAAAAATGCCGCTCGCGAGCTTTACGGACAGAAGAGGGGAGAGGAACACCGACTTCTCAAAAGAAAGCAAGAGCATGGAACCTCAACATTGTTTGCCCAATCAATAAGAAAGGTGATCCTCTGGACGGAACCAACTAAAGAGGCTTCAGTCTCCCTAATATAGCATACCTATATTCACCGAGATTCACGGTTGACCTTGAATTACACTATGTATGACTGTGCTCTGCGCACTCTCCGCCCTCTATCACCAAAACGGTTGAGTGCATGAAAAAATAGTTATTATGAGACAATTTGTAGATAATTTTATGCTCTACAATTTTCATCATCATAGATGTTTAACATCATTGGAACCCTAGAAAAGATAATCGCGAAAAATCGATTTTTGTGGCCTTTGACCTTGACTAACTGACGTTACAGACACGAGATTTAATGAGACTTTTGAGACAGCTTTTAGAATGCCAATATTAAGCTATATACAAGTTTCCAGCTTATTATCTCTCATTCCGAGGTGAAACCTTTGTATATACATATATTATTATAGTACTATCATGAAGAGGAACGATTTGGTTTCCCTCTATAGCGGCGAACCAGAACTACAGCGGCGGCGAATTGAAGCGGGGAGAATGAGTAGATAATTTAGTGCCCTTTCACACGAGGAAACTGAGTTGCCAGCAACTTTTAGTTTCTTGGTGAGAAGGGCAGGAGGAAAGGGGAGCGAACAAAATCTCCCCGGTCGAGGATTTAAGAGATTTTTTTGACATTCCCTTTCACATCTGGGTTTAGGTGTGTTCAACCAATAGACTTTCAAAGGAAATTTCAAAAATTGCCTGGAGATTTGTTTCCTCGTATGAAAGGTACAAGAGATTTTTAAGGAGATTAAAAGAAAACGTCAAAAAATCTCCAGCAACTTGTTTCTTCGTGTGAAAGGGGACTTAAAGAAGATAGAGAACAACGCATACAAAATTTATGGGAGTCCAAGGGAGACAAGAAAAACATCAATTTTGTGGGTTTTTCTTTATCAAATTTCCATAATAAGGTTGTATTGTTTGAAAATTGAGACTATATTGGACTTTTTTTGTTTGGTTGTATGAGTGACTGTAGTAAATTGGGAAAAAAGAAATTTATGAAGAATATATCTATAACCACAGTGCCACTAAAAAAAATGTTTTTAATGAAATTAATAGGGAGGAAGTTTTTCAACTATGTAGGGAGGTATTTTCTTTAAAATTGAAGTAGGAAAATTCGGAATAAAAATGAATCATTAATATATATAGTGGGTGACAACAATACTTAAAGAGTTACAAAAATTAATTATTTCTCAAAATTATGTATTTAATTGATGAAAATATTTTTGAAAAAGTATGACAAAACGCTAGAGCGTGTAGGTAAGGTCTAGGCAAGAAAAAAGTTACATGGGGTGGATGGTCCATTTTATCCCATTTAGGCGGGAGGGTTAATTTAAAAAAAAAATGAATTGGAATAGAAAATAAATTATTAAAAAATAACGGCAACACCTACAATGCCATGCAATTGTTTTTATTTAAGCCAGAAATTCGTCCTTTAATAACCTTTTAAAATAAAGTTGTTTTTGTAAATATTTCGTTAAAAACAAATTTTTCAAACTTAAAATTTTGAAAAAAAAAAAAGAAATTATTTTTTTTTAAACCAACTTTTTTCAAAATTTTACCTTACTAAGTATATTTATTTTTTTATTTAGAAGTATATCGAACTAATTTAAGTATACAGAAAAAATTTCCTCACAGTTGTAGTAGCCGTTTTTGAGAAACAAAAAGATTAAGTTGAACAGATAAAAAATAATTTATGGCAAGTATACCCATGTAAGTAATTGTTACTTCAAAATTATTGTCTACTGTTGGTAATTTTTTGTTACAAATTTGTTGGCTATCTCAAAGTGCGCATTTAAAGACCTCATTCGCCAAGATCCGTTAAGAACTTTTGATATTGATGATTTATTAGTGAAACCATTTTATTAAATTTTTAACTAAAAATGATTTTGTGAAAGTCATTTAAACCTACAAAGTGTCATTCTGGTTGAACTAATCCTTAAATATTTTCAAACATTATTTTAGAAGATAGTTGGAGGTACAAATGTGTAATAGATCATTTTTCATAATTCTGAATTTTTTCATCAACTTTTGAGTTTTAAAAAGTGAAAATTGAATCGTTTGGAGCTTGAAACTAGCGTAAATTTTCAAATATCTCCACTTGGTGGTGTTATAGAAAATTGAAATTTTTACCAGATACTAGAATATACAATAGCTATCACTCAGTAAAATTTCAAGTTTTTCTTTTAACCCCTCAAAAAGCTAAAAATTAAAAACCTCTAAAAACTCACCCAAAAAAAGTATTGTTTTTAAAAAAATCATCAAGCATGAAAAGTTATATTTATCAAAAATTCCTTAAACACGGATAATTTTTTTTTCTGTTTACTTTTTGTGGGTATACATTTTATTTTCATCCTACCTTCCACTAGTCAACAGCAAGACATTTGTCAAACAGCTTTTTTAACATTTACATTTTTCAAAAAATAATATCTTCTGAACGGGATTTTTTAGAATTAAATGTTGCTCTAACAACCTTCTTAGAATTTTATTTTCTATCAAAGATGAAAAAATCAACTTTTTATCTCTTCCCGTTTAGAAAATAGATTTTCAACCTTCACTTAGTTTTACCCCCTTTCCCCCCCTTAAATATTTTAATTTACAAAACTAACTCCGAATTGAACACCTACATAAATGCATGCACTATAAAATATATTAAGAAAGCATTTATCTTATAAAATAAGTGAGTTAATCAATATCTATATTTGATACATACTTTAAAATTGATTTTGAAACAAAAATTGGAAATTTTAATTCGAATTTCAATTTTTGCAAGAAAATAATTGTACCTATATCTATAGATATACCTACGTGTTCATTAATTCATAAAAGAAACCAACACCACTGCATAATTTCGTATACGTGTATGAACATTTTACTTATTTTCTCTACCTCATTCTGTCGTTGCCATGACACAAACAGCTGACGCACCCATCTCCCTTATCCCGCTTATTGTTGTCAGAATAATAAAATATAATCCTCTCTGTCTTATCCCCCTGATAACTGCAATTCGCCGAGGTTAGCAGCGCCACACTCGAGCCCAAAAACGAGCCGAACCAGAAGCTCAAAATGCTGTTGCATGAGAGTACTATAATAATATATATACATAGGTGAAACCCTAATTTGACTGGGCTAAAGATTGAATACCAAAAAAAAAAAGAATTTTAAATAACATCCAATTCTGAAAAAAATTAGATTGAAAAAAAAAAAATAATTTTATTTTAATTTTTCAAAACTATGAACATATTTTCAAAATGAACTTTGTTTTAAAAGATAATTAAAACTGGATATTTGGCTTAAGATAAAGCTTAAGAATGACAGTGTAAGTGTTGCCGTAGCTCTCCGGTCACTAGATATATCTATCGACTTAAAATGCACTAAAATAGTATAATATCTAATGTCGATTTGTGGAAATGTGTTCAGAAAGAATTTAAATTCTAGTTCGCCTTATGGAGGTATACCTACCCATGATGTCCCTTGGATCACTGAACACTTGCTATCTACCTACCTATACAAGATACAAAAGCTATTTATAGAAAAGAACTTGAAAGCATATTTTAAACTTAAATTTTATTTATAGGTATCTCCGTCTCTTTTCCACTATAAATCCTTGCAATCAATTGTTAAAATATTCATATAGAAATATCAAATATGTACAATAATCCTTATTCTCTTAAAACAAAAAAAAAACAAAACAACAACAGCAAAAGGAAAAAAAAAATATTCGAACACCCTCCATTCGTGCATATACATACGCACCAAATCCATCTACATACATATTTGTAGACATTTAAGTACGAGTATATATACAAAACATCACATCACAGATATAGCAGAAGAGAAAAACGACATATCTAAAGCTCCAAAGCCATTTCGCATTATTTTCAAATTCGTTTTGCAATTCTCGCTGGCGTTCGTATCTCGTATACGTTGAACGCGCGTGATTCCAGTCAAATCAACCCGAAATGTGCGAAAATCCTCGTGGAAATTTTTGAAAATTTTTACAGCTGATTTCATTTTAGCGATTTGTTTGCATATCCTGTGTGCCATTGCTGCTACCGTGTCGTATATACCAACGCCATCCACCGTGCTGTACGGCGGCGGGGTTGGGATTCGAGGTCTCGAGAATGATGATGATGATGGGAATTTTATTTTTAAGTAACCCGCACCATTGTGGACCAAATAAAGAGGGGAAGTTTAAGAAGAGAGAGAGAGGTCCAGGAGCGTCGTTGTAGAAGCAAACAACAAACTGAATGGGGAGTGCACACAAATTCACAAAAAGAAAAATAGATTTAAAAAAAAAAGGAACAGCCAAATAGTGGGCCATTAAACGATGCGGTAAGGTTGTCAACCGGAAGGGGATACACAATGTATAAATGCCATTAATCTGCAAAAGAGCCAAACTATCACGCAGCAAGCCATCATCCGATGAGCCCCGCTCTGCACCTTTTTATGCCATCATCAGATTATATGAGTGCAGCAAAGTTGCCGATGTCACGACCCGAACGTATGTGCATTAGAAATGAAAAACAACAATAACAATCACAAAAAAAGGATGCAAACAACAATTGAAAGATAGTTTTTTTTTGTTTAGCTGTGAATAAAGATAGTTTTGCAATTTAAGTTTGAACAAGGTATCATGCCGATACCGATGCTGATGCAACACATGTCAATTTCGCTGGCCGACCTTCGGGGTTTTATTGTATTATTGCTTCCCCATTTGACAAGCATTATGGCGGGTGACGTTATGTGCATCTAATTTGTGACCGCCTGACACTAATCTGATTAACATCACACAAAACGACCAGAAATGGAACACCAGACCTCTAAGCCCGCTCCGCTCACCCGTTGCCGCATAAATTCTGATGGTATCTACAGTGAAGTGATGAATATCAAGTGAATCCTTTTATGACAACTCACCTACCTCTGACACGAATGTGGTGTATCTGTATGGCTGCACCCTCATCAACACCCACCCTTAGAACACGAACAAAAAAGAAAGAAAAAATGAACCTAATGTCAGTCGAGTTGTGTTTTTTAAGGTTGATATTGACACAAGTATCTATACCTATGCCTTGGTATAGCCAGAGCCCATCAAAATCCTCAACTTATATGCTGAGCCAGATTACTGCTGACACTGCGGATGTGTCACTGATGTTTGTCTAGGGCCTGTAGTATCGTGCGATGGTAGTCACATATAGTCACTCTCACTATATTCAGAAATGATTGAAGATATTTATGTACAACGCAACACAAAAATAATGCGTATCCAAGCGTAGTTAATGTGTAACTTCGTTAGGCTGATGATTCGACCAGAGAGATAGAAGGAAGTGGGTTGATTTCGGTTCAGTTCGGTTCTTTACAGAGATCTGGGCATCGCACATCAACAAAATAAATAAAATGGAATCCAAAAAAGCTGAAGAGCTCTTCAGCTTCGCTAAAAAAAAACCTCAAACTCTCTATCAATATGGGTGGAGAGATGAACAAAACAAAAAAAAAATTAAATGAGGCAAAGGCACCATGTATCTGACAGATACTGAAAAAGACAAAGATCGCAAAGATGCGATATGCTAAGAACTCGAACCGAAGCGACAGTCGATAGATTGAAGAGATATACTTCGACTATATCTACTCTATACGCGCCGGCCGGCTGTGAATTCAACGACGACGACAATGACGATGGGTATCTAATACGACTAGTAGTAAATTTGAAAAGTGTTGGCGTGGAAGAAATCCAATTGGACGTGCGGTAGTTTTCATTTTTGCCTGACATGCCAATGTGCCTGGACCCCAACCCTCTGGGTGACAAAATTTCCTTCCTAAAAAGGCTATACGTCAGAAGGAGTTACCCTGTTTTGAAGAAGTTTTTTGTTTTTTTTTTTGTTTCGTTGTTTAATGATTTCTTTGGTTGATGTGCTTCACAGTGGAAAATGAGCGAAGAATATTTCGACACTTCTGTTTCTTGAGGGAGGCAATGCTCAGATTATTCATATTAATTTAGTTTGATTTGATATTTTTATATCGAAACTTAGGACTTGCAAAAACGCCAAAATATTAATTTGATCGTTGTAGCTGCCAGCCAATAATATAGTCGTTTCATTTCTGGACTACATCGATATCTTAATTTAGTTCGCGGTTGGATCTTCTCCTCCATTCACCCTCCTCGCACACAGAACCAAATTACAGTCGAAGAATTTTTATTTGGAAAAAGCCCAGTATCAGCTGTTTCTTTCTTCTATGCCATTATTTCATTTTATTCACCAAACCAGAGAAGCAGCTGTTTCCTGTGGTAATTATTCATAGTTGGACCTCTTCCAAGGTGTGGTTCTTGGAGTTGATGTTTACTCTGTGATGAACTCCTCAACAACTTCGAAGTCGCTACCTATTCGTTACCTAGCCGATGCCTTTGTTTAGGTACTTCAAAGCCAAAGAGATTCACCTGTTCTTCAATTGCCATAAAGTATGAAGATCTTTTCTGGTACAGAACTTTGGGAACGACCGAAGATAATGCTGATATCTTTCCAGTATTTGTACAAGGGACCGATACGAAATCCCCTAAGCCTAAATCTCAAATAAAGAAATCTCTCCCGCTCATTAGAGTCTCGCAATTTAAAAATCTCGCTTTACATCCTGCACCGAGAAATGTCGCAAACATCTATCAAAATCTAATAAATTAAGATCTCGCAAGTCTTAATTTCGCATATCATAATCTCGCGAATTTAATTTCATTTGCCATAGAATAATAGTTTTGATGAAATTAACCCAATATTACAACTGCATATCTATATAATTTTTACATTTTCCTGTGACAAAAACAAATACAATAACAATGTGGTCTAACAGAAGCTTATGGGCACTTGACCTAGTGGAAGATTTGAAATCTCGCAAGATCTTGCAAATAAAAAAAATCGCAAGAGTTATTGATTCAAAAAATGAATTCGTTATTGCAATGCAATTTGCGAGATTCAAACTTGTGAGAATTTAGTTTGCTAAATTTGGTGGTTGCGGGATTTTTAGAAATGGGGTTCGTAATTTGTAAATTATGAAAAGTAGGATTTAGTGATTGCAAGATTTCGTAATGTGAGATTTTAATTTTAAGTTTTAAACTTGCGAGATTTCATTCCCAGCCCGTTGGACAAAAACAAGCCCTCCGTTTTAGTACTTGCTCTCCACTCATTTGCAAATTTAAAGTCAATAAATTAGTGGTCAGTCCGACTTGAAATTTTCATTAGTCGAATTTATTCTTCTAGGCTAATTTCCTAGGTTCTTTTCGTTCGACAATTTAGCTCTGAATTTTTCATAAGAAGTTCGTAAAACACTTGTGAGAATTCAGATAAGGAAATATACAATATGATCCACTAGTTCCTAATTGAGTGCGAATTACGTAAAACATCATTTTAATACATGTGCTTGAAGTTAGCACCGCCATTTTGGATTTTCAAAAAAAAAAAGTTGCGCTGTATTGTGCTCAACTTGTGCTGCCTTGTGCCGTAAATATTTTTAAAAAAAATTGCAAATTTGCAAATTTTACAGATGAAATTTTTTCAAACTTTGCGATTTTGTAAAAAATTAAAGTTGTGCTGTTTTTTGCGCTATTTGTACTGCCATATTCCGAAGAAAATACAAAAAAATTCACATATTTGTGACTTTTATGGCCAAAAAACAGTTTTGCGAAGCGTGAAGTTACCGCCAATTTCGATTTTCAACAAAAAAAAGTTGTGCTGTATTCTGCTCAACTTTTGCTGCCTTGTGCCGTAAATATTTCTAAAAAATTTGCAAATTTGCAAATTCTGCTGTTTTCTGCGCTATTCTGTACTAACTTCACACTACAGCCCTTCGCAAAGCTTTGTTTTGGCCATAATAAATGCAATTATGCGAATTTTTGTTTTTTTCTTTTTGGTTCTTAGTAGAATTTTTTGAGCACAATGGAAATTTTGCAAAAAATTCATTCGTAAAATTTGCAAATTTGCGAATTTTTCAAAAATATTTATGGCACAAGCCAGCACAAGTTGAGTGCAATACAGCACAGCTTTATTTTTTGAAAATCGAAAATGGCGGTGCTAACTTCACGCTTCGCAAAATTGTTTTTTGGCCGTAAAAGTTACAAATATGCGAATTATTTCGTTTTCTCTTCGGAATATGGCAGTATAAATAGCGCAGAAAACAGCACAACTTGAATTTTTCACAAAATTATAAAATTTGAAAAGTTTTCATCCGTAAAATTTGCAAATTTGCAAATTAAAAAAAAACACAATTTTTTTTCGAAAATAAAAAATGGCGGTGCTAACTTCACAATACAGCCCTTCGCAAAGTTTAGTTTTGGCCATAATAGATGCAATTATGCGAATTTTTGTTTTCTTTTTGGTTCTTAGTAGCATTTATTGTGCAAAATGGAAAACAACTTTATTTTTTAAGAAATTTTGAAATTTCACTAAAAAATTGGGTAGATACCCTCTCAAAACCAAACTCTTAGTACGATTTTTTTTAAAATACGGCACATAGCAGCACAAGTTCGGCATATTACAGCACAACCTTTTTTTTTTGAAAATCCAAAATAGCGGTGCTAACTTCACGCACATTTTAAATAAATGTGTTCTATTTCAATCATTTTTTTTTAGTCGCTGTGACAGCAAAGGCTATGAGCTAAATCAGAGTAAACTAATCCTGAAAATGAATTAACCCTGAATTAAGTCACAAGAAGTTTTTCAGTTAAAGACTAACTCTATCTTTCAGCTGTCAAATATAGGTGTACTGAAATCGATGTGATTGTGCGAGGCTGTATATATCACGCTTTTTCGCGCATTTCACTATTAAAATTGAGATGGCGCCACAACAAAAATTGTCTTCAATTTATTCCCTGAACTCACGAAATAAGGTGAGTTAACTCGGAGTTAACTTAGGACTCAAATTAACTGGAAAATATGTTTCTGGAGTTATATCTGTTTTAGCCCCGGGACTAGGATGATCTTGCATTGAAAAACTGGCCGTTTGCCTACAAAACTTATTATTCCCATCAAGGATACTTAAAATCAGTAGAATCATAGTACTGGTATTCAAACAATTTTTTTCTTCTGATAGTTATAGAGTTCTAGCCAAGATAACAGAATCCCTTGGTACATTCACAAAACTGTATACCTTTAATAAGACATTTAATACTCCTTAAAAATTATATTCAAAATTCAACTATTTCCCGAATGAAAATACAAATATTTAAATCTCCCAAGAAAAGTGTAATCTATAATTGACAAAAACTCATAGCCATCGTTTAGATAGGTACTTACCTTTGCCAAAAGATTCAGTAACCAAAAGTTGAAAATGAAAATAAATGTCGACAGATTCACCGAAGCGAATTCTCTTAAATCTGGTCTGGATTTCCTTTTGGCATAATATAAAAGGGGTTCAAATCGAACCACCATCGAAGGGGTTAAAATATAATTTTACTCCATATCAGCACCTTGTTCGTCGACATCGCCCACCATCACTGCTATCGTTGCCGTATCCAAATGAATAAAAGGGGTTAACACCAAGGTTTTAGATTTTAGGTGATAATTATCCTAAAGACAAGGAAACGAATAAATTAAATGATTAATACGATTCCGTGTATATTTACTTCATGCTCATTGTTTCATCATCTATACAGAGAGATATGTATATAAATATAAAGCACAAATACACAGACAGTTATTATATTTTGATATGAAAACAAGGGTGCTTTCGTTACGGTTTTATGCTAATTACTCAATGATGAATGAAGGTTGGGGGTAATGTTGTGTTGGTGCTGCTATAGGTATAACTACCACTTTCAATGGTTTATTTTGGGTGTACCTATACCATAACTTATAGTGCAGACAACTGACACGACGACGACGATCTGTCCCAATCAAGTCCACATTCAGAGGCGTCCTTAAATGTATTTTCCATTATATTTATCCCGGAGAGAAAGAGAGTTTAATTTAAATTAGTTACGACAACAATGGTGACGACAACAAAAACCTATCCTTCACATCGCCACGCATGTAAGTGAAAGGTGTATAGCGTGGGTGAAGTAACCAAGGACCAAGGACTCCATCAGAATAACAATATCACATCGCGAGACACGCACCCATACACCACTATAAAGCACTCTTGTTGGCAGACAAAAACATTCAAAAACAACAACAAAAGCCGCAAGGACGATGAGGACGAGGACCAAAATGATGATGATGACGACTCCAACGTATGAATATGATCCGTAAATGGCGTTCTGGACGAGTCTAGCATGAAATATTTGCTTCTTCTACAAGTCGGTCGATGGCGGGCGGCTTTGGGTGCTATAGAGTGGCACTCCGTTCCGTTGGGGAGCTCTTTCAAAGTCAGCTGATCCGGGTGCCCACATAGAATTTCTTATGCACTCCCCATCAAAGAGTTCAAAACCGAGGATGACATTTGTAGGTACAACACACCACCCAGAGCCCGCTGTTATCATTTTGTGTACCAGTCTTAGTGAAGCTACATTGAGCGCATACCAAGTAAGTCTTCAAACTGGGGGGATTCACAGCGAAGTGCGCAAGTCCTGTTTTTACCCTTGTTTCTTATTGGAATCCACCCAATCACCCATGCCACCCTCGTACACACAACTACACGCAACCAGTTGTGGCGGGGTTGCAGCTTTATACAACCCGCTGCTACTGCTGGCTGCGGCTGTGTTCAACAAACTGTTATACCAGCATTTATATTTTTGTGTAGCCAGAGAGCTAGAGCAGAGCCTGGGGTTCAAAAACCAACAACATAAGACAGCAAAAAAAAGAAAAAAAAAATACTGAAATTTTCGTTTAAAGTCTCTCGCCACATGACTGGAATACCAATGAGCTGACGCTGAGGCAAGTTCCTTGCGGCGCGGTAATGCTGGCGCTTTCTAGTGGGGTGAGTTTATATTTTACACACAGCAATCAAGTACAGAGTTGTCCTTTTTTTTCTTTATTAAGGTATTTTTTTTTTGCTTGATTTTATCTGTTGTTGTTGTTTTTGCTTTGAATTGTTGTTTCTTTTAAACCAGGAAGCGAAATAATGTCTACTGCAAGAAAGTGTTTAAGGACCAAAACGTTGACAATTCTTTAAGGATGCAGATGAAAGATTGTTTAGGTTAAGGCGCATTTAAAAAAGGGGAGCGTCTTTATATATTTTTTTTTTAATTTTTTTTTTTTTTTTCATTCTGCTTCGAGTATTTTTATTTCGTGCAGTGATTCAGGTCAAAATGTTTAGAGAATTGAATGACTTTTTTGAAAGTTTAAAGTTGGTAAATGGTTAAAGTTGTTGATTTGAAGATAATTTAATTGGTTTTGTTTTGTCAAAGTCAAATTAGTACACATGTGTGTAAATGCATACATTAAAAATATGTATGTGTGGATATTAAGCTGATTTAAAAAAAAAATTTTGGGAGCAGGTTTAAAAGTTTAAAAGGAAACTCCTTAATAGTCAAGAAGTACCCGTAAGGAATCAGATTGTGATAGGAAAACAGTTTCGACAGGCTTTTCTGATGACCTGCCTATATGTGATTAAAAATTTTTTGGAATAAAATAGCATCAAATATTTTGGTTTAAAATTATCAAAATAAAACTGATTTCTGAAGTTTTTTTGAGGAGATTGTTTCTTTGCTCGGATATATCTCGTTAATGGTTATTTAATAAAATGCATATTTGGAAATAGACTTTCCAATTTGCAGTTTGTACTTTATATTTTGCAACCTGCCAACTGCACATTGTAATCCACATTTCGCACCTCACACTTCACATATCGCACCACACACTTCACATTTCGCACTCAAGCTCCACACTTCAAATTATATGCACTTTCCTCTCCACACTTTTTGCCTCCAATCTAACTCTGAATTTGCAAACGCACTTGACATTCTTACTGATACACTTCGCATTCCACACTTCGCAAACCATGCATACCCCAAATTACATGTTATACTCCACACATCACTATCGATTTGATTCCAATTTTGCTAATGTACTTTGTGCTATACACTTCGCATTACGTACTCCACACTTCACCACGAAATTTTATCTTATTCCATCACTGCAAACACACTTCGCACAAAATACCTTCACACTTTGCACTCTGCGCGGAGCGTTGCGAAATAGCGCAAACCAAAATTTCGACTAACGAAATTTTGCATTTTTTTTTTTATTTCGAAAATGATATTTCGCCAGCTAATAGTTCTACTTTTCTTACAATTACAAAATCTCGCATTTACATCTTGCACCGAGAAGTCCCGCAAATATCAACCGAAATCTCACAAATTTAAATTTCGCATATTGAAATCTCGCAAATTTTAATAACTCATTTTTTGTGTGCACTGGAATAATAAAAATAAGGTGGGAACATCACTATTTTGCAGAAGATAGAAAATCTCGTAAAATTCAATTGCATTGCTAAAAATAATTTTTTAAATAAAACTACTACGTTGCCTACGTTAAATCTCACTCAAGATTTAGTAATTGTGAGGTTTTGAAAAGCGTAATTGCGAGATTTCATCATTCAAGATTTTAGTTTGCGAGATTTAGAACCTCACCTCGCTCTCTTCTAGTATTTTTCACAACCTTACTTCGCAATTTCATAATCCACACTTTGTATTATTCGTTTTGCACTACAAACCTCGTACAAATTAAATTTTAAATTTGCAAACGTCGTCGTTCGCACTTTATAGCTTGTATATTGCAATTCTCACTATACACTTAACAGTCCGCAAACCGTTGTTTACATACCACATACCACACTATTTATTCCATACTTTCATACCTACTGTCCTACTGATGACATTTGAGACGAGTTCAAAGGAGTGGAAATGACAATGTGTCTCCCTTGCACTTGCTTCATTTGCAAAAGTTACGACTCTTGCGTAATCATGAAATAATAAACTATAAAATACTAATTGTTACTAAATGTGAACGGTTTAAAAGCTACAAGCAAACAGCAGACGCTTCCGATATTTGTTGCTAGAATTTTAGGTTAGGTTAGGTAGAAGGGCTGACAGTTGATCTCGTTACCGTCACACTTAGATCTATGTAGATCCGTTGTGATACCCTAGGAAATTGTATTCCACTTAATGTAAAAACCTATGTGTTCTTTTAGCAATCAAGCCATTTAGAGGCGTTGATGAAATTCAGAAGGCGCTAGAATTTTGCTCATTAAGCTTTCATGAGGAATTCTTACAGTTTATTTGGCAAGGTAAAAAGAGCATTTAATTTAGCTTTATGGGTTACTTTTGATGGTTCCTTTTATTGATTACTTTTATTTGTTATATTAGTTTGGTTACTTTTGTTGGTTACTTCTACTGGTTACTTTTAGTGGTTACATTTCTGTTAGTTACTTTTGTTGGTTACTTTTATTGGTTACTTTTATTGGTTTATTTTATTGGTTACTTTCCGAGTGACAGAAACCCCTACACTACATCACTGCCACCAATTAAATTCCAACTTATTTAACTCACTTCACACTTCAAACATGCGGAATTTGTCGTCTCACCGAAGTTTCTAGGGACTTAATATCCTAGCCTCTAGGGAGTTATGTCCCTGAACATAGATTCTAAAAATTGAGAAGTGGCAAGATTTAACTTGAAGAAATACTTTTTTATGCTAGTGGCAGACCGTTGTTGCTACAACCTAAATATAAAGTGGCTAGACTAACCTCCAAAAATATAGATTGGCAAAAATTTTGAAACCAAAAAGTTACCAGCAAGAAAAGCTTACAAAAATTTAACTTTTTGAAAAAGTTTTAATTTAAGTATTATTCGCATGTCGTCACTCACAAATTAATGCCTTAAAAAGTCGCTTGAAAAGTTTCTAGAAATAGTCTAGCGACATCAAAATATTTTTCGTCGCTAAATAAGTTGAAATGTGGCTACATATGGTGTCATAGTCGCTAAAATGGCAACTTTGATGGCACAGCAAGTTTGAATTCAGTCTAACTTCCTCCAAAAGGTATAAGAGAGTTGCTGAAATGAAGCACCTTCAATTATGACTTGATTTAGAAGCCACCATTAAATATAGAAGTGACATTTTTAAAGTATTTTAAGCAATTTAAAATATATTCACTACTTCACAGAAACAACGAAGCAAAATCTCTTTGTAGAGCATAATCCACGTTAATGACCTTTATTGAGTGTTCGCAACTTATCGATTTACTATCGAAACAAATGAACTAAGAAGCCAATTTTGTTTATTTTTTCTGGAAGTAGCTATTCCTTTTTCTTATGCTGAAGCCCCACTTTATGCAACTTATAATGTTGCCCATAAGCACCTGCAAGAACGGAAAGGTACATTTAATTCCCATTTAACAAAAACTTGTATATTTTCTGTCAAAATCCATGATTTACAATCTCCTCCTGGAAAAGAAACCTTACAATATACCACAAGTATCAAGGCTGTTTTGGACTATCACGGAACATATTTCCTTGCTGAATATACACCCATAAGTCAAGTAACCGTTGCAAGGATGTATGACCCTGGGTTATGATTACTCCAAATATCTTCAAGCAAAGAAAAACAATTGAACAATTGAGGACTTAAGACGGTCTTTTTGTGTTCATCTTCTATGATTTGGAATTCTTTGTTGCCTCTAGCTGGATATTTATTCAAAAAATTACTTCAGCTTATAGCAAATGTTCATGTGAAGGGCTGAGGACTCAAGCTTATTCTCTTATTATAAAACTGCTTCGATCTAGGTGTTGATCTGATACAATAGAGAGTTTTTCAATAATTGCTAAATGGCGCCCAACTGTGAATTTCAACTATATTTTTTTTTTATTTTACTGTCTCAATTACCTCCAAAGGTAATTATCAATAGATAATTTGGAACAATGAATCTCGAATTTTTTTTTACAGAATAGTTCACAAACTCGTTGCGAGAATGTATCCTGGGTTATGATGCCTCCACGTCGTCAAGCAAAGAACAAAAATTGCACTTCAGAGTTCATACTTTATCTGTAAATATCAAGCTAGTCAAGGATTTCCATAAAAAGCAGAAAACTCTCTCCTTGTGTACACCACCTGTGATTTGGGATTCTTTGGTACCTCTAGCTGGATATTTATTCAAAAAATTACTTCAGCTTATAGCAAATGTTCATGTGAAGGGCTGAGGACTCAAGCAGACGATATTGCATTTTATATTTTATTTTCTTTTCTTAATCTATGTTATAATTTTCTTACTGTTAAACGTCCTCGATCTTTGTGGATACAATAGAAATAAGTTCATCATTTGCAACTATAGCAACGCAAATCCAATAATTGCAAAATGGCGCCCAACTGTGGATTTCAAATATATATTTTTTTATTTTACTGTCCTATTTACCACCGAAGGCAATAATCAAAAGATAATTTGGAACAATGAATCTCGAAGTTTTTTTTACAGAATAATTCACAAACTCGTTGCGAGAATGTATCCTGGGTCATGATGGCTCCTTAATCCATTTTATAATTCTCTTACTATAAAACTTTCTTGATCTTTGTGTTGATCTGAAACAATTGAAAAAAGTTCTTCAATTGCAACTATAACAACTCAAATCCAATGTTTGCTAAATGGCACCCAACTGTGGATTTCAACATATTTCCATTTTATTTTCTCAATTATCTCATCAATGGATAATTTGAAAGAGTCGATCTCGAAGGTTTTTTATGTTAAAATCAAGAATCACCGTTGAAGTTCATTTTTAAAAAGTGAATTGGTAAGTAGATAAATAAAGAAACTAATAATGAACTTTTTATTTTATTTTTCTCGGTGTACCCATTTTCGAATATGTATATTTGAAAAGTCTGCAAAATCGATTGAATATCAGCCTATGTTAAATGGCTTTACATTTTAAGGCTATTATACTATTCTACACATTTTTTCTTTAAACATCATCTTCAAATGATAAATAATGCTATTTTGTGAAAGAATCTATTGTATTGATCGAATATCCTTCACTTTGCGCATTCATTTGTAATAAAATTACGTAGATGACCTCGAAAAAGTTTATTTCGAAAGTCATCGGCGGAACTCAATCAACCCCACATTTTATGCAGAATTTTTTATATCTGTTTTGTTGACTACCCTATACGCCGTACGTCCGCCCCACCGCACTGTCATCTCCAACATACAAAATTTCTTGAATGTTGTTTATATATTTTACACTCCGGTGTATACGTATGTGTAAATGGTGCTTGGAGTTGATTTTTATAGATGTATACAGATATGTAGGTATGCGAACAAGGACAAGCATGTTTTTGAATACTGATGATGTCAACATTTACCATCCGATTCATTGGTTTTGTTCTTGTTTGTTGGTACCTTTGTCCCTATATATATAGCAAAAACATTGCAATAAACTTTCAATCCCTCATCTGTCTACATATAGTTACCTATCTGCTCGTAAAGTGGCCGCGTTTTTAAGTACTCATTCTATTTGAATTGTTAACATAGAGAACAAGAACGAACAACCGCGGAAAGTAGAGTAGTATAGTCGGTGTCAGTGGGAGCTTGAGGTAATTCCGATGAAATAGGATTTACAGTTTCACACCCTCATTGTACACTAAACCGCCATTTTGTTATGCAGTCACTGACTTTTTAGTGAGCTTTTTTTTCTGTAGAACGAGTATATTCGCAACTTAGTATTTCTATGCATTCGCATACAAAATACCATACCTATAGATACGTATATTCATAGTCCTAGTTTCGGGCAGGATAACACTTTTGGCGGATATATCTGGGAATGAACAGAATCCTTAGGCATGCAGGGATGCGACATACACACAAAACCAACAACCACATGCAATAGAGAGACTGCACTTTAGTTCTACTTTCAAGCTCTGGAATTTTTGGGGCGGGTGAAAGGGAGATTCCTTCAGCAGCGTCCTGCTGTGATATTTTGCTCCTCCACAACGAACTGTTGAATGTGCAGTTTTATGGAGCTTCCTTAGGAGCTTGTTTGGAGAGCTGCGATGAGTACGGGGTAAGGGGAGTTGCGAGGCAGGGGGAGGATAACGAACGAAAACGAGAACCGACGCCAGCCAGAGTAGATACGATGGTATAGAACGGATTTATGCAAATTCACAGCCATTGGCAGACAGATTTGTTGCGATTTGTGAATTTTTCAAGGAGTCTTTTTCGCCTCGTCCTTATACTCCTTGTCCTCACATATATTCTAACTCTCTTATTCTTATATAGAGCCATAGATAGAGGTATGTATACATATATGGAGATGTATCTGGCGAGAAACTTTTCGGGAGAAGATTTATGGTTGAATGCCACACAAAACGGAAGTTTTATGTTCTTTCCTATCCGTGTTTCACCTGTGTTTTAGACACACTGATAATGTCAGAGTGAAGATTCTTCTTTTTTTGTATTTTTCTTTTGGTAACTTTCTTTGTTTGAAATATTTTTTTTTTGTCTTCCCATATACTGAAGGTACCTACATACCTACCTATATTTAAAGTGCGAAACAAAGTTTGTGACATAAATGTTTCAAGTTATGCGAGTTTAATTCATTGATGTTGAAGGTTTGACATTTTACAAACATAAATTTGAAATCTATAGATTGAAGTTATATACCTTCCTCAAAATAACTGGGAGAAACCCTGAATAGAATTTTAGTTACCTTAATAAAGTCTGATTATGCTGACGAAGACGAGGTTTCGTCTACATAAAAATATAAAAAAAATAAATTTTTCGGTCTGACTTAAATTTTTGAAAATAAAGTGAAATAAGGCAGAATGTTAACGTTTGAATATAAAAGTCTTTAAACACAAATTTCATGGTGGCCCCGAATGTGGTGAGGGCTGATGGGAAGTCGAAGTCCCTCTATACTGAAATATTTTTTTCCATTCGCTTCTTTTTTCAAAACATCTGACGATAACCTTCTTTCCATTTCATTACTGCCAAAACTCAGCGCAGTGCATTAAAGCAGGACTGGCAATACAGGGCTTTTTTAGACTAAAAGTCTTTCTTTTACTACGAGCCAAGTGGTTCATATAATAATAAATAAATACAAAATAGGTACTATCATAATAGAAAACTATCATGATAGAAAACCATCACGATAGAAAATTATCATGATAGTAGATGGATAGAAAACTATATCACGATAGAAAATCGGGAGCGGTTCAAAATTCTGGGGTCGGAATTCTTTTTTTCTAAATTCTGTTTTTCAAAATTCGGTTTTTTAGTTACTTCATTTGAAATTCAGCTTTTCAAAATTACTGTCATACATTTCAAATAAAGAATTTTAAGTGAGCTCTACTCCATATATTGCGTTTCGCCCAGGTACTACAGATGGGCTCATCAGTTAGATATATGGAGTAGAGCTCACTTAAAATTCTTTATTTGAACTTAATTCATTCGCTCCACTTAAACAGAAGAATATTATTTAAATTTTTTCAAAATCATAATTACTGTCATACATATCAATTTTTTTGGTGTAACAAGTGAAGGATTGGGCATAAGGGCCATTGGGGCCACAGCCCAGGGTGGGGGCGGCAAATTTGAAGATTGTAAGAAAAAAATAAAAAATAAAGAGGACATTTTAAGAAAACTTCTTATAACAAACTTTAATTTTATAACCGACAAACAAACAAATTTACGTCAAAATTGTACCAAAAATATTGACTTTACTTGAAACTTTTTTATTCGAAAAGAACAAACAAAAAATAGAAAACCCACACAAATCAACGTTTTTTAATGTGTTTTTTTTTTTTTTTTGGTTTCTCCACATTGATTATAGTAAAGGATATTGTTAAAATAAAATAAAATAGAATAAAATAAAATAAAATAGAATAAAATAAAATAAAATATAATAAAATAAAATAAAATAAAAAATCTTTGCAATTCTATTGAATTATGCTTTTTGTTTTGTTTTTTTTTTTTAAATTGAACTTTGATCTTAGGACTCTTACAAATTAAGAAGTTTCTTCCAATCCCATGTTTTTTACGATCGGGTTACTAAAATTGATCTTTATTCCAAAGCATCTACAACTATTTTAGCCAAAATTCTTTTCAAACAACAAAACCATCCATCGGAAGACGAGGAGTTTTGATGAAAATTAAATTCAATAACAGCCGAAGAACAATCAAAGACGAGTTTCTTACAAAATCTCTTCAAACCAAACACAAATAACCAAGCAAAGAATAAATTTCAAGTGAACACCTTTTGTAAACTTCAAAAAAATTGTAGTTTGTCACTTTGACATTTGCAATTATTAAAAAAGCCATGCTTGGTTTAATTTTTATACGAACTGTCACAGTTTGAAAGTGTTCAGTTTAACTGTTTTTAAAAATGGAAATATGTAGTATGATTTAAGTTCGTAAAATGAAATAAAAGTTTCTAAGGTTTGGAAAAGCTGTAGTAGATTAGTAAACATTTAGAACTGATATCATGCTTAGCCCTTTACAAAAAGCTGTTTAAAATTTTGTGCCTAAGTTTTTGTTTTATTTAATTTAAGATTTAAAAAGTTACAATTTCTTCAACTTTATCTATTATAATTTAAGATGCCATGCGTTTCGGAATTCGCTTTGATCATGTTGGCTGGCATCATCAACAATACTACTCGTAGCTTTTGCTAATGCTACATAATAAATTGGGTGGTGCAACAGCTCGTGGAGAACCAGGGCCTAGTGACTTACAACTCTCAACCATTCCTGTGTGCGTGTTTGTTGGCAGGAATGGAGGGGACCTACAGTTTTTTGCCGAGTCCAAACGGCTGAATGAGAAGCACTTTTTCATGACAAGTATACTCTTGGAGGATTTGTCAGTTCCTGGCAAGAGGCAGTACCTCGAATAAAACATTTCTGTTTTTAGGTGGTACGGCTGGGACTCGAACCCACGCCTTTGGCATGACAGTCCTTCGCACTAGCTATCATGCCACGAGGTACTACATAGTTCGGTTGTTGAATTATGGCAGTAACATTTATTTCCCAAGCCAATTCTTGAGGAATATATGAAATTAAGTAGATAAACTCAAGTCAGGAACGTACTTTGTCAATTTTATGTTTGAAATAAATGAAAATAAGAACTGATGAATATACATAATCCATAAATTTGAGCTCAATCTGTCGTGTAGTACTTGAGTCTATAGGTCATACACAGACAAACATTCATTTTTATATTATATAGATAAAATTATTTTAATTGAATTTTAAATAATGTTTGTTTATCTACATAATGTACCTTATAACGGAATTCAGCTGTTTTTTTAACATTTGTAGAAGTGTTAAATATTTTTTTAAAATACATGTTCTTCAAAGTGTACATAAACAAAGTTTCAAAAAATCAATTTTTCGCTTTAGAAATATGTAGGTATGTACTAAGTCATGTCAAAAGTTCAGTCACTCCACTCAAACAGAAGAAATTTCATTTCAAATTTTCTTCACATTCAATTATGGAATGTACATATGTATTAAGTTTTCAAAAAAAAATTTGTATATTTTTAAAAAGTCCAAAACACATCTTTTCCTTGTACCTCCTTATGTCCTTTATACATATTCTATAGAAGCTTTTGTTTTCAAGAAAATCTTAAAATAAAAAATGGTTTCATAAGAGGTACCTTTACTTACCTTTTTTTAAAAATGGATATCCTCCCAAAAGCCCTTACCCAATAGTAATTTATTTCATTTTTATTTAGAAAAGCTGTGGAGCCTGTTTTGGGAAAGAAGATATGTAAGGTTTTGAAAAAAAACTGGTACCGTTATTTTCGGTTCTAAAAAAAAATATTTAAAAGGTGTGAAGGAAAAGACCAATAAAGGCTTTGTACCAAGTTTAGAGAAGCTTAGGCTGTAGTCATTGACATAGACAGAATTGCGATATTCAATTTATCGTGTCCCCCTATCGTCGTTATGTCAGGTTTGATGAAAATTGCAAGTTCGATCGAATAACTTGCCATATCCGTCGACTTCCTCTAAGTCAAATTTTCCCGGGATATCAAAATGAGCTCGAGTTGGAGAGAGTTTTGCGAAAATTCGAGTTAGAAATAAGTAAAATTTGTGGGGAGTACAAAAATATAATGAAAAAGTTCGAGTTAGAGGGAGCCGACTGTATGTAGTACCAATATATTACAACCTAGAAACTATTAGGATTAATAATAATAATAATAATATATTGCAACTAAGACACTACTAGGCTTTTAATTAACTAGTTCACTGTGGCGTATACGTACTATTTTTTTTTTTTTTCAAAACTATAAATCAGGAAAAATACTGCAAATAGGAGAGCAATAACCAAATTTGTTAAAGCTAATATTTGGTTTCAAATCGATCAAAAACATCCACATACAAATATGTATATCTATATGTATATGTCGATAAGTCTCCTTCCGAGTATCAGCAAGGTAGTCGAAAAAGTTATCAATAGAGCTCTGTCTAAGTGGGCAGAGGACAATAATAAGAGTGATTTTTTAGCTGGTTTGGTTTTGGCAACACTCGTTTTGACAGCTGACGTGTGTTTAGTACCTTGTGTCACTGTCAAACAGCTTCAGTTTGGTTTGCAATTTAACCATGGATCGTCTTACAAATGAACAACGCTTGCAAATTATTGAATTTTACTATCAAAATTCGTGCTCGGTTCGAAATGTTCATCGCGCGCTGCTTCCATTTTATGGTCGGCATTCTCGACCTTCTGAGCAGTCTATTCGGAAGATTGTGACCAAATTTCGCACCAAATTTACTTTGTTGGACATTAAGCTACCAACACGTTTACGTACTGTGCGTAGTGAAGAAAATATTGCGGCCGTATCAGCTAGTGTGACAGAAGACCGCGAAATGTCGATTCGGCGCCGATCCCAGCAGTTAGGCCTTTGTTACAGCACTACGTGGAAAATTTTGCGGAAGGATTTGGGCGTAAAGCCTTTTAAGATACAGCTAGTGCAAGAACTAAAGCCAGCCGACCTACCACAACGCCGAATTTTTGGTGAATGGGCTCTTGGAAAGCTGGCCGAGGATCCGCTTTTTTATCGAAAAATTGTGTTCAGCGATGAGGCTCATTTTTGGTTGAATGGGTACGTAAATAAGCATAATTGCCGCATTTGGAGTGAAGATCAGCCAGAAGCATTGCAACAGCTACCAATGCATCCCGAAAAAGCCACTGTTTGGTGCGGTTTATGGGCCGGCGGCATTATTGGGCCATATTTCTTCAAAGATGATGCGAATCGCAGCGTTACTGTCAAAGGTGAACGCTACCGAGCGATGATAACAAACTTTTTTTTGCCCGAAATGGAAGTTCTTGACTTGCATGATATGTGGTTTCAACAAGACGGTGCCACAGCCACACAGCACGCGAAACAATGGCGCAATTGCGAGGCGAGTTTGGTGAACAGTTAATTTCACGTTTCGGGCCGGTCAATTGGCCGCCTAGATCGTGCGATTTGACACCATTAGATTATTTTTTGTGGGGGTATGTCAAGGCTAATGTCTATAGGGACAAGCCCGCTTCGATTGACGCACTGGAAGCCAACATCCATGCATTCATTCGTGAGATACCGGCCTATATGTGTGAAAGAGTATGCCAAAATTGGACTGAGCGGATGGGCTACCTGAGACGCAGCCGCGGTCAACATTTGCATGAAATTATCTTTAAACATTAAATTGCAAGGTTCAAACTATCGATTCAAATAAATATTTCATTCATTTTTTAGAATTTTTTGTGTTTTTTTTAAAGTTCTAAACCTCTTAAAAAATCACCCGTTATCATACCGGATAATCAGATCGGTTTTAAGGCGGGACATGACACCATTCATGCCGCGTCTAAACTCGTTTCTGATGTCCAATGGAACAAATCTAAAAAGCAGTGTACGGGTGCCTGTCTGGTTGATTTGGAGAAGGCCTTCGACACCGTATGGCTAGAGGGTCTTTATCTAAAGCTGACCAGACTTGGCATTAGTAAACCACTATTATATATGCTTTATGATATGCTCAATTGTAGAAAGTTTGTTGTCAAGAGTGGCAATGTGACTTCTGCCACAACCTTTAATATTAAAAATGGTCTTCAGCAGGGAGCGGTCAACTCGCCGATTCTATTCAGCATTTACACCAGCGATCTGATAAGTAGTCTAACTCAGGCAATTGCGTATGCCGACGATCTAATTGCGTACAGAACAGCTCCAAAAGTCGAGGTCATCAGAATTCTTTTGCAGCGTGACTTCGAGAAGATTCAGCGATATTGCGATGACTGGAAGTTGAAAATCAACTTTCAGAAATCAGAAAATATCTTGTTTAGGACTCCGTTGCGTGGAGCCACAAGGGATACGAGAAAGAACTGGCGTAAGCTGGTGATCGTAGGGCCAAATGGACAGCCACGGGCGAGTAAAAGTGTAGTAAAGTACCTTGGCATTTGGATGGATCAGTATTTATATTTCGACAGACATATAAATGCTGATCTGTCCAGGGCTAGGGGAGCTTTTGCCCTGACGAAACGGTTGTTTTATAGCAGCCGGCTTGACAGCAGGGTGAAGGTGATTTGCTACATGGCCCTCATACGGCCGATGATTGCCTATGGGTGCCCAGTTTGGTTCAACGTTGCCCCATCTCAAATGGAAAAGATTCGGGTGTTTGAGAGGCAGTGTCTTAGACGCTGCCTTGGATTACACAGAACACCAGAGTCGGAGTACAAACATTATTATTCCAACCTGGTTCTATACAACGTCGCCAACATAAACAGGATAGATAATTTCTTGCTGAAGCTTATTCGGGGTCACATTGCGAGAGCAATGTCCTCGACCAACAGCTTAATTTTTGGGGCTTATTACGAGGAGTGTGCGTTTAAGCGGCTTTATTCCGCCCGATGCATTCCTCTATTTAGACAGTCGAGGGCTGATCCGGGATAGAGTGGCGGTTCCGCTAATCTACCACGTCGGCCGTAGAACAGTGGATCGGCGGCTCCTTTACAGTCGAGACGTCCTCGCACAAGACGGAGCCGAGCACCTTCGGTTCAGTAGGACTGTGTCCGATCGGGACCGAAGAGATAGGGTAAAGCAGGAGAACCAGTTCTGGTGGTTGAAACCTGAACACGATAGTACGGGGTAGTTAGACTTTTGCTGGGAAATAATTCAAACATGCAGTTTGACTTTGATATTCGAAAGGGTATTAGTACACGAGCCGAAAACCACATTTTTCACAATTGCACCTAGAGTCATTTGGCCGCCATTTTGTTTTTAACGGCTTTTTTTGTTATCAGACGTAACTCACGTATTTTTGACGCTACGAAAATAAATTGTGAGACAAACTTGTAGAAAATTTAATTGTCTACAAAATATGTTAAGTAACTTTTTTCGATAAGTGCTTTTTTTAAAAAGTTATACTGCATTTTCTAAAAAAAAGTAAGGGTTGATTTTGGTAAATTCATCATATCTTATTTTTTTGTTCTAAAAAAAAAAAAAAAATCGAAATAAAAGTTATAGTCCCTTCAATTATCTATATTTTTTGCCTTACAGTTTTGTTATACGGCTTACGGTTCTCGCCCTGTAGCGCATATTAATAGTAGAGAACTGTATAGAATCATATATTTTTAACTACTTGACTTCTGCTGGTAAATAGAAACCTCGAGGTTCGAAAGCAAATTAGTACTCGAGCCGAAAACATAATTCTTCACAACTGCCCGTAGAGTCATTTAGCCACCATTTTGTTTTAAAGGTTTTTTATATCTTCGCAAGTAACTCACTTTTTATTTATGCCAGACAAAAAAGTTGTACAGCAAACTTGTAGAACATTCAATTTCCAACAAAATTTTTCTTGTAACTTTTTTCGATAAGTACTTTTTTAAAATTGTACTGCATTTTGTTAAAAAAAGGGTTTCTTTTCAATTTATGGTAGAAGTTAGAAATTAACCCCTAGAAATAAATGGGTTACAACCTTTCTCGATGACTTCATTTTATTAAAAAAAGATAGAAGTTCAGTATGTTACATTTCAGGTTAGATATGACATAAAAATATGACAATGATAACAAAAGCTTAGTTTTAAGTGGTATACATTATTTTGAACAGGGATGTTGTGTTTTATTCAACAATTTATCATAAAAAAAATGTCGAAATTAAAGTTGTAGGTAGACCTTTCAATTATTTATATTTTTTGCCTCAATATTTTTTTCTTATGCGGCATACTTCTGTAGCGCATATATGTACATATATTCAAGAAATCCGTACAGCAATGGATGTATTATTTTTGTAAAACAAAAACGAGCGAACAACAAAGAAATAGAATCCGTTTTCTTCCAAACAGGCCAAACAGTTAAGCGAAAAAAGATATCTGTGAAAATTTGGGCTCTTAAAAATCATTTTTAGACATGCCTCATCGCAGATTTTGGTTTTCCATACGATTTGTATGGGAGAAAACTCCTGTTTGTATTTGGAATTTTATAACTTTATGCATAATAACAAGTATTTAAACTAACTACTTACGTTTTTCTTATAGAAAATTGAACTTTCTACACAAATGGTCTTAATATGTTTTATCGTAAATACAGCCGTTTTGAAGTTACACCCATTTAAACCCAGTCGATAAAATTATCTTACATTTATCTAACATTAAATTTGCATTATTTTAGAAATTTAAGATATTAATTTGGGAATTTCTATGTAATTTCCCACAAAAATTCTGAAGTCATTTCTCGATTAGAGTGCGATATTAGTTAATTTTACAATTCGGAAATATAGTTAAACTATACGCAAATAATTTAAACTATTAACAAATCATATCATAAGGCAGGTATACCGCATATGAAAAAAATATTGAGGCAAAATATATAGATAATTGAAAGATCTACCTACAACTTTTATTTCGACATTTATTTTTTTATAAAAAATAAATTGAAAAGAAACCCTTTTTTTAACAAAATGCAGTACAATTTTAAAAAAGTACTTATCGAAAAAAGTTACAAGAAAAATTTTGTTGGAAATTGAATGTTCTACAAGTTTGCTGTACAACTTTTTTGTCTGGCATAAATAAAAAGTGAGTTACTTGCGAAGATATAAAAAACCTTAAAAACAAAATGGTGGCTAAATGACTCTACGGGCAGTTGTGAAGAATTATGTTTTCGGCTCGAGTACTAATTTGCTTTCGAACCTCGAGGTTTCTATTTACCAGCAGAAGTCAAGTAGTTAAAAATATATGATTCTATACAGTTCTCTACTATTAATATGCGCTACAGGGCGAGAACCGTAAGCCGTATAACAAAACTGTAAGGGCAAAAAATATAGATAATTGAAGGGACTATAACTTTTATTTCGATTTTTTTTTTTTTTTTTAGAACAAAAAAATAAGATATGATGAATTTACCAAAATCAACCCTTACTTTTTTTTAGAAAATGCAGTATAACTTTTTAAAAAAAGCACTTATCGAAAAAAGTTACTTAACATATTTTGTAGACAATTAAATTTTCTACAAGTTTGTCTCACAATTTTTTTTCGTAGCGTCAAAAATACGTGAGTTACGTGTGATAACAAAAAAAGCCGTTAAAAACAAAATGGCGGCCAAATGACTCTAGGTGCAATTGTGAAAAATGTGGTTTTCGGCTCGTGTACTAATACCCTTTCGAATATCAAAGTCAAACTGCATGTTTGAATTATTTCTCAGAGCTCCATATAATGAAATCTAATTACCCCGTACTACGAATTTTCTTCGGATATTTAAAAGTTGACTGCATTTTTCTATGCCATGGCCGACTTACATAGGTTTAGGTATTTAGTTTTAAGCAGGGACAGTCAGGGTGGCACCAAAAAAAAAAAAAAAAAAAAAAAACCGAAAATGCTTGCTGTGGCTGTTCTAGTTTGTAAGTAGTTTATAAGTAGTTTGTAGGTAGCTTAAAGTAGTTTTATAGTAGTTTTAATTAGTTTTAATCAGTTTTAGTTAGTTTTAATTAGTTTTAATTAGTTTTAATTTAGTTTTAATTAGTTTGTAAGTTTTATAAAAACAAAAAAATAAAGTCATAGATACCGAGTTTTTTATAAATTCTTCTCGGTGAAAAATAAAACCGAAATGAATTCTAGTTTTAAGATAGTTCGTAGGCCGAAAGGCATTAGCATTAAGTTATTAGTTTAACTTAGAGCGCCCGAATGGGGCCAGTAAGTTAGTTGTATGATATTGATAAGTAGGCTAGTTTTTATGAATTTTTGTCTAGCTTTAAGATAGTTTTAAGATGAATGAAAAATAAAAATGAATTTACAAAAAAAAAAAAAAAAATCTATATGTATACATATTAGGGTGGCGCATATTTTTTAAATTTTTGAATTTCTTTCGTCACTTTCGAGATTCATAAATTTTAAAAATAAGCGCCACCCTAATACAAATTATGTTTGTATGTTGCCAAAATGGTGCTGATAAATGTAAATTGTTGAAATGTTACTCAAAAATCTAAAACTAAGGCTTAAATCATTTTCATACGTTTGACTATGACGAAAAACAAGACAGAGTTTGAAAATTTTTTGAAAATAAGGGTAAACTCATAGTCTTCAATAAGCCGTGTGGCACGCAGGTTGTGAATAAGAAAAGTTTACTAAGACCAACTTAAAGAAAAATTGAAAAAACAGATTTATAATTTTTTTAATAAATTGGGCACATCTTGTTTTGGAGCAAAGAAGGGATCAGGACATGACGAAATAAATTAAAGAAGAAACTCAATGCTCTTATATTACATGTTCAAATAGTCTATTTTATTCAAAACTCATGGATACATACATATATACTCATTCAAACACTGACATTTTTCTTATAATTTTCAGCAGTTTTCACCTGAAAGCCTCTTTTTCGATACTACATGGTTAATTTCACATTATTCACAATATTACAACTCAAAATTTTTATTGAATATTACATAACAATTACAGAAATTTTTAAAAAGTATTTAAACTCTCAGTTTCAATTGCCGGCTGTGTTAAAATTCTTCCAGGCCTACAGACTAAACGGCTAAGTTGGTTGGATGCAATTGATTTAGCAAAATAACACTAATACTCGGGCAAAAAAAAGTCTCACTTTTGAATAGAGGAAGACATATCGTTACAGTAGGGGAACGTAAGCGGAACAGGACCACAATCAACTTGACATTTGATTGAATTTTATTGATTCCAAATGCAAACGTGTTTGATCTTAAAACTTTAAAATGAAATTTTTCCTTAAAACAAATAGAAATAATAATTCTTATTTTAAAATTTAAAACCAAACACATACTAAAATATTCAAGCTATCATTATTTTCACTCATTTCGTTTCTCAGATGTGTTACATAGTCACCAAACACACATCGGTGTAATATAATAAAATCCTCACATTCTGAAAGCATAATCACTCCATAACAAGGATATTAACAAAAGATTTAAAAAAAAATGCCAATTCATATTTCAACAAAAACCTACACATTATCAACCAAAACAGTCCCCAAGTCTCCCTTTAGAAAAAAAAATAAAAACCGCAAGCCATAAGTATTGCTGTCTCCTGCAATATAGCACATCATAACCATTACTAACATCTATAGATACACGAATGAACAACAATAACAAGACCACAAAAAGGACTCAATATGGGGATGGGGTCCCCCCATTAAAGCAAGCGTGAGAGAGAGAGAGAGTAAGAGAGAATTGTAAAATAATGGTGGCAATGGCAACAACTCGCGCAAAAACCTCATCCATCATAACACAATAAAAACTTGATTTACGATGCAAAATGGTGGCCGATTCTCTTCATGGCAAACGAGAAAGCTTATCAAAAGCTTGTTTAACCAAAAATCACAGCAATCTGTGAACCAGGGGATACAATGAGACTTTATGTTTTTTTTCTTCTACATGTTAAACGGGAAACATATGCGTAGACAAATAATAATGAGTAACCTACCGAGTATAGAAAGGATACGTTTTGTGGTGTGTGAGAGGATGGGTGGATATGTGGGGTTGCCAATTAGGGCATACAAAGGATATTGTGCGTTCGGCCATTTTGTTATGATATCGAAGTTCAAACAGACACCGGATATAGAGGGAAGAGGCTATAGGGATAGGGATGCTTTCAAGATATGATATTATGAAATTGTATAGTTTGTATCGATAGGTAGGTAGGTATAGCTCTACAACCACGCACTCCTAAGGAGCCAATTTCATAATCTCAATTACCGAAGGGAATGCATCCCCTAGAGATGTCCTTTGTTGTTAAAGTTTCATAATCATCCCTTGATCTTCCCTCTCTTTTGCTTTAACTTTTGAATAAATAACACAGTCTCCCCTTCGTTAATTTTGTGAAAGGGGTTGGGGTTTGGGGGAAAAAGGAGAAGTTGTTTTTTTTTATTTTGTTTGTTTGTTTGGACATTTGCGCATGACACATAATGTTGCCTGGCAACAATGTTTCATACAAATATCCATTATAACAGTATAACGGTATTAAGTCCACTTGAGGAACTTCACTCGCACCTCGAACATCTCCCAATCATAGTCGAAGCTACAGCCATGTTGACATCGGCGGCATCAGAGTGTCCTTTTTGTTTTGGCCTGATGGTGTAAATCAGAGACATGTAACTGAGATTCCACCGTTATATTGCTCGACATTTTATATCCCGCGATGATTGCAGCAACCACTGTGATCAACAACTTTGTACAGAACTTCGGAGTCTTGTTTTTTTTTTTTTGTTTCGTTGACAATGGTGTCGGTGGGTGACGACGTGGTGGCTTTGTTTTTGTTTATCTGTTCATTACAGGATTTTTATTATTTTTTTTTTTGTTCTCGATTCTTTGAATATACAAAGCTCTGTTGGTAGGTATGGATATATCCTGTGTTGTTGCTTCTTTTTGTTTACGTTACGTGGAGAATGGATGATTATTTGGAAGTGGGGGAGTTAGGTATCTATACCTTACTATCGGCACACAGAATTTAAATTACAAAAGGGGGCCATTCGGCTTTCGCTATACCAACCCAACCTGCAATCGATCGGGGATGAGTTCTATTTTACCTGATTACTTATCGGTATACATTGAAGAGTGTTGGGTTGGATATTATACTGTGCGCTATGCGTATGTATTGTAAGTAAAACTACCTATCTGTGTGAAGGGAATAATGCGGTGGTGGTGTATATGTTTGTTTTCATATATAGAGAGCAGAGGGCATCAGAGAAGGGTAGATTTCGGGGTATACCTAGAGTTGGGTCGAACTAGATTAATTTCCATTTTGTTCGAGCTTTGCGTGTCGGATCATTGAATAAATATTAAATTAATCTGTGTTTTTGTTTCAATTTGTTTCGATTATGCGTTTGGCAAATGAGAGAGGATGTGCGGTGGTGGTACACAGACACAATGTAGGTATGTAGTACCTATACTTTTTAATATAAAGGCTAATATCTATAGCACAGTGTACGTACATACCTATAAATATCGATATGATGTACCTACCTACCTTGATGCAAATTTCCCCATATTTTTTTTAAATAATTAAAATTGCGCAACAAATGCTTCAAATTTTTAAAATCCATTGATTTATGATTTTAGTATAGGTAGGTATATCTATATGTATATTGTGTATCTATAAGTACATACATTCAACATGTTATGTATGTATATATTTATGTACAGGAAAAGGATTTGTATTTAAATTTAGGCAAGAAATAATTATCATAATCTGTTTTAGGAGAGAGGTAGTTAGGTATAAATTAGGTATTTATTCAAATTAGACAGATATGTACAAAAAAAAAAACATTCTGTTGATGCAATCACGAAAGAACTTTAAAAAAAGGTATTTAAGATAACTAGGAAAAAACCAACTTGAAACCGTTTATAAGAAAATATAAAATTTCACTATTCGAAGATTTTTCTGACCCGAATACATACTTGAAAAAAAACCAAAATGATACGTAGGTGAAAAGCATGAACAATTGATAAAAAGTTCAAATGAAGTTCCATTGCTTCAAGGTAACGCTGGCTAGTCAGAATGCCTAAACGAGATGCGCAGGTCTTCAGAATCGAAAATCCAAAATTCAATAAATTTCCTCAAAAACAACAAAGCAACTGGACTTGATGGAATACCAGCTGAATTCCCCGTAACAACGGCTTTAGTATTCTACATCCGTTGATACACTTTATTTTTTGGGAAAACGAAAACTATCCCAAGGATTGGAAAGATGGTGTGATTGCTAAGCTGCCAAAGAAAAGTGACTTTAAGAACTGCAACAATTAGCGCGGTATCACCGTTTTGTCCGTTTTACCAAAACTAATGGTATCCATCATTCTCGAGGCGATACAGGATAGAATCGAGCCTACACTCAAGAGGCATCAAGCTGGTATTATATAACATAACAACACCGTCGTCCTTGAACAGCCGATGGAACTTCAATCACCGTCTTACCTCATGTTCGTAGATTTGAGAAGGCCTTTGACTGAGTCAACCGTGAATGTATATGGAGATCGTTGCTTGGTAGAAGGACTCCCCCAAAAATATTGCCATTATAAGAGAGTCCTACAACAAAGCAAGGTATTTTGTTTGCCACAATGGGCAGCTATCCGACTCTTTCGAAGTGCGACAGGGTGCAGGGTGTGAGGATGTTCTATCGCCAATAATTGTATTTCTACTGGCGACACACGATGTTTTGACGACCAGCCAGCGTTGGAGCAGCGGAGAGACAGGGTATTTAATGGCGACCGTTTGAAGGGCCTGGACGGGATGTGTCAAGCACTCAAGTTGAAATGGGAGTCAAGTGGTCTTAAAATAAATAGCAAAATGACAAAAATATTGCTCACAGGCTGCTCAACACATCAGCGTAATTTTGTGCAGGAGACGCCAGTTGATAATTTAACTACCTTGGAAGTATTGTTTCATCAAAAGGTGGTACTGATCTGGACGTTCAAAGTAGAATAAATAAAACTCGCACAGCCTTTGGTTTTCTGTTCCATATTTGGAAATCCAGTTAATCTCCATACGCACTAAGTTGAGATTAGTCGAATTTCCTGTCAAATCCATGCTGTTTATGCTTGTGGGACCTTGAAAGTCACGACAGCCATCTCGAGAAAATTGCAGGCTTCTTGTGAATCTCTGTCCGTATGCCACAAATTATATCAAACGAGTAATTGTGGCGCAGGACAAGTCAAGAGCAGCTAGACGTTGACACAAGAAAGCGCAAATGACAATGGATTGATCACACACTGAGGAAACCAAACGTTGAAATTGCACAGCAATCCTTTGAATGAAATCCTCAGGGTGCATGGCAGCCAGTGGCGTAGCTAGGATATTTTCCGCCCGGGGCAAAACAATAATTTGCCGCCCTTCGGTCTAACAATACCAAAAAAAAAATTCATATCATCGGTCTTAAAGTTGCAGACAAAATTTTGATTAAAATATATTTTTTTATAAATGCAAGGAATTACACGCCACTTTGCCGCAATATCTGCTGACTGAATTTTTTTTGTTTCTGACCTACTGGGATTTAACTTTAAACCGACTGTATATAATAAAGGCACATGATACTTCAATTTTTTTTAATTTTTGCTTTCGTCAAAAATAGCGAAGTTCATATGTAATTGTTCATTAGACGTATCTCACCAAATAAAATCTCTGAGAGATCAGAGATTTTTAAAGAGGGACAAAAAATCTCACCTGAGCACTTAGATTTTCTTCAGAGATTACTGAGACGAAAATTTTTTGGATTAATTTCTGTTCATTTGACAGCCAAAATGCAATTTCTCGGTGATGTGCAAATACGAAATCGATACAAAAATATAAAATAAAGGTTGAATGTTGATAAAAAGTAAAAATAAATTGATCTTAGTATTATTTTTCATTCATTTCATAAAGTTTTGTGCTTTAACATTCAAATATTTAAAGCAAAGTTAAAATTTTGTTCCCATAATTTCAGTACCATTGAACTGAGAATCTTACTTACTTACTTACTTATCCGGCTCCCGATCCATGAAGGGTCTCTGCCTGAGATATTGCGGTCTTCCATCGGTTGCGGTCCCTCGCACGCTCCCTCCAGTCGTCGAGACCAAGCGCTCTTGCGTCTGTGACCGCCTGGTCCCTATAGCGGAGGTTCGGTCTTCCTGGTCGTCTCGAACCTGGGGGCTGGGATTCGAAGATTTTCTTGGCTGGAGCGTTGTTGTCCATTCGCTCAATGTGGCCGAGCCAGTGTAGTCGACGTGTTTTGGCTCTTTGGACTACATCCACATCTTGGTACAGCTCGTACAGTTCACGATTGAATCTTCTCCTCCAATCGCCCTCTTCGCATATAGGACCAAATATCCGCCGAAGAATTTTTCTCTCGAAAGTGCCCAGTATCAATTCCCCTCTTTTACTTATCGTCCAGCACTCGGCGCCGTAGAGTAGAACTGGTAAAATTAGCGTTTTGTATAGCGTGCACTTTGTCTTTCGGGAAAGGAGTTTTGAACCCATTTGTTTGGCCAAACCGAAGTAGCAGCGGTTCGCTAGGGTAATTCTTCGTCGGATTTCCACTAAGGTGTCGTTCGTGGAATTGATGTTTGTTCCGAGGTAGGTGAACTCCTTGACTACCTCGAAATTACTGCTACCAACAGTGACGTTTTGTCCTAGGCGATGGACAGATGAGGCTTTGTTTGTTGATAGCATATACTTTGTTTTGTCCTCATTCACTTCAAGACCAACGCGTTTCGCCTGTTCATCAATAGCTGTGAATGCTTCAAGTACAGCTCTTTTGGAGCGGCCGATGATGTCGATGTCGTCCGCATAGCCAAGCAGTTGAGAAGACCTGTTGAAGATAGTGCCTTCCATATTAACACCACTCTTGCGCACTATCTGCTCCAGGACTAAGTTGAAGAAATCACATGATAGCGCATCTCCTTGTCTGAACCCTGTACACGTCTGGAATAACTCGGATGAGCTGTTACCCATTTGCACGTTGCACCGCGTATTTTGTAACGTCATGCGGCATAGCTGGATCAGTTTTTTCGGGATCCCGAGTTCCGACATCGCCAATAGAAGCTCTTGGCGACTTATGCTATCATATGCGGCTTTAAAGTCGATGAATAGGTGGTGGGTCTCGACTTGAAATTCGTTGGTCTTTTCCAGGATTTGCCTCAATGTGAAGATTTGGTCTATCGTTGATCTGCCTGGCCTGAAGCCACACTGGTACGTGCCGATCATAGTGTTGCAGAAAGGTTTTAGACGCTCACATAGTACGTTGGATAGGATCTTGTATGCAACATTAAGCAGGGATATGCCTCTGTAGTTCTTGCAGGACATAGGATCGCCTTTTTTGTAGATTGGGCATATGGAGCTATTTGACCAGTCGTCGGGCATACTTTCCTCCTCCCAAACTTGGTTGATGAGCTGGTGCATGCACCCTACCAGGACATCTCCTCCATACTTAAAGAGTTCCGCAGGTAGGCCATCCGAGCCGGCGGATTTGTTGTTCTTAAGCTTGTGGATGGCTTTCTTAACCTCTTCAGTACTGGGCGCTGGGACTGGATCTTCATTGACTGGTCTTATGCTTCTTTGTTCCTCTATTGCCTCCTCTACATTATGCCCATTAAGCAGCTGCTGGAAATGCTGCTTAAACACGTCTACAATTCCCTGTGCTTCGGTGACTAGGTTTCCTTCGCTGTTTCGAAGAGCTTGCGTGCCAGTCCTATAACCAGATGCCAGTTGCTTGGCTGTTTTGTAGAACCGGCGGGTGTTGGTGGCGGTGCTAGACTCTTCGAGATACTTGAGCTGAGAGGCTGCGGATGCTCTTTTCTTTCTACGCAGGGTTTTTTTCTCTTTCCTTCTCTTTTCACGGTACTCCTCTCTTGCTGCTCTTGTTTTCCGTTGCAGCATTTGCATTCGTGCATTTTCCGTCTCCTGCTTCAATACCGCGCATTCATCGTCATACCACGGGTTCTTTTTTCTGGGTGGTTGATAGCCTATGGTGGTCTCGGCTGTCTCCTTAATGATGTCGCGATATTGGTTCCACTGGTTGTTGACGCTTGTGGCTGGGTTTACGGCAGAGAGTTTCCCGGTCAATTGCTCACTGTAGTCTTTGGCTTTCTCAGATGTGCTAAGGCATGCAATGTTGAATTTCTTCCTTTGGGCGGTCTTCGTTTTCTTTTCGTTGGACAGTCGGGCTCTGAACTTTGTCACAACAAGAAAGTGGTCAGAGTCCACGTTTGCGCCTCGGAAAGTTCGCACGTCCAAGATGTTCGATGCATACCTTGCGCCAATTAGCACGTGGTCGATTTGGTTGGCGGTTCGACCATCTGGAGATCGCCAGGTTGCTGTGTGTATCCTTCGCCTGGGGAACCTAGTGCTACTTATCACCGTATTACGAGCTGCAGCAAAGTCGATTAGTCGGAAGCCGTTATCTGTTGTCGTTTCGTGGAGGCTGTGCTTTCCAACTAATCCGCCAAAGATGTTTTCCTTTCCGACTTTAGCATTGAAGTCTCCGAGCACGACTTTGACATCGTACTCCGGACAGGCTCCGTAGGCTCCGTCCAGGAGGTCGTAAAACTCCTCCTTGTTAGACTCCTCAGCTTCATCGGTAGGGGCGTGTGCACATATTAGGCTGATGTTTTGGAAGGTAGCTTTGATGCGGATCACAGCCAGGCGATCACTAATCGGCTTAAAATCGATGACTTTCGATCTGAGTCGATTTCCCACGACGAATCCGCATCCTAACATGTGCAGTCTTTGATGGCAGCTGTAATAAATGTCGCAATCTTTTCTTTTCGTTATACCTGATCCTATCCATCGTATCTCCTGGATCGCGGTAATATCTGCTTTGTACCGCGAGAGGACAGATTCAAGTTTTTGAGTAGCACCTGGTGTATAGAGTGTCCTTACATTCCAGGTGCATACTCGTAGGTCATAGTCCATTTTCATTCCGGGTCTGGTTGCCATTTGAGGGGGGTCGTTATCCGAGGCTTCTCGCGTCTCTCTCATAACAATTGGCTTTTTTACTGTGGTCGGGTCGTTAGCCCAACGCACTAACCTCCAATCTGTAGGGCCATGGGTTTAATGTTGCAATTCTTTCCTTGGTCAACATTCGCACTTACAAGTTTAGCAAGTCAAGGCATAAAGCCAAGACCAGTATCCGGCGGCTACCAAACGTGGAGGTATTGTAAGCACTTGATGTGTAGGAAAAGATACAGCTCGAGGCCCCCAGTTCCTACAACATCCAACCACTGAGAATCTAGTTCCACCAAAAACATTTCGCCTACGTCAACTTGATATTGAGCGCTCGGTGAGATTGTAGATACTTGGTGCGACACGCCTAATTGCTTCATCAGTAGGTGCTCGACAGCAAAACTGAGAAATTGCATACTGTTCATATTTCTCAGATCTAATTATCATGAACCCTGAAAGGGCCACGGCTAAGTCACTACTGAGTGTCTGACTACAGAGCAGACCTGTAAACTTTCAAGTACAAGTACCAGTCAAGTACCAAGTACCTTGTACTTGTACTTGTACTTGAAAAAACCAAGTACAATGTACTTGGTACTTGAAAAACACCAAGTACAAGTACTTATTCAAGTACTTTGTTTCAAGTACATGTACTTGGTACTGTTATACTGTCAAGTACATTTTCAAGTACTTTTCAAGTACAAGTCCATTTCAAATACCTACTTTTCAAGTACAAGTCCTTTTCAAGTACTCTTCAAGAACAAGTCCAATTCAAGTACATTTCAAGTACCAGTCCATTTCAAGTACTTTTCAAGTACAAATACATCCCCCTATTTCATAGAAATAAAGAGCACGTCCATTTCCATTACGACCTTGAAATTTGACGGAATGGTAGGGCTTTTAATGAATGCAAAGGAAAATTATTAAAATTTGAGATTTTGGATTGAGGAGGCGTGGCATCCACCCACATTATCAGAATTGTTATTAATTATTGAATGGAGCACTTGCCATAATTTAAGGACGATGAAATTCGGTATAACGGTAGTTCAAAAAAATTAAAATTTGAAATTTGATATTTTCCGTTCATGGGCGTGGCAGCCACCCACTTTCTAAGAATCTATGGATCATATCGAGATTTAATCAGGGAATGATAAAATATATTTGAATAAACATGAGGGCTTTTGTGCATTGAAAAATTGAACATTTATATTCAAAGGATGTGAAATCCACCCATCAGCGTACGGAAATGCTCACTCATGAGCTGCTCATGTGTGAGCAAAACAAAATGCTCAGTTATGATAGGATTTTGTTCCTGAGTAATTAGCTGTAAGCATTTTTATTTTTGCTTGAATTTTGAAAAGTTTCGGAAGTTCGTTGTTCCTTGAGCGATTGCAATTAAATTGCCGTAGGTGAAAGCTGAAACAGAACTAAAAAACAAAAAAAAAAAAAAATTCAACAGGGTGTTCCAAAAATGTGTTAACCTTGTTGAGTGATTGCAATGAAATTGACACAGATGAAAGCTGAAATTGAATGAAAAAAAAACAAATATTTTCAACAGGGTGTTCCAAAAATGTGTTAGCTTTGTTGTTCGGTTTTATCGCCCATGTACGTTGTTCATTGTTGCAAGTACGCGGAACTAGAGGTGTGTCGTCAAACGTTCATTTTAAAAGATTCAATCGTTCATATACCGTTCAGTTCAATGATTAGTTCTTTTCAATCGTTAACTTTTTCAATTATTTTGGTGTGTGTTTAATAATTTTGTATGCGTATAAAATGGGAGAGTTTCGTTCCTTTCCAATCGTTCATTTCTTCAATCATTTGGGTTACGAATGAAATGGGAAAAAAATTTCGTTATTTTCAAACGTTTTTTAAACATTCCCGTGATTTAATGTTTTAAACGACTATTAGAAATTATACCCTTCTATTTGCACACCGTCTTTGATCACTCTACTCTTTTCTTTTTTCATAATTTTGAACGAGATTGAAAAATGATTGTATCTCTAACTGAACTTGTGATTGCAATCAATCAATCTTTTTGGTATACGAGTCAAAAAGAACGAATCAATCGATTGACACAGCTCTACGTGGAACAACGAAATTGTAAACGATAACAACGAACACAAAAAAAAAAAAAAAAATAAATAAATTGAAAGCTTTTTTGAATGTTGTTTTCTGTTGTATTTAAAAAAATGATAGGTAGGTATGCCACTTTTGAACATTAATTTAAACCTATACATTTAAAATATATTGCTTTGTTTTCAATGTTTTTTTAATCCAAAAATATTTTTTTTTAATTGTTTTTCTGTTAGATACACCACAACTTCCCCCCTCTCCCCACAAAAAAACACCCTTCTAGACGGAGAGCCAGCGCCAAAAAATGCTCTGAATTTATTAAAGCTGATATTTGGCCTGTTGGTTAGAGAGGTTGTGTACACCCACATACTGCGGTCAGTCAAGCGAACTGTAGAACAGGCGTCTTAAATATGTAATCAAACTTGTATCACCACGATGGTGGTGCAATGAATTTATTAAGGCTGAAAATTGGTATATAGGTAACATATTACGTATAAATAACAGTACCGCCGGTCAGTCAGTCCATCGTTAGAACAGGGCTGGTCAGTCAGCGCTTATGTGTCAACAAATGGCATGAGTACGATAACTCAGGAGACAAAAAATAATAATGGAGCTTTGTAGAACATCTAGAAACAAGCACTTTTTACTTTGGGAGGGGGGTCTATCTCCCCCCATTTGGGTGGGAGAGGCAATTTTCCAAAAAAAAAAACACTTAAAATGGAAAAAATATTTAAAAATAACGGTAATAGCTACGATTAAGTATTATACGTTTTTTCAAAGCTAGAAGTCTCTTCTATTACCTTGTTTTTAAATCAAGAAATTTCTATGAATAGTTTTTGAACAAAACTAATTTCAAACTCAAAAGTATGGAAAAAAAATGAAAAAAATACGTTTTATTGTATTTATTCCAAACTGTGGGACTACATACTAAACTTTTTTTCTCGCTATCTCGGGAAAAGTACCTTTTGTTTTTTCTTAATTTCTCAAAAACTAAAAAAGGTTTTTACATTTGGTTTTCGGTAATGGACTAAAAAATAATGAGGGCATTGAATATTGAACACAAAAAATGCCCTTAATTACGTAAAATTTTGAAAAATATCGACTTCAGAAAAAAAAATTACAATTTTTTTTTTAAATTTTGACTTTGAAATTTAATTTCTCAAAAACTATTCGCTTAAACAACTTGATTTAAAAACCAAATACAAGAATGGAGTATTAACTTTCAAAAAAATTATAGCAAATTATTAAATGTGTTTCCGTTGATTTTTAATGTTTTTTTTTTGCATTTGAAGTCAATGTTTCTCAGAAACTGCCCCTCCCTGCCTCAGGGAGGGGAGATACAACTTTCCCCCTATACAATTTTTTTCTTAGAATAACCCAAAGAACCACCCCCTGAAATACTTCCACTCAGGTCCGGAACACCCTGTATACCTACCAATGACAAAAAAATAATATAAAATAATTCAATTAATAGAAATAACATTGTTGCTTGTATAATGTACATTGTAGAGTTACCTATGCTTAAGGCATTTCATATTTTACCTAAAAGTCAGTGCAGTTATTATGATTTGATTTTATGGAATAGAACTTTATATAAAGATGACAGCAAAATTATTGAACATTTTTTTTAAAGAGAACAAAATATTAATGTAGGCACGAGTGCAGATTTAATCTGCGTTGCAGATTTTCGAATTTCAAAAGTCTGTGGATGGGATGAAAATCTGCAAAATGCAGATAAATCTGCACTAATGGCAACGCTGGTTCTCATATCTCCGTCCTTATCCTTAGAAAAAGCAGTAGAATAATATATAAACATGATCTCTCACACAGAAGTCAAAACAACTCTCTTTTTATTTTCTTCTTATGTAATTTACTGCGACAAAAAATAATTGAGCAAGCAAATCTAAAAAATTCCAGTCTCGTCTGGTAGGCGCCAATGTCAACAACTTTCTTGAGCAACTTGAGCATTTGTATGTAAATTTATCTCAAAGAAAAAAAAGTCCACAGATAAAAATTAAAAAAAAGTAGGTTTGGTAATTTTCAATTTTCTCGAAAACAAGTAGACTTAAAACCGTCTAGTTTTCAGTATTGGATGGAATACTAATAAGAGCAAAATATAGCGAGAAAAAAAGTTTAGTATGTAGTCCCACAGTTTGGAATAAATACAATAAAACGTAATTTTTTTCATTTTTTTCCATACTTTTGAGTTTGAAATTAGTTTTTTCAAAAACTATTCATAGAAATTTCTTGATTTAAAAACAAGGTAATAGAAGAAACTTCTAGCTTTGAAAAAACGTATAATACTTAATCGTAGCTATTACCGTTATTTTTAAATATTTTTTCCATTTTAAGTGTTTTTTTTTTTGGAAAATTGCCTCTCCCACCCAAATGGGGGGAGATAGACCCCCCTCCCAAAGTAAAAAGTGCTTGTTTCTAGATGTTCTACAAAGCTCCATTATTATTTTTTGTCTCCTGAGTTATCGTACTCATGCCATTTGTTGACACATAAGCGCTGACTGACCAGCCCTGTTCTAACGATGGACTGACTGACCGGCGGTACTGTTATTTATACGTAATATGTTACCTATATACCAATTTTCAGCCTTAATAAATTCATTGCACCACCATCGTGGTGATACAAGTTTGATTACATATTTAAGACGCCTGTTCTACAGTTCGCTTGACTGACCGCAGTATGTGGGTGTACACAACATCTCTAACCAACAGGCCAAATATCAGCTTTAATAAATTCAGAGCATTTTTTGGCGCTGGCTCTTGGACTATTCCATGTGAAATATTTTTATAGACTCTTCTGATTTTTCATTCTCATAATACATTAAACATTTTCACCAAGTTTCATGATGGTACTAATTTGTTTGTTTTATTTATCCTATTTCACGTATACTAAATTGAAATTTGTCAAATACCAAGTTCAAAATAAAAGACCCAAATATTGTATCAGTTAACGTTTGGTTTGGTTATGTGCAAGTGCGAGTGCGTGTCATTCTTGCTTGAGATCGAGATTTGAAGAATCGATTGGAATAGAATGGATTGGAATGGAATGGTTGAATGGAAGGTAATATTTGAAAAAAGATCAAACAAATAAAAAAACGACTTTTTACTAGCGATATATAAACATTGATAGGTAAAGGTAATAGTAGTACAAGTTCTTAATTCAGAAAAATTCTAATAAAAGCAACTAAACTAAATAAACAATTTGAAAACAAAGCCATATTTTTAAAATGTATAGGTTTAAATTAATATTCAAAAGTGGCATACCTACCTATCATTTTTTTTTGTAATACAAACATTTTATTAATACAAATTAATTTAAATAAATCAAAGATAAAAACATTTTTTAGAACAAGCTTTTATTAAAATGCTCCAAAAAGAAGAAAATAAACTTCGAATTCATTCGAGTGCATGAACTTATTATATTAAACAATTTATATGATTTCCCATTTAATTCATGATTTACTTGTATATTAATTGGTTAAACGTGTCGCGACAAGCTTTTATATCATATAATTTGTTTAATCTATGTACTAAATTGATGGGTTTGATTGAATTTAAAGTTTATTTTCTTCTTTTTAGAGCATGTTTCAAACAATGTTTTTACTATTGATTTTCGTATTCTTCTCAGAAAACCTTTTCATTTGATACCCATATCATAGCAGTTCGTAAAAATAAATATTCCAAAACCTTAGGCCGTCCACCATATTCGATTTAGAGTGAATTCAATTTATTTTACGTCTTCTTCTCAGAAAACCCATTCATTTGATTCCCATATCATTAGAATGTACACGATATATCTAGTCCGCCATCTTGGGCCTTCCACCATTTTGGATTAATCGTGACGTTACTAAACAAGCCATGCACTGTCATCGGGTTGGGGTCGAAATCCCGTGAATCAAAATCCCGTATTTCGAGATCCCGCGTGTCAAAATCTCGTTTTTCAAAATCCCGGAAATCAAATTCCCAAAAATCAAAATCCCGCCGTTTCTACTACTATGCGACAGCTCATTAATATTTTTTATTTTTTGGGCTCACTATAGAATTTGGGGTGGGTGCGAGGTTGGGTGTATGTAAAGTTTCTTTTGCATTAAAAAAAATAATATCATTCATACATAATTCGAAGAAAAACTAAAAAAAGAAAAAAAAATGATTAAGTTTAGCCGAAAAAACTGAAATTTTTTTTTTTAAGTTTTGGAAAAAACTTTTTTAGCAATTTTATTTTGATTTTTGGGAACGGGCACATTCCAAGATCACGAATATGCATTTTATAAGTCGCTAGTACGCTTAGTTTATCCGCAAATCAACTTGATGCCTCTAGGACGCTTAGTTTAGCCGCAAATCGCGTTTAAAGATATAAGTCGAACTTTCGTATAATGCGATGCATGCGCTAATGTCAGTTTTTCTTAAGCAACAGTACAGTACAGTACAGTATCATTCATATTTCGAAGAGAAATTAAAAAACGAAAAAAAAACTGAGAAAAGTTTAATTTTTGATTGAAATTTTCTAAAACAAAATATTTTCATTCATATTTCGAAGAAAAATGAGAAACCGAAAAAAAATTGAGAAAAATTTAATTTTTCATTGAAATTTTCATCAAAAAATTTTGTTTTTTATATTTTTCAAAAAAAAAAAGGTCCAAAAAATTTATATTTATATATATATTTTTTTTTTCAAAAAAAAAATCCCAACTGTGTCCAGACCCACCTCTGTCCAGATCCAGACCCACCTCTGTCTTCTTTTAGACTACCGTTCCCCATCACCCAAACCGAAAAAAAATTCCCACTTGTGTCCAGAATCCAGACCCACCTATGTCCAGCCAGAACAAAATGGACTTGTACTTGAAAAGTACTTGAAGTGGACTTGTACTTGAAAAGTACTTGAAATGGACTTGTACTTGAAAAGTACTTGAAAATGTACTTGGCAGTATTACAGTACCAAGTACATGTACTTGGAACAAAGTACTTGGAAAAGTACTTGTACTTGGTGCTTTTCAAGTACCAAGTACATTGTACATGTTTTTTTCAAGTACAAGTACAAGTACAAGGTACTGGGTACTTACAAAGTACTTAAGTACAAATGTACTTAAGTACTTTACAACTCTGCTACAGAGTTGTTACTTCACTGAAATTGCAGTAGATTGTTGATCTAATGCATTTATTCTCAAAATAAATTTGCTGCTAAATCTACAAGCTGCACTTCATTCTACGAACAAAAATTAATCTTCAAGCCTTCGCAAAGTAAAACACATTTTTTTTTTAATTCTTTGTGTTGAATGCAACCATATGTATAATTAAGACCTTTTTTTTTTGCTGGTTTTATGTTAAAAAAAAACTATGGTAATGTTTTATTTATTTTATTATTCATTTATCAGTTTTGTTTAAATAATATTTATTTTTTATTTTTGAAAAAAGCAAAAACAAATCATCTGCGAAATTATTCAATCTACAGGATTTTTTTTTTCAAATCTAACGCGAAAAAATTTTCTGAGATAAGTCAACCCCTCTGAAGAGAATTAACAAAAACACAAACAAATTGTCACTACGAAAGCCATTTTGTTTCAAAATTTGAAAGAAATATTAATTTATAAAAATAAACTTTTGTGTTTATTACCAACTTCTATAATGAGCAACGGTCATGATTCTGCCGCCCCTAGTGATTTGAACACAATGAAAAATTGTACGTTCTTATTCTTATACCTACAAATGTTATAGAATTTTTAACTTACAAAAATAATACTTTTTTGATTTGATATTGGAGATTTTCAACGTGTTTTTTTTATGAAATAAATAAAAGATATTATTTTGAATAAATAAAATAATTGTTTTTAAGTTATTCCAAATAATATCTTTTATTTAATACTTTTTTGTTTATTTCCAACTTCTGTAATAAACAACGATGATGATTTTGCGATTTTTTCAATTTAATATAAATTGATTGAATTATTTGTTAAAGAAAAATCAAACTTGTGTTTAATTCCAACTTCTCATGAACAACGAGGATGATGTTGCCGCCCCTACAAACTTTAATACTATAAAAATTGTATATGTTTTCTAATAAAAATTTAATAAAATTCTCAGAAAAAAAACTTTCGTAATTGATTTACAACATGGTTTTCCTATTTGCCGCCCCTAAACCCTGGCGCCCGGGGCGACCGCCCCCTTCGCCCCCCCCTAGCTACGCTACTGATGGCAGCGTAGCGGGTTGGAAGATCAAGATCAACATGAAAGTCAACTGTCTTAGCAGAAGCAGAATCCCAGAGAAAGACATGGCCACAGTTAAAATACCTTGATGCAGACCGTGAAGGATGGAGACGTTTTGTTGCCGCAACCGGAGTTACAAGGCACGATGATGATGATATGCCTTAAAAATTAAAAATTTCATAGCGTAATGGCGAAGCGTCCGTTATCGTACCGCAGAGTGAAAGTTTTGGTTGATCAGATAAGGTCTTATTTACAAATACTCATCAAATCACCCAAGGTACTGTTGTCATGCTGTTGGACTTCGAACGATATTCCGTCCAGCAATGCTTCTAAGGTACTTTATTTTACATTTTTACTTTTTTACTTGCGATTATAGGTACTATAAGGCAAGTTTTGGATTCGTGCAAAAAAAAAATTTTGAGATAACAATCAAACATGATATTACGATGATAGAGAACACCAAAAAAGTGAGTGGCAAAATTCTGTCTGTCTGTCTGTCTGTCTGTCTGTCTGTCTGTCTGTCTGTTCGTCTATAGCCTAAACGGCTCGATCGATTTTCTTCAAACTTGGTACTTAGTGGTTTTTTATGATTCTGCCGACACGTTTTTTTTCATTTTTTTTTTAGAACCAAAAATAACGGTACCTGTCATGCATTTTTTTTTGGCAAATTTACATAATCGTATTTTTCTCAAAAACGGCTCGACAACTTTTCTTAAAAAAAATTCAATAAATTTATTTTAGTAAGGGCTTTCTTTGAGTGGAAAACCATTTTTCAAAAATGGTTATTAATGGTACCTCCCAAGGAACCATTTTTTTAATTTTTGATTTTCTTCAAAATGGTATGACCGATTTCAATTATTTTTTTTATACAGAAGCTTCCAAGAAATGTTAATAGTTTTGTGTAACAACATTTTTGAAAAAATATTTTTTGGATTTTTAAAAAATGTTTCAAAATTTTTTTTGGAAAACCAAATATTTTGAAAACGGCATCATAGATTTTTTTGAAACTCGATATTTAAGACTTTTTTAGTACTTTCTAAAATATTTTTAGAAATAATTTAACATTTATAAAAAAATAACGGTACCTTCCATACAAAAGTGAAAAAACCGCAAAGGAAAATATTTTTTTGCTTGAAAACGACTCCTACGATTTTGATTAAACTTTTTTCATATACTAAAATTAGTACAATCTACCATCAAAAATTATAAAATTTTACACATAGCAACTATTAGTAGTACCTGTCATAGAACGTATTTTTTTATTTTGAGTTTTCTCGTTATCAGCTTAACGGATTTAAATTAATTTTTTTATATACAAATTTCAGATAAGATTAAATAATATTGCATATCAAAATTTTCAAAAAAAAAGTTTTTGGATTTTTAAAAAAAGTTTCAAATTTTTTTTTGAAAATTCCATATCTCAAAAACGGGTTGACAATTTTTTTTCAAATTTTGTTTTTATATACACATAAATATATCGTTTAAATCTGCATACCAAAATTTGTTCTTAAAAATGTTTTAAGAATTTTATATATAAAAAATTAATTTAAAAAAAAACCGCTCCAACGATTTTAAATTTTTTTTTCCCATACAATCATATTCCATCATGAATTAAGATGGCATACTTTTTTTTCACCTCAAACTGTCAAAAGAGTTGTTTTAGCCAATTTAAATGTCGTATTTCATGCTTCTCTACATTTTTCTCTCATAATTTCCATGTTTGTAAATACAATTTTCTAAAACTCACAGTGTCTTGAACATAAGAGCAAGTACGTGCGACCCAGTTGTGCATTTTATTTTTCTCTAAATTCAAAAACTCTTGTTATTTTTAACTAAAAACTAGTTATTTGGTTAGGGCCAGCGAAGCTGCGGGTAAAAGCTAATCTATAATGATTAGAATAATGACGAACTAAGCAGGTTCGTATTTAGAATGTAGATAGATATGCACATACATATTCAGAAAATTGATTTCAAGATGTTGCTCAAATTTGAAGTAAGTAACTAAAGTCCAGTCAGTTTGTGCTCAAAAGGGCACGTAGCGAGCAAATTGTCGAATTTTTCGAATTTGGTAGATTAAGACGAATGCTAACGTTTTCTCGAAGATAAATGGAGTTATTTGACAGATTCAAAAAGAATTTTGAATTAAAATGTTCATACTGTAGAATGACCATCAAAATTAATTCGAAAAAAAATTACGTCGAGACAAAATATAACCACAAATTTGCATACAAAATGCATTTTTGTTGTCATCTTTAGATTCGAATATCTCAAAAACGTGACGTGCTAAAGCAATTCCTATACCAGATTCGAGCTCAGCGCATCAAAGACTCAAGGACCATCAGAAAAGTATATCTTGGTTCATGTTACAGACAAAAATTTAAATTTTGTCACACAGAGTAATTTCTTAGTGCTTTCGAGTGGATTTTCGAAAACAGTAAAAATACGTCAATTTTCGACAAGCACTTAAGTCAAAATGGGTTGTCGCAGAAAAAAGACCTTAGATACAGATTTATTGGAAATTGTGTATACTTTCAATGGTTTTTTGATGTAATTTTTGAATAAGTGGTAGCTTTCGAGCCATTAGTGAAAAACTTGCAAGAAAATGCATTTTTGCAACAATTTTTCATTTTTTCACTTTGCATTTTTTCCATGTTGCGTCCCAATATTTTGTTGGTAAGCCTCAGATTTGGATTCAGTACCTCCGAAAACATAAAACAGAAAAAAAATCAAAACTACCCCACAATTTGCATTGTTAACACACAATATGACTGCATACTACTATGTATATGTATATGATAGGGAAAACGAAAAAAGGTGAGTCTCGAAATTCTGTCCAATCGATTACAGCCTAAGTAGACCAGGAAAAATAGCACAAATCGTATGGGGAACCTTGAACAAATTAATTAAATATTAAAATTGAGATCGACGCAGAATTGCAACCTCTATAACATATCCAAAGTCCCCCAAAATCCCCGCATTGGCTTTTTGTGTAGATGCATTTAAAGAGGTGCAGACGTGGAGAACTTGGAGGTCTATCAAACTAAAATATTTCTTTTTGTATAACCTAACCATATGATACATAATTTAAGGGTAGTTTTTAACGCTGAATCTAATGAAACCAAATTCAAAATGATACAACTATCCAAAAAAAAGTTATAGTCCTTTTTACGTAATGATGACTTTTTTTCAGGTACAACAGGTAAAATATTATCGAAAACCCTTTGAAAATAAAGGTATGTTAATGAAATTTGGAGTGAATGTTCCATTTGTCATACGAACTAAGAATCAAGACAGTCCCCAAAAATATCCATGGTGAAAGGGTGTTTTTTTAAGGGGGAAGGGCAAGTGAAGAATGTTTACCATAACACCCACGAAAAAACTCTTACACTCATGAAACTCGCCAAAAATATTAAATTTGTCATGCAACCAAGAATCAATATAGTCCACATAAATATATTTGCTCTGGGGGATTTTTTATTAAAGAGAGGGAAAATCTGGGAAGAAGTTGAAAGATTTGAGCCAAAATTCCGATTTGGTGTAATTGAGGTAGGTATATACACTAAGTATGGTATATGATTTAAAGGTATTTTTTAACGCAGAATCTAATAAAAGCAAAACCAAAATGATACAAGCACCCTTAACAAAGTTATGGTCCTTTTCAAGCAAAAATCAATTTTTGAAATCGTATTTTCGCGTAGAACAGGTCAAAATGTAACCGCCACAAAAACACTATTAGACAAAAGATATTTGTATGGACTATTTGGATTCTTGGTTGCCATGACATATTCAATATTTTTGGCGAGTGTCATGGGTGTAAGAGTTTTTCCGTGGGTGTTATGGTAAACATTCTACACTTGCCCAAACCCCTTAAAAAAACACCCTTTTACCATGGATATTTTTGGGGACTGTCTTGATTCTTACCTTTATTTTCAAAGGGTTTTCGATAATATTTTACCTGTCAGTCATCATTACGTAAAAAGGACTATAACTTTTTTTTGGATGGTTGTATCATTTTGAATTTGGTTTCATTAGATTCAGCGTTAAAAACTACCCTTAAATTATGTATCATATGGTTTGGTTATACAAAAAGAAATATTTTAGTTTGATAGACCTCCAAGTTCTCCACGTCTGCACCTCTTTAAATGCATCTACACAAAAAGCCAATGCGGGGATTTTGGGGGACTTTGGATATGTTATAGAGGTTGCAATTCTGCGTCGATTTCAATTTTAATATTTCATGAATTAATTTTTTCAACCTCGGAACCCATTTTTCCTGGCCTAAAGATAGTTGGATTAATTTTGTTCAACCTTTGAAAGTAACGTTGACTGGCTGTTTTACCAACACATTTTTTTTTTTTTTTTTATTCATTCGTTAGGACCATTAAAAGTCCAAACAAATAACGATACCTACCTGCAATTCAATTCATTCGAAATTTAAAAGCTTTCTCTGTTTTTTTTAAATATGGTCACAGATTAAAAATAAAATCCATAGAACCATTGATTGAACCAAAATTCAAAAATTGAAATAGTACCATAATTTGAAAAAACTTTAAATAGTCTAATATATTTTTATAAAAAGCTTAAAAATCATATTTTCAACTGAAAATGGCTAAAAATCACGAACGCATACATCATTGCAGGTTTCAAGCAAATTGCTTATGTGCCTTTACTAAGCTTAAAAGTTGCAAAGTCATTTTTCTAAATCATAAATAAAATTACTTTAAGAAATCGTTCTTAAAAATTTTCAAAATGTTTTGATTAGATGGCGGGAAAGGCCAAACTATTAAAACGCATTTATCTCAAAACTACTAATATGGAGATACCTACGCCCTTCATCCTTAGTGTTGCAATCACAAATTTATAAAAACAAAATTTTGAATCTTCATTTTAAATCAATTTTTTTTTGTTTTATAACTACATATTTTAAAAACCACAAAGTTGATATTTTTAAAACTTGACTTGGTTTTTATGTTTTTAGAGAAAAATATTGCTATTTTTTTTTAAATTAATACATAGTTTTTTAACTTTCTTTCCCGTTAATTGTATGCATTATTAAAATTCTTAAGTGAAGTAAGTTTTTGGAACTTCTGAAGAGAATGCACTCCAAAAAAACATTTTGCTGTGCCAAGAATCGTGATTTTTCCAAAGCTTTCTAAAAGCGTCGAAAAATTTGTATCACCCAAACGCAAAGAAGAAATTGGAAATATTGCCCAAAACAATTTTGAACCCAAATAATAAAATGAAAATATCGCCCAAATATTTTGCATGTTAATTGTTTTTGTAGAATTAAGGCGATATTTTCTCAATTTTGGGTGGTGTTTCCAAACTCAATTGCAATGAATACGCAAGGTTTTTAGAAATTCTTGTGATGGTAATAATTGTTTAAGATCTCAAACAGTTACAATTATTATTGGATATAAATGTAGGTATGTATAGGATCAATTCAAAGTTTCTTTAAATTCAGATTCTTTATATGCAAAAGAAACTATGCATACACCCAAGCTCGCACCCACCCCAAATCCTATAACGGGCCCAAGCATGGGGGTTGCATGCTGCCCCCCCATATGCATACCTGATTATTCGTGAATTTGTATCTACATTTCACAAACCTAATAAATTCTCTCCGTTATTTGGTTTGTGAAATTTAAAAATAAACAGTGAGTTATGTATGGGGGAGCATGCTGCCCCACCTGTAACCCCCCTGCTTGGATTCACTTTAGGTTTTGGGGTCGATGCGGGGTTGGGTGTACGCAAAGTTTCTTTTGCATTTAAAGAATCTGGAATCGCCCCGATTGCATTTGGGCGATATTTCCTTATATTACAGTTGTTTTTGGCAAATTTTTCTTTGGGCTTTATTTCCCATTTTGATATTTTAATTTATTAATTTGGGCAATGTTTCATTTCATGAAAAAAAAGCAAAATAAGGAAATATCACCCAAAATGAGAAAAAAATTTACAACAACAATGTTTTCAGTGTTTTTTTGGGCGTTATTTCCAAAACGATTTGGGCGCTATTTCCTAACGCCAAATTAAGCAACGAAATTTGGTTAATTTCAATAAAAAAGGCAGTTGTGAAATTAATTGCGTTCGTCAATATTTCTTGAGAAAACTAGTGCAAAATAATAGTTCAGTAAAGTTAACGTAAAATAGACAAATCTTGATTAAAAATGGGAAGATAAAAAATTTAAATACAGCCGAGAAGGCAAACATAGACGTTTACCACGCGGAAGCTTATTCAAACCGCCAAATTGCAAAAAAAAAAAATTTTAGTGTAGTGCAATTTGTATTGACAATTATTTAAAAGATGTCGTATATTGCCAACCAACAAGTTGAAATGATGAATTGGCCGCCGTATTTGCTTGACCATAACATTATTGAAAATATCTGGGGGTGGCTTACACGCAAGGTATGATGGAGGGAGGCAGTACGAAAATAAAGAAAGACTTATCCATAGCATTAAGTCAGTTTGGGCCGAAATATCGCTGAATTATATGAAATCCTTGTATGACTCAGTTCCAGATCGGATTTTTGAATTTATTTAAAAAAACGGTGGTCATACCCTCTACTAAATTATATAATATCAATAATTATATATAATCAATAAAATAATCAAAATGTTAAACTTTTCCACACTTTTATTCGTGTGAACCGATTTTACTGCTTACTTTTTTGAATATTTAAACTAACTTTGAAAAATGTCCGTTACTTTAAAAAATTAAATAATTTTTGGAAGTGTATTCCATGGAGAGATTGAAAACCTTTGCTTTCCACAACACATAATTTTGTTATGGCCATGAAAGCTCGCCATAACACGCCGTTTAGTACAATTTAATTTTGCCTTTATTCAAGTGAACTACAGTGTGCATACCTAGATGTGTAAAAACAGTAGTCAAAGTCCTAATTTGCTCGAAAACAGCTTCTTCGGTTTTAATATAAAAATAATATGTGTTAGTACGATATGCATATACCTTTAGTCCAATATGAGATTTTTAAGCTGGTAATAAGACGACCTACCACAGAAATAGTACCATTTTTGATTTTTGACTTTCTCTTCATCAGCTTAACCGATTTATATTCTGACCTTTACACAGAAGATTTTAAAAATAATAAAATATTATATAATGTTGCATATCAAAACAAATATTTTTACTATTATTCTTTACGAAGTATTTTAAATTATGTATTTCAATTTGGTGAGATTTTAGATAGAAATGGATCAACAAAGACTTGAAGGCCTTTCACAGAATTTAATTTTTGATATTTGTTAACATATTCCCGAGAGGTTTTTCTCAGTTGAAGCATAGTTTACAGTTCCCATGCGCAAACTAAAACCTATGCAAATATTCTCGCATGTCAAAAATAATTGAGTTGAAATGCAAAATTAATTGTTTGCAAAAATGGACCTAGGTTCCCAAAAGTATTGGTATCAGAACTGATCTGATCGTATTAGCTATAAGTCACAAGCCCCTCTTCCTACTGCAAAAGCAATTTATAGTTTGGTTGGTAAAGGTATATTTGTATATACCTAATGAGTATAGGTAAACCTACCAAACTAAGGTAGATATAAAATGCACTAGCTCCACAAAAATCTTCAGACAATAAGATAGGTACTCTTTTTAAATATAAGTTGATAAACTGTAGTTACAAGTTTATTAGCTATTGTTATGTGATTCTTCAAGAACATAAAATCCATACCTAAGCGTATTTCAAAGCAGCTTTAAGTAATCATAGGAATCATTCCTTTATGTTGAAAAATTTGTCGGTTTTATACTTTAACTCCCTAAGCTATATCGTCTATCAAGAATCCCATTATTCTCTTAATTCATACCTCTATACTTTCGTTACATATTTTAACATGACCTTCATGTAAAGCCAAGATATATAGCTTCTACCTACATACCTAACTCCTATAAAATCATTTTTGCATCCATCTTAACGCCATAAATACAATCTCTACAATAATTCTACATATAAAGGTAGGTAGGTATACTCAAGTCTTAGTCTTTGATATGTAACATCCTCAAGTTTTCATCGTAGCTCTATTGAAATGCAACCTTAGAAGCCAACAGTATTCTGCTACCAAATTATCATCCATAGAAATATACATACACTTACATAAAATATATGTCTCCCCCCCCCCCTTTAATATGAAGCTCCTTTGGGGCAAAACACACACCATATCCTGCGGCACTATTGTACAAGCATTTTATATGCAAAAAAAAAAATAAAACAAAAATTGATTTCATATTCGATCAGAGAAATTCCAAAGGATATTGGTACCCCTCTATAACTGTATGTAAAATGGATGATAGAAGGACGACTTCGAAACATCCCTCGAGCTTCCAACAATAGGCATTCCTTTTGATGCAAAATCCACTGGGGGGAGATATACAGAGGTTGATGGTTGGGTACTATACCAGAGTTGAGTAGCATAGGCGGCAAGCATCAACCTACATACATTTCGTTCTTTCAAAAAACAGTTTTCGTTTTTATTTTATTATCCTTGTTCGATGTTAAGAAAAAAAAATAAAATAAAAAAGAGTTACAAGTAGGGAGCTTCTCACAACCCCCTCGTCCCTCCCCCTACACCAAGCTCTTTCTAAGTGAATTTATGAATGCGTATGTCTTGAGGGGGTGGTAGGTATAGTGAAAGCTGAAAGGATATCCTTTCGTTCTTTGCCCGCGTGTGCTATCTGAATTATAGCATTGAGAATTGCGTGCTGAAAATCAAAGGCAAAACACACAGTGGGTTTTTTCCCGGTCGTTGTGTCACCGGTCTTGTTGATTATTTTATTTTTATTTTTTCCATTTTCTCCTTTACGTTGTCGGTCAATCTATATGTTCATTTTTATTTATTGATATTCCTTTTCCTAATGAACTTCCTAGGCAAATTTGAATATCCTGTTGGGAAGAGTTTTTTTTTTACTCAAAGGACATAGGTAGGTATGCAGCTGTGTGTTTGGGAGAGTTCTAGGATTTTTATTGCTTTTCCTGTTCAAAGGACATTCTCAAAAATTAAACCCGCGCGCTTTAACTTATTTAATGACCACGCATTCCTTATTCCTATAGAAAAGCAAAAAGCAATCCAAACTTATTGGTTCTCGCCGCAATTCATAACACAAAATGATTTGTTGGAGATTATTAAGGACAAACGTTTTTGTGTGGTTTTTATATATGTCTGTAGATATGAATATTAATATCCTTTATTTTCTTTATTAAATGTGCTACAAATAAGGGGGTTAGGTAAGGTGTGGGTCTTTGATTTTGGAAGCAAAATGTCTGCACGAACTATGCGCGATAATAGGTTATATATATTTTTAAGGACTATCATAAATCCAAAGTGAATGAGCTTTGTCTTTATTAAAATCAGAAAAATCGCTTAGTTGCGAAAAGTCAAAGGAAACAAGAGATATAAAAAGATAGTAATCGCACAACAATTTTAACTGCGAGTTGCAACAATTTAACGAACTTTTATGATGTTTACCAATAAAAGTCGCAAATAAATGTTCAAACGCAGACAAAAAATAAAACAAGAATCAATAATTTTTATATGAAATTGGAGCTCTTAAGTATTTTCTCTCTGATGAGGCTATCTTTATCATGAAAGGCGAGTTTGCTAATAATAAAATTTGCATAAATTTCAATTGAAAACCAGCGACAATGTCGAACAAGGTTCACACGCCACACAATATGCCTGTACCTTTACTTACATCAGTGTCCCTACATTTTACCGTGTCGTGTAGAACAGTTTGCTTGTTTGCGAAAGACTTTTAGGTAAACATTTCTTTGGTGGTCTTATTTGGCTGCTGACAATCTGCCATCCATATCCACTCTACCTCACCTATGTAGCTAAGGTATATGTATCCATTTTGCATCTCAACTTCAACCTGTTCAAGGGGAAGTTTCCTTCTATAAGGTAGTCTCCATTTTCTATACTAAAAGGACGTTAAATTTGCAACAACTTAACTGTCACATGAGAAATGTCAAAAATCTGAAAAGTTGTTTCGCGGACGTTGCGTGTGTGTTGACAAATCCAGAGAAGAAACAAAAAATAAAAAAACAAGAACTTATTCAAATTGCGTGCGCCCGCCCAAACTGACATTTCTTGCATGCAAATGCATTTTCTCATCCTCATTCACTCGACTCGTCGGTGAAGCCAAACTCCAAACAGAAACAGACTCTCCCACACAAACAAACACACACACAACGAAGCATATAAAAATCCATCCCGAATTATTGATCGGCTAACCTAATTTCAGACCCCGATATTATACAAAACATCCGAATAACACTCCAAGGGCGAGAAATGAACTGGATGGGAACTGAATACGAAATGAACCTGAACACCGTGGTAGATAAATATTCTGCTGCTGCTGCTGCTGGACTTCCTCAATTTTTTCGACACAACTAGTGACATCTGTTGGATACTTGTAAATGATAGAAGCCATTTTGTTTCGGTTATCTCGCTCTGTCAACATAGAAAAACGAATAGTTTGATTCGGCGCAAGAGAACCGCCCCATGAGCTTGTGTGGGACACCCTCACCCAAACTTCTTACTCTCTCATTCCACCATTATCTTTCGATTGACAGTTAGTTTGAGTTGTATTGTGTTGTCTCGCTTATTCCAGTCAAGTGCTTTTTAAAGATGCGGGTGTAGTGGTTGTACAATGGAAAATAAACCACGCCTTCGATAATCACCAACACACACTTGTCGTTATAATGAGAGGGTGGATATCAGAGAGTGTCTCTCTGTTGGAAATTATATGCTCTCACTCCCTCTGTCAGACTCAGAATCTCAGAATACTCTCAGACTCAGGCGGCAGAGGTTCAACAACGCGACTTCAACTAGTGACACTGACAATGCGATGTTTCTACTTGTCATGGATGTGCGTTGAAGTGCTTATACGCCACGCGACGGCTACCGTGCGTTTGGTGCGGTGAAAAATGTAGTGGAGAAGTGGGTCTAAAGGTAGAAGCACGATAAAAATAATCTCTCGAATCTTTTTAATTGCGAAAGGTTTCCAATGAAAAGTGTTTGTGATAAATGCAGTCGATTATTATATTATTTCTTATCGATTAATAAATTCCGTTGTTGAGTTAGTTACTGAATGTTATTTTCAAGTGATTTTTTTAATAAATTAATCTGACAAGTTGGTTGGCAGTAATTAGGCATTTCGTTTTTTTTTTTTAATGGCAGGTATTAAGGAGATAAGAACAACACACATTGTGGCACTTTAATGATGCTTAATGCAACTGTGTATTTAAGAGACTGATATCGAACTATGTAGGTAGGTTGGTAGCATCGAATTGATTTTAAAATTTATTTAATCGCACATTCTACTGGTTAGTTAGGTTGGTGTAATCGCGTTTTTGTAAAACTTAACGATAGTTATAGGTTGGTAGGTATAAGGTAGGTAGGTTTATGTCATGTGAGGTGAATGAGTTTCATAATAATACCGAGGGTAGGTTGTTCTTATATAGATCAAAGCAAGGGTATTATTTATAATCTTGCATTTTAAATTGCTAATTTATAAAATCTCTTTCAAATCATCAAATTTAAGGTCTTGAGGTCTTTTATCTATCTAAGAAGCAGTCTTGCTATCGATTTTAACTTAGCATGTAAGCAAAAATATTGTATTGGGTATTTTAATTTTTAATAAGTAGGTATCTAGTTGTCAAATAGTTGCATTTTTGCTATACCTACATACCTACATATATGAAGATTGGCTTAATATTTGTTTGATAAGACAAATCACTGATTAGTATATTTTTCAAGTAATACTTATAAAATTTATATATAAGTGATTACTGCTGTCAAAAACTTTTGTGCGGTTCGACTTTTACATTTTCATTATAAATTTTTAAATAAATAAATAAAATCAAGACTAAGGAACAAACAAATACAATTTAAAAAGAAAGGCTTGTTGCAGGTTAAATCTTATACTTTGTCTCTACTTACCTAGATATTAGATACGGTTAAGGGGACATGTAATACCCACATAGGAATCTATACCTATAATTGAAAACCACTTTCAGACTTCAAAACCAGGAGACACATATTTAAAAAAAATGTGTAGGCGAAAAAAAAGTACCGGGATGGGGATTCCTGGGTTTTGTTCGATAGGTTGCAGGCACTCAAAAAGAAAACTTACTTTTTCCATAATTTTGGAACATTGAGATGAACGGGGAAAGGATTTTGTTGACCCAAAAAAATTAAAAAAAGTAAACAAGAAAAAATCCATTCATTAAATAAAGGTAATACAGTAGACGCTCGATTTAGTGAATCTCGAAATAGTGAACTACTTATCCACAATAGTGAACACACAAAATTTTATATAAAAATTTATTTTGTATAAAAATGTCGCGTAAGCATTTTACATGAGAGCTCTGAGGAATTGTTTCTGTTTTTTGTTTAAAGCTGAGTGAAAGCCTTTTTTAATGCTTAGTTAATATTAAGGGCATTCACATCGAATGAAATGTGCATTTTGGATTAAATTCACCTTAAGAAAGCCTTAGAAAACTTCCGCTCGAAAAAGTGAACAATATGGAAACAGTGAATAGGCCTAGTTTTAGTTTGTATTACTTCACTATATCGAGTGTCTACTGTATTGACATAAATCAACGTTCAATTCTAGAAGCAATTAACTTCCAACAGCATTTATACATTCTTAGGAGACAGTTTTCTACAATTGTCTCTTAAAAGCGCCTCGAAGGAGCTAATTCAGCTTGAGCAGACAGACAGAGCAACAGTTTTAAGTACCATACTTTCATTTAAAACCAATAAAAGCCTTACTTCAGAGATTTGCGAGCAAAAATTGGCAGTCTTTCAAATTTTAATGAAATGAGAAGCAGATTGCAGAAAAAGAGTGGAACGGTTTTGTGTAACTTTTGGCATGAATTGTTTATGTATGGTGTCTGACATTTTATACCTACATCAACCTAGCATTTGACAGACCAAGAAATGTTTGCCCAAAGAAATTTCTTGGGCATAATTTGTCGGAAGGGGGGAAGGATTTATTCTCTGGTGATAGCGCTCTCTTATTTTCAAAACAACCCAATTTTTGAAGTGTGGAATAGGAATTGGGCAAAAACTGGTTAGCTTAAGAAATTACACTCAAAATAACTTTTTTATTTTAAAATTTTTAGTTGGTCAGCTTTGAAGAAAAAACAACTGGAAAAGGCAAAATAGGCGAAAAAGGTAAAAAAGGCAAAACAAAAAGTACCTACTAATTTGCAGGAAAGGCAAAAAAAGGCTAAATAAAATATGTATATATTTTTGGAATTTTGAGGACATGAACGTATTTGTAGAAAGTCGATACTTTCATACGATAACGCACAAAAAAAGGCAAAGATAGCATAAATCCCTGGTGATGAAAGATGTCTGATGGTCAGTATTTGCTATTTTGGAGACTTTATCGCTATATCTAGTGAAAACATCAATCAGTTAAAGCTGAAATGGACCATTCACGTTGGAACCGTTGTAAAAAAATCCTAGATATTTTCAAGGGACATCAAGTTGCACGAGGCCCTTTTATGAAAGCCTTTCGATTTTTCACTTACATTGGTGTTGAAGCGATAAAGCGTTTCGGAGAGACGTTTATTTTGCATAGTTTATAAAAATGGGTTGTGTTTACAGCTTTTTTCTATCATATTTGTCTGCTGCCTTCTGACGGCTTTTTGCAATCATATTTCAAAACTTCAGCAAATCTAGTTAATTCTTGAAAATTATCAATAGCAACTTTTTATTTCCTGTTGCGGCAGCATTGTGAAAACTAATTTCTTGAAGAAATAACATCAGTTTTCCCTTCGAACTCTCGAGACAAGAATATAATAAATTACAATCATCAGAAAAAGATTCCAGTGTGTATTGATGTTGGGTGGTCTTCAATCGGATCCAATATTTGAGCACTATCAATGAAAGAATCTTCATTATCAATGCCAGAGACGTATATAACTAAACTATTGATGTTTAGCCTCAATAATTGAAAAGCTGCATATAGCAACCTTGGGGAACACTGGGGTGGCACACAGTGGACCGAAACACTGAAAAAGTGGACAATAAAAAATACAGAGATTTTCTCGAAAAAAATACGTATAATATATAAAATTTAAAAATAAAAATTTAAATTCCTATTTGAGTATCTACATATATTTATTAATTTTCATATAAAAACCTAGTTTCAGAAATATGTATTAATCAATTCGTTTTCGAAACAAAAATTATAAAAAAAAATTCTTTTTTTTTGAAATTTGGGCACGAGTATACAAAATTTGATTTGATTTGATCAGTCGAGCCATTTGGAGGATATCTAAAACCAAATCAAAAAACCGTAAGGTACATAGCTACCTATGTATATGGCAGGTAGGTAGGTACCTACCGGTAGTAACAGTTTTTGGTATGTTTTTTTTTTTTTGTTTACCATAAAGTACAATATGCCCACAGTGCTCAACTAATGCACATAACCTTTTTTATCAAAATCGCCACAGCCGTTTTTGAGATAAATAAGCTTTTCTTAACATAGTTGTATGGCAAGTACCTACCTTTAATTTTAGAGTTACATTTTTTTCGCTTTTAGGAAATCAACAAACAGCCTTAAGATCAAAATTTGAAGAAAATCCCATTAAAGGCTTTGGTTGTATGGCGAGGTATAAGTGTTTTTTAAAACTCATAGCATAACATTTTTGTTAAATACTACTTAACAAAAACATATTCTTCCGCTAAAATTCATCACAAGGAGGATAAGGAAGTATTTTGTTTTTTTAAAGCTTACCGAAAGGTCAAACAATTCTTTTTTTAAACATCAGGGGTAAATATGGCCGCTTTTAATTGAAAAAAACTTAATTTTTTCATGTTATATCTAATTTAAATCAATCATTTTTAAACTTAAAAAAAATTTATTCAAGGAGTTACTTTAAAAATTGAATTTAAATTTCCAAAAACAAAATTCTACCATCTTTCACATTTTATTCGGTTTGAAAAATAGTGTGAAGTTAAACCATTATTTCTTGAGAACCGTTGTGTTTACACTAAAATTTTGTATTGGTTATCAAAAAGGATAACATTATCAAAACGCCACAAAAAAAACATAGATATTCATATCCAAAAGTAATAAAATCAGCCTCTGAAAGGGAACTTGTACTGACCACCCAGGGCCTTTAAAATTTAATTTCTCAAAAACTTTTCACCAAAACAACTTTATTAAAAACAAAAACAAAACAAATAAAAAAACGGTTCACCAGATATTTGGTATAACGGGTTTTTCAAGATGGCGTCTGAGCTCACACTCCCCCGCCCAAAAAGTTGTATTTTCACTTAAAGGACACTCCTAAACATAATCTATCAAGAAAATCAGTTCCGCAATCAATTTAAATTGCATTATAAAACTACTTCTTTTTTGCTCTGGCGCATGGAATACATCCCTTTAAATGATCAAAAATTAATTACAAACAAAAATTATACTTTTTAAGTTTGAAAAATGTCCAAAGATCTTCCATGTAACAACAAATAATTAAAAAATCGAAATATTTAGTGCTAGTTTCAAAATGTTTCGGAGAAAGTTTCGGATAGTTATCCAACACATAACGCAACCGGTGGATAGGCTATCCGAGACCTTATCCGCAAGTCTTAAAACTGGCCCAAAATATAATATAGAGTGCACTTTTTTGAATTTGGTTTTATAAAGAGATGATTAAAGAATAAAAATCAGTAAACAAAAATTAGAACAGCAAAATTGCAGGAAGAGGTAAAAAAATGTAACGTAAATTATTTAATTATTTATTTATTTATTTAGCTTAATACAAGAGTGCACTTAAGTGTCTACTTAATTCTAAATTTAAATCTAAACTTAATTCTATGGTGGGTTTTTCGTTGTTTTTTTTTTTTGTTGTTGCTTGTTTTTTTTTTATTTTTATTTTTCGCAAAATTAAATAGATGCATGTGCATGTATTCATATTAAGCTAGGACCACACTTGCGATTTTCAGTCGGTGCGATTAAAAAATCGGTGTCGCAACAAATAATTGCCATGCACTCACTTGCGGCTATCTATCACTTGATTTCTTAGTCACAAGAAATAGAACATAACATAAGGCTTTTAATATGAATGCACGCACATGCGTCTTTTTAATTTTGAGAATGAAAAAACGCTCAAAAATAGATCTGGTTCCATTTTTTTAATCGTTGCGATTTTAAAGTCGCGTATGTGTGCATTCACATTTAAAACCATGTGTCTCATTTCTTGCGGGTAAAAATCGTACGTTTGAGAATCGCATGTGCGTACATAATTTTTTCTGGTTGCGACTACGAGTTTTTAGTCACGCTATTTTAAAGCGCAAGTGCGAGAACAACCATCTAATTCCGTTTGTTTCATTTTAACTTACGACAATTGCATCGCCAGAAAAATGGAACAAATTTTCGACTTTTAATCGTCGCAATTTCTAGGTCGCATGTGCGTTCATTCTTATTCAAATTCATGTGTTCTATTTCTGGCGACTAAACAGTCGCGCGATTGAAATTGCAAGTGCGGTCCTAGCCTAAAAAGCTTTATGTTCTATTTTCTGCGTCTAAAAAATCGCGCGATTGAGTGCATATGGCAGTTATTTCTTGCGATTCCGATTTTTTAATCGCACCGACTGAAAATCGCAAGTGCGGTCCTAGCCTAAGATGGGGTTGGAAAACTGAGCCAAAAATCGGCTTGGAACTTTTTGGTCTGTGGTCTCAACACCCAACTCTTTCTGGCGTGAGTATTAGCGGGCGGAATCGCTTACCCCAACCTTGATTTCGTACCTTCGATTTCAACCCTGTCCTCGTTATTGACGTTCAATTCTTTAGAACCTATATAGCTCCCGCTCCTGGTTCGCTACTAGAGTTAGTGCATATAGGTAGTTCAACTAAGGCTCTTAGAAAGTTCTGGATCTTTGAACTAGAGCCATTTCACATACCCATCACCGATCGGGCAATATGTAGTTGGGTTTTAGATCTTTAAGAAGCTTTCACACGTGTTGGGCCCAGTTATCCGGCTGTGTAAGCTTACTCTCTGCAATGGATGGCTGCTGGGACCGGATAACCAGTTCCCAAATCAGCAGTGTATACAGAAAACCAAATTGGGCTTTTACACATTCCAGGTTGTTAAGATGTTACGAAATTACGACGGTAAAACAAATCTTAGAATGAATAGTATGATACCTAATCGGCTAAAAAGACTTTTTTGCTAATGTAAATCCATTATCCATTATTATTATTCTAATCATCATACTATGTATCTCTAACATATTTATAAAATTTAAAATGCTTCATATGACACTTTGATATTTTAAAAATGTCAAAAAAGGTGCGTTCGCCTACTTTTTGTTCATGAACTGCCACTTTTTGGAGCTTCCAGCTGCTGACTATTCCATTAATGCACTTTTCACCTGATAAGACCAAAACATTCATCAACGACCTACACCATTTATACCTACACAAAATATGCAATATTCCTAGTAACTGTATGCAATCAATATCATTTTCTCAGATATTCCCGACCTAGTTCAATTCAAACTACTAACAATTCGAATACTCTCTTCCACACACAAAAACCATTAATCGATGACCATGACCCAAAAATGGTTGTGGATTGAACAACAATTCAAATGCCGTTGCTGTCGGTCTTAGTATAATAAATGTAAATGTTAAAAAAATTATAATTTCATAACAAACTTTTAAAAATAACCCCAGATAACACACACAGTTCATATTATACAGCTTGCAGCTTGTGATACTGAAATGGTAAGTATAATGTAGCCCCTCTGATGATGGCAATGGCATATAGTTAAACAAAACTGCCGGCCAGCCAGGACCAACGCGGACAGAATTGATTAGCCGCATTATGGACTGACTCTTCGCTCTGACTTCACAATCATATCACAACAATGTACCTACAACAGGAATTCATGAATGAACTTTGAAATTCGTTTCTCCAGCTCGCCCGCAAGTTGATGGCTCCAGCCAGCAGCGTCCAGCCCCATCAGCTCCTCCAACCGGCAGCGAGTGGTGGCGACGACGACCAGGCCAACAATAAGTGCAAAACTCCATGTTTTATTTATTAGAGACTGACATACGAGTGCTGCCCCTATAGTTCGGTGTCGGGGCCGGCCAATAATAATAATCACATCACCGTGCATGTAATTAACATTTTATTAAAAATGTTGAAGCTTCTCTGATGGAAGTTTGTTTTTTATTTAGGAAGACTGCGACTCTTCTGGATGTTTACTGTTTACATCCCGAGCAAGTTCAACGAAATTTCTATTAATACTTAGGTATACTTGCCATACCTTACCTATACTTACTTTTACTGTCGGCGCGGTGGAGATAGGCATTTGGTTAGTTTTGGGACTGTGCCACTTCCTGGATTCCCAACCCGCGATTTCATTGGAATTCTTGGCCATTGGGTATGGGTAGTGCGGACAAACATTGTTGTTTACACCAACACCACCAACTCTATGTAGGAGCGATGATCAGCGCAGCGCCCGCGTAGCATGATAATTACATGGAAATGATAATTCAAATAAACCATTGGCAGCAAAGAAGGCCTGACGCAGCCAAAGCCAACGTCAGCAGAGATATGAAAAGCATGGCGCGACGCGTCTAAAAGGCACACCTACCCTGCACTCCGCTTTCCGGGCTATACGGACAAAGGGGCTATGGAGGGAGAGAGTTGTGGCTTGAGGAATTCTAAGGCGTCGCGTCCTCTTGGTCTAGGATGCGCGTTTGCTGTTGTGCTTCCCGGTAATCTTGTAGGTCATTAATTGCACGTGAGTGCCTGCGCTGTGTCATGTAAACGCAAGTTTCTTTGCAATCTTGTGAGGAGTAGGAGAGGGAGTGTTTTTTGCTGCAGCAGAAATGTCTGCGCATTCGGGACCTGATAAATTTGCAAGTGTAATTTCGAGCTGCAAATAATATAGCCGCTGCTACTTCTACCGCTCCGCGCACCGCTGTCCGTCATAGTAGGTAGTAGGAACTTTGAAGCAAACCGCGCGATCAGCTGATAATGTGCAACGCGTTAATAAATTGACCGTTTAACGCGGGAACTTAAGTTGTTTTTTTTTCTGTTTTTTTTTGGGCTTGAAACACAGACACGATGAAGATGATATGGTGGTGCTGTTATGGCCAATTGGTCTTTGTAGATGGACTTGCTAATTTGTCAGACAGTGCTGCCGTTTTTTGTTTTGTATATTTAGTTTCAAGGAGGGGCACACGGTCATGAGTGTTATAATCTAACATTTCTGATGAAGACGCAGAGAGAGGACGTGTGAGACTTTATGCTTTGCATATCGCTAGCATAATGCACATTAATATAATTACCGCCACTACCTACCTTATGCTGAAAGAATTGCTAACATTACTTTATAGAGTGTTGCTGAGGTAGGTAGGTATACAGAAATATAGGATTTCCTCGAATGAGGTGTAGTTTAGAATGTTTGTAACGAGTTGACACTTCTGATGTGACGTGATTAATCATAAACAAGATTGAGACTGCTTTTGAATTTCATATAGATATGAGATTAAAATGGCTATGATTTGATAGTGGGGATTTATGTCCCAGTTAGACTTTCGTTGCATTATAAGGCTGGTGTTGAAATAAGCAGAGTTTGTAAGACTAAGATTAGATTTTAAATTAAAGTTCAGCACGATATATGTATATTTCATTTTTAGACTTTTTAGCTTTAAGTTATATTTTGTTTTTGACTTCCTTAAGGTGGCCATCACGACAGAGCCATAGAGCCAAACGGCCCCGCGCCGATTCAAAATCGGTAGTGTGCCGGTCCATTTGGATTTTCAGCCGATCTCTGAAATCCAACCGAGCCAAATGGATTGGTCGTGTATGGCCAACTAATATCATCTTTGGGACAATTATCAAAGATTCAGTGAAATCCACTGGATCGTTTCAGTAATTGGACAGCAATAGATTTTTTGTTGCGCTTTTGTAAAGCTTGGATTTGGTGACGCGACAGCTCGGGGAGAACCAGGGCCTAGTGACTTACAACTCTCAACTATTCTTGTGTGTGAATTGTTGGCAGGAATAGAGGGGAGCTACAATTTTTTCCCGCGTTCGAATGGCAAGTTGAGAAGCACTTTTCATACTTTTGGAGAATTTGTCAGTTCCTCCCAGGCGGCAGTACCTTGGTGGTAGGTGGTAGTGGCTAGGAATCGAACCCAAACCTTTGGCGTGACAGTCCAACAAAGTAACCATTATGCCTAGAACTACTACATAAAACTTAAATTATTTATTAACAAAAAAAAAATCTATGGCGGAAGAAATACAGGAACTAAAATAATTTTAATGGCGATCATGTGGCTTTTCAAATGATTTGCTTATTTTAGAAAAACATTATTGTTTGCTGGACACAACTCAGAATAATCTGCGATATGAACTCGTTGCTCGTTTTCTCGCCACCCAGGCGAGACCGCTGATGGGTATTGGTGTATTTGGAAAAAAAGAATAGAACTACTTAGCCCAAGGCCCAACCTATTCAGAGATGGTATTGTTACAAAATTCAATAGGTTCTTTTTTTTTTTGATAAATCACGTGTGTCTGTTTTCGCACCAAATTTTGTTCAGTGATGAAGTCACATGTCAATGGTTTTGTCAATAGCCAAAGTTGCCCCATTTTGAGCTTATTATGAGCAGTCCAAAACTACAGTGGTATCCACAAAAATGCACTATATGGTGTTGTTTATCAGGTCGAATCATAAGTCGATATTTCTTTAAAAACAAAGGACGGAACAAAACCATCAATGGCGAGTTCTACCGCACCATAAAAACGAACCATTCGCTGCCTGAAATTGAAGCCCGTGATGCCGGTAACATTTTATTTTAACAAGACGAGTATACGGCACATGCAGCAAAATAATCGCCTTATTGAGAAATCGTTTTAGTAAGCAGCCATTTCGGGCCTCTCAACTGGCTGCCTAGTTCGTGTGATATACCTTATGACCTTTGAATTTTGGTCCTTTTATGTGAAGTTAAAAGTCTTCGCCGATAAGCCAGATATATACCATTCAGGACTTTTAGAAGCCAACATTACTCGTGTAATTAGCCAGATACCGGTCGCGATGATGGAAAGAGTGATCAAAAATTGGATCTTCTGAATGAGCCATAATATAAGGCTTAGTCGTGGCCAACATTTGAATGAAATTGATCCCTTCCCATAAGAGTGTATTAACCAACATTTGCCCCGGGCCACAGCTTACAGGGCCACCACATCCAAGGGCCTAAAAAAACTAAAAATTCCCAACATCAAATGAAATGAAATGAAATGAAATGAAATGAAATGAAATGAAATGAAATGAAATGAAATGAAATGAAATGAAATGAAATGAAATGAAATGAAATGAAATGAAATGAAATGAAATGAAATGAAATGAAATGAAATGAAATGAAATGAAATGAAATGAAATGAAATGAAATGAAATGAAATGAAATGAAATGAAATGAAATGAAATGAAATGAAATGAAATGAAATGAAATGAAATGAAATGAAATGAAATGAAATGAAATGAAATGAAATGAAATGAAATGAAATGAAATGAAATGAAATGAAATGAAATGAAATGAAATGAAATGAAATGAAATGAAATGAAATGAAATGAAATGAAATGAAATGAAATGAAATGAAATGAAATGAAATGAAATGAAATGAAATGAAATGAAATAAAATGAAATGAAATGAAATGAATTAAATGAAATGAATGAATTCTTCTTTTTAATAAATTTAGGACGATTGACGGAACTTAAGGATTGAAGGTGAATGTGCCTATTGTCTTTATTGAGTATTGCCTATTGTCTTATTTTACATGTTAAGTTGAAAGTTGCTGAATAGGTTACATCGAGAACGAGATAAATGAAAATATGCCCTTTCTTAGTCATTTATCTCATAAACTGGAGGGACACCACAATCAAATTTTTTTCCCCGGCAAGGAAAAATCGTAAATCCGGTCTGGCTTGAAAGATTTGTTTCATATAGTTCTTGAAGAAGGGCAACGCAAAAAAATAAGCATAGCCAAATGCTGTAAGCGTGAAATTAGGATCACTATTTTTTAAAGCAAATTAAACTTTTTTTTGTTGTCAATTTGTGCTACCTTATGCCGTAAATACAATATTTAAAAAAATGGCAAATTTGCAAAAAGGAAATAAATTTTTCTAAAATTTCAAAGTTTCTAAAGAAAAACAGTTGTGCTATTCTCAATTTGATGTGCTTGAATTTAGCACGCAATTTGTAAAAAAAAAAGGTAATTGAAATGCGCTCAACTTGTGCTGCCTTCTACCGTACATACATATTTTTAAAAAATTCGCAAATTTGCAAATTTTACGGATGAACATTTTTTAAATTTTGTAAAAAATTAAATTTCTGCTGTTTTGTATTGCAAAATTTGATAAAATTTGTATCCGTAAAATTAGCAAATTTGCGATTTTTTTTTTAAATATATACCTAAAGCACAAGGCAGCCAAAGTTGAGCACAATACTTAGGTACAGCACAACATTTTTTTGCAAATCGAAAATGGCGGTGCTAGTTTCACGCTTCCCAAAACTGTTTTTTTTTGTCAGATTTGCCAATATGTTTGTATCTCTTCGGTGCTTGGCATCACAATCTTAGCACACAACTTTCATTTTTGAGAAAATGCGAAATTAAAAAAAAAAATCGTAAAATTTTCGATATTTTTTATTTACGGGACAAAGCGGTGCGGCGCGGTGCAAGTTGTTCACAATACAGAATAATTTTTTTTTGAAAATCAAAAATGGCGGCGTTAGCTTCAAGCTGCAGACCGTCTTAAAGTTTAGTTCTGGCTATTCATTCTAGTTGCAATCATGCGATTTTTAATCTCTTGTCCTTAGCACCGTTTTCTGAGCACAAAACAGCACAACTTCTTAAGAAATGTCCAATTTTTAAATTTTATTTGTAATAATAACGGCACAAAGCAGAATGAGTTGAGCGCAATATTATTTTTCGGAAATTGAAAAAGGCGGTGCTTACTTTACGCTAAAAAAAATTCTTACCTCTAAAACCATATACCCTTGGTACGATTTTTTTTTGTAAATACGGCACATGGCAGCACAAGTTATGGGCACATTACAGTATAACCTTTTTTTGAAAATCGAAAATGATGGTGCTAACTTCAAGCACATAAGGCGTTTTTCTATTTTTTAGTTCAGAATAGAGCTCTGAACAGACTCCGTTCTGGAACATTCTCTGAGCCAAGCATGTTCTTATCACTGTGAAGCATTTTTGAAACACATCTGAACACTAGCTGTCAAATGCTTCTGCTCAGTATTTAACTCGTGTCTACTCAGTTATTTTATTCTGAGCTCATATAGAGCACGCTCTGAATACGCTGAGAACGCTCAATGTTAAAAAATAAATGCGGCTCAGGCTCTCCTCTGAACTTAAAAACAAAAATGCCTATAATGTTTTGGGCCTTTTACTGGCTGAACAGAATAGAGTGCTGCAACTGGAGCTGCAGCTGCAACTGGAATAGCAGTCAAAAAGTGTCGTTAGTGACTTTTTTTAAGCGCCCACAATGAAGCTGTACAGCTTTCTGACATTTCAGTGTCGAAAATAAAAATAAAAACAAAAATAAAAATGGATAGATTCAACTTTGAGTACAGTATTTTTAAGTGATGCCTATTTTTACAAAAAAAAAAAATAGTTTTTGATTGTATTTTGTTCATTTTATATTATTCGTGTCATTTTCTCAAAATATACATATATGTATCCATAACAATACCATAGATAAAATCAAAAGACACAATTCTCTGGTACACTTATGTATATTTTGCGTCTAATTTGCGTCAATTGAAAGTGTTCTTTAACCGCATCCTTATTCCAAATACATAGTCAAACCAAATAAAGATTGGATGCCACTCACAAAATGATTTATAGTAAGCGACACAAATTGCGTCAAAAACTCATACAAAACGATCGCCCACAAGCCGTCATTGTCAACAAACAGTTATTCGTCTCTTGATCACTATTACATGATCCCTCTGCCAAACTGAATCTTTCTATAGGCATAAGAAATCCGAGATAGAAAAAACCGTAGGTACTCTAGGTAAATGTATCTATATCTATGACAACTCGATGAATAATGTATGTTCCTCTTTTTCGACCGTTTAACTGAAAATTTATGGAGATTCAAGAGAAATAAAACAAAAACAAAAATTCAAATTGACACCAGGATGATCTCTCTCTGAAATGTGCGTCAAACTCTTCAAGGCCGGCTTGTCGTTGATAAGTTGATAAGCCTACGCGCTCTCAGATTCTCCATGTGCGATTGATATAAAGATTCTCATTCCGTCTTCATAGGATGCTGAAGGTTTATAAATGTACATAAATAGCCTGTTGCATTATTCCATACTGATCCCACACATGGAGGAGGTTTCTTCCTGCTTTGGGATATATGGCTGATTCCATCTTGCACCGAACATAGAATTTCACGCTGAAAGTATCTCCACCGCTTTTGGTGAGAACACAGACACAGAGTACCAGTACATATATGAAGGTAATTGTAAGTACTGGGCTTATCTGTCCTGACGACACGGACGGAATAGAATAGAAATAATACCACTTCGGGCCAATGTCAGTGGCTGGCCGATCAATCAACATAATGCTGTCATGCATGTAGAACAACAAAAATGTTGCACATATAATTTAGGGAAAATGACCATTCTCCCTTTAGACGACGACGATGACGACGAACCACGAACGGCGAAATACATGGACGAGGAAGAGAAGGAGGAGATAAGAATCTCTGGAAGAGTCCATACATGGCATAGCCATCTCCATTGCCATTCCACATCAGCAGCACCACCACCACACACCATTACTGGGACTGGGAGTGCACTGTCCGAACTAATAGTTTCCGTATATGCGTTCATACAGAAGAGAACTTATACCAAAGACTATGGCTGCACTGGATGCATCCAAGCTACCAAGTGGAAACGAAACCGAAACGCGAACGACCAAAATCATGAACTGTGAAAGGTTTTCCACAATTTATACGGTCATTTTTCTCCAGGTGAGGTGACCATATCATTGGCAAGCGGAACAAGTTGCCTATTCCTACCATAGCAGAGTTCGGCATACTGCATACCGTAGCGTCGACTTAGTCGTTGATATTTTTATTTCACAGACCGATCACCCAGGATCATCGAGCGGAACTGGTTAATGTGTTTGTCTGTTTTGTTTGTCTCCGTTATGTTATATGTTTATCCTTGAAATGGGTAAAGTAGACCCGCTGCGATGATGGTCAAAAGGACTTGAAGTGTTAGTGGAAAATTAAATTTATTGTGATCCTTAAATGTGATAACCAGGATCATGATCACAATCGCAGATCTTTTGATGCAATTAGGTGAAGTGCTCGCATGATGGTGATACACGAATGCCATGTTGGAGACACCATCGAATAAGTCATGTTGCTGCGCATTGTATGTAATGCTTATAGCTAGCAGCGGCGCGGCGTGTGAATGATCCTCACATGATCGGCAATAACCACCTGCTTATGTTTTAACTGAAATTTTTGTATAAGAAAGGTCAAAATTATTATTAAGTTGTATGAAAAAAAGAAAACAAAACAAAAAATTATCTAAGAGGCCAGTTGACCGATATGCGAAATTAACTGGTCACCAACAATATTTCACAATAAAGCCATTGTTTCGCCTTCGCATGCTGTGTGTGCCGTAGCCTCGTCTTGCTGAAGCGAAATGCCACCGAAATCTTACTTACTTAGCTATCTGTAGACACGGCAGCCTTCCAATCTCTACGATCTAGAAAACGCTGCTTATCTAGATCAAGCTTTCTGGGATCCGCGATGGCTTGGTCTTTAGAGTTGGGTAGGTAGGTATGCAAAATCTCGAAAGCTAAAATCTCGCATTCGAAATCTCGCAGAAAGAAATCTCGCAATTAAAAAATCTCGCTTTTCATTATCTCGAAATTTAAAAACCCCGTTTTTAACAATCCCGCAATAACAAAATCCCCTAAACTAAAATCTCGCAAATCAAAATCTCGCAAAATTTAATTGCATCACGACAAATAAATCTAGCGAATTCAAATCTCGCAAGAGATCTGAATTTGCGAGATTTTAATTACAAAAACTCATTTATCGCAATACAATAACATTTTGCGAGATTTCCTAACTTCTGCGAAACAAATCTAAAGTCTACCTACTTGTAGACCATATTATTATTCATAATTGTTACTGTTCAAATTTCAATTGTTGTTAAGAGGCGAGAAAGAAAGTTGTAATGTCTAGTAAATTTTATTAATTGTTAAAAATACAATTTGGAAAACAATAAAAGCCTAAGGAAAAAATGTTCGTTTTCGAATCTCTTTTTTTTTCGTTCTCGATATTTTATTATGTGGGAAACTGCAAGCGATGCTACTGTGAGATTTGGAAAATTTTGATTTGCGAGAATTTAATATGCGAGATTTTAAAATTGGAAGATTTCTGTTAATATTTGCAAGATTTTTTAGTGTGGAAATACGAGTTTGTTAAAAGTGAAATTGTGAAATCGAGGTTTTGTAATTGCGAGATGAAAAGCAGAATTATTTATTTGCGAGATTTCGTTTTCCGGGATTCAAAAAAAAATGCGAAATTTCGTTATTCGAGATTTTGGTTTTCAGGATTTTGTACCGCCCCCGGAGCCCGGAGGCTCAGTCTTCTTCGTTTTCTCCAACAAGGGGGCTGGGATCCAAAGACTCTCTTGTCTGGACTACATCCTTATCTTCATACAGCTCTATTCGCCTTCCACGCACACAGGGCCGTAGTATCTCGTGGCATAATGGTTAGTGCGTTGGACTGTCATGCTGATGGTCTGAGTTCGATTCCCAGCCGCAACTACCTAAAAACAGAAAAGTTTTTTCCGACGTACTGCCTCTTGCGAAGAACTGACAAATCCTTCAAGAGTATCTGTTGTCATGAAATAGTGCTTCTCACCTGGCCATTCGGACTTGGCAAACAATAGTCGATCCCCTCAATTGCTGTCAACAACACGCCACGCAGGAATGGCTGAGAGTTGTGAGTCACTAGGCCCTGGTGTTCCAGGAACTGTTACGCTACCAAATTTATCTATCTATCCTTCCATGATTTGTTCACTCGAAGGAACATAGTATTAGTTCTCCTTTTTTGCTTATCGCCCAACACTCGACACCATAAAGCATGCGGACTGGCAGTATAAGGGTTTTATAGAGCATGTACTTTGTACTTTTTCTTTCGTATGTGAGGAGTTTCAAACCCGTCTGTTGTGCCAAACCGAAGTAGCACCAGTTTGCTAGGGTAAATCAATTCTTCATCGGATCTTCACTGAGATGTCGTTCGTGGGATTAATGTTTACTCTGAGTTAGATCAAATCATTAACTATTTCGAAGTTGTTGATATCAATAGTGACGTTTTGTCGTAACCAACAAGTTTTGCCTGTTCTTCAATTGACATGAAAGCCTCTTTAACGGTCTGTTAAGAGCGTCCTATGATTTCGATACCATGCATCGGCATAGCCTAGAAGTTGGGCAAATCTGTTGAAAATAGTACCTTGAGTGTTAACGCCTGCCCTGTGCACGTTCTTCCAGAACGAGATTGAATAAATCGCATGATAGTGCATTTACTTTTTGAGACGCAGTGCATGTTGGGAATAGTTCGGAAGAGCTTTTCCCTAGTTGCACATTGCATCGCATATTTTGCAATATGTCACGCGAAACAACTGGATCAGCTTTCAAGGGATCTCAAGTTCAGCCATTGCTATATAGAGCTCCTGGCGATGAATGCTATGATATGATGAGGCTTTGATGTCAATGAATATATAGATGGTAAGTCTCAACTTGAAATTCGTTTGACGTTTCCAGAATTTGCCTGAGAGTGAATATTTGGCCGGAAGCCACACTGGTAGGAATTTATGATAACAGTGTTGCAGAATTGATTAAGACACTCACACATAGTGCATTCAGGAATATGCCTCGATAGTTCCTCCAGGATATAGGATAGCCTTTTTTGAAGATGGAACATATCGTCGTCGTTCAATGAAAACTCCCAAAGTCCATTTTGTCTTATTTCCAGGCATCTATACTCTTTGTGGATTTTTACTGACCAAGATTTGAAAATGCTTGATTAAGGGGAGTTTTTCCTTTAGCAATAGACCGCAACACAAGATTTCAAGACCTTTTACAGATCTAAAATGTTTATATTTGATTTAATATATCGTATTTAGGAGAGGTTTCTCGGTTTCGAAAAAAATGGAGTTAGGGAGTTTTCATAGAACGACGACGATATGGAGCTGATAGCCCAGTCATCGGGCATGCTTCCTTCAATCCAAGTTTTGTTGATGAGTTAGTGTATGCACCTTTCAATGCATCCCCTCCGTATTTGAAGAGCTCCGTAGGTAGGCCATCACATCCGGTGGCCTTGTTGTTCTTGATCTTCCTTATAGCTAAGTCTATGTACATCTTCTACACTGGGTGGTGCTGGTGGTACTAATGGGTCTTCATTGACTTAAGTATAGGTTCGCTACTTGTCCTATTCCTCATACTCTACCTGATGTCCAATCATCAGCTGCTGAAAATGCTGCTTGAATATCCCTGTACTTCGCAGAATAGGTTACTTTCGCTGCGTTCCTGTTTTAAAGCAGCCTTTTTCAGCTATACTCATTCTTCATCATACCACGAGATCTTTTTTGGGGGCGATTGTGAGCATATTGTGGTTTTGGCTACCTCTTTGGTGATATCAGGATACTGAGACCGCTAGTAATTGGCGTCTATTGCAGGTGAATGCATAGTGGAGAGCTTCTCGCTCAAATGATCACTGTAGGCTCTGGCAACTCTAGGTATGCTAAGGAGAATCATCGAATTTCTTCTTTAGGGCAATTCGTAGTTTGTTTATATTTGAAAGTCGAACTTTGTCGCATCAAGAAAACGGTCAGAAACGATCTTAGGCGTGGAAGCTTCTGAAAAGTCTATTAGTCGGAAGCCGTTTTCATTTGTCTCTTGGTGGAGGCTGTGTCTGCCATTTAATCCGCCGAAGGTATCTTTCTTCCCCAATTTGAGCATTGAGGTCCCCGAGAAAAATATTTACATCGGTACTCCGGGCAGCTACCGTAAGGAGGAGGTCATTGTGAGCTTATTAGGCTTATATATTGGAAAGTGGCCTTAATGTGGATCACCACCAGGTGATCACTTATCGGTTTAAAATCGAAAACTATGCTTCTTTACCGATTTCCCACGACAAATCCACAACCTTATAGTGTGTTTAGTCTTTCATAACAGCTGTAATAAATTGCACTATCTTATATTTTCATCATAGCTGATTCTATTCATCGCATCTCCTGGATTGTGATAGTTCTACCTTATACCACGTGAGGACAGACTCAAGTTTTTGAGTTGCATCTGAGGTATTAAGGGTTCTTACGAGTCGTTATCCGAAACTCCTCGTGTCTCTCTCATAACCAAAATGTTTTACGTAGTAGAGGGAAGTTAACCTGATGACAAAACCTCTAAACCATGATCAGGACCTTATTAAAGCTTAGGGCAGCAAGCTGGACAATCTGATCTGTCGATATAAGGGCCTTTAATTTCATTCAACAAGAAGTACATTATCATTGTGTGGTAGCGCTTGCTATTAACTTTTATGTTCTTTTACGCCTCATTTTAAAAGAAATATGGACAAGCGAATATTCCACCAGCGGAAGTAGTCCATAAACTACACCTAATAGTGCATTTTTGTGGATGCAACGGTAGTTCTTCAGGTTTGCCTATTTACCCAAATGCGGCAATTTTATATATCAAAAATGTGTTTTATAGAAGATAAACAAATTTTTTGTCGAAAGCAGTGGATTTTCTTCAAATTTTGTCGCTGATTTTGAAAAATCCTACAAAATGACGATTTTGACATTTGTGAATAAATGAGCCATCGATTGCTATTTTGAACAGCTCAATTTGCATTAAGTTCAGTTCATCTTTAATGGATTTTTTGATAAAAAACTATACCTAGTGAACTTTACCCAACACGACTAGAATTTCTAATAGGAAATTAAGCTGGAAGATTTTTTACCCAGGACCAGACATAGTTTCCGTAAGGTTTTTTAATATTTACTAATTGCATACGGATATGTATCCCTACTTTAGAAATCAAAATACAAAGTTTTCCTCTCAAAATAAGCTTCATTTATTGCTAATTTATTCCCCATTGACATCACTTACACGACAATTTATATCAAATTTTCCCCAAAAGTCATCAAACCTACCTCAAATAGGAAGGTAGGTAGAGGTACATAACTTCACCTTTCCCATTTTCTTACAATTAAACAATAAAAGATCATGTTTCATTGCAACAAAAATGTAAAAGATACTCAATCTCTATGCTTCCAATTAATCCCAATAGAAAACATGGACAAAAAAAACAACAACCTGCAAAAGGTAGGTAAAGGTACAATCAAAAATCCACTCTCACAAAGCAAAAGAAACTTTACTACCTCAACTATAAATAAATCAGAAACTCATACAAAAGGGGTACTGGAGGTGCAAGTTACATATCCATACATATACTATACGCTCGTATTCCATGCAGGTAAATAGGTATATAAAGATATAATATCTCAACGAAAAATCAGCGACATGTGAAATCCATCATGGCTCCTGTCTACCTCTCCCACTATACATCATATCGTGATTTGACAGAAACGCGATCTTTCCACCATTAAAAACAGACTGAGGTACCTAACCTACAAATGAAACAAAACAAAAAAACGAAAACAAAAATAGATCTCTTTTGATGGCACCAGGACAGACAGACAGACAAGTCCCATACTCACAGTTTTCCACCATATCAATGGTAAGCAACAACAATAAAATCTAAAGCCCTGGGAAACTTTGCGTGGATGCTCCTCTTTTGTATCCACATTAGCTACGTATGTGCGATGTAATGTGCACTCAGTAAGTTGAACTTTCCCGCATGAAATTATAAAAGCTGTATAGAACTTTATCATCTTCAAACAAAAATCAACCCCAAAGGATTCTTACAGCTCCCCTTTTTCGTATAATGGAAGCTTTGCAATATCTGACATTTTTCATACCGCTAGGTGTCACTATTCACACTCTGGAGAACTTCAATGGCTCGAAATCATGCGTACTCCCAATTTGCATATTATTGGTGAAGTATTATTGGCTCAAAACTTCGTGTTAACTCGGGTCATTCCACATCGACCTTTGATGGAAGGGTGTTGTCTGTTGGCTCTCCATTAGAATACTTATGTATTAGAGGTCTGCATGAATGTCTTAAAACTAGATTTGAGACATTCAATAATATTTGCTGCACTCAACTCATTCTACTCACTTCTTGAAATGAGAATGAGTGTACTACTTGGTGTTTGGAAACAATATGAGTTGAATATTCATTTTCATACAAACCCACAGCGCATTGTACCCAAAGAGAATGAATACTCATTTGTGAATATTCACAATTTGAATCAGGTGTACTCACAAAAAAAGTGAATATTCATAATTTAGATTGGGTGGTCTTGAGAGAATGCTGTGTGTTTTATCAATAGCAATAGCAAGCAATGTGTATTGGAATGATGTTTTTCTGTATATTTATATAAATTATGTATGTTGTATGTAAAGATTTATTGAATTAGCGGATACGCAACGTGTATTACTACGTTTTAAAAAAGAAATAGGTACGTTTTGATTTATTTGTTGGACAAAGAAAAGAAGTTTTTGTATGGAAAATTCTAAAATCGACTTTAGGAATGGACCGAATGTGCCTAATGCCTTGTTTTAGTGGTCAAATGTCTAACACCATCTTCGTATTATTTTCTTTCTTATAAAACTGGTTCGGGGCACATCGATTGGATGATTTTAAAGTCTATAATGGACATTGAAACCATTTTTTTGTTTTTTATTATATAAAGATAAACAAACTTTAATGTGCTTTTTGTTTTGCAAGTAAATATTTTCAAGGAAAAACAGTATTAAGTGAAAATTTCTGATGGCAGTCAGTCAAAGGTGCAAGGGGCCTGAGGCCAGGGGACTGAGTGTTTTCATAGTTTTTGCACCAAAAACATAGTAACGCATTTTCCAAAAAATTATAAAATTTACATAACAAAGGTTCAACTAATAGACCAAGAGCCGACAGCATATTTTGGGAACAGATGGAGAACCAAAATCGGAGTATGAGGGATTATAGGTACATTTATCGTGATATCGAATACAAAAGTCTGGCAGGTTTTTTTCTAAGTCTATGGTAGGGGTGGGGGGTTCAAACCAGCTTGTTTTCCTATTATGTCATTTTCCCTAAGTCTCAAGACGTTTATCTTGGTGATCCGATAAATGTGACCCATAATTTATCTAAGGCTTTCGAGCAAACCTTATCGGCGTTTTTGTGGATACTTTATTTTTTTTGATTTATTGTTTTGTTGAAAATCTTCAAAAAAGGGATGATAAGGTTGACGTAAAATGCTTATAAACTGAGTTACAAAAAAAGTGGCGCACCTTGAAATTTTGCAATATTTTTAAGTGATTTAAGAAACACGTGTGATCTAAAAAACACGTTTTTTTAATACAGTTTTGTTTATTAACATAAAAGTAAGTAATTATTCATCTAAAATAAAAAAAAGACTGAATAAAAATAAAGCTCTGTAAAAACATAGCGGCATATTATCAAAATGATATCAAGACATCCAAAGGTATGACTGCGCCACTTTTTTTGTAACTCAGTGTATATTGAGTTCAATTTATCGGACCGTCAAGAATGTGATGTTAAGGTATAGAAATTTAGTTAATTATAGAGGTTATAATCCTGAAAATAAAAAAAGAAGAACTTTTTAACCCCCACCCCTCCGAAATGCTTAAAACAAAACCTGCCAGCCGTACTTTGATATTCGATTTCACGATACATGTACCTACTTATAATCCCTCATAATCCAATTTTGGTTATACCCGCATTGGCTTTCTTTGAAGATGCATTTGAATTATTTTTTTATAAGATTGAATCGATCACTCATAATTTGGGTTTTAATACCTTAATTGATTAAGAGTTCTGAATTGACCATACCGCGCGCCGCCATCCACCAGAAATATTTTTCCATTGAAACACCCGAGTCATTTGCCAGCTCCTAAGTGAAATTAAATTTTGTCTTTTAAAATCCAGGTTTAATCTTTTATTTGATCAAAATTGAACTAACATTATTCAAATACATTTTCACTTTAAATGGTATAGATATACCTTTCCTCCAATTTTAAAATCAAATCCAAATAGCAATAGAATTGCACTCACAAACAAACTGTGAATATTCAAAACATACTATGAATATTCAAACTATAATATGAGTATTCATAATAATACAGAGCGAAAGAAGTGCACTCATTTGATTTGTTACAAGTACCCACGAAAGAGAAAAGAAACAAGCACTGCACCCGTTCTGTTATCAGAGAGTGAATGTTGTACTGGTTTTGTTTTTTATATGAGTTCTCATTTTGTGAGTTAACTTTATTAAAATTGTGTTGTAAATTGAGTGCACTGAAGTAGTGGAACAGTGTGAATAGATCAAATGAATACATTCATGCAGACCTCTATTATGTATATCCAAAAATGCTCCTCAGAAATTCCACAAAAATATTCCTCACCCATTCAGGTGCAATAAAACAAAGTGATCAAAGTAATAAAATAAGTAAATATATTATTAACAATGGCCCTCTAATCACACACTATAGGTATAGGAACACACTAAGGGTGTGTGTAGATGGGATACACAGAGAGTATACAGACTGAGGGACTGCACTGCAACCCAAACCTACTACAAGTTACAAACTAGAAATTAAAAAAGCTAAAAACGAAAATTTTTCAGATGAGCGCTCATGCGGAAACTCCAAATGGCTGCGCTGATGGCACGCAATGGGAAGCATGGCCAGGCCATAATAGACCAGGTGACGGAAGACGGATTCCAAAAACATGTACAAAAAAAAATACAATTGTATCTTTTATATGGCAAACTATCAACTTTGCGGATAGTAATTGTTGTTTGGCACTTTATCTAGCGTGATTCAAGTACTTTTTTCTGTTGTTATCTTTTATATTTTTTTAATCGTTTTACCTTAGAGCCTTTTAGCCATCAAAAATATTAGGTAGGTACTTACAACTATATATTTTTTTTTTTTTTTCAAGAAATAAATGTTTACTGTTCTTCATGACTTTGCATTAAATTAACTTTGAATACTTACCACTTTATAACTATTACTATATTATGATTGTAATTTTTCGACGTTTTATTGTTTCTTATTGTAGACAAGACCTAAGCGTTATCGGTACCTCATTTATTTGTTAAGTCATTAATTTAAGAATGTTATTCTTTTTTTGTTTGTTTCATTTAATATTGTAAGTTGGTTTACTCAAAACGGTTTTAAAATGTTAACTACTTAAAGATTTTTAAACGACCAGCCGGCGCCAGTGGTCTATAAAGTCGAGACTTGGACATGCATTAAGGTATTCGCAAAATATCGGTCAGCACATCAACGTTGGCATGCCTATAAGTGAAATGCTAAGAAGTTTTTGATTATTTTTTGACACGATATGAGCTTATTTGCATTTGAAAAGACTTCAGGATTAAAAAAAAAACAGTCCTGTGTAAGCCATATATTTCCTTAACAATGATCAGACGTCGCCATAGCCAAAAAGAGTTTCTCCGACCATTGATAACTTTTAGAGGACAGGAATTCCACGATTTTAGACAGTTACAGCTTTCATTTGATGGGTACCCCATTTATAGAAGTTGCTTGTATTAAATTACACTTACCTGAAAATGCAACCTAAAAAGTGCACTCTCTAACCATTGCTCCAAGATTAAGCTCGTCCGACCAATAATTTTGTAAATGTCCCGGACTATTGCTGAGAGTAATATGAACTCCCACTAGGTTAAAATATGGAAAAATGTATTTAGTTTTTTGTTTAAATATATATTTAGTGCACAAAATCAGAGAAATTTTTTACTTGTTTAGCAAGGTTAGTTTTGTGGAAGTCTATCAACTTGAACGAACATCTAATTAGCATCAGAATCCACTTCAAAATCCAATGTAAGTCGGGAGTAACATTTCTCAGGGCCTCAAGCTAAAACTTCTTTGGTCAACTCGGTGACTCTAGTTTAGCATGCCAAGTTAAATGATGCCCCCCCCCCCTACTGAGTTCAGCTATCCTTGTTGTTTAAGAATTTTCCGGGCTTAAGTATTGCTGTGCATTAGATCTGCTAAATTCAGCCAAATAAATTGAGGGACTTTAACTGATTTGACTGGGTTGGTGTTGCTGTTGTATGTAGAAGGCCTTTCTTCAAGCTGCCTTCTTTGTTCAAGGAATTATTGGCAAGGAAGAGTTAAGCTAGAACTATAATGCTTGGAGGGGCACTTAAGTGGTCGGAAAGAAAAAAGCCAATACACGGGAAGCATATGACGCGGCTATGATTGAGGAGTGGAACGTTTCGTCAAGTTTCGTTTAAACTCTGGTTACGGAAGTGAGGTAAGTAAAAACTGACATTTGATGAAATAGGAATGCCAAAAAGAGATAGATGATAATAACATTATGGGTGTGCTCCCCTTTTTACGGTACGGAAAGCTACTTTTCGTTGGTTTTTGACATTAGCTTCAGTAGCCTTCCGACTTTTATAGTTCTACCTTTATTCTTCGTTATATTTTAGCACTGGTATCAATTCTAAATTGATAAATTTATCCTTGAAAGACACCAAAGTGCGTTACTAAGTAATAACTGTATGTCAAGCGACATTATGTCCTTGACGTAGATACTGGGTCTTCTTTTTTGAGAAAAAGATATACACGGTCTTAGCTTCAGTCACTGTTAAACTAATATTTGCCGTTCTCGTTTCAATACCTACTCAAAATATGACACCAACTATTGTGTTCTTCTTGAATTGAATTGAATTGAATTGAATTGAATTGTATTGAATTGTATTGAATTGAATTGAATTGAATGAAATTCCCTTTTTCAAAAATTGTGCCTTAAGAGTTGTCACAAAAGTTTTGCACTCTTCTTTCAACAACAGCTTTAGAAGTAGTAAAACAGTTGACAGCGCATGACACCTTTTCGGTAAGGGATGCCAAAGCTAGTGTTTATATGTAAATGCTTTCATACACAGCCTTGAAATTGATGAAAAGGTAGTAAGTGTTGATTTGAAGTTCCTAAGTTTTTTAATCTACCCTTATATGAATAATCGGGCTACGGACGTATGGTTGACTTTTCATGAATGCCAAGTTAACAAAGCAACTTTTACGAATCGGAAAATGGGTAGGTGGAAAATTTGTTGTATAAATAAGTCGTTAATCAGTCACGAGAATTTCTTACAAAAAAAAACATAGAAAATATTATATTTACAATCAAATTGAATGTGTAACAACTAATTAACAATTAATTAACGGCAAATTACTAAGCCATAAACCATATGTATAGGGTGTATTTTTAGAGGTATAGAACCTTACGTTGACAACACTATTTTAGCTGGCGGCCATTTTGTCAGCTGTCAAGTGATTTATTTTACATTTTTAGTTTGGTTTGGCATTTCAATATGAATAGACTGACACCTGAACAACGCTTTTAAATTGTGCAAATTTATTTTGAAAATCATGGTTCTGTTCGAAATTTTCATAAGCGAGTTTTGTTTAGCGATGAAGCTCACATTTGGTTAAATGGATACATCAATATACAAAACTGCCGTATTTGGAGTGATGATAATCCTCAAGTGTATGTTGAGACACCGTTACATCTACAAAAACTGACTGATTGGTGTGCTTTATGTATGGGTTGGTGGAATAATTGGTCCGTACTTCTTTAAAAACGATGCTGGCCAGTGGTGACCGCTATAAAGCCATGATTACTAACTTTTTCCTTCATCAGTTAAACAACCATGATGTGCAGGAGCTGTGATTTCAACAGGACAGCGGCGGCGCAACATGTCACACAACTCGTGCCACAATTGATTTACTGAATGAAACATTTGGTAACCGCATAGATTCATGTTATGGACCCGTGAACTGGCCTTCAAGATCGTGGGACTTAAGGCCACTTGAATATTTTCTGCGGGGATATGTGAAGTTGCTAGTCTACGCCGCCGATAAGCCCAAAATGATTTACCACTTGGAGGACAACATTCGCCGCATAATTGCCGATACACGGCCACAAATGTTGGAAAAAGTAATCGAAAATTGGACCTCCAGGTTAGACAACGTCCGAGTCAGCCGTGGCAGAAATCATATTTAAATTATAATGCCAGAAGATTATCTTTCGAATAAATTAAATTTCATATCAATTTAAAAAAAAATCATCTTTGTTTTATTCTATTTCAAAGTTCTACACATCTTAAAAAACACCCTTCATAAAGTATAGATATATGTATGTCAAGTTAGCAAAAAACCATAGAAACATTTAACGAAAGAATCGAAACTGTCACAAATAATTAACGGCTAATTATAAACAAATTATCCACCTTCTCATTTTTCTATTCGTAAACGTTCCTTCACTTACTTGACACTTATAGAAAAGAAATCACTCAAAAAACACACTGAAAACATCGCACGACAAAATTGAATTTGTCACAATTGATTAATGGTAAGTTATTAAACAATAAAATAGTAAGTATAAGAAGTTTTAACCACTTTGTGAAAAAAACATAGAAAACATAGAATACAAAAATTCAAAAATTCTACTCTTTGTCGATCAGTGAAAGTTGCTTAGCTAACTTGATATTCATTAATTTTTCTGACATCAAGCCACACTGATATGATGAGTGTCAAGTTAGCAAAGCAACTTTGACGAATCAAAAAAAGGGTTGGTGGATAATTTGCTGTTAGTTAGTCGGTAATTAGTTGTGACAATTTCGAAATTGTCGTTCAATGTTTTCTATGTTTTTTTGGGTGCTTTGCTAACTTGACACTACTCGAAAAGTGTGAAAAACTTCATATACTTAATGTTTTATGGCTTAATAATTTGCAGTTAATTAGTCATTAATTAGTTGTGAAAAATTGAATTCAATCGTGCAATGCTTTCTATGTTTTTTTTTAATTCTTCGTTAGCTTCATACCAAGTTAGCAAAGCACTACCCTTAAAAGGGATTAAAACTGCTCATACCGACCTGTTTATGGTAAACACTCATAGAAAACAAACTACCCAAAAACGCATAGAAAACATCGCACGAAAAAATTGATTTTTCCACAACTAATTAACGACTAATTAACGGCAAATTATGGAGCACTAAAATATTGAATTTTAGAAGTTTTTACCTCTTTTCAAAACAAAAAACATAGAAAACATAGAACGACAAATTCAAAATATTCACAACTTATTAACAACTAATTAACGAAAAATTATGCACCTATCCATTTTTCAATCCGTGAGAGTTACTTTGCTAACTTGATATCAAGTTAGCAAAGCACCCAAAAAAACATAGAAAACATTGCACGATCAAATTGAATTTGTCACAACTAATTAACGGCAAATTATTAAGCCATAAACCATCAGGTATAAGAAGTTTTTACTGATTTTCGACAGGGTGCTTTGCTAACTTGATATCAAGTTAGCAAAGCAACCAAAAAACATATAAAACATTGAACGACAAATTCGGAATTGTCACAACTAATTAACGACTAATTAACGGCAAATTATCCAACTTACCATTTTTCGATTCGTCAAAGTTGCTTTGCTAATTTGACACTCATACTGATATGGCAATTATACCACAGAAAAATATTGTATGCGATGTTAGGGAGACTGATGCCAGTGTAGTTGGCGAAGCACAATAGAGGGTCTGCTTTCTTGAAAATCGGGCACACAATATTAAGGTTCCTATCCAGTGGACTCTCAAATATGTTCTTGTTTTTATCGTAGATCTCTGCTCTTATTCTATTCAGCCAGCTTTCATGTTTTTAACGGACAGTTTTCTGATGAAGCATTTTCAATTTATCGGTTCCTACATAATCACTTGAATGTGAGAAAAGTATTTATTTATGTAAAACTAGGGTGATAATCATGAGTCAATCACCCACCAGATAAATGTTAGTAATTACAGAATCTAGGTGTGAAAAGAAAAAATACTGCACTCTGTTGAAAAGTTAAATTGATTCCCCCAACCCGAAAGCCAGTTGTTGTGAGAAATAAAAAATAAAATATTGCATTCGCCGGTTGGTCTCTTTTATATACAAATAATATTCAACTATAAACGGGTTCATATATGGTTAAAAATACATTTTTTTATTTAAAATAATAACAAACAATAAACAATAATTTATTTTAATGAAAATCAACTAATGGTTATTCATGTTTCTTTAAAAATCACGCAGACGTAATAAATCCAAAAACTGACAATTAATTAAAAATATTTTACTCCGAACAGATTTTCCCTTCAGCATATATTTTATGGCACTTAAACTCATCCAGCTTCTTGATTAAATATATTTAAGAAAACATTTATATAAATTAACAATGCAATTTTACTTATTGAAATAAAATAAAAATAAAAAAGAAATGAAATGAAAAATTAAAAAAAAACAATGCAAATCCTTTTTGCTGATGCATTCTGGCGTTCATGTAACAAATCACACCTGTGGCGATAAGTGGGATTGCGTTCTACAAAAGCTACCTTAAGTACTCGCCTTTCAATTGTTTGGCTTGCATTCAGAATATGAAAAAAAAACAACAATACACCTTTACAAGCTGTATAAAGCAGTTTTAATTAATTGCAAATTTTTAATTAAAAAAACAATATAATAACAAAACAAATACACATGGCCAAGCGAAAGCCGTATAGGCTGCCATTGTATAAAATTGACAGACAGCCCCTTTAGATAGATCCACCTATAAAAAAAAAACCATCACCTGCCTTTACCTTACATTATCGCATCGTATAGTGATGGTAGAGTGATTCAATTAAAAAAAAATAAAAATATTCACATTATAACCTATGATCACGCATAGACTCATCTTTTCTTCTCTTTAATTAGACATTAACACGATTTTTAATTATATAATTTGAGATAATAATAACAACGCAGTTAGACAATTATTATTCCAAGTCAAGAGACATTGTTAATAAAACTTGAAAAGTTATTTGAGTATAATATTTTTATATTTTCCGGAAAAATAAAGAAAATCAAAGAAAGACTATTTTTGAGAAGAGTACCTAACATGGTATGAGAAAATGGCCCACAATTCATAGTGTTATTATTAGGACTCTAACATGTGTACCACCATTTTAGATTTCAGAAGTTTGTAATGTAATGTGCTCTGAAGCCGTGTGCCGTTAATGTTAAAAAGACCGGAAGCTTGCAAATTTTCCAAAGGAATTTTTTTTGAAGTATTGACATTTCTTAAAAACCAAAAAGTGTGCTGTTTTTTTATCAGGAATCACATAACTGCAACTTTTACGCCAAAAATAAACTTTGGGAAACACCCTTTCTACCCTTTTTTCTTGTGATATAGGTACTATAGGGCAAGTTTTGGATTCGTGCAAAAAAAAAATTTCGAGATAACAATCAAACATGACATAACGATGATAGAGAACACGAAAAAAGTGGGTGGCACAATTCTGTCTGTCTGTCCGTACCTCAACCTACAGCCTAAACCACTGAAGCGATTTTCTTCAAATTTTGAACTTAAGGTTTTTTTGCAACTCTCCAGAGGGGAAATTGAAATTTTTTTTAGCTAAAAAAATAACGGTACTTGCCATACAACCGTTAAGGAAAAGCTTATTTATCTCAAAAACGGCTCCAACGATTTTGATAACAAAAATCAGTGTATTTTTGTAGATATGATATACCTTTTAGTAAGAAAAAAAATCACCAAAAACATTTATTAACGGTACCTGTCATATAACGGTTTTTTTATTTTTGGTTTTCTCATTAACAGCTCATCCGATTTCCATAAAATTTCTTGCACAAAAGCTTTGTTAGAATATAAATAATACTGCATACCAAAATTTTTGAAAAAAAAAATTTTGGATTTTTAAAAAAAAAGATTCAAAATTTTTTTTTGAAAATTCAATAATTCAAAAACGGGTTGATGAATTGCTTTGAAATTTCAGTTTTAAATGTATATTAATATATTCTCAAAATTGCTATACCAAATTTTTTTTGAAAAATGTTACAAAAATTTTATATATAAAAAATTAATTTTTAAGAAAACGGCTCCAACGATTTAAAATTTTTTTTTTGCATATATTGATATTTTTTTAAGTAATCAAACGGCATACTCTTTTTTGCGCTCTAAGTTATTTATCAGGCTGCTTAAACAATTAAAAGAACGATTTAAATGCTTTTTTATACTTTTTCTATAATTACTTGAATATTTTTTAAAGTTCTTAAGTTCCACACAACTTGAACATAAGAGCAAGTACTTGCGATCCAGTCGTGCATTTTATTTTGTTTTGTGCTCAGTTTGTGCTGTTATGCACCGAAGAGATATTGCCATCATGCGGCTTAAAATATTTTTTGCAAAACGCTGAAGCCTGAAGTAAACACTGCCAGTTTCAATTTTCGTTAAGCAAATATGTGCTGTAACGTGCTCAAATTTTACTGCTTTGTGTCTTTAGTAAAATAAGTCGTAAATTTGCTAATTTTGGAAATGATTTTTTTTTTTTGAAATGTTTACATTTCTGATAAAATACAATTGAGCATTTTTGTATTCAGTTTATGCTTCCATGCCCCAAAGATTTTAAAAACGCATAATTGCGAAACGTTGTAGCATAGAAGTTTGCACCACCATTTCGGTTTTCAAAAAATAACGTTGTGCTCATAAATTGTGCAGTAAATATTTTTAAAAATCAACGAAAATCTCAAATAACGAAATCTCGCAAATTAAAAATATTGTTTTTCATAATCTTGCAATGACAAAATCTCCCTTTATCAATCTCGCATTTACATCTTGCACCGAAAAATCTCGCGAATTTCAACCCAAATGTCGCAAATTAAAATCTCGCAATTAAAAATCTCGCAAATCAAAATCATGCAGGATAAAATCTCACAGCAACGTATTGCTCAGGGCTTCGCACTGAAAAATAAAAATCCTGCAAGCAAATGGAAAATGAAAACCCGAACCCGAAAAACTTTTATTGCAAACAATAATTTTTAATAATTAAAAACTGTAACTAAAAACTAATATCTGATTAAAAAAAAAAAAACAGAAAATATATTTTTAGAAAAAAAAAAAATTAATTTTTATTTTTGGTAAAAAAAAATTATTTTTATTTTAAAAGCGAAATGAGTTTAGCAATTCTTCCCAAAGTATTCAATAAAATAAAAATATTTTCTGGATCAAGGCCAATAACGATTGATGTAATTTACAAATGACACATCACCACTGGATTTACAATTTCAATATTCTCTTCTGCTGTTTTTTTTTTTTTATTTTAACTATATGCCTGTAAGACCTAAGGCCTTTTAAATGCAACCTGAATTGCACGGAACTAGTTAGAAAGAGTAGGAGGATAGGAAAGATTTGGCACAGTGGATAGAGATCAAGGTGTTTAGTATCTCATTTAATCTCACGGGTGGCGTCCAGTTAAGCTGGGAGAATATAGAAAAGACTGCTGCCTAGAATGGGGCTCGAACCCACACCTCTAAGTTAGCAGTCAAGCACTACATCCACTGCACCATTGCCATCCGCTGTCTTGACAACAATTGAAAATTAAACAATAATCTCGCGCAGGATTTTTATTTAAAAAATATATTTGTTGTAATGCGATTAGATTTTGCGAGATTTCGATTTGCGAGTTTTTGTTTGAAAAGTGGGATTTTGTAATTACGCGATTTCGATATGCAAGATTTCGCACAATTTTTATTTTAAAGAAATTTAAAATTTTAAACAATTTCACCCGAAAATTTTTCAAATTTGAAACATTTTCTTAATATGTACCTACAGCACAAGGCAGCACGTGTTGAGCACAATACCAGCACATTTTTTTTAATTGAAAATGGCAGTGGTAGCTTTACGCTACAATGTTTCGCAACGTTCATTTTCGGTCGGAAACATGCAAAAATTTGCGAATTTTTTTCAGATAGTTATGGCATAATGCAGTACAAGCTGAGCTCAATACAGTGCAACTTTTTACTTGCGAAACATAGGTTCTATGTGACAAATTATGCATTCGTTACGGAAATTGAACCTGATATTTTGATCAGATTTGTCATTACGATCTCTCTGGACAGGGTGTAGCCTTATCTGCTGCATCGATTTTCTTCAAACTTGATACATGCTTTTTTTCACTTTTTTCTTAGAAGCACAAATAACGGTACTTACCATACGATTTTTTAACAATTTTACATGTTTTTCTCAAAAATGTCTCACAAATTTTCCTTAAAATTAAAATTAAATTAAAATTGAATAAATAGCTTTTAGGCGGAAAATCATTCCTCAAAATGTGGTTATCAATGGTACCTCCCCAAGAACCGTTTTTTAGATTTTAGATTTCCATCAAAACGGTGTGACTGATATTAAATTTGTTTGTTAATTTTAAATAGTATTGCGTACCAAAATTTTCAAAACAATATATTTTGGATTTCAAAAAATATTTCAAAATTGTTTTTTTGAAAACTAAATATTTTGAAAACGACTCCGTTAATTTTTTGAAGCTTGGTATTTAATAGTTTTTTAACAAATTTTAGAATATTTTAAGAAAATATTTAACTTTTATGGAAACCGTTATTTTTCCATACAAACTTGTTGAAGAAAATCTCATTTTCCTTGAAAACGGGGCGAACGCAGGAAGGAGGTTTTGGGGGTTGAAATGCGACAGAATTCCGAACTAAGATTTGGTAGCAATTTTGCTGCAGCTAAGAAAATTTGCTGAAAAAATGTGTTTGCAGTTCGTAGTCCCACGGAATGTAGCAAAGCAGAGGATTTCAGATAGTTACGAAGGTGTTCCGTTAGAAGGAGGAGCCTCTGAACGGTTTGATGTTGCTGAACATCTATAGAGATATCGATTAGTTATGAGGAGGTTACAAATATACATAATGGCAAAAGTACAAAGGCGCATTGATTTTTTCTTTTAAAATATTGGATCTAGCTGCAAATCTATTTTTGTATATTCATATTTCCCCAAAAATGTATTGATAGTAAATAAACAGAAATCTGTTGCGTTCTGCATCATGTTCCCCCCCAGATCCAAAGTCCGCGAGTAATCGGAACCCGGGTTTCTGAGGAGCTTCATGATGCTCAATGGCAATTGATGATCACATGATCTGATCGATCGCTTCGTTGCTACTCTACAACCTGCCGAGCTCGGCATAATGTGGCAAGCTCGGGTGAGATGCGATCCGATCGAGTGAGTGTCCTATGACCCAACTCACAAGATACATTAACCATACTCCACAGCCGTCCTATTTCAAAGCAAGGAACTTTCATACCCAGGTCAAACGAGTTATGGTATCAAAACCGCGCAATCCAGTGCTAATTGGGCAACAGCGAGTGTTACGCTCTTGCCACCATTTTTACCTACCCCAAATAAACTATTTTTCATCCGATACTATTTCATTATTTTTGAACCTCCCCTCCCGAATTATTCGCCCCTGAGAATTATAAAATGTTAACAAAAATGTACACTTAGTGACTATTAACAGTACCTACTAGAGGTTCTAGAACGCTGATTTTGATTTTGAAATTTTTTCAAAATTGTCTGATTGAATTTTGAATAAAACCCACAAAAAAGTAAAAAATAAAACAAATATTTTGGAAATTTGAAAAAAAAACTCAAAATATTTTTTGAAAATTTCATATTTCAAAATCGGTCTGATATTTTGGTATTAATTTTTTTGAAATTTAATTTGTATTTTCATATTAATAAAAACATAAAATTAGAATACTAAAATTTCTTCAAATATAATTCTTGATTTTTATATAAAAACAAATTTTTTTTTTTAAACAAATTTTCAAAATTTTTTTCGAATAAATTCTTATTTATTCAAAAGTTCAAATTGCATTCCTTTTCGTCAGCTTAAGCTATTTAAACAATTTTTTTTTTTAATTTAACATCTTTAAAGTATTGAGTTACCCTGTTCCGATGAATAAATAAGAAGTTTTCAATAAAGAACCTTAAGTCACGTTTTTTCTCAGAATATTCTTAACATGTATACAATTTGCTTTTCAAAATGTTACGAAGTTTTGAAATCTTAAACCCATTTGTTTCTAATTCTCTTTAGACAGTTATCTTGTTAGTTTTTAGCTTCCATACCTACATCTATATATATCCGCAATTAAAGAAAATTGACACCAAAAGTGTGTGCAACTTTAAGGACCCTTTAAACTCATTAAAATTGATTTCGCAAAAACCTTGAAGAAAACTTTATCCCAATGTGTATACGTTTGTCAATAATCCTTTTCATTGCGAAGCACTGCAATTACCAGGATTATTTGATTACAGTGCTAATTATACTCAACCCCATGGGAGAACGCGCTATAATCCTCTCGACACCGTCGTCGCGTTGCTCCACGCTGCTATCGTCCCTATATTTTCAACTCAACCTCATCGTGTATATAACTACACTTTGGTATCTTCATCACACTCAAAACGTTACTGAAAGACTTTGGCTTTTGTATTTGCTAGATAAGAAAAATTTTGCGCCTGGAATTTATAGCTTTTCCTTATCCATGTTGAATAGTTAATGTTGCTTAAGTTTTTATTTCTTATATCCTTTGCAGTAAGGATTATCATTTGAAACGGTAAGTGTTCGTTTTCTTATGTTGTGTGTGGTATGAATTAGCTTTTTGATGATGATAGCATAGAGTCAAAAGATATAGGCTCCTCTGCTAAATATTTTCCTTTTTTCCTTAAAAGTAAAATGATACTTATACTATATGTAGCTACGATGTACCTCTAGCTATAGTTAAAAAAAATTGAAGAAAGAATTCCCTTTGGTGTGGCAATTTCGAAAAGACCCTTTCGATGGTCGTTGAAAGTTAACCAAAAATATAAAGTTTTAAAGTACCTCTCTTTAGCAATGATATACAAAAATATAGAAACCACACCTTTCATAATCCATGCGGCGCGGCGGTGGTGGTGCGGCAACTTAAATTGTGCGCTCACAACGGCATCTCTTGATGGTAAAGTAAACTTTTAGAGGCACAACCAAGGTATTAGTCGTTGATGTAATTATTTTTCGAAAATTATCATCCAAACTTTTTCTTTGCTCATTCCTATGATATTTTGTACCTATAGAAGGGCCGAAATTATGTAAATAAGTTTGAAGGTAACAGACTTTTCTCTACGCAGTTGTTTCATATCAAAGCAAATAATGGTAAAGTTTTACTTTAATATAAGAGGATGAGACTTTATGAAAATATAGAAACATATATATCTAACTTTCAGTGAGGACAGATTTAGATGGATGTTTTTGAGTTATGGTTACTTTTTGAAAAGTATTATGATGGTTGGCCAAATGCATTTTGCTTAGATGATTTTATTTCGGTGGGTTTATTTGGATATGCTTTAAACGAGCTACTTTAAAAATACGTTTATAAATATATTGGTAGACACGGGTTTTTTAAGCCAAATAAATAACAGTAAGGAAGTTCAATTTTATTCTCGAATGCCAAAATCTTATAAGTAAGTTTTTAGAGATTAATGGCCAATTTCCATTGTAAATTCATTCGTAAAATACAACTTTTTAATTTTTCATAAGATCTTGATGTAAAATATAAAAAAACCAAACTTATGCAACATTTTGCCATTTAATTCCCAAAAAGCTGCTTCGATACCACATATTTCAACTAAACTACTCCAATAGAAAATAAATCGAAAATTTAATTAAACTCAGATTTCTAGAATTTCTTATTATAATTCAATAACAATGCATTTGTACATATGCATAGTTGTATAAAGTTAATACACAAAACATATTACTCATCGTTTCTAAGCGCGTCACGGCAAATGTAATAAAATGAATATCAAGTGCTTGTTTATGCAAATAATTATCATCTTGCAAGCCAAAGGTATCGGTTGATATAAAGACTTCAGAGGTCATGCTCATATTAATTGCAGGTGCGAATTCAAAATTTACCTCTAAGGGGAAGGTTTTCAGGGGATCTCTTTTCGTTTTTGAACACCTAAATATATCTAGAAAGGAAGAATATTAATACACTCTTGAACATTTTTAGAATGTTGAATATCTTCAGATTGTATATCGCATGTTTCTTCTAACACAAACAAAATTAAAAACTGGAAGCTTCTCAATTAAAAACGACAAATCTACAATTTTGTGCAAAGCGTTTGTTTTTTTTCAGACAAAGTTCCTATCCTGACATCAAATTTGTCCAACATATGATTCAGCAATTTTTTGTCCCCAAAATTTGTTTGTGACCCTGCAAACTTCCACTCCTTATGCCACCATTACGACCCATGACATACAGAAATCTATAGGCTAATCCTGGCATCTGAAGTGGAGGGTGTCCTGACTACTTATATGGCTCAGCATGCTTGCTTAACACAAGGCTACACTCGTCGAAATGGGTGATATCTTGCCAAAGTAATCAAAACGTGTGTTACTTTGATTAAATCATGCTGAAAATTGCGTATTACATTTAATTCGTATAGATAGAAAGAGGTTCAAGAATAGAAAAAATGTTTGAGACCGAATGTCATCCTGGTTGTAAGGAAAGAAATCATAAAAATATTCGTATTTCAATGATTCATGAAACTGAGCAAGAGAAATTTGAAGTGGTAACCCTGGAAGAGGGAAGGACAAGGTGTTGTTTTACCCTTCAGGCTTTAACCTACCCACGCAACATCCAAGTGATACGTCCATTGCTACTACGGCCTCGTAAAACTAATTGGAGTAGCCCCCTTAAGTAACGTTCACCTATATATATTACCAATTTACCATATTACTCAACCTCCATACCATCTGCTTTTAGGGGTTCTCCAGAACAGAGTCATATTCGTATTCATGCTGCTTGCTGCCCGTTTGATGTCCGGAGGCAATTCTGCAACTTTTTTGGGTTATAAACTACCAAAAAAAGAGAAAGTTCCACATTCTGACATAAAAAAGTATGTTCCTGAAAAGTGGCAACACTGAAATTTTACCCGAAGATGCCTCTATATCTTCTAAGAAATAAATCGTTATTTTTACAATGAAAGTTTTCCAAGTTTTTTTCGAGTTTTTTTTTTAATTTACAATTTTCCACGGATATGATGCCATTTTTGAAAATGGTGTCCAAGCAACAGTATTACGAAAATTACTCCAAAGCTAAATTACATGATTATTATGTCAAAAATAAATTAAAAATATAAAAATAAAACAGAAAAAGTGCAGGGATTTCGGTTTCCTGACTGGACTACCGATTGGGCACCATTTTGGAAAATTGTCCAAGCGACAGGATTACATAAATGATTTCCAAGCTAAATTTCATCCTTTATGTGCAAGGAATGAATTCCATTCATAAAAAAGGTCCCCGCAATAAAACGCTCGGGATTCGGTTTCCTGACCAAACTATTGGTATCAATCGCTGAAAATTTTAAATCTACAATGATAATTTCGAAATATTTTGTATCAAAGTTTTCTATTAATTTAATATTTTGTTTGTAATATTTTTCAGAACTGAATCCTATCGCAACCACACCAGCGAACGGCAAAAACTGGGTATTTATTTAATCTTTAATTTTTCGTTTAGCATTATTTGTACCTGTCACTATTTTGACAACATACTGAGTGCCCCTTAGTTCGTCAGCAATCTTTTTAGGCATGATTTTTGAGCATATTCTAAGAAGAAGAAAATGGTTTGGGGAAAGTTGCAGTTTCTGAAACATTGACTTTTAATGCACAACAAATATTAAAAATCAACGAAAGCACATACAATAATGTGCTATGGCTTTTTCGAAAGAAGTTTAAGCGAAATGTTCTTAAGACATTAATTTTTTGGAAAAATTGTGATTTTTTTTTAAGTTAATGTTCTCGAAATTCTACTTCTCGTCGCACAAAATATTTTTCTCTTGTGTTTTTTTTTCACACAACCAGATAAATTAGTAGTGCGTCGTCGTGCTCTTACCCACAGCGTGACCTTATGTTTTTGATAGATTTAAAGCTAAATCTATTAAGTCAAAAAATTGATTTGATATAAAGCTCTTCTATTTACAGCGATCTCATAGTCATGAATAATAGTACGCATACGCCACAGTGTACACTTTTATTAAAAACCAAATAACCTTCTTTCTGCCACAGATAACTGCAGTTTAAATGATAGTTTGTTGCTGTTGAACATAAAATTAATATTTGATTCCTTAAAATATTAGAAACAAGTAAAGAATAGGCTCAAAGGATGTACGTTGAAGTTACACTTAAAGAAAACAATTAGAGCATTTCGATTGCTTCACCCAAGAGAATTTTTAGATTTTGTTGTTCAGTTCAAAGCAATGAATTTCATAGCTTTTGGGATCGGTGCCATCTATTAGGAAATTTTTAAAAGTTTTTATATATGTGGCATTATTATTTCATAACAAATATATTTTATAAGTTTCGGCAAAATCGGATTGTTGGTTTATTAATTTGAGACAAATTTGAGATTTTGATGACAGTCTTTAGGAAAACTTGAAAACTTTTGACTAATGAGCTTTTTTTAACTTCAACTCAATTATTTTATGTAATTTTCTTTTGATAAATTTTATATGAGTACCTACCTACACATAAATTTGTTAAGGCTAGGATCACATTAGCGATTTTTACTGTTACAAAAAATAAAACACATGACTATAAATGAGAAGGAATGAATATGTTTACTGATAAATCGCGACGATTAAAAGTCGAAAATTTGTTCCATTTTTCGAGCGATGCGATTATCGAAATTTAAAGAGAAAGAAACGGATTTAGATGGTTGTGCTCACACTTGCGATTTAAAATAGCGCGACTAAGAAATCTTAGTCTTAAGATTTTCAATCGTACGATTATTTAGCCGCAAGAAATGAGACACATGGTTTTAAATGTGAATGCACACATACGCGACTTTAAAATCGCAGCGATTACAAAAATGGAATCAGATCTATTTTTTGAGCGTTTTTTCTGTCGCAAAATTAAATAGACGCATGTGCGTGCATTCATATTAAAATCTTTATGTTCTATTTTTTGCGACTAAAAAATACTGCAATAGATAGCCGCAAGTGAGTGCATGGCAATTATTTGTTGCGATCCCGATTTTAGGAACCCATACTAAACTTTTTTGCTAAATTATTTCTCTCTAAAAGAATTTCTAACAAAAACTTTGCATTTGCATATGCGCTTCAAAAAATATCTTTAATTTACATTTAGTAAGGTGGGCCAGTTATGCTTTCTTGTAATCTTGTTATAACACACAAATACATTGCATAGATTTGATTTTACAAGAAATATCATTCAAAAGAGTTCAAAATTTCAACTATGTGAATACTAAAAACATGTATAGGCGAGTATAGTTAGCAACTAGTTCCAATTTATGTACGCACCTGGTAAGGTGAATTAAACTACATAGGTATTATGCCATATTGACTTCGAACCACACCCAACTATAAAATTTGCTAATTAAATCACGTTAAATCGCGCAGTACAGTCTGTGTTGATTTCCGATGAAATGAACTTTAAAAAAAAAATGCTACTTCAATCAGTATCATACATATTGTATTCTAAAACCGACAACACCAACATATACAGTGTCATTCGAAAAATATTGCAAATACTTTTCTTACTCTTGTGGGTGGTGGATAGTAATGTTATATAATGTGTTTGTTTTAATAGTACTTCAGAAATTATTCATAGTAGAAATTGCAAATGGAACCAAATAATTAATTATTTGCTTAAGAGTGTTCCGAACTGAACAAAACCAGTCATTTGCTAACTTTTTTTTTTGCATATATAAGACCGTTTTTTTCACTTTCACCAGATACTTTGTTTTATAAAACTTTGCATTTTTTCTAATTGGCCACTAGTAGGCGTATATTTGTACTAAAAAAGAAAATTTCTAAAAGTAACTGATTTTAACTTCTAAATTTACATAAATTTTCTGTGAAAAAGTGCATTTTAAGAATTAAAAATTTCAATATCAAATGATACAATTTTGATTGTATAATAACTGAAAATCATGAAAAATATATTGAATTTATATCCACTGCAAAAAAATTTGTCAAAAAAATACCGTGAGGTATAAAAAATTTACTGTCAAAAATGGCTTTTTTCAAAATTCATAAGCATTTTTATGTTGCATTATTAAAATTTTTATTAGGTACAAAACTAAAAATTTTCTCCAATAGTGGCATAATAAAAATATGGAATTTTATGTTATTAAACATTTTTTTGCAAAAAATGCTATAGTGTAGGCTACAATTGCTTTGAAAAACAGCCATTTTAGCCATTTTCTCGATTTCTAAGAGGCTTTTACCAAAATCTAGAGCAAAAAATTAAATTTTTTTTCCAATGATGGCATAGAGAATAAGTTTATCTGTCCATAGACACCTTAATCGCTTTGATCGGATAAGTACACGCTTCGCAATCTTCTTCATGAAATCACCATTTCAGTCCGGAACACTCTTAAGCATAGTTTGCAGTTCCCATGCAAAAAAATTTAAATTTTCAAAACGATTTTCCACCATTTTTGTTCACCAAATCAAATAATATTTAAGGCTAAAAACATTTGCATTGGCCTAAACCAACCATTGAGTCATTAATTTGCCCTTAATTAATGAACTTTAGGCCTTAAAATGGAAATAATTATTTTTGGATGCAAAAACCATTTGCATGCAAATAATGTCTTGAGGTGAATACTTTTTTGTTTTTTAAGTGTAAGCCGACCATAACAACAAATATTTTATTCATCACACTTTTTTTCGCATGCAAGACAATTGCCGGTCCATTGTTTTGCATGACATTTTGTGACAGCAATGGTTCTTTTTTGCATTGAACTGTAAACCAATCATGTAAGAAATTAATTTTGCATTTCACCTCAATTATTTTTGGCATATGCGAGAATATTGGCATAGATTTTTTTTTGCGCACGGGAACTAGGCTTTAAATGAAAAAAAAATCAATTAAAAATTGTTGCCAAAATTGGAGACATGTAGATGCTCGGAGTCGCTATAAGTTTAGGTGTACCTCAAGGTAGTCATTTGCGTACTCTTTTGTCTTCAGAAAAGTCTTAAATTTTTCCTATTTACTTACTTAATGTCTTATGCTATGAAACTTGCAAGTAAAAGAGAAGTAAATTTAATAGTTTAGGTAAATAAATGCCCCAACTTCGAAGAAAAAAGTTTGAGAACTTTTTTTTAAACTGCATTGTTTTATTTGTGAGCAAAATATGTGTTCTATGCCTTGTGTACCTACCTAAAAATTTTATTTTGAAATGTTTAAAAATGTTCATAAAAAAACCAAACCCTGTTAGTTCCTTTTTTTATTATTTGAATTCATCCCAAAATTATCGTTTTTTCTCGTTTGTTTAATGACAGCTGGCAATTTACACGTCATCGTTGTTGGTTGTCATTTTTTCATGCTGGGGAGCAACTCACCTGTAAAATGGGGAACAATAGAAACGGACACAGGGGCCATTTGTTCTCAGTGCGAAATTCAATGTTTCAAATGTGTCTGCTAACACAATGATAAACACTTGGATAACAACCATCAGAGTCAGAGTCTTGATTGGACTATTGAACAAAAATGGGGGACAATTGCAGTGAATTGTTTTTTTTTTTTTTGTAACGAATTCAGCCAACCAAAATAACTCGTAGCCAGTATAGTCTTGTCAACCATGACTTTGACTTTATGTATGCCGTAGGCAAAAATGTAAGGTTTTAGAAGTTTGAAAAATATGAATTTAAAAAATAAGCATGCACTAGCCCATGGAAATGCCCAAAAAATCAAATTTATCTTCTAAATGAATTAAACATTTTGTACTTTTAGCTTCAAGAAATGTGAGAAAACATTTGGGGAGACAAAATGAGCTACACTGTGTGGTGCTTTCTATAAGTTTTTAAGCTATAAGAGATCATGATTGTCAATAATCCCGAAGATAAGCCATAAAGAAAATATAATCTTATCTTAAAAAGACTACATTTAAAGTGGGTCACATTCTCGAATTATTGTCTTATCTCCTTTAATCCCATCTTAAAGCTTAACAAAATAAAAAGTCAGTTGAGATCTAAACGAAACACATTATAATTATTATCCTGTCATAAAATGTCCTCTTGAAATGTCCTCTTTCGCAAATTTAATCCACTTCTAAATATTTACAAGAGCTATATATAATATAGCAGCAAAAGCAAGCACTCCATATTTCAGTCAGTCATGATGACGATGATGATGCTGCTCCTAGCTCCAGCCTGTCCTCTGACTCGTATCACCTTAAGGATATGCTTGCTATGAACCACAATAACATCAAGGGTGATGGTGTTGGAGATGTCATTATTCTTTGTTTCTGTTTTTTTATATCTATTTATGTGTTTGTACTTATACACCGACTCTTACCAAAACCACTAGAAACGAAAAAAAAAATGCAATAACAACAAAACAGTTTATATAACCTTATTGTTGCTTGATTAAATTTTTTCATCATCATCATCCTCATCATCATTTCAGGGCATACCGCCCGAACCTGCCTCTCCAACAATATATGGTGCGGCGCGGTAGTGGCGGGCGGTAACGTTGTCATCGCTTTCAAACAGAAAATAAAGAAGGACTTCATAGAAAGAAGCCATCCTTTGGTACACACAATATACACCCTAAACACATGCATTTAGTTTAATATGTGGAGAATTTATGTAAATTAATGTTTGTTTAAGGATTTTTTTTTTGTTTTTTGCAAAAGCCCCCGTTTCACAGGAGTTTTTATTTTTTGCAATTTTTTTTTTCTTTCTTTAAAATGACTCTCCAGTACCACTATCTCGAATCCACCCATATCCGAGGTTAAAAACAATGAAACACTTGGGTAGATCGGGGGAGTAAATCATCTGAAGAAAGTGACGTTACAAGTTCATATTGGTCCAAACAGAAATGCTACCGCTGCCGCCATAACCAACAATGAAGAAGACATGGCGCAATGTAGGCAGTGTCCTGTGGGTGGAACTGTGGTGTATATGAACAAAAAAATCATCATCCTAAAGCTGGATCTGCAAAATCGGTAGCTTCATCCACTTCAGGGTTTAAAACAAAGGAAATGAAGAAAAAATACTTCTCCGCAGGTTTTCCCATTTTTACTTTACTTTTTTTTTTTCATTTTCATCCTTTTGATAAACATCATTCTGTTTGCGTGTGTTTATAACCAGTTTTGGCAACAGTAATAATATCCCTAAATAAATATAATGTTACATCCCGCATTCAATTGCGAAAATATTGCTAATGTATGCAAATTAAATGTACGTTTCGTACTTATATATTGTGAAAGGTATAGAGCTTGTTGACGATATGAAGACCTTAGACGTTGTTATAGCACACCGCTAGAACGCTTAGTCACCTTGTTGCGTTCTAAAAGGATGATAATGCGTTCCAAAAACACTTCCGATGACGTGCGTCGAAGGAACAACCATGAAGACAGGACAATATTGTCGATAATTGAATGCATTTTCTACTCACATTGGACTAGTTTTTTTTAAAGGACGAGTATTGTAGCTGTGCAAAAACTTTTCTTTGTTTTTTGTATTCAAATCACAATTAACTGCAGGAATTGCCTGTATTTAAAATGTCTGCTACTGGCCCTTAAGGAAATTTTACGAAACAACATGGGTTAGGGCTGAATATATGGCATATTTCTTGCAAGCCCCAACGGAATTGGATGTAAAACGAGTAAGGTAAACGCAGGCTCTATTTTTAATCCTTGCTTTAAAGTGGACGAAAACTCTAAGTTGAAGCTATAAAATGGACGCCTAAGATTGTTTTTTCCAAGCTTTAAAGGAATTGGATGCAAAAAATGAGACTGGGGCTTACAAATTTACTTATTGGCTGTGTTTTTCCCAAGCACTAATAAAAATTCGACGAAAAAATGAGGTTGGGGCTAAACAATTTATAAGATCTTTTCCCAAGCTGCAAAGAAACTGAAAAAACAAAAAGTTGTTTTTGCTTCTTAATTAAAATGAAAGCTGATGTATTTTTTTAAGCCCCTAAGGAATTGGACGAAAAACCAAGGTAGACGAAAATAGAAAGATTGACGCTAGTGTAAATGTGTATAAATGCTTATGTATTTTATTAATCATATCTCAGAAAACACCATGATGGAAGGATATATGCAAATACATGAACTATGATAACAAATGGAAATGAGTCCCCAAGAGATAATCTTTTTATGGAAAATCCTTCTGGAGCGTCAGATGCAGTAAGCCGCAAATCGGATTTGGGGGTGCGACATCTTTCATGTACGAGCGTCAATCAAGACTCCATATTAATAAATTAATCGTTGACAAATAGAAGAAGTTTTTCAAGAAGCGTAAATGACTTTTGGCTATCGCATACGTACGAAAATCCGAGCATGGAACTTTCGATCCTTGTACAGCGAAGGTAGCAGGTTGAGCGTGAAATGCTTCACCTAAAGATCAGTATCCTGGGCATAAGCGAATCAAAGTGGAGAGGAAGAGCTGAATACAGATTTGACACTGATGGACAAACGAGAATGCTGTATTCCGGGGAAGATGAGAGAGAGGGTGGCCAAAAACTGCATGGTGTCGGGATTATGTTGAACGAAGGAGCGAGGCGTAGTTTGATCTCCTGGGTGTCCATTTCTGCGAGATTAATGACAGCAAGGTTTCGTTCAAAAATAAGTAAGTATTCAGTGCTACGCCCCCACAAATGAAGCAACCGAGGAAGACAAAACCACGTTCTACAGTCATCTTAACTCGGTTTATAAGAGTGTTCCGAGAGCCAACATCATAGTCGTTATGGGAGACCTCAATGCCAAGTCGGTACAGACAATTACGGACTGAAACGCGTGATGGGAAGATATGGCTTGGGGTCACGGAATGAAAATGGTGACTTGCCTGTCGACTTTTGTAACGCGAATCGTCTTGTGATAGGTGGGACAGTATTTAAGCATAAGACGTGCAACAAAATTACCTGGGTGCATCCGGATGGTCAAACCGAAAACCAAATTGATCATATCATGAATCAGTAGCGATTGAGGAAGTCTATGTGTGATTTCCGGAGCATAAGAAATGCCGATGTGGGAAGCGACCACCATTTGGTTCTGATGAGTCTCAAACTACGAACCGCTGCCGTACAAAAACCAGCGCAGGATGCAGCAAGCAGCTCAAAAATCATTGCGAATGCCTTAAATGACCCCAACATATGTCGAAACTATGTCACCACCCTTAACGACAGAGCCTAGTCATTAAACGGAATCCAATATTCAACAATTGATGAGATGTGGGGTGAAATTAAAAGTGTTTTTATGGAGGATGGATCCGATGTACCCAAGTGAACGAGAAGAAGAGACTCTTAGATATCCCAACACATCTGGGATAAGATCGAACTTCGCAAATCTTTGAAAATCCAAATAAATGCCGAAGCAGATATTCAACGAAAGGCTGAATTGCGAAGCGAGTACCGCATTGCACATATCGCTGTGTGAGACATGACAAGGGGGAGAGGTTAGATGGACTCGCAGATAATGCGGAAATCGCTGTCAGAAGAGGAGATATCCGGGAATTGTACCAAATAGCCAAAGATGTTATCGGGAAAAAAAACAACACCAATCATCCTGTAATGCATGTGGATGGCACACTTTTGGTATCAATTGAGGATCAGCTACGCAGATGGAAGGACCATTTTTGTGCCCTGCCAAATGAGGATTTAGTTGAGCAGAGTGCTGAAGTCCCGTCAGAATCTCAAATCCACATCAATAAATCTCCTCAAAAACAAAAAGGCACCTGGACTTGACGGAATACCAGCTGAATTCCTGATAGCCGATCCCGTAACAGTGGCTAGTATTTTACATCCGTTGATACAAAACATTTGGGAAAACGAAAACTATCCCAGGGATTGGAAGGATGGTGTGATTGTTAAGTTGCCAAAGAAAGGTGACTTAAGGAATTGCAACAATTGGCGTGGTATCACCGTTTTGTCCGTTTTCCCAAAACTAATGGCAGCCATCATTCTCGAGCGAATAAAGGTTAGAATCGAGTCTACACTCAAGAGGCATCAAGCTGGCTTCCGCAGTGGTCGATCGTGTGTCGACCATATCAACACCCTGCGTATCGTCCTCGAGCAGTCGATGGAATTTCAATCACCACTTAACCTCATGTTCGTGGGTTTTGAGGAGACCTTTGATCGAGTTAACCGAGAATGTATATGGAGATCGTTGCTTGGTAGAGGAATTCCGCCAAAAATTGTTGCCATTATTAAAGAGTCCTACAACAACGCAAGGTGTTTTGTTTTACACAATGGGCAGGTATCCGACTCCTTCGTAGTGCAACAGGGTGTGAGACAAGGGGATGTTCTATTGCAAATCTCTTCCTTCTGGCGATGGACGACGAATTGACAGCTGAGTGACAGGGCATTCAATGGAGACTGTTTGAAAGGCTCACTCATTTAAACTATGCCAATGACATATGTCTACTGGCAAATAATATCAGTGGGCTGAACGGGATGTGCCAAACACTGCAAGTAAAAGTAGAATAAATAAAGCTCGTGCTGCCTTCAGTACTCTGTCCCCAATTTGGAAATCCAGTCAAATCTCCTTACGCACTAAGTTGAGATTCTTCGAATCCAATGTCAAATCCGTGAGGTTATATGCTTGTGAAACCTGGAAAGTCACGTCTACCATTTCGAAGAAATTGCAGGCTTTTGTGAATCGCTGTCTTCACCACATTCGTAAGATTCGCTGGCCACAAATAATATCAAATGAGGAATTGTGGCGCAGGACATATCAAGAGTGGCTGGTCGTCGACATAAGAAAGCGTAAATGGTGTTGGATTGATCACACACTGAGAAAACCATACGATGAAATTGCAAAGCAGTCCTTTGAATGAATCCTCAGGGTGCACGGCGTATTGGAAGACCAAAAACAACATGGAAATCAACTGTCTTAGCGGAAGCAGAATCCCAGAGAAAGACGTGACCACAGCTAAAGTACCTTACAGCAGACCGTGAAGGATGGAGAACTTTTGTTGACACCCTATGCCCCAGCCGGGGTTACAGGACACTATGATGATGTTTAGTTTCCGAGTTACATATCGAACATGTTGAAAGTCGGCAACTGGTACAATTCTCTCAAAAACGCAAGGGTTTTGCGCGGTTATGCGTCGAACTAAAATATTAAATAAAAGAGATACTCAAACCATATTGTTCCTTTATTCCCCACATTTTTTGGTATATTACTAGGTATATTTAGTAGCCTATAAGTGGATATGGCAGAAATCGAATTTTGCTAAAACCCTTCTTCAATTTAATATCCTGAATAAAAGTGAATGCAATTCTTTCAAACTCTTTAATTTAATAATTTTATGTCACATGGCTCCGATAGTCCATATTCATTTTTCATCTGCAATATATCAATCTATGTGATCCCATTCGTTGGCGATCCTAGCATGATTATTTGCTCCTATTCAGGCATTCCTACTACTTCGTCAAATATCAATTCGTTTTCAGCGCCATCTATTGGAAATCTTCAAAAAAAATTTACTGACATGCCCTTCTGACTTAACAACAAACACATACATACTTGAATATTGTGTAAGTTTCAGTTATACTGTTCCTGTTTTAAATCGGAATTATCCATCGAAACATGTTCGTGCGACAAAGTCATGTATTATAGAATAAAAAGTCCTAGGTGCAACAAGTCCGATATTTCATAGTAATAAATTCCAACTGAGCATATTCCATCACGGAACCTGTTAAACATTATGGCCTTAAAGAAAAAGGCCCAACTCGCCTGCCATCACAGAACGTTTGAAATTTATTTCGTCAAATTGAATGCTTTATGTCGTTGGCCTTTGGATGTCGTGTGTTATTGCCGTTTTCTTCGAATTTCTTCTATACTTTGTGTCCAAATGGACAATCCGCGTTTGACATGAGCAGAGCAGAGTACCAATACATATGTATACCTTCATAAATATTATATACCTATATACCAGTGGAAACCCATTAAAAAGGACGACTTTGAGCTGCTCAAGCTATGGCTACCTTTTGCAAAAGAGTGTTTATGTTCAAACGGAAAGTAAACGTTTGAAGGAAACCGCATTAACAGAGAGAATGTCCTTTTCAGTCATTACACCAATGCCGAATGTCATCCATCTATTCACATTCATTCTTTGGGGCCCACAAAACCCAAACGGAAGAGTTAGGGTACAAACATTATCCTGAGGTCACTGTATTCGAAATGAGCCACGTCAACCAACGACAATAATGCTCCAACAACTTCAAGGAGGTATAGGTATAAATGGAATTGAATGTGGATTCTAAGTCCATTTCTAGCTTCAATGTGTCGGTTTTTGGATATTCTGTTGTATATTTATATATTTCCTTTTGGCTTAATAAAAAAGGATGAGGGAGTGTGGGCTTTTTTGTTGGTTCTGGAATCAGTTTGAGATATATATGACCGTGGGTTTCTTTTTTATTGCCTTTTCAATGGGAAAAAAATATTTTATTCGAATGAAAGAAAAGAATGTGGGAAGCTTATATTTTGGCTTGATGGCAAAGATAGATGTTGTTTTTGGGCTTTTTCATAGATATAGGTATTAATGCTTGTCAGAAGTTAAGAAAGTAGAAACAATTTTTTTTATGGGAAAGAGATTCTTGTGAGTTCTTTTCTTGTGAATCCAAAAGGATTAAGAACTCAGCTGGAGATCTTTTGAGGATATTTTTGTTTATTATGAGATAAAAAGAAATAATTCATACTAAAACAGTTGGAGGATTACACGTGGAGGCGGACATACAAAATTTACAGATCAGAAGTAGGATATAAGGATTTTAATATTAAACATCACCAAGCTGAGAATATGAACACAGATTTTATTCAAGCTGTTAAGTCTTAATTTAATGTTATTCGAAGCTTTAATAAAATTAATACTTAGATATTGTCAATAGCTTGCCTTGGATGTTTATATAAGGCCTTACCCAAGCCATTTAATGACAGCTATTGCCAATAGCTTGCCTTGGATGTTTAGATAAGACCTTACCCAAATTTATTTTGCATAAGCAATAAAATACGTCGCTATTCGCAAAAATCTATTTTGCCATCGAGAGAAAAAAAATTATTTAGCTATGATTCTGAAATAAAAAAAATATTTTTCTTATCCGTTTTTTATTTTATTTTTCTGATGTTGTATTTTTTTATTGCATTTTATTCTATTGAATTTTTGCTCTGCTCAGTCAGCTTCCGAAACATTTTTTTCTGTGTTCTATAATGAGTGAAATGTTAGTTTAGTTATAAAATGAAAGTTTTTTTTACCAATTTGCTGTTGAGGAAAATATAATCAAAAGTGAATAAGTTGATACCATATACTTCACGTTCACGCTACCTCTTAACGTCTACTATCTGTTCTTTGTTCTTCCAAACTTCTTGATTGCAATGACTTTTGTCTCGGCGAGAGCCTTATAGCAGCTATTATTTTAAACATTTTCAGTAAACAAATTTGGAAGGCCTTATACAAGCCATTTATAACTTATATTTACTAGCCTTGTATAGAGCTTGTGTAACTCACATTTTGAGGCCTTATAGCAGCTATTTGTGTAAATTTCAGGTGGAAAATTCTTGGCTTGCTCAAGATTGTATTATACAAGCTCTATACAAGCTATTACCTGCCAAATTCGAAAAATTTAACCTTATACAAGATATATTGTTAGTTGGGTATTCTAGAGAGCCAGACCTTTTGCACTTGTAATTTTAGCCTATATTTCTGGATCAGACACGATGCAGTTCACCCAACTTCTTCCTTATTTCATCCCATATCATCAACATTGTTTTGTTGTATCTACCTACCTCATGGCATAATTTTTGGACTGTCATGCCGATGGTCTGGGTTCGATTCCCAGCCGCTTGTCATGAAGAAATCTTCTCATCTAGCTGTTCGGTCTCGGTAAAAAAATTGTAGATCCCCTCTATTCCTGCCAAACACGCACACAGGAATGGTTGCTAGTTGTAAGTCATTAGGCTCTGGTTTTCCACGAGCTGTTGCGCCACCAAATTTAATTTTAAATTAACGTTGTTCTCGATTTTCAGAATTACTCATCCAGGACTCTTACTGGAGATGCAAACCACGAACCAATTGAACTTCACATTCAGAACTGGAGTAGTCAATGCTAAGAACAAATTCACAAACTCGGAGTACATCAACTAAGCCTACTGAATATCGAACAATTTTAAAGGAGACACATTCCTATACCTTTCTAAAATAACGTTGAGGAAGCAATTGAAGCAATATGAGCTCACCATATAATGCTTTAAATGAGCGCAACAGACTAATGATCTCGAGTAACAAATACCAGTATATTTCAGAAGGGATTGTGCAATTGCATAATCTTCAACAGCTATTACCAACAAATGGATTGGCATATAGCTAGTAAAAACTATACTTAATTGTGAATAGTGGACTCCAAATAGTGATTCCGAGCAGACTGAAAGCTTCACCAACCTCAAAGAAGTACCTATCTAAGTTAATTTTGAGTGGACGAACTGATGGGAATATGATTCCCATACAACATTTCCCAAACCCCGAAAAGCTGTTTAACAATGGAAATATTACCGATACCGAAGAAAGTCAATTATTGGAGTTACCATTTCTAGATTATCCTTTATCTCTTTTTAGCACCAGCAAAATCCTTGAAGGATTTATTTTTCCGAGACAAATTGTCATTGCTAGCACCCTTAATAGCTGTCAGTTTGGTGTTGAATACTTTCTGGATAAAGAGAAAGCACTCAACAGCATCTGCGGTATAGTTTATGAAAATAATGTTAATTTTTTTTAATTTTCTTAGCAATACGAGTAAAGTGAATACAGGTTCCTACAATAATTGAATTTAAATGAAAACCCACTCTAAACAAAATTAATCTTTTTTTGCATCAATTTTAAACGAATTATTGAGGTACCAACTAGCAACACAACACATACAAGAAGATATAGCAGTATACCATAAAATCCGTAGTTTAATACTTAACCTCATCAGCTTGTTAAGTTTACATCAAAATATCACCTCTTGCACATTGCGCTGAATATAAATACAAAATAAAAGAAACGAAACAAATTTTAATCCCACTGACCAAAGAAGCATTAAATTGATAAGCATACCTAGATATACAAAATTCAATGGTTCCAAGTTACCCATTACTTCCATAAGTATATAGGTAGCCCCACTAGTATTTCCACTTTAATTTGTACCTATCTTTAATTTCAACAAGATCCAGGTGTACATTTTAATTTCAAGCGTTTGGATACGGAAACGCATTTACAGCAAATTACACAAAATAATAATCCAAAACAACAAAAAAAAAACAAAAACAACAAAAACTTAAAAAGACAAGAAATAAAAAAAAGAATTGAAATTAAAATTCCAGAGGTTCCCACAGTTTTTGTCGTAAATGGGGCTAACTGACCGCTGTGCTACCGCGCCGAGACGCTCTTAATCATAACCTCTCAAGGTACTGGGTTAATGAATGCTAAATAAATTCAAATTATATGTATCGCCGGAGACGATCTACCTTTAGTTCGAGTACCGTACCCAAATGCAGTCCAAGTCCGTACAATAGCGGTAGGTAGACTCTATCACATCGGCGAACTATTTGCGGGTTATAGAGACGGCATTGGCTGCCGCCGCCGCCGCCGGTGCTGCTCAGCAGAGTGCAGTGGCAGCAAGAGGTCTATTGGGTAGTACAACTTTACGAGAAGGCTCAGCCAATAAAGGAAAGCGAAAAGAAAAACGAATTTATTATTGTGGCTGTTTCCGTTTTCCGTTGTCTCTGTTACATATAATTTAGAGGCATAAAGAGTTTGCTCCTTGAACTTGAGATTGGGGTGCCAAACAACAATCAACAAACACAAAAAAGGGTTCTGACTGAGTTTCTGCTTTACATTGACCTCTGCGGTGACCTTGTCCACGTATATATAATGAATTCATCGACAATTTACGTTAAAAATTCCGTCGAATGACTTTCGATCAAAAGGTTTTAAGGTTTTATTTTATTGTCTTCCGGGGATGAAGAATACATTTTTTAATTTAATCGGTTTGAGCTAGCTATATAGTTGATGTAGGTACAATGTACATATGTAAGGCAATGTCAACAGAAGGATTTGTTTATTGACAGCGCTATGTTATTGGGGACTTTCTGTTGGTTTTATTTTTTGTTTTTGAATTTATATTAGACCTTTGTCTTTAATTATGTACCTATGTATTTCATTTTTGGGGAAAGAAATCGATCCCGATTGATTTCGAATCACATGAAAATCGATAGAACTGTATGCTTAAAAATAAAGACTATTTCCTTTATTTTGAATTAAATAAAAATCGATACGGATCCGTGAAAAAAAATGTAACACTCACGCACTTTTGCATGTATGTAAGTGCGTATACAAAACAATTTCTTTTTTATGAGAAATGTTATAACATATTATTGAAATTGAAATTTTGATTGCAAATTTGTTCAATCTCAATTGAATTAAAAATTGTCTCTTAAAATTGGAAATTTAAATATTTTAAGTGAATTTTAATAAACTTTGCGTTTTTAATGGTTGATTTTTAAATTCAATTCAGCTGATACGCTTTCACTAAAACTGATTACATATTTATATGAGTTCTGTTGAACGTGGTTATTCTGAATAGTGCTGTTGAACGTACTGCAAACAGGCACGGATCCAGGACTTCGTTCAGAGGGGGGGTTCATTTTCATGAGTTTTCACAACTTTGATGAGGTCTACAGAAAATTGGAGTAGGTACAGTTCATACAGCAAAACAAAAAGCAATGTGAGAGGATGAGCTTAAAATTTGAAGAAAGGAATTATCTCTTTTATAACTACCACAGTATCTCAAACAGCGGGTACTTGGGAACTTTTTAAAATTAAGTTGTGCAGTTTGTAGCTGTAGCATGCAGTGTTGCCAGAAGCACCGATTTTCAGAAATTTTTCCGATGCACTGATTTTTGATCCAAATATAATACATTTTCCCCGATAATCAATATTTCTTAACCTGAAGTTAACCAATTTGCCAATTGCAATATATGTTTCTTGTTTTCTCATTTGCTAAACACGACCATGCTTACCGTGTCAGTGGTGTAACTACCCAGGGGCAAACTGGGGTGGTGGTGCCTCAGGGGCCCGAAGGCTTAGGGCCCCACAGACAGACAGAATCAATTTTCAAGGCGAAAATAAAAGTGTTTCTTATCTTTAAAAAGGTTTTTGGCTCAGTTTGTTTTGGATATTAAATTAAAAGCATAATTTTGGGGTTTAAAAATAAAAGTTTTTAATCATTCCTTTTCAAAACAATAACAGTGTTTGAATTTCTTAAATATGTTATATGCAAATATCAGCCTAAGGTAAAGATTTTGACTTGTGAATAATTTTCAGAAGTAAACTACTTAGCTAATATATTTATTGGTGAAAAATTCAACGCAATTTAGAAGAAATTGAAGACTATCGTGCTGATATCGTTCTTACCCGGAGGCCACACGAGCCGATTACTCGCTAGCGAGTTGAGTACATACATCAACTGTCAAATCACTCGCCGCTCTACTCGTTTCTCAACTGGCTTTGAAAAGTGCAAGCCATAGTTGACTATCGAGTATAGGAAAAGTTTCGATGTATTAGTAGATAACTCGCCAGCGATTACTCGTGTGGCCTCTGGGTTAAAGCTCTTTTCTCGTTGAGAAAGATTCCATAAAAATTCACACATAAGATCATAAATGAAAATTGCCTTTTTGCAGAGACTTCTGCAGTACTCTGTTATACGGCCAAGATTGATTATTCTTCAGATTATTTGGAAATTATTCCATTGTTATAACGGACAGAATACATTTTATTTATATTCACCCCGATTACAGAATCCGAAGTGTTTGTTTGCGTTTGCCGGTTTTATTTTTGCTACTGGTAACTTTTGAGGGAAGGGTACAAAAACCCGAATGCCAAAATCCCGAATTGAAAAAAAAAACAGAATACCGAATGCCATAATCCCGAATGCCAAAAACCCTGAATGGACAAAACTCCGAACGAACAAAATCTCGAATGCCAAAATCCCGAATCCCTTAGAAATAAAATCCCGAATTTTAATACTTTCTTAGTACTATTTTAGTACTTTCAAAGAAACTGAAACTGCTGTTTTGGACTTGACTTCCGTTCATTTTACGATCTCAAATGGCAAATATTGAATGCAAACATTTCAAACGAACAAAAATCTAAAATGTACAAAAATCACGAATTGTATAACACCAAAGCACAATTTTTTTTTCAGGCGAAGCAAAATCACATTGTCACCTCCAAGTGATGCCCGCTGGATAGGTGTAAGGTGACATAACGACGAGCGTTGGATCTATTGGATCCAAGAGCTCAGACACCTGAGTTACCTTCTCAGAAAATTGGAGCAAAAGATAAGATATCGCTTTCTCCACAAAACCCAAGACCGTCTGACGCAAAATGTGCGGCTCATTAGTCAGCGTCTGATCCCATATAGACTAAGAGCCCACAGCAGATTTTGGGTGTGAACGATAGCAAAAAAAGAAGTATAGGCGTCGAAAGCTCCATTAAAGACTATTAAAAAAATCAAAGTCTTGCAGTCCACAACTGGGGCCTTTGCGAGAAACAGTGCATCGAAAAAAAAAATATGAATGCAACTTCGAGGATAATCGTGTTAGCCGAAATTGGTTTTCACTCCTCCCTTGAGAAGCTCCTCGGATCACATATCATGGAATCTGAGACCATTTGTCATTGTTGAAGACGCAAATTCAGTGGCACTCGTACTAAAATAAACTACAAGACTACTAGCAAGATGCCTTCACTCTCCATATGTGATGCCAAAGAAATTGTCGAAGACCTTATATAAAAGGGCTTCCAAGCTCTCGATGCCAATAATCTTATTAAAAATTAGATAATCAAAGACTCCACAGGGGTATCAACAACAAAAAAGAAATGTCTGCCATTATTCATGCTCACCTTCGAAAATAAAGAAAGTCTCGATAATATTTACAGTATTAAATCAATTATGGGCATAGTTTACAAAATTGAAAGTCAAAACTTGTTACACAATGTAAGCGCTTCCAAACTTTTGGATATACACAAAAAAACTGCAATCGCGAGTTTACTTGTGTTAAATGTGATGGCAGACATGCAACTGAAAACTATCCCATGGGCAGAGAACAGAAAGCGAAATGTGTTAACTGTCAAGGCAATCATCCTAGCAAGTTACAGAGGAATTCCAGTCCAATTCCAAGACACAAAAGGAAAAACAAAACTGGGAATAAGCTTAGAAATTCAACAAAAACAAAAGCAATAGTTGAAGTCAAAAAATTAACGGTAGAAAACAAAACTAAAAATCAACCGGCAAAAGCAATTGCTCTAAGTAGAAGTGATGAAAATAATTCCTACTCCCAGATTGTAAAAAATGTGCGGAAGAACGAGGAAACATCTATCAAAGAAATGCTTGAACTTATCCTTAAAAGGATTGACAAACAAGATTTAAACATAAAACAGCTAAGCAAAGAAGTCGCTCTTAAAAAACAATGATGGACAGAGCACTTAAAATAAAAATCGCAACATGGAATACAAACGGTCTTTTACAACATGTGTCAGAACTAAACATCATAGACATAGAGCATATAGACATTTGTTTGGTGGCCGAAACCCACCTCGCCATAGAAAATTTTTAAAGATAACCATTAAGATTTGATCATTTCAAATTTGTGGTGTCAAATTATCCAAAAATCAATGAGTTCCTTAAACTTCTAGATGTGACAGCCAAATGGTAAAAGCCACCTGGCTGATAAGAAAAAGTTTGACATTTGATAGTCAATTATCATTTAATTAAAATAAAAGGTATTACACCGAAAGTTGAACACATCATGCAGGTGATTTTACCAGACCCTATCAATAAAAGCTTTTATGGAAGCAGTCTCAAAATTGAATTTAAATTATGTAGCAGTAGGTATCTAAAGCCTTTTAGACAACAGACATGAAGTAGTTCCTTGTATAATTTCTCTTGTTCACCTCAAAGTTCCAACAATATAGATAAGATATTTTGAGATAACAGCACTTTTTTGATATTCCCATCAGGTAGCTGAATCTTTTTTTTATTTTTATGTGGGAAAAAAATAAAGGTTCAAGTTATACTGTGCACTAAACTCACAAAAATAACTAAACCATCTTTTTGTCAAAGTGAAACCTCACCAAATCAAAAACAATATCCAACCAACGCAACGCAACGGTATCCAAAAAAAAAAAACAAAAAAACACAAAAAATAGATATCTCGCCATTCAATCTCAAAAATGTCGTTTGAGTTAGGTACAACAAAAAAAATAGCACAAAGCTCTAAAAGTCCCATAAATGAACAGTTTAAAGTGCCATCAATAGATAAACGATGAGACGTATCTAGAAAACTTGTAAAGATATCTATACCTCTACGTAGGTAGGTAGTATAAGATTGGAATTCCTGAGACACATTCAAAACTGGTGTCACATCACGCGCAGGTGTATCTGTAACCATGTGAGCTACATTGCGCGACAAGTTTAGTTCCAAAATAATACTTTAAAAAAAAGAAACAACAAATATAATAAAATACAATCTATACACATGACGAGACGACAGAGTATAGCGACGATGGACGCATGAAGAAAAGAAGAACCCATTTTTTGAAGTAAGTGAGGCTTTGATTTGTCATTTGGAGGGAATGGGAATATGGGAAACTCTATCAACCAGAAACCCCAAAGATACATAGATACTTTTGATACTTTTGTGTCTTTTCTGTGTGACATCTTTTGAAACTCGTAAATCGCCTATTCTATACGTTTGGTCAGTACAGAATTCCTAATGAGGCTCAGGCTGTAAGATACCATCCCTACACAATACTGTAGACCTGTCCATCCAAAACAACAGTCAATCGTCGAAATGTCTTCATGTTTCTCATGCGCGATTTTTATTTGTTTTCATTTTGAGTTTTTTGTTGATGTTTTTGTTGTTTTGTCTTTTGAAATTGCTGGCCTGCTTAGGTTGTCTCCATTGTTTAACATATAAGCAAACTTATGTGACGAGGAGGGGCTGGGGGGGGGGGGGCTAGACTTTGAGCCTGTTCTTCACGTGGTTCCTGCACATGCGCTCCCGGATAGGCAGACATGTCCGAAGGTGGTTACTTACTGCTGCGTGCTGAAGCTCTCTTATATGTCTGAATCTATACGTACCTATAGATGCAATGGAATTTCTGAAGCAAATAGGAACGATTGCTATACGACTGAAAGGCGTACGCGCATAGACTTCTCAATTATGGTAGTTACTTGGCTATATTTGCTTTAAGACAACCATACCCTCTATAGCAGCAGCATGATGATGGTAAGGTGTGGATATGGCATCCAATTGTTTGTTGTTCTGTGATTAATTTTCGCCGTGAGAGTTTTGCTTTAAATTAGTACAGCGTTCGACTTGGCACTACTGGTGAACCAGGCTATAATAATGCGGGATAGTTTATATATGGAAGCGAGACATCTTCATTATAGGTATTCAATATATGTGTTGTTTATTTGGGTAGCGAAATAAAGGTATTTGCATTGTAACAAGTTTGAAAGGAAAATTGGATATGAAAAATTGCTTTACCTATCTTAAGAGATGTTATGTAAATTGAAGTAGGTAATCTCTATTGAATTCTGGAATTCTAAAAAGACATGATGGTATTTAGAACAGATGTTAGTTTATCGAGAAGCTTTTAAAACTGCCTAAATGGAGCATTGTGATTTATTACAAAAGAGTAGATATACCTACATAGGAATAAATCGCAACATTCGAAAACTATACATAGCAAGTTTTTTTGAAATATTTTTAAGAAGTTTGGATGTTGGACTCATAGGAAAGGGTGCCTATACAACTACAACTACTGTTCCAACAGAGAAAATATTTTATTTATACTTTATACTAATTAGGATACTTTTATAAATTCAAAATACGAAACAATCATCAAACAAGATGACAAGGACTAAATATCACAAACAAAGGCTCGACTCTTTATTGAAATATTCTTAAAAAACATTTTCGTTTTTTGTGATATAAAATAAGAAAGAACTTTTTGAAATATAAAACGAAGGTCGCTAATATTAAAAAATCTTCTTGGATGATAAGGTGCCTAGGTACTTAAAAACAATAGTAAGACGTTTCCAACATATCTAAATTTCTAATAAACTACTTCAAACAAAAATGTTCCACATACGCCACCTCACACCGACATTGTCAGTGTGCATCACACAACCCTGAAAATTAAATAACTTTCCCAAAAATAATAATGTAGATAGGTAAATGCACGTAATGATTTTGAGAAGTATACTGAGGGTGCGAGGTGTATTATCTATGTGAAGCATTTGGGGAGCCCTTTTAAAGCCTTTTTTGAGCAATTTTTATTTTCATGGAATATGGTACGAGCCCCTTTTGCTCTACATGCACCTTTTGCTCTACATTATGCACCTCTACTCCAATTTTTTTTTTAATTTACAGGAATATGCCAAAAAAAATTTGCATGTTTGCAACTTTTACGATAAAAAAAAATAAACTTTGCGAACCGCTGTAGTTTGAAGCTAGCAGCGCCATTTTTGTTTAAGAAAAAAAAAAAAAAAAACAATAAAGTTTTTCACATTCAATTTGTGAGGTCTTGTGCCATAAATATTTAAAAAATCGCAAAATTGCAATTTCGCAATATCATAAAAATGAAAGTTTTGCTGTTTTGTGTTCAGTTTATGCTGACATATACCGAAGAGATATATAAAAAATTTGGGCATTTGCTACTTTTACTTTTGACATCACTAAATGAGCACAAAACAGCACCACTTCCAGTGGCGTAGCGAGGGTTCGAGCAGTGGGGGGGTGACTTTCATTAAAATGCCGACTTATTTTAGGAATTTGCCGACTTATTTTAAAAATTTGCCGACTGTATAAATTTAGCATTTTTCGGGTGAAACTCAAAATAAGGGAAAAGAAAAAAGGGATTTTTTCCGAGTGGAACTAGTTCTATCTAGATTTTAATTCAGCGGTGTTTTAATAAGGACCATTCTTCAACGACCTCATCAAGAATAATTTCGTCCACTTTATCTTTCGAAGAATAAAGCAGCATCAAATTATTCAAACGATCATCACGCATTGTCGTGCGCAAATAGTTTAAGACTAATTTTAATTTACTATTAGAGCCGTTTGCTCATACGATACTTAAGCATTTATGTTCAACTTAAAAGGCTTATGTTCTACTTTTTCCTCTGCGTAAACTGTCACATAAGCCCTTATGTTCTACTTAAATATTTAAGTTTCGTATCAGCAAATGGGCCTAAATGATCGTTCACAAGAAGCTGATGTCACAGGAGCAGTTAAAATGAAGCAAAAGAGTTTGTGCGCTAAGGGAATTACCATTTTCAACTTGAACATAACTTTGGTAATGTCTTCGAAATTTATACAATTTGTGGATGAATCAAGAAAAATTTGCAACTCAGAAAGCAAACACTCTGGATCTTCCTTAAAAAATAGGGGCTCCAATTTCATTATGGATTCCACTGATTCTATTGTGACATTTCCTCTGTCGACAGGAATTTCAAAAATCCTTTGAAAAGGTTCGAAAGATGAAAAATTATCTTTTAAATTATCGTTTATACACGTCGTAAAAACTTGCAAAACCGTTCTAAATTCTTTTCGATAAAATGTTTGGAAATCGAAGTCGAAAGCTGTTTCTGGATTTTCATCGATTCTTCTTGGTACACGGCGTGTTCTATGATGTTTCAGAAAATCATTCTCTGGATTTATTTTTAATTTCTCAGCGAATGAAGATGAACTTTTTATTAATGCATCGATTTGGTCGTCATCGTCATTCATTTGTTGAAATGATATTGATGTGCTTCGAATCAACAATACAGCATCAATGACATTCAACTCTTCAGCTTCTTAATTTTCTGTCAAATTTTTTACTTTAAACATGACGTTTTTACAAAAATATAACGAGCTTATAAAAACAAAATCCAAGATTTTTTTGCAGCAGACCAGAAGCGGAGGTACGAGTATTATTATCAAAAGAACTTATACATCGGTTTTTATTTTTTCGAAACCATGTACAATGCCTTCGAAAGATATCCAAACAGCCTTTACTGTTTCAGCTCTAGTCCATCGAGTTTTTGACAAATTTTTCAGTTTTGAATTCCTCACGCATACATTGAAAACGTTTTGTGCTGCCGTAGAAGAAAACATATAATGCTTCCAAAACATTGAAAAAGTTTTTAATCAGCACACTCGAATTACATGCTGTTTCAACGAATATATTGATACGATGCGCTTGGCATGGAATGTAAGGGATTATCTTACCACATTTTTCCGATAGTTTTTGCTGCGTACCGTTGTACTTTCCGGACATGTTTTTGGCGAAGTCATAAGATTGAAAAGCAATGTTTTTAATGGAAATTCCTACTGACTGAAGGGTCACTATTATTTTTTGGGCCAATTTTTCTCCCGTTTTTTTCGTTAGGAAGACGTCCATTTTCAGAAGACGTTCAATAGGAATAAGTCTTTCGTTTGCTTTCACTACGTATTGAACATTTATAGAAAGTCGATCTTGATGTGATGAGTCTGGAGTTGTGTCAGCCATTACAGAAAAAATACCAGCTTTATTGATTTCATTTACAATGGCTTTTCGAGTTCTTGTTCCCAAGAGATCAATGAATTAGTCGGCATATTTGCGAAATTCGCAATCGACAAAAATGCTCGTTTTATTAACTTTTTTTCAAACTAAGCTTCGTTGATTTGCCGAGTCTTGAATTAGTCAGCATTTTTGCGAAATTCGCAATCGGCAAAAATGCTCTTTTTATATTTTTTTTTTTTTTTTTCAAATTAAGCTTCGTTGATTTGCCGACTCTTGGATTAGTCGGCATATTTGCGAAATTCGCAATCAGCAAAAATGCTCGTTTAATTAAATTTTTTTCAAATTAAGATTCGTTGATTTGCCGACTCTTGAATTAGTCGGCATATTTGCGAAATTCGCAATCGGCAAAAATGCTCGTTTTATTATTTTTTTTTTTTTTTTTTTCAAATTAAGCTTCGTTGATTTGCCGACTCTTGAATTAGTCGGCATATTTGCGAAATTCGCAATTAGCAAAAACACTCGTTTTATTAGATTTTTTTTCAAATTAAGATTCGTTGATTTGCTGACTCTTGAATTAGTCGGCATATTTGCGAAATTCGAAATCGGCAAAAATGCTCGTTTTATTAACTTTTTTTTTAAACTAAGCTTCGTTGATTTGCCGACTCTTGAATAAGTCGGCAAATTTCCGACATCCGCAATCGGCAAAAATGCTTAGGCTCGTTTTATTCATAATTGTTGGCAAATGAAGCTTCGTTGATTTGCCGACTCTTTAATTATTCGGCATATTTCCAAAATCTGCAATCGGCAAAAATGTCGATTTGCATAGGTACATTTAAAAGTTTAAAAACCTAAATATAATGAAAATACAAACATACTTTTTTTTAACTTTTTCCGAAAAATATTGTAAAATTTCCGGTTTTATTATTTTTTTTTTAATTGCTTGAATTATTAAATCTAGCTTCCTGAATTTGCCGACTCTTGAAAAGCGTGGGGGGGTGGTACACCCCCCCACACCCCCCCCTCGCTACGCCTCTGACCACTTCTATTGTTTCGAAATTGCAAAATTTCAAACAAAAAAATCATCCGTAAAATTTGTCAATTTGAGATCTTTTTTTAATATGTACGAAAGGTAGAGCAAAATACAGCACTACTTTTTTTGGAAAATCAAATATGGCGGTGTTAACTTCGTCCATAAATTTTTGTATCTCTTTGGCGGTATATAGCATCACAAACTGAGGACAAAACAGCACACTTTCATTTCAATGAAAGTGGCGCAAGGCAGCACATGTTAAGTACAATACAATACAATTTCTCGAAAATCTCGAAAATCAAAATGGCGGTGGTAACTTCAAGCTAAAAAAATGGGTACTCTTCGATTATTTTTTTAAATACGGCACATGAAATTACAAGTTAGGAACATTAGTGCAGACTTCACGCACATCAAAATATTTACACGTACAAAACTAGCTGACCTGGCAAACTTCGTTCCGCCTTAAACTCATTAAATAATTAATGCCCCTTTCAAAACTCGAGCCTCTCTTTTTCTTGGTTTTGAAAATATTGTTCATGAGTTTCTTCACCGTCAACATGGACGAATTCAAAAATTTAATTGGCAAGTTCCATGCTTCGTCATCATTTGTAATGTGATCAACCCATTAAAACGATTGCAGTGTGGCTGTGAATTGATTTTGAGTCAATCTTTAATTATGATTAATGTTCTGGAACACTTCTTAAGTAATGCCAATACACAAAACTTTGGCAGGAAAGAAATCAGGCCAGTTTGAGCATCATCAATCCAATTGCTAACAAGCAATTATTTTGAGAAATCATTAGCTGATACATCTTTCTACAACACACAAAATCGTCAGAAAAACGATAATTTCATTTACAGGCGATAAACTCAGGATTACTTTATGTGGCATTGTGCTTTCATGCCATATTATAGTTTTTCAAGTTTTCAACACCTATGCCATCGCAAGTTTTTTTTAATTTTACATATAAGTCCGTCAATCAAATGTAGATTCAATGGCAATTTCAAAACTGAATGAGGCATTCAACCAACTTCCACTAACGTAGACACTATACCAGAAGGGTGTCCTTCCGAATTGAAGCCAACATTAACGAAATGTGTAACCAGCCTCGGATCTACGATTTTCCCGAACAGGGGCAAAAACTTGATTTTTGGAAGTGCAGTCCCTACCTATTCAGCAACTTTTTATTAAAGATATGAAAATTGACAATGCCTTAACAAAAATGATACACAATCAAGGTTCGTAGAAGGATAAAATATGATTCGTTCACTCGTAAATAATTCAAAAGAGAATTTTATTTTAAAATTTGTTTTTATTCGAATCAAATCTGCAAGGATCTGTTAAATGGTTCCTTGCCGAATTTATCATTGGAGAACTATTGAAGATCCACTCACGAACCGTTCAAATAAGAAAGAAAAATGTAATTTTACGAAAGGACAAAATTTCGAAAAGCCAAAGTTACGCAAGATAAAGTATCGAAGTACAAAGTTCCGAAAAAAAAAATGAAATCCTCTTGGCTTCGTTCTTCCTTGAGCGATTTCAATGAAATTGACACACACAATTTCAATTCTTAATAGTACGAGAGCTAAGCAGTGACAAAACACAAGTCATTTTAGATTGGCTGGATCTTTGATACGTGTGAGAGCAGTCCCTGACTGGTGGGAAATTTTGTGTTACCTACCATTTTGAAAAGGCTCCATTTTGAAAAAGGCTCCTATAGAACTGAGAGTGAAATTTTATTTCCCAATTGAATGGTGCTTAGCGCATATGAACTGCATATGGCAGTACCGAAAATACATTGAAAGTCCCTCTTACATATACCAAAACCCCAATTTATTTGTTGATTGATATTGTTGAATATTTCGAAGTCGACTTATCGATTTTTTGAGGTTTAGCATCAAATATGTAGTTTCTTAACAATATCTAGGAAAAGACGAGGCAATAGAAGCCCCAAAGTGACATTTAGTGGGACCAATTCCAACACAAGGTTTTTTGATAGTTTTTGTCTCTACTATAGGTAGGGGGAGTTGGGGCACCTTGATACGATTTTCATTTTAACTCAAAAAACGGGCTTCATATTGACAGTAATAATAAAGTGAAATATTTTATATGTTCATTGTCTTTCTAACTAGCTTTTATGATAAGAAATAAATCTCAGACTCATTCAGAAAAAATATTAGGCCCAATATATTAAGTAACGGAATTTGTATCAAACTGCCCCATTCTCGGGGAACATTGATACATGTCAGGAAACTTTGATATATTGCAAATTAATCAGTATTTATTGTGAAACAAGTTTTTATTATTTTTATAACGTGCATTTATTATATACATTCAACCAGGAGGCACTTTAAGACATGTTTGATATATCAAAGGACCCCCAGCAACTTTATCGATGAAGTAAGGAAAGAACCATTCTTCGCTTGTACATTCCCACCATTTTTTCGATTAAGGATGTAAAAACGTTTTATCTACTTATATATCAGACAGAGAGGGCATGTTGATAGTATTAAATGACCACGAGGTGGTTTGCATCAATGTGCCCCAACCTACCTTCAGGAAAATAAATAGGTATGAATAAAAATTAAAACAAACTTTAATAGTGAAACTTTAAGTGATTATCACAATAAGAAGGACGTATACTCACCAAACCCTTTCATAAAAAAAAATTGTTAGCACAAAATACACTAACCAAAAATCGATCATTAAAGGAATGGCAAAAATTTACTTGCGGGCTTAAAAATTAGGTTTTTGGTTGTCGGGCGAAAAGCGATGACCGAAACTGCATGACGGGCATATATGACTAAGCATTTATGGATTTGTTATTTTGTGTGTTCATTTGACTGGTCTACTGCGTCTAGTTTTCGAATTATGCCGACTGTATCTATGTGCCCCATGTATCAATGACCCCCATCTCCCCCTATAGTCTGCGGGAGAAAAAAAAAGTTTACCAAAATCGGACCATCAGAAGCCACTTTTTTTTCAAATGGCGGTCAGTCACTAGGAAAACCTGAAAAAATTCTGTAACTTTAGTAATCTTTGTCTTAGAAAAATGATTTTTGTAACTTATCAAGGCTTTAAAGCGTCGAGGAATTTATTTCAAGCAATACCTTCTTCCTATGGGGTCAAAAAGAGTCATTTTTTTGAACATGTGATTTTTTGTGTGGAAATTGTTTAAAATAAAGGCGTTTCGACAGCAAAAATTGAAAAAAAAGCAGTAAACCCAAAGTAATTAAAATGCGTCGCAAAAATGACTTCCGATGTTTTGATTTAAGTAAACTTTTTTTCTCACGCAGACAACAGCTTGTAGAGACTATAACCATCAAAAACCTTTTATTGGAATTTTTCCCACACAAATCTTATATTGACTTGTCTACTAGATCATTTAATAAAATAGGCCTTGAAAAATAATGGTAACTTACCTACCCATCATTTTAACTACATATTAACAAGGCGTAATCTCAAAAACAGCTCTTACGATTTACTTACTTACTTACTTACTTAAGGTGGCGCTACAGTCCGGGGTGGACCAGGGCCTCAACCAACAAGCTTCTTCCAGCCGGCTCGGTTTCTAGCTAGCTGTCTCCAGTTTCGCACGCCAAGTTGGTTGAGGTCCTCTTCCACTTGCGTGCGCCACCTTTTACGCTGTCCACCTCTACTGCGTTGTCCCACGGGGTTGGATTCAAAGACTTTCCGGGCCGGAGCATTGGTGTCCATTCGCTCTAGATGACCCAGCCATCTCAGTCGTTGGCTTTTCACTTTTGTGGCTAGGTAGGTGTCGCTGTACAGCCCATACAGTTCGTTGTTGTATCTTCTTCTCCATTCCCCATCTATGCAGACGGGACCAAAAATCACCCGGAGAATTTTCCTCTCGAAACAGCCTAACGCGTTCTCATCCACTGTTAGCAGTGTCCATGCCTCTGCACCATACATCAGGACCGGGATGATAAGCGTCTTATACAGGGACAGTTTAGTTGCTCGAGAGAGGGCTTTGCTTCTCAATTGCCTTCTTAGCCCAAAGAAACATCAGCGATTGGCAAGAGTAATTCTTCGTTTGATCTCAGCGCTGGTGTCGTTCGCTGAGTTTACGATTTAGATAAAATAAATTATATGTGCTAAAAAGTATCACGATCTACCTATTGATAGGAAACAGCTTTATCTAATTTGTTTAGTAATAGTAGCTCCCACAGAACCCTATTTTTGAAATTCACCTACTCCTTATCGACTTAACCGATCTTAATAATATTTTGAACGAAAGTTTTCAAAAATATCATTGTTTTACAATGTTCTTAGGTTCAGGCGTTTCTGGTAATATTTTGCTTCTACGTTTTTTGTGCACAAAATATAATTTTTTTATATCTAACTTCTTTATATAAAACTTTAACAGCCTTAGCGATTAGATTTCACAAATATTTGGTTCAACTTCGGAATAGCTAAACCAAGTCAAAGTACTTAGGTACCTCCGTCAAACAAATCCTTTTTTCTAAAATATTTTTTGACCCGTTTTATATACGCTACGCCCTCCTTCTGTCAAAAAATGACCAATATAAAACACTGGTTATTACTCATTTCAATCAACTATTATTGCCATTATTGGTGGAATTTTGGTAATGGAGTTAGTAAACCGATAAGTAAAATATAAGAAAACGTTCCTAGTAACAAAAAGGTGAAAACAAATTAGATTTACACTCTTTTTTGTAAATTTCACAAGATGTCATATCGAAATGACATTTAGATACTAAAACTAATACGGCTTTAAACTTCCAACGAACCAGTTTTAATTACTCTGCCTCTATTCCTCGTGTATTTTTGTATAAATAATTTTTTCAGGGTTAGAGGCGTTGTAAAGTCAGAGTAACTTTACTCCATCGCTAAAACGGATTTATAAATTAAGGCTGCAATTGTTTTGGGTTGTAGACAGCTTTAATTCAGGTGCGTTATTATAAGCAAAACCAAATCAAATATCTACGTATTAAAAATAATTTTATATGGATATTAAATTGGTTTATGTGTTCAAGTTTCAAGAGCATACAAAACCCCCCAAAATTTATCTTATTAAAGCCCTAAATAAGTTTTTTTCACAAAATAATTGACTTCTTTCCTAAAGTCCACTTCTGATTCCAATGAAGCTATCCACTCTCTTCATCAAAGTGCTTTAATTTTTTTGTACTTCCACTTGAATTGGGTGGCATTAAGCGAGTCCGGAACTCATGAGTTACGAACTTCCATATTTTTATCTTCTGGTTATTTTGTTTTTCCTTCAGGCCTTGACCGCACTTCTTTCACAGAAAATATCCATTTCCAATTGACCATTTCTTGTGGCAAACAAAACCCAAAAATACATTTCAATGGTTATTATTGCTATATCGATAGAAAATAAAATTGAGCAACTGACTATGATAAAAAAAAGAGAAAAAAAAATATATGTAGGGTATATAAAGAATGAAACAAATAAAATGGAAATTCACAGTCAGTGGTCATTGAGTGTATAGAAAGGATCTATAGCTAACTGTTTTTTTTTTTTTTAGTTTCATTATTGGTGCGGTTGTTGATGGTCATAGAGATGATTTTCATTTTGTGGAAAGCAATGTGCCAACATCCATTCACCATATCCATCCTGATGGCCAGCATCAGCACCACCACCAAATTAAGTGAGGGTTTGCCATTATATTGACGACCGACTGACGATGATAATATTACCTATATTGCGTGAAGGGAAGAAATAGATAAAATCCACCTCATACGCAACATACAACATATAAGTATAAATGGTACCATCCTCACCCTGTTAACGGGCCCAGCTCTGTCGATGTTGGTTTGGGTTGGGGATCGGGTTTTTTTTCCCTCATGCATAATTCAATAAAATTCAGAATGATTATTCTTTATGGGGCTGTTTATTTATCTTCACCGTTATTTTTCTTTTGGCTGCCTCCACTTGATGCTATGGCGTTCCATGGGTCCTGAGTCTTGAGTCCTGATGATGGTCCTCTCTCTTCCTTTAAGATGTTTGGTTTTTATGTACTATCTGTTCTCCTTTGCATCGCTCGCTCGGTCGTCATAATATCAAGTTCATTTATTTAACTGTATTTTGTGGTCAAATTATCATCTTTGTTTGTTTTATTTTCCAATATTTCACTTGGGGTTTGATATCTCCGGACGAAGGGCATTAGAAAAAGAAAAAAACTTTCAACCATATTCTTTTCATTCCTCCATACAGAGGAACTGTTTAATTTTGAAGAAGGAACAGAAGAACAAAAATCTGAAAAAATAAACAATTCCTTGACTAAAAGCCGCTCGTTGATTGCATGGCATGTTGCTTGGCTTGCTGGACGGACTTCCGTTTGTGGTGGCATTTTTTTCTAGCCACTATGCTAATTATCGCCTGAATTTGTCCGGACATCCATAAATCTGAGCAGCCAGAGCTGTATTCTTGTGGAAGAGAAAAAAAAAATGGAAACTTCACTAAAAACTAAAATGTCCTCCGGCCGCGGTCGCCAGGGATTTTCTTTTTCATTTTCATTGTTCCGGGAGTGAAATGTTATGCTCAACCTGTCGAGAAAACACAAAGGATGGCCACTACAACACATCATGACGTAGATGCATTTTTCCCGGTTTGAAAAGAATTGTATTTCTTTTCTTACCTCCTAAAACAGTGAAATAATTCTTTCTTGTGGTTTTTCTTTTTAATTCCTTTCTTTACTTGAAACAGGATGTTTGGCAAACAAAATTACGTTCTTGACTTGATTTGATGGTTTAGTGTCGTTTGTTTTCAGAGCCATATTTAAAGCCGCAATCACGACATAATTTAACAAAAAAATATCTTTGGTTTATTTTAGAACATAAATGGCTGCACCATGGAACGAAGGTACCTATATTATTTTTCCTTCACTAATTAGGGTACAGGTAAAATCACGAACAAGATAGCCTGAAAATGCTGTTATAAGTATTCTAAAGTTTTTCTAAATCTGATGTTTGCGACTAAAATTTCGGAAAAAAATACAAGAAATGATGCAAAATTGCATTTTTTGGGAGTTTTTTACTTATGGCTCGAAAACTATCAATTAATCGTGAATTAAATCAAAGTAAGACTAAAAATTTAAACTATTTCTAGTTAGTTGAAAATTGACGTATTTTTACTGTTGCCGAAAATCACTCGAAAACATTGATTTACTACTTTGCGTGACAAAATTTGAATTTTTGGCTTTAAGATTAACCAAGATATACTTTTCTGATGGTCTTTGATGCGCTTAGTTTGAATCTGACCTTGAAATTGCTCTAGTACGCCACGTTTCTGAGATATTTAAATCTCGAGTAATTAAAAAAGAATGCGTTTTTGATGCAAATTTGGGGTTATATTATTTCTCGTGGTAATTTTTTTCGAGTTAATGTTTATAGTCATTCTGAAGTATGAACATCTTATTTCAAAATTCTTTCTATATTTTCCAAATACCTTCATTCATCTTTGAGAAAATCATTAATTAGTTGTTAGCCTTCGTCTTAAACTAGATAATTTGAGAATACGCTAAATTCATAAATTTCGAATGAGGATTTTTAAGGAAGAAATAGGAATAGGCTGTTGCAGAAAAAAACCTTGAACCAAAATTTGTTGGAAATTGTATATAATTTAAATTGCAATGCAAAAAAATGCATTTTTGTACCACTTTTTGCATGTTGCGTAGCGAAGGGCCCTTTTAAGCATAAATTGACGGTGCAGGGAATTAATTTCACGGGAACTACCTTCACATGGGAATTAACTTCACCACTAGTGGGAATTAATTTAACTTTTTTGAAGTGAAATTACTTCCCACTGAAAGTGAGTAATAATTTCACTTTTTTGTGGGAATTAATTTCACTTTAATGTGCGTTTCTTTAAGTCCAGATTCATTAAATGCAAAAGAAACTTTGCATACACCCAGCCTCGCACCCACCCCAAATCTTATAATGGGCCCAAGCAGGGGGGTTGCAGCATGCCCCCCCATATATATCTCACTGTTTATTCGCCGTAATGCTTGCTGCTAGCACTGTATTTATGCCTGCTGCTAGCACTGTATTTATGCTTGCTGCTAGCACTGTATTTATGCTAGCAGCAAGCATTACGGCGAATAAACAGTGAGGAATGCAACCCCCCTGCTTGGGCCCATTATAGGATTTGGGGAAGGTGCGGGGCTGGGTGTATGCAAATTTCTTTTGCATTTAAAGAATTGGGATTTAAGGAAACACAATTTTACATTTTTGTAATTTTTATCATATCATAGGTGGGAAATAACTTCACACAATTTTCGGATGAAATTATTTCCCACCTTTAGGGGGAAATTACTTAACAAAAAAAAAGGTGAAATTAATTCCCACTACTGATGGTGAAGTAAACTCCCATGTGAAGATAGTTCCCGTGAAGTTAATTCCCTGCACCATCAAAAGTACCCCACAATTTGCTCGCTAAGAGCCCTTTTGAGCACAAATTGATTGGACTATTTTTCTTTGGGTAGTTTTGTTGTTGTTATACTTTTCATCATAATGAAAGTATTTTAATTGGTTTGTGAAGTTTAGTGATTGATGTTTATTTGTTTGTGCAATTATGATTTTAAAATGAACTCGAATGTTCTTTAAAGCAAAGACCCCATTTTGTTCGCTTTAACTAATGCTTGCTCGTTAATGTGCAGATTATCTATGAATGAAACAAATTGTATCGCACTTGAACTGACTCGGCCAGCTAATTTGCCGATTAACTAGTGAATCTGCAAATAAACTGGTGTCTACCTGTGTAGACCTGCGTGGAACTGCGTAGACATGCGTCTATCTACATCTACCTGGGTCTTTGGCGCCTATCTGCATCTACCTGCGTCTACCTGCGTCTACCTGCGTCAACCTGAAAATACCTTAATAGTCGTGCATAGACCTACGTAAAACTGCGTCTTAATGCGTTGACCTGGGTCTATCTGCAACTTACTGTGTCTACCTGCATATACCTGCATAAACCAGCGTCTACTTGCGTCTATCTGCGTCTTTCTGCGTTTACCTGCGTCAACCTGCATGCATATGCCTGTGTAGACCTGCGTCTAACTGCGTCTTTCTACGTTTATCTGCGTCTACATGCGTCAACCTGCATTTACCTGCGTAGACCTGCGTCTACCTGCGTCAACCTGCATATAACTGAATAGACCTGCGTCTATCTGCTTCTACTTGCGTCTTCCTACGTCAACCGGCGTCTACCTGCGTAGATCTGCGTAAACTTGCGTAGACCTGCGTAGATCTGTGCAAAACCTGCGAAAACCTGATTCTACCTGGAAAGACCTGCGTCTCCTGCATTTATCTGCGTCTACCTACATCTATCTGCGTCTACCTGGATCAACCTACCTGTGTTTACAAAAGCTCTCACTATGTCACGGATGATTCGTGAGTGAGATCACGGGAAGAAACGCCAATTTGAAGGACTAAGGGCGATTAAGCTATTTTGAATTTTTTTTTTAAGTTACTTGGAAAATATACTTTTAATTTAATTTCAAGTGATAAAAATTGTAACTAATGCAAAACTGTTAACTATGTATATTGTATATTTATATAGACTGCAGGTGCTTTCGTTGATTTTTTTTTGTTATTTAAAGTCAATTTTTCAGAAATTCCCCAAATGGAGGGAGATAGAAATTTCCCGTCATACAATTTTGTTCTTCGAATGATCCCGGGAATCATCCTCCAAAATATCGAGCATGAATTAGGCGACACCCAAGAATTGGCAGATGAATAATCAATATCATGGTTTCCTACACAAAATTATTCTGAAGCTCATTTCCATTTGGTGGGGTCGTTAACAAACAGTATTGTTGGGTATATTAAGGGTTCCCAAAACGCAAAAGAAACAGCGGAACAATTTAGTTCAGTTAGGATGTATTTATTGTGGTGGCTTTAATGCTGGTGGTGTCATTGGGTCAAAATTTTAGAAATTGATGTGACCATTTGTAATTACAATTCTTTTTTTTTTTGCTAACTAGTCTCCGACTGATATAGAAATCCTGGTGGGTGTTAGAGATTTCAAAAGTCCTAAGTATATCTGTGACATCAAATCTCCATAAAACGATATAAGCATTAACTGTCGTTTTGAACACTTCTTGTCATTCTTTATTTGAAATTTCTTTAAAAAAAACCTGTTGAAACCAAACTCCTTAACTTGACGAACTGGTTTCCTTCTTTTTTGGGAAAATCGCTATAAAATTTTATGACCTAAAAATTCGATTCTAAGCTGCTTCCACACGAAAAACTATCAACAACATATTTCCAATGCTTGAAACCCAGCTTTGTTTTAATAATGGGTATTGCACATTATGAAGGTATCTACAGGTTGATTACGCGAAAAAGCTAACACAAACAACATTATACGAAATTGAAACCATAAAATAAGTCATTCACGTCCCTTTCCTTATTGTAAACACAGATTTGGATCGTGAAAATTGTACTTATTGCCTTTGTTGTAAAGTTTAGACGTATATGTATTTATCAATTGATACCAACAGTTTCAAAAAGATTTCAAAATACTATCACTGATCATTCAACGACAAGTTGAGCCATTCACGAACGGTCTTACATTATACCTTACACGTAGTAATTATTATTAACAAATAAATATGCCTACAAAAACACCAAAACTCCTCTGATTGTAGGTTGCAGCTTGCTCTGAGCTCACTACAACTAAGAATCTGAAGTGTAAAAAAAAAAAAAAAAAACTATTATTGTAAGTGGCTTTCTCCAGTTAATTCTCTATTCAACATTCAGTAGGCACCCAAATTCTATAAGAGTTGGTACCTGTGTATAACAAACACAATAATTGTCACAAGTTGTTATTGTTGATTTATTCGAATCGAAGTCCCGCCGAATATGCAATTAGCAAATCCTAATTGCGCATTCAAATAACTCCATTACCCACTGACAGCACAATCACTCATTCATTAAAAATAGTGTTCGAAATATAAATCATCACCGCGATAGCGCGTCCAATTGAAAACTGTCCGCAGCCGCACCGCATGCGGGAGTTTATTCGAATACGTAATGCCGCAACTAAACGCTCATAACGCATCTTGACAAACAGTGCAGTCCAACCAAACCAAATAGCAACAGGAAAAAAATTAACGTCCCGATGTGATCTGTCATGATCTAACAACAAACAGCGCACCATATTTCCATTGCAGCACTATCAATTAATTATGAATCAAAAGCAAGTAATTACATGATAAGTACGCGATACTTTCAATCCGCATTTAGTATTTCACATAGGCTACGTAGGAACTTGGTAGTATAGATAGACAACAGCTGGAGGCGGAAATCGTCTTGCGGACTGCCCCTTGAGCATGCAGACGCAACTCTACATCGATCATGCAGCTGAAATATTAATCGATTGGCAATAGATTCGACGACGCATAGATGATGTACCAAGCAAGATCCAGTGAGCATATTTACCGGCTGGCTGGCTGGCCGGCCGGCGCTAAGACTGGCTTTGACTTTCGTGATCGTAGGTATACAGTGAATTGCTGTGAGCTGCTGGAATTAATTTCTTCGGAATCATACTTGGCTGGCCATGTTGGTCGTCTCGTCCGCTCCGGCGATGTCTTCGGGAAATGTCATTAAAATCCTTTTTAAGAATCACGGTATATGATGTCGGACCGCATTTTTGTACAACCTGCGAGCATTCTTGTTAAACGAATAGGCCACCAGATTCCGCAATTTCGATTCTGTGCAGCTACTCCGGTGGCGTTTCAGATGCGCATCCTCTCTCTCTTGACAATGATGCGATGATGATGAGCCTGATTAACGTTCGATTCACACAATCCGTATCATTGTGCACTGTTGGAACACTATACAGCACGATATACACACACGGAATTAGCATTTGTTCGGAGCGATCACAATCTGAGCATACTAATTGGTTCTCCCAGTCCCATCAGGCTGTGGACAGCGGACGGGACGGGATTTGCCATTCATTCATCGGATCGCTGGATCGCATCATCATCATCATCATCATGTTCGGATTGTATTCGGCTGTCGTCATTGGGGAAGATACAGCAACAAGGTATCATTACACGAGTTGTGCGCCTATATACTGCAGGTGATTCTTGTATTGATTCGGTTTAATTGTGTTCCATCGTCCATGGTGGTGGTTGGTGGGTGCGTCGAAGGGGAATCAGCAAGGAGAATGGATGCTTCCCTACTTAATGGGGAGATATGTTGTTCTGCGTATGTTCGGTTTATGTCATTAGTGGACAGCAGCATTGTTGTCATTGTGAACATAGAAGATGCGAATTGTCTCATAAGCAAGGTTTTCAGTGTTTTCTCTTAACTGATGATGAGCCGGCTTAGCTCTTCCTGAGGCTTTTTCCATGGATGTTTCAAGATCAGCTACAGTGCTATTTTTATTGCATTAATGTGTGAGAAATCGCTGATGATAAGTATAACGATATCGATATGGGAACATATTATTTCCACCATTAGAGGGTGTCTTCTTTATCTGTTAGTTAAAATATGTAGTCAGGGACGATGCTATGCTTAAGCTATTTTTTTATGTTTAATGTTAGTTAGTTAATTAAGTGTGGTTATGTTCAAAGAGAACAGAATGCGTAATCCTTAAAAGGGAGTTGATTATTTCTAACAAACTCGTTTTCTTATGCGGGTTGTGGAAAGATATTTTCGATGGAGCTATACGTATAGAGAATCAAACATTTTACTGATTTTCTGTAATGATTTGCTTGTAATTGTCTTGCCTAAGTTTGAAATGTTGTCCGTTATCAGCGTTGTCAACGAAACTGTAGTTATTACTGTGTATTTTTCGTTGCTGCTGCTTTGCGGACTCCAAGAATTATATAAACCCGTTTTTTGGTCCTCCGTCCCACTGACGTAACGAAGCCATTGCTCCGTTGAGAGTATTTTCAATTGGGAGTCAGGCACAAATTTCAATAGATTTTTTGGATAATAGTACCTGGGGTTGAATACTCACCAATTTAATGATGAAAGAAAGCCAGGAATGAATTATGAAAACAAAACATTTTGGATTTTTTTTGCTGAAAAATTCAAAATTTGATCAGTAAATTGTATAGAATTTCAATATTACTGGGTTTAAAGTGATAAAGCAGCTATAAAGCCAACAATTAAAAATTCGGTGAACTGATAGCATAATTAAGTATATCGGTTATAAGCTTTTCATTACATAACAAATGTAGTGAGTTCATAAACACCGAATACTTGTCACGATATGTCGTATGTTATTACTGCCTACACTGCACATTTGTGAGTCATCTCTAACTTAACTTTGCTGCTTATCCATAGCTCCTTTCCCCTTTATTCCGAAAGCATTCCTTACCGGGGCACATTGGTACCACGGAACAGGGTTGTCAGATTGGGCTATTTATCATAAATTTGACTATCTTTTTTCTAGATTTGCGACAAGGATTTCAAAAAAGTAGCCCAATTTCGCATAACTTTTAGTACTTTTTAAGGATTCGCTTTCAGAAACTATTCCAAAAAACAAGAAGAACGAAGTAGTTCTAAATTTTTTAAAAGAAATTGGGATAGTTTTTGGGCTACATTTAGGACAGCGGTTTTGGGCTACAAGAATTCTGAAATTGGGTTACACAAGTGCTTCTTGACCTGGAAACCCTGCCACGGAGCACAAGTGCGATAAATTAATGAGTTAAAACTGTTTGTTCAGGGGGCCAATTCTGGTTCTGTGAAAAAGTGAATCGAATAAATCGTTTTCACATTCGCTGCCAACCATTGCTTTCACTTTTTCGATTCATTTCCCACAAATAAGCGATTCTGGTTCTGTGAATGAAAACTATATTATCGATGATAGAACCACCTTACCATTTCTCCTGAAAACTGCACGATTCTCTCAATACTTGTGTTTTTGAAGAGAACAGAGAAATGCGTGAGATAGGAACACTTTTTTCTGTATGGATTTGACAGAGAGAGAGATATGATTGAATTTGTAATTGCTTGTTCGTATTCAAGCTTTCATTTTGGATATTCGCTTCCAAATGACGGCGTGAAAGCAAATTATTCATAATGAAAGTTTTTGATGTTTGGTTGCACATTTTCACAGAACGGGAATCGGAATTAGTGTGAAAGCGTGAAAAATTGTTCGTTTCATTTTTTCACAGAACCAGAATCGGCCCCCAGATGTGTATCCAGCACATTATGTTGTATGTTTAATATTTGATTCAGTAAAATTTGTTTGCTTAAAGAACAAACTGTGACCAACTCAGAGAAAAGCTTGAAAGTTTTATAAATCTAAGATCCTCTATGGAACCAATTGAACAAATTAATCAGGAAGTAGAACATTTGAATGCTGATGTGCAACAGCCTGCAGAAGAAAGTACTTCAACTATTTCGAACTCTCGAAATAAAATATATTAAAAAAAAAAGAGCTGATATTGAAGAAATAATGAAGAGCTCGAAGAAAATGGCAAAATACCATATTCCCAGATGATAAAATAGTTTTTAACCGTCTTAAAAATAGACGAAAAAGAATCTGTGAGTTCAAAAATGATTCTGTGAGTTTTCACGTTGATTCCTGAATAGTCTGTCGACGGATCATGAAAAGCAGCCAAGTGCCAAAAATACCCCAAAAACCAAACCCCCCAATAAAATCTCTAGTATGGTAAATGGATAGGAAACCCGAAATAGAAGGCTGATCTCTTCGCTGAACATCTCACCAATGTTTTCAAGCAATTCCCAGCAAACACAGCTACAGATTTCCTACAGTTTGCTGATAGAAATGAGGAATAAGAAATTCCTTTTGTCACGCTCAAAGAAGTAAGAAGAAGGTATCAAAATAAGTTGTCCAACAAAGAATCATCAGGGTACAACCTAATAACTACTTAATGGCCTTCAAAAAGCTCCAATTTATAAAAAATGCATGTCTTAAGCTAAGATATGTACCACATCATTGTTATACTTACACTAGGAAAACCACAAACAGAAGTAACATCTTGCAGACATACGAAAAACTGCTTCTGAAAGGGCTAAGCAAAACATTTGAGGAAAGAAGACTTATTCTGAGCCATAAATTTGGATTAAGAAATAAATATTCCACGATAGGCCACGTGCATCGAATTATGGATGTTGTGGAAAAAGCACGGTTGCTCAAGCTTTTGACAAGGTTTGGCATTTGGGACTTGAGTGCAAACTGCATAGGGACCTACGTTATCAACCGACCCTTTAGACTTTAGAGTATGGTATGACTAAGGTGGCCATACGCCCAAATTTTCACGGGATAGTCCCGCTTTAAGCTCTGTGTCCCGCTGTCCCCAAATAAAGCAAAATGTCCCGCTTTGTATTCCGAACTTGATTAACTGGGCGAACCTAATGAAAGTCCCATTTCGGGAGGAAGTTCGAAAAGTGCTGGAGTTATAAATTGAAAAGGGGCTTTCAAGATACAGGAGTTTTCGATGAAAATATAGTATTGACGACTTATGTGGATGATTGTTGTCTTTTTTGCAAAATCAGAACTGGAGATGAAAAAGCCTTTGGAAGCTTTACACAAATAAAAAATTATTAATTTTACTAAAAGAAAAAACACTTTTTGTCCAGAAAGATTACTATAAAACAAGATTAGTTTGAAGTTGTGGTTTATGGATTCGCACACAGAAATATATTCATACAAACAAGATTGGATTGAAGTTGGGGGTAATTTTGAATAGCAGGGAGTAAATCTGAGTAGCAAAAGTCATTGGAATGAAGCCATAAATGTCTTAACATCCAATGAAAGAACAGCTGCAACAATAACTGGTAAAACTATGTGAAGTTTTTATATGGAAAATTGGGATGAACGAATCAAGTGTTCGAATCAAGTATTTAGTTGACTACATTCTACTATGTCAAGATATGAAGAGTGGAAGTTGGAAATAGAATTGAGACCAAAGTGTTAAAGAAATTAATACTTGTATGGAACTTTGATCTCTTCCATTGGTATACGAAATAGCTAAAAGAACGTTTGAATAAAATTTTGAGAATTCAAGCCAATACTAAATGACCAAACGGGCATCAAAGTTCAAGAATATTTTAATGAACAAATTTACTGCGATATGGGAATAACAAGACCTGGGAATTGTGTGACAATCGTACATTAGCATCCTCGAAGACAAGAAGAAAGTCCGCTTAGATGAAGATTTCTCGAAAGCATCTTCCCCAACCTCTTGCTTAACCATCATACCATTTTGCGCGATGGTAAACATATGCATACTTTTAACTCAACGAACATTTCCACAATTTGCAATACACATGAATATGATAAAATTCATCTGTTCCAATTTTCTGTTGACCTCATCAAGATTGTGGAATCTCACGGAAATTGCTCTGAACGAAATCCTGGATCCGTGCCTGGGCTGAGCTCTGCGTGTTCTCCACCCTCTACCTCAAAAACGGTTGGGTGCATTCTAAAATAATTTTGGAGAGACAATCTATCGAAAATTTTAACATCATTGTAGCTAAAGAAATGGACATAATTGCGAAAACCCTATTATTGTGACCTTTGACCTTGAATAACTTGAACGATATTGGAATGGGAATTTTAAGAGGAAGGATTTAATGGAAGTCTAAGGTATGGGGTGCCTCCCTGAACCATCCTGATATCAGAGTGAAGTTAAGGATGCTTCTTAGTGATGGCGAAAATGATACGTCACCCAGTTCATCCAAGAAGTATTCTCCGAGGTCATCTTTTCTAGTTCCTGATAGGCTGGAGCATTCGCAACGAAGTGAGATGAGCCCTCTTCCACCTCTTTGTCCTGACACCCTCTGCATGCGTCAGATGCGCTGATGCCTCATGTGAGTTCCCATTGAGTTGTGACCCGTAAGGAAACCGTAACCAAAAGAGACAGTTGAGGTTTAGTATATGTATACTCTGTTTTTGTCTTTGAAATATCTGGTCAAAGATTCCCCGCAGGTGTCAATTGTTGACCATCTGTCGTAAGCGGCCTTGAGAAAGCCTTTTGGTGCATTCCATACTTTTCCTGCTCCATCATGGCATAAGTACCCACGGTATATAGAATTTGGGCCAGTTCAAGGCGTTTTTGGCCACTTCATTAGCCATTATATTTCCATAAATGTGACGGTGCGCCGCCGCTACTTATCGAAGAGTCACTGAATTTGTTTCAAGGGGCAATTTTGAAATTTAAATGGTTACAGAAGTGTCAGAAGTGGTTATCAATCAATTAGCGAATGCAACTTCATACCAACTCCAAAATGAAGATCGTCTTAAAAGTACTAGACAATGGTCTGAGATTAAGAAGAACGAAGCCTCATGAGCTGATGGTCTAAAAGCTATGGAAAACAGTTATAACTTTTAACTTCCCGCAATGTGATCTATAAATTCAGATATAAAGAAAAATCATTTTTGATCTTTCATATATCGGTCCAGGTTTTGGTACAGTAAGAGTACCACATTCCCGATTCTAACCTTGTGTCTTTTCAAGATTTCCATGTACTTAGTACATTATATTTCTGTGGTGTTTGGGATAACTCGGGTGAACCAATTTTTTTCAAATTTGAAACACAATATTTTAAAGATTATTTCCATAGATATTCCAAATTTTAATAAAATCGGTAAACGCGTTTAGGCTCTACCTTGATGTGAAGTGGACGTAAAGAGGCAAATTTTAAAATGGAGTTATATGTTTCTCCCAATCACCACAGATTTGATATTTGAAGTAAAATTCTCTTGTGTTCGTTACATAGCTTTCTGTGATGAAAACATTTTTCAAATTGAATGACTGACAAGTTTTTTATATTTATGTAGTCATTACATTCTTCAATCTGTATCTGATACACATTTTGTCTTGAATTTTAAAGTAATTAATGGAGCAAAAAAATTTAAGTCAATATGGCCTTTTTTTTAATGAGGGATACGTACAAAATTAGTACATGTTCCAATCTAATAGTCACGTTAATTTAAAATAAATTCAAATTTTGCAATAAAACACCTAAACAAGCTGCAAACAAAAATGTATTTACTCTATACCTATACCTACGAATACTCTATATTTTACATTCATCTTCTTTCTTCTCCCTACTAAATAATTATAATCTCATTCAAATTTGAAACAAATTCAATGATTGTTCTTTTTCTGCTTCTTCTGATGTTGTACCTATAGTCATACCTAATACCTTTCTCTACCTTTTTTCCATAACGCAATCCAACAAATTTAAAAAGTAATAATTCTGAGTGCACAAAATTCCATGAATATGAAAATGTGTCTTTGTACCAAAGGACATACATATAGATAAAGTAAAATTAAAATTAAATCCTTAAATATTTCAAAAATAAAACAAAAAACAATAACATAACGTATGCATATGACATAATGTCACAAAAATAATAATAAAACGAAACCCAAAGTAACATGAGAGAAAATAAAAACAACATGAAAAAGGATGCTAAATTCTTGAAAAAAGGACCAAATGAGTTTTTCCATACTCTATGTAGGTACTATAGAGGTAGGTATACCTTGCCTATATGTTTTTCTCATTTTCCTTTTTTTCTATATATTGTTTTTATTTGTTGAAATGAAATATCATTCCGTACACCAAAAAGGAACCTGATCCTTGTACCTATATATATATATTTATATACACATAAGTTATATAATATATAAGAAAAAGGCTAAAAACAAAGTTCCTATTCATCAGCAATAAAGGAGCTTTGACTCCGCCCTATTCACATTAAAAAAACGCCTTATTCCTGGGCAAAAAAAATACATAAAAAAGGACCCAAAAGAAGTACTATAGACAATATACCGAAAGGGAAGAAAAAAAAACAATTCACAGGATACAACTATGAAATTTCGATTTTAATCGAAATAGGGGTGAAAATAGGATGCTCGATGGCAAAAGCCAATCGAAAAAAGCTCTTTTGTGTGGGAAAAAATCGAATCGACCTGTTTTGGCACCGATGCTGATGTAGCGAAGGAGTGGTGAAAAATAAAGCATATCCTTGTTGTGACGAAAAAAAAATAACAAAAATATAAACAGACAACAACAACAGCATCAGAAAATCATAAGCTAAAACAAAAAATGACAAACATGCTCCAGCACAGTCAGATGGAAAATGTGAAAGCTTCCTTTGCTTCACATCATCGTGAACGAGAACGAGGGTGGAAGGACATTTAACTGAAACAAAGCAAAAAAAACAGGACTCCAAGTAAAGTATCCAGTAGCTATATATAAATGGGGCGTTGATTTGCTGGCACCATTAAACGTGTGCGGATGACACAAACAAACAGCGCTATGTATGGAGCCTATAGTACATATAGGATGCTGATGTTGGTACTATGGAGCCATTGCTGGCGTAGGTGGATAAGGATATCCTTCCGTTGCCCTTGTCCTCATCTTATGGCCCTATATATAGTTATGAGATATGCGCACATGAAATCCCGTCTCGAGAAAACAACCAACCGATAGCTTCCGATTGTTCCTACGACTAACTTTCGGCCTTGATGTTTATGCGCGCCATACGAGCAACATTAAGGACATCATGGGGAGGGGCTGCGCTCCCATCATTCCTTGGCACTATTATAGAAATAGTCGAAACTTTTTTTTGATTGGAAATCGTCAGTTAGAGAAATAAAAGAATCAAGCCATTATAGGCGGTATCTTAGGTTTTCTTTTTCATTTTTGGTATCTAGGATAGGACAGCTTTCCAGCAGCACACTGATCCTGCATCACGTCATCTTTTTTGGAGTGCTGCGCTGTAGGGACTTTTGGGATGGCATATTGCAGACAAAATGCTTTATTGCGGTGCTCCTCCTATTTTCTGCATCTATGTTCTACTTAAGAATGATTTTAAGGATCCTTGAGAGGTGGATTTTTTCGTATGGTCGGTCCATAACGGCAGGTGCAAAATGCACTTAACCCTTAAAAAAAGAAGGTAGTGATTCTGAAATGTTGTTCTTGTATTCTGCATACCTACTACCTGCATACATATATAAATCCAGGACACCTTCAACATTCTCTTTATTGAAGATGCAAAAGGATAGGTAGTTATAGAGAGAGAGAGAGATGAGAAAAAAGGAAGATTTTAATTTTTCATCCCAAGGATGCAGATTTTCCCCTCCACTTTGGGTATTTTTTTAAATTTTTTTTACTTTTTTGCTAATGGAATTGAAAGTTTTTTTTTGTTTGATGAATAAGAGGAGGAAAGAGTCTTATTTTATTTTTAATTCTTTGTCCCCTTTTCAAGAAGATTGGAAATTCCATTTCACGACAATTTGGTCTTCTATTTTATTTTTACTTTGTTTTTTTATTTCTTCTACACCTTTTTGAATATAAATTGGATTTTATGTTCCACGCATTAGGTTTTGGTACACTTTCAAGCGGTTGCATGAAACAGGTTTTTTTTTATTTTCGTCATAAGTGCGGTTACGACAGTAGTGTGACTTGTACTTGGGATAACATTTTTTGATGAAGTATAGAAAATGGTAAAAGGAAATGTTACGTTCTGTTATATGAGCCTTTGATATGACTTTTATATGGTAATGTTTAAAAATTATTATTTTTAACGATATGGTTAGGTTAAGGACAGCTAATGCAGTTTCATTACTTTTTAATTAATTATAAGAGAGGTTGTGAGATTTTATGCAGAATAAAAGAGTATCTGGGTGCCTTTGCCTTCTTTAAAAAATTGTATTATCTTAACGTTGACCAAAGAAATGTTGGATCAAAGCATATTTTTCAAAACCTTATTCTAGGTCTTAATTCAAAAATTCATAATTATAATTTTAAATATCTAAAAATAAATGCTTACCAATATTTCAGTTTCAAGTTGTTTGTAGAAGTATTCACCAGAGTAAAATTAGTATCGGAAATTGGCATGGAGATCACATAAGCAGTGATCAGTGAAGAAAGCGAAAATCTATGACGAGATTGGGATCATATGGAGGTAAAAAACCTTAAACCTACGGGTAATTCCATGAAAAAGTGGACAAGAATATGGAAAAATAGAAAATTTATCTCGCCCCTGACTATTTTTTGCTAGTTTTAAATTTAGAATTACAAAATACCTGCAAGTTACAAACATACGGCTGAAAATAAAATAAAATAATAAAATGCTTTGCCCTTAATTTTTAAATTAAAAGCGTGAAACAACGTGAGCTACCAACTTTTTGTAACGTGAGTTACCAAATTTGTATAAAATGTTTTTAATAATTTAAAATTTGTGTAAAGACATAAACAGGCTGATAAATTCCTGTATCTTAGTCAATAAAACTGTTAAGCCTTTTTGGTTTGATTCAATTTTAGAAAATGTGCATAGTACTGCTACAAAACCCGTGTCCGAAAATAGTAACTTGAGTTACCAACATGTTTTAGTATTTTTTACTAAGACTAAAAATTTTATTTTTTCCTAATAGTCGAAATCGTTACCATATATAGAGTTTATATTTTCTTCATTTATATTTATATATAAGTATGGACATTTTGAAAAAGAGGACGTGAAATTTTCCCGAATGTAACGTGAGTTACCATGGAATTTCTCTTTTTCCCTTCAACCAATAGGCATTGAAATAAATCGATGTAAAAAATTACCTGTTCTATACGTATTTAAATAGACAGACAAACGACTAATGCTTCCAACACCTTAAAGACTATTACAGATATGGCTTACAAGTTTACGCAAATGACTTGACTTTTTATGTCGCAGGCTCCTAGACTAGGTGGTATACCTACCCTTTTTAAATTAACGAAAAACGGGCCACCATTCTTACATTAAAATAATGATATCAAATCACATGAAATGACGGTGTTTTCTTATTATATCTCTTAAATTTTATATTTTCTCTAATGGCATTTACAAAAATTCATTAAGTCCATAGTCACCTCGGAGTTATACCGGTAAGTGATGTACCTATTCAAATGAACGGGAGTGTATATACATAGCTACCTACATGAAATGAAGCCTGATATTTAATATCATTTGTGTGGTCTTAACTATTTTTATGGCAAATGTGTGGAACATTTTATATCGAATAAATAATATGGCTCACTGTGGCGTATGTGGAATACTATTTTGTTCTACAAATTCTAAAAAAAAATGGGGCTGGGTGCTACCCAATCTGGACATTTCCCATTGGTGTCCGCGGAAGCTAGCTGGAGGCCTGATTTTATTTTGATATTAAAAAATCGCCAATTCAAGATCTACAAAAAAGTTTTAAGGTAGTGTTCAATATACAATCAAGTGAAGAGCATTCCCGAAGCCAATATAATTGTTTGTTCTCAAAATATTGGAGACTAAAAAAAACAATGTTGTGTATAGTTCTTTGTTGTTTTTATTTTTTTAATTACTAACTAGTATATAGATTAAAATTATCTCTAGGCCAATATCATTCAATTCCCAAGATAATCGAGTCGAGATTAACTTTTTTCATTAATTTTCAGCATTTTTTTTAATTTAAAAATTCGTTTTTATGTTCTTATAATTTTAATTATGTGTAAAGTAAAATTAACCCGAGAAATTTAAGACTTACAAAACTTTACAAAATGATTTTTTTAGGAAACTCGAAACTAAAAGATCATGAACATTAAAACTCAAGTTATTAACTTCGGAAAGATAATGCTCCCACGACTGATTTGTAGCACTGGTACATTGAAAACACATTTTGGTATTGGAACTCTTTTTGTGTAAATTCTGTGATTTTAGATCGATAAGGAACAAAAAAAAAAGGATTTTTGAACTACCTAGAATCGAAAAAGAAACCTTTTTACATGTTTTGAAACTTTCTTAGAAGGCGTGTTTTGTTGACCTCCTTATGTGAACATTAAAAGCTACTTCACTTCACATTAGGCTGGGAACGCACTTGCGATTTTAGTCGCACGATTATTTAGTCGCAAAAAATAGAACACATGAGCCACAATGTGATTGAACGCGCAAAAAATCGCAAGTTCGTTTCCAGCCTAAAGGTTAATTTTCAAATTTCAACAACACATTTGAACTTTAGTTACTCTATGGCTGAATGTGAAACGTATGTATCTTTTAACGTTCACATTAAGGACGACAACAAAACACGTCTAGTGTAATTTTGTAGGTTTTTAGTCGAGAAGAGAGGCATGGCATCAATACTTGTTTTTGATTGATTTGCATCTATCTAATATGTAACTTACATACCTCAGCTTTCTTTGCACTCTGATTTTTAAAAACACTATTTATTGGATATTAAAGCAATTTTAAGACTCATTATTTCGTATAAAATTAAAGGGCTGGCCACTATACCAAACCAAATGATATTTTTGTATGTATCGTCTCGGTATCGTCAAAATCGAAAAATTTCGGTATCGGTCTCGGTCTCGTATAACTCGGTCTCGGTATCGGAACTGGTATTGGTATCGGTATTGGTATCGGAATTGGTATCGGTATTGGTATCGGTATTAGTATCGGTATTGGTATCGGTATTGATATCGGTATTGATATCGGTAGCGGTCTCGTCTAGTTTCAGTCTGTTCTGAGTCACAAACAAAAATAAAATGCAAGACTTGGTTCTATGTTCTTGATCTTGTACATGAACTCTCTTGGTATTTTTAAGATTTAATAAAAAAAAACATTAAAAAATATGCACACCTAATGAATTAAAGAAAATATTTTGAACTAAAGCTGCTTTTATTGTTGGCTTAATAATTTTTAAGGGCTTGTTTAACATTTTCTAAGAAGAAGTTCCGACTCGGTATCCAACACAAAAATTTTGACGCAGGGTGACCGAAAAACAATGCCTAACTATTTTATGGTCTAGTAGAATGTGTTGTAAATCCAAAAATGTTTTTTTTTTTTTGAGTTGTGTGTCACTTTCTCCAGTTTAAATTCTGAAGTCTGAAAATTTCATACAAATCGTTGTTTTCGAGAACAAAAGCCTGTCAGTGGGCGGCACTAATTAAAATCTTGGCCTTTGCCTTCTCGCCGCTAAAGAGAAATAAAATGCACGACTAGATCGCACGCACTTGTTCTTATGTTCAAGTTATGGGAATTTTTTGCACAAAAGCTCTGTTTTTTCGGATGAGCGGTTAATGAGAAAACCAAAAATAAAAAAAACCGTTATATGACAGGTACCGTTAATAAATGTGTTTGGTGATTTTTTCCTTACTAAAAGGTACATATCTACAATAATACACTGATTTTTTAATCAAAATCGTTGGAGCCGTTTTTGAGATAAATAAGCCTTTCCTTAACGGTTGTATGGCAAGTACCCTTATTTTTTGAGCTAAGAAAAAAATTTCAATTTCCCCTCTAGAGAGTTACAAAAAAACCTTAAATTCAAAATTTGAAGAAAACCACTTCAGTGGTTTAGGCTGTAGGTTGAGGTACATACAGACAGACAGACAGACAGGCAGAACTGTGCGACTCACTTTTTTCGTGTTCTCTATCATTATAATGTCATGTTTGATTGTTATCTCGAAATTTTCTTAGCACGAATCCAAAACTTGCCCTATGAATATACCATCCAAATAATATAGTTGTGTTTTTTTGCATATCCAAATACAAATACAATTTACATGTTAAATACAACAACAACTATGTCCATAGAGTCAGCTAAGTCCAGATAATTAACTGGAGTTACCTTTTGTCCCGATAAAAACGGTAGTGCCAAACTACGATTGTCGTTGTGCTATCGATAATTTATGTAGTAATGTCAAAAGTTTGTTGGTTGTTGGTAAGATAATACAAAACAAAATGGCAGGCCAATGCAAAAGGTAAACAAATGTTGAAATGTCCCGATGTCGTTTTTTTCGCCAAACTCCATATGGGTATTTCCATCGTCACGTGTGTGACAGTGAAACTCCATATTTTATTAATTATTCACATACTATTCCCAGTTTATAAATAAAAACTTTACTATTCTATCGGACACCTGAAGCCCTTTTAAAAAATTAGTACATTAAATTATGAAGAATTAGTGGTTCAGTTATAGGATGCAATTTAGTTGCGTTACGGGTATGACCTTGGAAAACTTGTGATTTGCGATAAAGATATCTAATTTGCATGTGGTGTAAAATATTGCATGAAAAGTATGTATCATTCTTTTGCAAATATTAACCTAGATAGTTGATCTTCAGTTTCAGTTAAAAAATGAGAACCAAAACTACGGGTGTGACACGTCATTGTTACGGGTGTGACCGTGTATGATTTGTATGCATGAAAACAATATAATATACTATATTTTGACGGGAAATTGTCACCATCGATGATTATACATTTCTCAAATGATGTCAGAAACACTTTTTCTAGACAAATCAAGTTTTTCTCACTGAAAAGTGAATAGATTTCTCACATCAATGAGATTTTTTTCCATTTTCTTTTAAAATAGGGAAAACTTTCACTTAAAGCTGATTAAATTTATATTTAAAGTAGATTTTCTTAGAATTATATTCCTAATTCATGAATTTCGTATCTAAAAGCAACAAAACTAAAATTGAGTTGAAAAACAGAATGAATATCATTTCAAAACCATCAACCTGTTACGAGTGTGATATAGACTTAAAGTTTTAAATACGGGGTCAGTATTAATTTCAAATTCTTGAAATTTTGTCTGACAGTAGATTATAGTATTCTCATTTTTTCCCAAAATTATCACATTGATACAAATTTTTTTTTTTTCTTTTTAATGAAACATATTTTTTTTTTGTTACGGGCGTAGCACTAACAACTTTATGAATAAACTGCCTCAAAACTAAAATTTTATTTACTATTGGATAGTTAAATGACACGAAAACAGCTTGAAGTTCTGATAAGGGTAAAAAACTACTGGTTTTGAGCTTCTGATAACAAAAAGTGACTTTTGGACACCTATTTTGCTAAGTGGTTCGAGCTGCGAAATAAGCGGCGATAAAAAAAATCTATAATAATTTCACTTTTAAAATGAAACATGCAATCTTTTAAAAGCGTCTTACGGTACTTTTTTTCAATTCGAAGTCATATTTTGTGATTTTTCGTAAAGGTTCGTTTTCAATGGAATCACCCATATGGACATGCAAAAAAACGCAGCTAGTAACATTCAAAATTCCTTTTTTTTTGGATACCAAACGATACTACCGAGAGTATCGGAAAATTTCGGCTCCGTACCTTCTCGGTACCGTTTTGGTTTCCGATACCGATAGGAAACGATACTGATATGAATGTGCTCGAAAAATAGTAATTTTGTAATTTTTATTGAAGTATAATTTTGTATACTGTCTTTTATATCAAACCTCAATTTAATGTTGATAAGGAATACAATGTCCAAATATGGAGTTGCATTATTGTTCTTTTCGGTTCCATGAAGTCAAATATTTCTTGAATTCATGGTTTCGAGCTCAACGGCTGTATAATGAAATGATGTACTCACAACAACCTTTTCAACGATGTATGACACATTCGTATATAAATTTTTGCCCATTCTCCTTTACATTGTATTTATGTCATAAATGGAAGGCCTACAACTAACTGAAGATTTCTCCGAGAAGAAAAAAGGTATCGGGGAGATTTTAACTGATTTAAAAAAAATAAAATTACTTCTTTTAGAAACCGTTAAAAATTTTGTTGAAACAATTTACCTCACATTACAATACAACTTTGAAAACAGTAAAAAACGGTTTTTTCGATTTTATAACGGGAATATCTCAAAAACGTAAATCAATAGAATTTGATGACTTCAGATTCGAGTTCAGCACATCAAAAACCTGCGGAAAAATATATTTTGATTTCTGTAACAAACAAACAAAAATTAGGTCCACTGGTGATCTGATGGTATATCGATCATTGGAACAAATCTTTACATCGTTTTGGAGAAAGTAAGATTATTGAGCTTGATATTTCAAAAGCTTTGGATAGAGTTTGGCATGAAGCTCTCTTATCGAAAATGCGTGCATTAGGGCTTGATGAATCTCTTTTTCGTTGGACTAGAAATTACCTTTCGGACCGTTCAATACAAGTCGTGTTGGACGGTTTCATAGGCGCCCGCAGGATTTTGTCCAGGGGGGGGCAGACACCAAACCAATTTTGAGATATCAAATTTTCGAAAAAAATGGGTATTAAAAAATTTTTTTTTTTGATTTTAATATGCAGTATAATTTGACCTCTTTGGAAGTTTTATAAATAATTTCATTTAAATCCTTCAGTCAATAATGAAAAAATCCAAAATAACGTTCTATTTGAGGTACTGTTAATAGTTATCCAGCATAAAATTATTTTATATTTAATAGTAGACCGTACTTATTTAACTTATTTAACCACACAGGCATTTTTTTGGAAGTTTTTGTATAAAATGCAAGGTTCATACATTCAACAATAAAATATCATTCGTTCACTCGTGAAAAATCCAAAGGGTTGTTATTTTTGATTCTATTAAAACAAAATTCATTTTCCCGATCGAACTGAAAATGCTAGGATCTATAAAATATGGTTCGTTCCGAATTAACTATGCGAGAACTATTGAAGATCCATTTACGAACCTTTGAAATAAGAAATAGAAATGTAATTTTACAAAAGGAAAAAGGACAGTTTCAAAAAAAAAGTTTTGAAATCCTTTGACCTTGATAGATTTCAATGAAATCGAATGGAGTGATTTCAATGAAATTGCCACAGGTCATGGTGATGATGGTCCAATATTTTGAAACACCGTTTTTAAAATATTCGTTTCTGTTATAATTCTGTCTCAGTCTCAGCTATCCTGTCATTTTATTGAAATTACTCAAGGAATAACGAAGTTGACATTTTTTTAAAGCACCCTGTTTTGAAAATACTTTTTCTTTTTTAATTCTGTACAAGCCATCACCTGTGTCAATTTCATTGAAATCTTTCAAGGAATAACGAAGTTGCAAAATGTTGACATGCTTCTGAAAGACACTGTTTTGAAAATATCCAAATGTCAACGAATTTTCCTAATGGCCTTTTCGATTGGCAATCCGGAAGACCGATTCGATACGTGTGAACGATTCTGAAATCAAATCCGGAACAATTTTCTCTCCTTTTCAGAACAAGAACTGTCATTCTATCCCCATTCGAAAAGGCCATAAAATCACATTTTTGTAAAAAAAATTGAAAATTTCTGATTTCTTAGAAGTTTTCTTAAAGCATCGACATCGTAGCCATTCTTCAACAGACTTTGAAAATGAATGGCTTGACTGATGGGGAAAATTTTTTTTTAATAAATAGCTTCACAGCCGCAGTGAATGGATACTTGATGAAGAAAGATTTATTTAAAGGACCTTTTCAGGTCCTTATTTAAATCCGTTCATCCAATGACAAAATCCAAAACAACTTTGGATGTACTGTTTACAAATTGTTCAGCGTTAAATTATTTTCTATAAATATTGCATAAAACGACCTCCGGATAATAAACTGTATGTATATACAAAAATTTTTTATTTTAGTTTTTCAGATCAAAATTTGATAATTATTGATTAATTTACTTTCAAACACAATTGATTTATTATTTTGTATGTATAAAACAGGTGCCCTAAGTGCATATAATTTTTTCCGTGAATTTTTCCGATATTTTATTAGTTATTCTCTACTATTCGAGACGATTCCAACAAATCAGATATCAATTAAATAGGTCCAGCCGTTCCTGAATTTTAAATGGCGTAACTAACTCGACTCGAAATAAGAAAAAAATAAGATTTGAAAATTCAAACCAAAAATTTCGAATTTAGCCCAGTCAAATTAGGAAATCAAACCGCATTTTTGGATGGACAATTTTTTTTATGGAATGTTTGGGTACGCCTTCTTATCATAAAAACGAATTTTTGTGATTTTTGAGGTTAGGAAAAAGCCGCTATCTTGAAAAAGAGATTGGTTTTGTTTTTATGCAATAGCTCGCTTGCATTTCATTTCACGGCAAAACGTCCACCTTCACCTTTGTAGAGAATAAAATTGCCTATAAAATTAGCTATCAATGACTTCTCAAAGTTGTTTAATCTTTCAGTTATAACGGGCCAATGTTCATCTATGGGTTGTGGTTTGGGGGTGGTATGACTTTTCTTGAGTTATTTCGGTTACCTTTGAATTTTTTGGATGATGTTCTTAGAATAATTTTTAGTTCTTATAACGACCTATAAAATGAGCCTTTAATCGATATCATCAGCCACGAATTATGTGAATCATCCAATTCATAAGTTCTCACTTTATGAGTCAAGAGAAAAAATAAGTATAATATTTTTTTTCGTAAAATGTTTATCCGATGAATCGTACAAAAAAGATGTTACTAAAAATTTTGTCCATAGTAATGATATAAACTTAACATATATCATACGTGGAGTTGCATACAACATAGAAGGTCGTGGGGCAGCCGGGAAGGTCAGGGCACCGACGTTACTTGTTGTTGAAAACTGAGTTATCTATATATTTTCACACCAAGTGTAAACCGAAGGTTTTGCATTCTGAACTTTAATCAACAACAGCCTAAGAACCATTCCTAGCCAATGAGCAGAACAGAAATAAGTTTATCCAACTCCTTAAACATAAACTGCTAGACACAGGTTACACGGTTTTTCAGGACAAAGGTGATGCTGATTTGCTTATTGTCACTACAGCCATTAAGGAGTCTTATCTGCATGACTATGTTACTTACGTTTCCGAGGATATTGATATTCTTGTTTTGTTAACGGAACATGGAAAACATCATGCGAATGTCTTTCTTCGGAAACCGAAAAAATCACACGCACCAGAGAAATAGTACTCAACAAAAAGTATCAAATATGACCGAATAGTATCAGACAACATTTTATTTTTGCACGCTTTATCCGGTTGTGGTCAGCAACGTACTTCGCGGGTAAAATGAAAGCTCTCTACAAAGTTGAAGTTGGATGTTTTGCTGTAAAATGAAATGCGAACGAGCTATTGCAAAAAAACAAAACCAAACCAAATCATAAACCTTGACAAAAAAAAGACAAATAGGTAGTTGTTAAAATTAATAGTACAAAATTCATGCAAAAATGTGGTAATGCCAAGGGGGGGCAAACCATGAATTCAATAAAGAAGCTGTAAAGAAAATATCCATATTTTCCAACAATATCGAAACTAAGGATATTTTCAGATACATTTTGTATGATCCAGAGCCAGGGGGGGGCAAATCATGGAGAAAAGGCAATTTTGTATTAAAATTCAAAGAGAAAAAATTAACAATTCCTTAGTTGTGTGGTATTGTACAGAGCCAATTTTTAAAATATCACGGCAAAAACGGTATTATTTAGTACAGTTTTCAAGATATTTCGTCCAATTTTTTTCTATTTTAGACAAATATAGAATATTTCTGAAGTGTAAGAAACATAAAAATTAAACTTTCCCTCGTTCTATTGAAGTAAGGCATCTATGAACGTTGCTATCTCCAAATTTTATAAAATTGAGTTACCTAGTTCTTGCAATCAGGGGACGAAATGATAGTACTCTCGAATGTTTAGGTTTTCTTCGAAAATTAAGGAAATTTGTCTCCCTTTCTGATCTGGCTGTAATCTATGAAGCCTTCATTTGTCCAAAGCTTGAGTGCAGGTGCAGGTGCCTTTCATTATTTTATCGGTATTTTTACAAACAGTGTTGTAGTGAAATAGCCAGTTGCATTCCTCCTCTTAATCAGTTCCACTGTAATTCTCGTACTTTTAGGAATGCACATCAGCTTACTCTTGAGCTCAATTTCGGACGTACTCAAGTATAGAGATTCTTTTCTTAGTCGCACTACCCGAATGTGGATTGCTTTACCTGGCTCTGTATTTCCTTCTCATTTTTATATTCAGAACCACAAAACCAATGTGCATCGGTATCTCCTCTCGAATCCTTCCCTATTTTCCTAAAGCTCGAACGATTTTAAATCAAAACTTCTTTAGTGCGCACCAATTATTAAGAAATAGAAGTTTGCAAATCAAGAGAACTATTCAACGACTAAGCTGAAACATGGGAATGACAAAAGATTTTTGTTTAAATAAGTTGTTGAAAAGTTTGCTAGCTTTTAAAAATTTCTGTCTAATTTTAACTTATTGCTAGTAACTAGGTAGTGAATAAAAATAAAAATTGAAATTAATAACAAAAACCCCAGTGCTAAAGAGCTTTATTGTCCTTTCGCCCTTCAGAGAATTATTTCAAACCAACAAGTCAAGTTCTAAAAAAGAACACTATGGTAGAATTTTTTTATTAAAACAAAACTTAAGTGAATGAAAATATGTTTCCAAACGAAAGACAAAAAAAAAAACATGTCTACAAGACCTGAGAGTTACTAAAAGAGGGTTTTTGGATGCGGTTCTTTAGGAGGTGCACATCACTCTCTCAGCTTTGAACGACAATCGCGCCCGTAGTTGGGATCAACGCGCAATCATCTTTCCAAGACTCGTTGTGGTGGATTTTTCTTTATTTTTTCTTATGTTCTTTGGATGATTTTTATTTATTTTATTTTTTTAAGTTGCTATCATGGTCCTCGTCGAGTCCTCGTCATAGCAGAATCGTCGTTTTTGATTGACAGCGAAGTCATAAATAATTCATGTCATTAAATCATGTTACAAAAGTTTTTTTTTCTTCTTATATTTTTTTTTTATTTTTTTTTTATTTTGCCGTCCTCGACGTTTTCGTTGTGTCGCATTTTGTGGCCGTCCATCGTCGTCATCATCATCATCATAGTTGTTATGTGAAGTTGTCGTCAACGGCTCTGGCCACGGGATTATTTTTGCTCCGATTCTCCAAAAACAACACAAGATTCAAGCAGAGTAAAAACAACAACAACAACAAAAAAAACACTTTCTTATTGTTGTTAAAATACACAGTTTTATTTTTGTATAACCAACATTTTTACCAAAGAATATCTATATATACAATTTCAGCTTGAGTCTACTTCCCTCCAGCCATCCACAACCCTCCATCCAGTTATAGCCACTCATAAAACCACTGTTTGCAAAAGCTGACGTAAAACCATCCCTATGTGACTTTGGCAAAACATCAAGCCTATATGAAGACAGAAACTACAAAATATAAAATGCAAGTAACAAGAAAAAAAAGAAAACATTTTGTTTTCATGTTTCGTCATTGAGAAAATTCTTGTTAAGAAGACAAGGCTCGAGAGGGTGGGGGCTTGAAACAAAACAGATAATTCCCATTGAAAAGCACGGATTGATGTCGCAATCGCAATCGCACAACGAGCAAGGCTCTCCGGTATACCCGGTGTGTCCATTGACATAGTCATTTGTGTCGCGTTGCAATGTTAAGTTAAGTCATTTCGCGTAAGAAAAAATTGATTTGCCATCACTAACATTCTTAGGCGATCACACAATGCTGTAGTTCTCATTCAACACAGAGAATTACAGAGGTGCGTGACATTAATTGAATGACATTTGGATTATGAAGGTATGAAGTTTGCAGTTGAAGTTGAAGTCTCTCCATCAATGAGAGAGTTGATGGGAAAATACATGTTTTTTTTTTTAATTTTAAGTATTTTTGTCATTCAAATTGTTTTCATTTTTCGATTGTATTAATGTTGTCAAAATTCCACCCTAACGAGCGATGCGACGCGAAGGCACTGCGACAGGGGCGTGTAGAGAGTTCATTTATAAAACCTAACTCGACAGCAATTATTTTGCCGCACACAATGGGAATCATCTCACGCTCGAATAAATAAATACAATCCTTTTGTCAACACGAAGCTGAACAGATTTTCCGCGAAGCTTATCTAGAATAATCCTAGGTTTAATTGGATTCTGACACTCACGAGTGTGACTGATTGTGAGTGTGAGTGCTGTGGAACGACACTTACATGCAACTGTGATAACAAAAAAGTCTTCAAAATTACTAAAAGGAAAAATTGAAATACCTACGGAGTAGGAAGGTTAAAACAATAATTGTATGGTTATCCGAATTTTTAAAAGATTCAAGCCGTTAACTTTTTTTTCCTTTTAGATTTCGATTTTCCTGGGTCTGAGATTTATTTTAAAAAATTATTTTTGTAGGTCTTTTGGAAAGATTTATCATTTGACTTCCAGAAAAAATCTAATCTGTTGACTTTTTTCTTTTCTAAAAAATAAAGGGAAACGATCAACCTGAAACTGTTTCCATGGAATATAAATCAAAAATAGTATTTTCGCTCTAAGAAAAAGTAGATAGGAAGACAGATTTTCTGTGTTGTTTGAAATATTCCGATCAGAATTCAGTAAACTCAAATCATCATCAACATTTATAAAAAAAGAGGAATTACGATAACGACGCTGCAGATACCGTCTAAACATGTCCATTGTGGCCATTATGTTTATCTCACTTTTGTCTCGCCGTGTCCGTTTACATGGCTATCAGTGTCGTGGTTTTCTTGCTATGGTCTCGGTTTGGTCTCGCCATGATATTTACACGTGGTTTTTGGGATTTAGAATGTTTTTCCATCATCTCGCTTTGGTCTCGCTATAGTCTTGCCAAAACTTTTTTATTCAAAATTATTTTTTTTTCAACAAGCTAAAATCGTGGTTAAAAATTCCAAACTTGGTCTTATGTTTCATGGTCATTGTGTTAATCTCGCTTTTGTCTCGCCATGGCTGTCACATCTCACATGGCTATATCTGTGTCATGGTTTTCTCGCTATGATGTCGCTTTGGTGTCACCGTGATATTTACACGAGGTTTTTGTCATTAAGACTGTTTTTCCATCATCTCATTTTGGTCTCGCTATAGACTACCAAAACTCCTTTTTTCACAATTACTTTTCAAATAGGTTATCATAAGATAAAACCGTTGTTAAAAATTCCAAACGTGGTTTTATGTTTCATTTACAAGGCTACCTGTGTCGTGGATTTCTCACAAAAAGTCTCGAAATAATCTAATCATCGCCTCGCTGTGGTCTCGCTTTTATGTTACCAAAGTCCGACTATTATAGCAATTACAGTTTCACTTTAGCTACACTTTTAAAGCTGATGACAACGGTGCCTGACTGGCAAAAGAAAACTGTTAACAATGGCAATTGAACACTTCTGCCGACTGAACATACATACCCTAAGTGGGTCAACGGAGTTGCGTGAGTGGCACAAATGCCCCAAAAAAGAAGTAAAAATCCTGTGATAGAACTATATAATGCGATAAAAATATCTAGTGAGACAAATTTCATGAGGGGAAAAAACCATCCCAAAAATGTCAATTGAAAAAATATTAGAGAAGAGATAAATATATCATGCAAGAAAAATATCACGTGAGAATAATATCATGCAATGAAATATCATGGGAATGAAAATATTTTCGAATACAAATTTTTAAGAAATAAATCATGCAAGGAAAATATCATGTGAGGAACATATAATGCAAGAAAAATATAATGCAGGGAAAATATCATTCTTTAAGATGCCAATTGAAAAAGTTATTAATAATGAAATATATCATGCCAGACAAATACGATGCAAAAAATATTTCATTTAAGAGAAAAATATTTATGAGAAAAGTATTAAACATGAAATATATCTAAGGGAGAAAATATCATGCAAAAAACATCACGCAAGGAAAGTTTCAATCACAAAATATATTAAACAAGAAATATATCGTGCAGGAAATATATCATGCAAGAATTGTATCATGCGACAAAAATATCAACGAGAACTTAATAATGCGATAAAAATATCATTCGAGGAAAAATCTTAAACAAAAAACATATGACAAAGATATCATGCGCAGAAAACATCATCCCAGAAAATATCAATTGAAGAAAATATCACAACAAAAAATATTTCATGCCAGAGAAAATATCATTAAAGATAAATATCATGCGAAAAATATTACATTCGAGAAACATATTATGTGAGAAAAAATATCTAGCAAGAAAAATATCTTTCGAGGCAAATATCATCGTAGAAAATATCGATTGAGAAAAATATTAAATTAGAAATACATTTATCATATAGGGAAAATATTATGTGAGAAGAATATCATATGAGGAAAATATTATCATCCCAAAAACTGTCGATTGAGGAAAATATTAAATAAGAAAAACAAAATATCATAGAAGAAAAATATAATGCGTCGGAACTATCACAAAACAAAGTTTCAATTGAGAAAAATATTAAACAAGAGAACTATCATGCAAAAGAAATATATTGCAGAAAATATCATGAAAAAAAAGAATATTATGCAAGAAAAATATTATGCAAGAAAATACCATGCGAGGAAAATATTATTCTAGAAAATGTTAATTGAAGAAAATATCACAAAAAAATATATTATACAAGAAAAATATGTCTAAAAGACGAATATCATGCGAGAAATATTACATCCGAGAAACATATCATGTGAGAAAAATATTTTGAAAGAAAAATATCATACGAGGAAAATATCATCGTAGAAAATATCGATTGAGAAAAATATTAAATTAGAAATACATTTATCATATAAGGAAAATATTATGTGAGAAAAATATCATGCGTCGGAAATATCATAAAAGAAAGTTTCAATGGAGAAAAATATTAAACAAGATAAATATCACGCAAATGAAGTATATTGCAGAAAAATATCATGACAATATTATAAAAGAAAAGTATCATGCAAGAATATATCATGCGAGGAAAATGTCAATTGAGTAAAATATCAAACAAAAAGTACAATGTTAAGAAAAATATCATTGAAGACAAATATTACGCTAGAAATATTATGTTTGAGAAACATATCATGTAAGAAAAATATCATGCATAGGGAATATCAAAAAAGGAAGTTTCAATTCAGAAAAACATGAAACAAGAAAAATATCATGAACAAGAAAAATCATGTGAGGTAAATATCATTAAATAAAAATATCATACAAGAAATGTATTACGCGATATCTGATACGAGAAAATATCATGCGAGAAATGTATCACGTGCGGAAAATGTAATCAGAGGAAAACATTATACTTAAAATATATTATTCGAGAGAAATAAAAAACTAAAAAAAATATCATGCCAAAAATTTATCATACCAACAAAAATATCATACTTCATTTCATTCATTAATTTTAAATTTAATTACAGTGATTGAACTTTTAGAGCAGGTACGTGCGGTGCGTCCAACTGTTCATTTATTTTATTTTTATTTTGACAAACAAAATAACGGAAAACGGTAAACGGCTATAACAAAGCAATATTAAAAAATAGATACTGAAGATCTTTGAAATTGTATCTCAAAATTTAATCCCCATAATTATATAATGATTAAATCACCGACTAACTTAATGCTTGAAAAGAATTGAAAGACATAGAAAACAAGATGTATTTGCTGAAAACCTTGAGGAAACTTTTAGGTTCTTTTTTAAACTGTCTTCAGCTTCTCAACAATTTATAAAAAATAATAATCAATCCAATTGAGATATCCCAAGAAGAAACACAGCAAATTCCTCTCCTATTTCTATCCCTTATTAAAGGTCTGACACGACAATGGCTTCAAGATTAGATTATACCAAACAAGAAAAATATTTTTTTTATATTTTTTTCTGAGCAGTCATAAGGCCTGCTTTCACCAGTTGCAGTATTATCCACTCATAACGGGACACCCTGTATAAATAAATAAATGAATTGGGTGGCGCAACAGCTCTTGGAGAACCAGGGCCCAGTGACTTACAACCCTCAAGTCTCAACCATTCCTGTGTGCATGCTGTTGGCAGGAATGGAGGGGACCTACTGTCGAGTTCAAACGGCTAGATGAGAAGCACTTATTCATGACAAGTGGGTATACTCTTGAAGGATTTTTCAGTTTCTCGCAAGAGGCAGTACCTCGGAAAAAACATTTTTGTTTTAGGTGGCGTGGGGAGTTGAATCCATACCTTCGGCATGACAGTCCAACGCACTTACCATTATGCCACGAGGTGATTGGATTATGATAGGTTTTCTGGAATCTTTTTTTGAATATTATCTATTTTCTGAGTTAAGTAATCAAGGAAATACTTTAAATAAATTCTGGTGTTCCACAAGGAATTGTTATTGATCCTGCTCTATGTTTTGTCTTTTGTAATTAAAACTATTTAACTACCTAAGTAACCTAGTCTTAGAGTTATGAAAAATGGAACGTTTTTTTTTGTGAGTAGAAATACCACCCTTTGGTGAGCTGATAGTGTCTATGACTATCTCAAGCCCTACAAATAAAAAAGGGAGTTTTAAGACAACCATAGTAAAACAAGAAACAAGTCCAAAAACATTAACATTACTTAAGAGCTAATCATTTCACACCGCACCTTTGATACTTATTTAACCCATATCCCATACACATCACTCCCTCTAAGTCTGACTCACTCTATTCAAAAATAAAGTGCACTTTTGGAATTGACATATCATTTCACGGGCTGTCGCCTTTCAATAAAAATATTTCACACTACAACATCTCCATATAAACCTACCTACACGAAAAAAAAACGACACGACGTACGACAAAGACATTGTTGATGACGGTTGATGCTACCGTGATGATAGAGTGATGATAAAATCACTAAGCATAAAATGTATAAAATGCCTTCGAAGAGAATTTTCGTTTACCACCAACAAAACATAACCCTCCCACTCCCACTTTACCGTCATCGCCTCACCAAACTAAACAAATCTGCATATCAAACTCACTGATCCTTTTTTGATCCCTGTGACCTCGGTGCTCCTTATATAGTTAACAAAATGACAACCACACCACATCGTCTGTATTCACAATATATACCGCAAAATTATCATCGCATCGTTTATCACAGCTCTTTTGCAAGATTCAGTCAGATACAGAGTTAGAGGGCATCGAAGGGTTTAGCAATGCTACTCGAACAATGAACATCTTTTATAGGTATACCCTGATGAAAACCCTTTTTCAAAACACGCACCCCCAGTTAGTGGAAAAAATAGGCAAAACAGTAGGCGAAATCCAGCCGTACCTGCGGCACTCTAAATCCGTTCCGGTTCGGAAACTTTTTAGAAAAATGGGGTTTTGTTTGCCAGCGCACAGAGCTTCCGAATAAGGGTTGGCTCTTTTAATTAAATCTTTTTTCGAATCCGTTGTCTCTTCATTGGCAGCATATTAGAGAACAGAAAAAAGATGGTGTGAGCGATGATAAGGATATTCGCTTTGATTTGTCAATCAAAATTTGTCACACACAAAGGTAACACGACCGCTGTTGATGGTTATCTCTAAAGATGGCTCTGGAGTGGATTGGGGATGGGGACACTGGCCCTTGTACATGGATTTAAAAACTTGAATTTAGAACTTTTTTCGATTTCATCGGGTTTTTGGAAAATACTTTTCAAAATTTCCATATACCATTTGCATAATCTCAGAAACGTAATTTTTAGTTCATTTATATAAGAGGAGAGGGAGACGGATTTTTCCACTTGCCCGAGTTAACGTCTCCAGAAATGGTCCTTCGTCGTCGTTATTATTATTTTTATTTGTGAGGACATTTTCCGGGTGATTTTTGAAATATGCAAAACCCACCGAGCAACATCACAGACGTCCACCGGAGGAAGATTTTTTTTTTTTTGTTTCTAAATTTTTGGGGACAAAACAATATACGTCGACCATATTGCTTCTTGTTGACGTTTAGAGTCTCATCTTTGGTGGACCGTTTTTTCGGTCTCACGGTCGTCGTCGCAAGGAATAAAAAAAAACAAAAAGTCTAAAACAAATAAAACAAATATTATTTTTTAAGAGGATTGTCTAAATGAGTTTCTTTTCCCATTCTCTTTGCATTTGTGTACTTGTTCTTTGTGATTTCTTTTGATTTTAATGAAATTTATTTGTGGAGGCACTCACTCTCCCACATTGGGCACCAGTCTCATCTTTGGACGAAAGGATTTTTCCTTTTTGCCCAAAAATTTGCATAATTTTTTCTCGTCGTGTTGTCCTCTTTGAATTACACTTATTTCATTTTTATGAAGGACTACTGTACTTGTAAGTGTGTATAGGTGTGTGTGTGTTTGCTTAAAAGCCTGTTATGGTATGCGTGTAATTAACGCCCCGACAAAAAGTTTTTATTTCTTATTATGTTGTCGTTTTGATTTTAAGGGCGAGATTTCTTTTGATTTTTAATTTAGGAACCTTGTGTTGATTATTATTATTTTTTTTTTTTTATTTTTTTTTCGTTTCTTCCATATTTTAAGGGTATCTCTTTCTTTTTCAATTTAAAGCAATTTAATGAAACTACTACTCATAGCTTAAAGGATCCAACATCAAGGATATTCTTTGCTATGAACAAAACTTTCGATATCAATTAAAAACTTCATAAGTTGCTAATATAACAGCTCATTATACTGTGTGGTTGGTGCAGAAGAAATAATGACCCTTGTGGGTTTTTGTGTTAGAAATTGAGAAAATTTAATTAAAGTGATTATTATTTTCACTCTAACGAAAGGAGGTGTTCGTTTTTGCACAAAAGCGTTTGATCCCCATCATCCTCAATGGCGAAACAACTATGATGATGGTTATGATAATGGTACTTCGTTTAGTTCCTTCTTTTATACAAAGAGCTGTACCTTGCTCTCCTCCTTCATTTCAGTTCATTATAAAAAGATGAAGTTTTCTTTCCTCGGAACAGAGAGAGAGTGATGGAGGTGAACAAAAAAAAATAAACTTATTCCTTTGATCAAAAGGAAAGATTCTATATCTTCTATATTTTACGTGATGAGTGTAGGTATATGAAGGTGCAGGATGGCACTAGCGCAGATGATAAGAATTGAAAATGTTATATCGAAAAGCACCACATCAGGTGGAGTTAAATAGCTCAATGCGTCCTTGCAAAGTTGCTTTGATATTAATTAGTTATTTTAAGGAATTTTGTATAGCAAGAAAGTTTTTGTGAACTATCTGAACTTTAGAATTGCAATAGATTAATTGAATGTGACATTTTTTCAGGTATGGGGTTTGAAATCAAGCTACGCTTGAATTTTTAGACGCCATGCATCTATTGTGTACAAGTAGGTATTGTAACTTCAGATAATTTCGTCAAAGCTCTTGTGAATTTAGTATTTTAATTTTCAAAATATAATTCGCAGCGAGTTCTTTTGCTGAGTCTTATTTGCACAAGTCGGTAATCATCGACAAAAACAATGCGTCTTAGATTGGGTATGGTGGCATCTAACTGATGATCCCACCACCATGCCTGGGCGAAACGTATTCATTGGAGTAAAGGCCGCAATTACCTTTCTATAGCCAGGACTCTTAAAAAAATAAAGAAGCTTTGATTTGATTTTTTGTAATCCTATCGCTTGCACACAAAATTGAAAAATGGCGCCCAATCTGTAGCCCTTCTGGAAACCAAAAACCCTGCGCTTATGGTGGGGGTGACATAATTTTTATATTTGAAATCAATTTTTGACGTAAATGAGCTTATGAGAGTCATTCTTGTAATCCTGTCGCTTGGACGCCATATTGAAAAATGGTGCCCAATTTGTAGAAAATGGTTAAATACGAATTTTTTATGATTAAAATAACGATTGATCTCTAAGAAGATAGGTGTTTAGTACGCACTATAGTTCACCGGGTTTCCAGGGATCTTCCTAAAGAAGTATCAAGCTTTAGTTTAAGTCAATTCTTTAATGAGTTAAAAAACCAGAATTGTCCTTATAATTAATATCTTTTATATTGTATTCGTTAATTATTTAATTTATAATACTGGTAGTCTTACTGCGTCGCAACCAAGGCCGTAGCCAGACAATTATTTTGGGGGGATATTATTTTTCGAAAAAAACAGTCACTATCTAAGCTAAGTTATCCAGTTCTTTTGATTAAGAAAAGCTTGGTGGTGCAAAAAAAATTGTTTGTGCTGCAAACGAATTTTTTTAAATATTTTTGTATTAAAACAACAAAAAATGCCAAGTGCAATTTTGTTGGTAAACAAATTTCTGTGACATTTTTGGCATGAAATTAAAACGTCGTCACAAAGTCTAGTTTACAATTCCCATGCGAAAATGTATGCATATATTTTCGCATGTCAAAAATTAATGAGGTGAAGTACAAAACTACTTTTTTGCATGATTGGTTTACAGTTTCATGCAAAACGAAACCATTGCTGTTGTAGGACTAAAAACCCTTTAAAATTGTACGGCAATTATTTTGCGTAAGATAAAGTGTGGCGGATAAAAATTATTTGTTTGTATGGTTGGTTTAATCTTCCACACAAACAAATATATTCACCTCACAGCATTATTTGCATGCAAGATGGTTTTGCATCCAAAAATTTATTGTTTTCCATTTTAGGCCAAGGCAAACATTTTTCGCCTAAAATATTATACAATATTAAGCACAGAGTAGGTGGAAAATTTATTTGGAAAATTTAATTTTACTTTTGCATGATATAGGAACTCTAAACTTTGCTCAAATGTCAAAAAAACCCACTCAACCCTAATGGTCTATCTTCATCGAAAGAATTTCTTAGGTAAGCTTTAAGACGTTTCACTGTCGAAAAAGTTCTTCTGGTTTGCATGTTGTTAAAACCACTAAATTTTTCAAAATTTTAAAAAGCCTGTTTATGTGTATCATGTTGTTTATGGCATTTTGTCTATCATGAATTCAGCCATTAAGCTTTAAATTGTCAAGATCCTATTTTTATTTTTTTATTGAAGATCTCTTCTTTAAAATTGTGCTAATTTTTGCCGAGAATCAATGGAATCAAAATGCAAGAATCTCATTTTAAGCTGACATAAGAAATCATTAAGGTAGGTAGTTACCTTACTATGCTCATTTAAAATTATGGAGTAGATACCTACGTGAGCTGAATACTAAATTCAGAAAGTTTTTAACGTATGTATAGGTAATTAAAGCCTATCGCAGAAATTTGTGTACAATTTTCATACTTTTCTCAAAATTTGTGTGGCCCCCCCTAGTTTCGGCCTTGGTCCCAACGGCTAATTTATTGTTATATTATAGCTGGTAACCCACCTGGCTCTCGTTCTTGTCCACAGAAGCTCGTGTTATGTGAAGATGTGTCCATCCAGTGTGGCAAGAATCACTTGAAGGATCCAGTGGACTGAAGGGCCCTGGAGACGCTCTAACATGGTGCGAGTGAACATAGTTCGACTAAACTCCGCAGACACTGAAACTAAGTAGAAACCAAACTACTCGAACTTCATTATTCTTACGACTTATATGTCATTCACAATATTCACTGTCACATTTATTTAATTTTCTTTCAGGTTGTTTGGCATTTTTCTTTTTTTTTTTTAATATTGAAATTCAAAATTATACCCAAATGTTCGAGTAAACCTATAAAACCGGTCCGCAAATAGTCGAATCTGGTACGACAAACGATTAGCCCCGCCCTCGAACATCTATAAATATCAAACTCCTTTTGATTTTGGTGAGACCAAATTTTTGTTTAGTGACATCAAATAATTCGTACTCGAACCAGCCCGCAGACAAGTAAAATCAGCTCGAACATAGTACTCGAACCATGTTCACTCGCACCATGTTCGAGCGTCTCCAGGGCCCTTGAGAAGAAGAAGCTGGCAAAAATCTTGTAGAGCCCCAAAAAAATCACAGTTAAAATGGTAAAAATCGAGGACGGATCCGGTAAAAATCTCAGTACAACTGGTACAAACGTGTTTGAACGCGGTAAAAATCGCAGTAAGACTGGTAAAAAACTCCGTAGAACTTTTTACTAAAAATCTCGGATGAATCCGCTAAAAATCTCTGTGCAACTGGTAAAAATCGCAGATGGATCCGGTAAAGTTCTCAGTACAACTGGTAAAAATCACGAACGAATCCCGAAAAATAAAAGTTAAACTTCTAAAAATATCAGTACAACTGGTAAAAATTGCGGACGAATCCGGTAAAAGTCTCTGTGCAACTGGTAAAAATCGCGGACGGATCCGGTAAAAATCTCAGTACAACTGGTACAAACGCGTTTGAATGCGGTAAAAATCGCAGTAAGACTGGAAAAAATTTCCAAAGAACTACTAAAACTCTCGGACGAATCCGGTAAAAATCTCTGTGCAACTGATAAAAATCGCAGATGGATCCGGTAAAATTCTCAGTACAACTGGTAAAAATCACGAACGAATCCAGAAAAATCAAATTTAAACTTCAAAAAATATCAGTTCAATTGGTAAAAATCGCAGACGAATCCGGTAAAACTCTCAGTACAACTGGTAAATTCACGAACGAATCCAGTAAATATCACAGTACATTTGGTAAAAATCCGCGGTTAAATCCAGTAAAATCTCAGTAGATACACCTTGTAAAAATAGCGGACGAATCCGGTAAGAATCCCAATTAAGATGGTAAAAATATCAGTAAAACTGGTAAAATCGTAGACGAACCCGGTCAAAATTTCAATACAACTGGTTAAAATAGTGGATGAATCTGATAAAAATCGAATTACAACTGGTAAAATCACGGCTGAATCCAGTAAAAATTTCAGTAGCGGACAAATTAAAATGTTAAAATCACAGTACAACAGGTAAAAATCGCGAATGCATCCAGTCAAAATCTCAGTAAAACTCGTAAAAATCTTGGACGAATCCGGTAAAAATCACAGCAAAACAGATCATGGATGGATCTGGTAAAAATCTCAGTACAGCTGTCAAAAATTGGGACGAATCCGGTAAAAATCGCAGTAAAACCGGTAGAAATTTCAGTACAGCTGATGATTAAAATCACGGATGAATCTGGTAAAAATCTCGGAAAATTCCGGTAAGTTCGGCACTTGATTATTTTTCTTTACATGTTTACAAGACCCCTTACCACTGCTGTTGAGAAGTTTTCCCTCGTTCTGCCACGTCATCACCTTTTGTGTAAATATTTCTTTCCTCTATGTAGATTAGGGAAAGATGGGGTGCGGACTGCGGGGGAGGAATCCTTTGTGCTGATAATTTATTTGGTAACCTTTGGTAATCAGTTGGTTGCAGCTAGCGGTGTGTACATGTTATGGGAGAATCCAGTCAGGTGGGTAAGCATTTTCTACTTTCCAGGTGCGTAGTAAGGTGGGGGCATGAATGTCAGTAAATATAGGGGATAGGTCTTTGGGTTTATGTGAGGGAGTTGGTGGAATATTGAATGGTTTTAGGATGGGAACAGGTGCGTTAGTATAGGGGAGGATGGAATTCTAATAATTCTAATGCTTCTTCACAATGTCAAAGTGTGGAACTTTTGTAATGCTTTGAACGTGAAAAAAGTTGCGGAACCGCCTCGAAATGCCAAACGCGTGTTGGGAAATAACAATTGATATCTTAAAAAATAGGTGTTAGACGCACCTTCGACTAACATGTCCATGTTGCCACTTTTCGAATACACCAATTTCCACAGATTGGGCGCCATTTTTAGAAATGACGTCCAAGTCGCAAGATTACAATAATGACTTCCAAGCTCCATTTTATCCTTATCATGTCAAAAATAAATTACAAATATAAAATAAGGTCAACAACCCCCTCTCCGCCACAAAAAGCGCAGGTTTCCTGTCCACGATATGACTCACTTTGTTTCGACTTACATTCAAAAATGGAGCTTATTCTTAAAGTCCTGATTAAATACTTAATTTCCCATCTGTTATAAATCAGTCAGGGTGTAGTTAATTAAAAATGACCGCGTACGTATTGCAATTTAGCAATCTAAGGGACACGCTCTTACTCTACTATTGAAACATACGTGCCCAAAGCCAATATAGCAATTTAAATCATCCAGTATCATCTGAAATAAATTATACTTCAAAATGTCCCATTTCCAATAACATGTGTATCAATTAAAATTGTCAAGCAATCCAATTAAATTGCCAATTTTCAAATTGATTTCTTGTAAAACTCCGAATTAACAAGATACAAAATTTTGCCATACACTATACACATGCATCACAAATAATTGCCATCTAACTGACCACTTGTTTGGCTTATGGGGTGTTTATTGATAACACGCATACCATCTCGACACGCAACTAATTGATTGGAACCGATATGGACGATTTACTCCTGCGGATAACCAAATCAATTATCAAAAATTTGAAAACAATGAAACAATAAGAGGGGGAAAAGTTTCTGTGTATCGAGATAAAAATTCTAGAGTATAGTGCAGTTGTAGGTGTTTGGCCTTAGCCACCCTTGTGGAAATAAAACTATACTAAATACTGACAGTGGTCACTAGAATCACCTTTTTGCCTAAATGACTTTCGACTAAATATATTCAACCCCAAAATGTATATCGTATCGTATAGGTTGAGAGGGTGTAAAATAATTTCATGATGATGCGCCCTTTATTCGAACATAGTGTTGTTCATAAACATTTGGCTTGATATTGTGGTGTTAGAATGCACATACTTGAAAGTTTTGTAGTGATTAAAATAAATTGATTGGGCATAATAGTGTTTATGTCCGTAGGAAATTGATGGAATCCGTTCCTAGGAACTGTTCAATTTTAATTGGAAAATTTTGATTTAAAATAGCGTGTGCGTAAGGGTGTTTTTGTTGAAGAATGATGTGTTACAGAATGTAAACAATTGTATTCAATAACATCTGAGGTTTTAACTTAATGAACAGCAGTAAATTAGGGGAAATATTAATTGAAATGGAGGGTATTTAAGATTTTTTGCAATTAATTAGGGTAGAATTTCACCAATAGATGTCTCATTATTAAAGTTGGGGTAAGGTAACTAAAATTCAGATTTGAATTATATTTAACTTTTTAAATAACAATTATTCGGCATTTTGGTAACAGAACAGTCGTTGATTTGATGAAAAATATTGAAAAGCTTAAATCAACCGGAACTCGGAATATGTTTATTTTGGCTTGATTTCTCTTCAAGCATTTGGGCCTTATTTCACTTGTCGAATGTCACAATTTGACAACTTAACTTTCTTTAAGGAAATGCAGATGCATTTTTAAAGGTGGAATTATTCCGCCTGGCATTATTTCAATCCAATTGAATTTCAAAACCTCAGACTAAAAAGTGTTTTTAAGGATGCTGGATCCGAAGCTGTACACAAGCAGTCGAGAGTTAGCGACTCTTGGATATCCCTAGACACCTGGGATAAAATCGAGCTTCGCAAATCGTTGAAGATGCAAATAAATGCCGAAGTGGATGCTCAACGAAAGGCTGAATTGCGAAGAGAGTATCGCTTAGCACATATGAGGCCATGAGCGCAATAGTGGCCTAACTGCATTTTTCATTATTTTCAGTAGAGCAAAAATAAGAAACAGGTTATTTTGAAACACTTGTTGTTTTTAAATAAAGAAAAATAGGCTTGATTTTCTTTTTGCAATATGATCAAAAAATAAAAGGTTTTTGATTTTGTATCCATAATCCTTCAAAATACCGTAACAACTGATTTTAAAGTCAGATAGGCCACTATTGCACAGAGGAAAAAATATAAAAATTGAAATCCTGTTAAGATAGGCCAATCATTTTTAAATAACCACTGCCTTATATGAGTTTTTTCATATTTTTTTTTTAAATATGAATGGACGTCGAAATTTAACATTTTTATTCACTTTCAGATGTGATAAAATCCTTAAGCTTTTGTAGTATTTGTAAATAGTTATTCCTGTGATCGGTGTAATAACTTTGATGTATTAGCGGGTACTAGGATATAAAGTATCAAGTAGAACGAGAGCCCGCGACAGATTTTGAGTGTGAATGATACAAAAAAAAAGAAGTAGGGGTTGACAGCTTGAGTAAAACTTATTCAAGAAAACAAAGGTCTTGGCAGTCCACAACCGGAGCTTTAGGTGCCAGTTATAGCTATCATTGAAACTCTTCATTGAAAACTTTAATGATTGATTTTGAGACGTTTAGAAAGCAAAATCATTCATTATTTTGGTGGACGATTAAAGCTCAAGACTTAATAAATATTTCTAGTAAAAAAAAAAAAAAAATAGTCCCAACTTTTCATAAAAATTGACTTTCAATTTTTCGATGATCATTGGTAAGGTAGTTCAATCATTGAAATAAGAAAAGTCTTTTTATGTGGAAAGTTGAGCCTATTTGAATAATTTGTTTGGCTGGATATATTAATTAGGCCTTAACCTTTATTTGTCCATCAAAATAATAAATGATTTTACTTCCTAAACGACTCAAAATCAATCATTAAAATTTTCAATGATGAGTTTCAATGATAGCTATAACTGGCACCTTAGTGATTAAAAATTGCATCGAAATCAAAACATGAATGCACAGATCACGGAATCTGAAGCCATTTGAGTCTATAGTAAGCCGAAGCCCTGCCAGATCGTTTAAGCAATTCAAAGTTAAAATCAAAAACGGGTTTTTATAACGGCCTGGCAGGGGGAACTATACACCAATATGGATCTCGGCTTCCGTGATCAGAGGAGCACTACCCAGGAAGGGGTCAAGACCAACTTTAGTTAGCACAATTATTACTCTCGAAGTAGTTTTCATAGTTTGTTTTCGATGCAGTGTTTAGTCACTAAATCCCCGGTTATGGACAGCAAGACTTTAATTTCTTTAATAAGTTTTACTCAAGCTGTACTCAACAAACATGTTGAAAAAAAAATTCAAAAAAATGTTTAAACAATACGTAGGATCGGTCTTAAAATATTGAAGCTCATACATCTTGAGTCAGTTAACCTTCCGTCCGTCTCTAGAGATCATTCTATTTGAAATTTCCAAGGTCAAAGTGAAGAAGAAATGCTTTTTGGTAGTTTGTTGGACATTGAATGGTTTTTATTCCTCGCTGAGCGTATGAAACTATAACTTTATGGCTAATCGAGGGTGATTATCAGGGTAGTGTTTTATGTTTAGTTCATTGCATTGATGTCACCTGTGAGCAAATAGTTAAACAATTGCCCTAGCTTAAAGTTTCAAACAATAAAATCGAATATGCGAGCGCAATAGCGGCCTTTAAGTAAGATAGGCCACTCTTGCACTTAGCTTTTAATTTTTTTGTGTTTGGCCTAAGTACAAAAGTCCTGTAACTATGGCATGAAGACGTTAATTTGGAAAATTTAAGTGTAGAACTGTTGTTTAATACATCCAAATTCAATTTTTGTAATAAACTCAATTTCGATAAAATTGCAGTTAGGCCACTATTGCGCTCACGGCCTGATATGATGGTCTATCGCTGTGTGAGACGTGACAAGAGGGTAAGGTTAGACGGTCTCGCAGAAAATGCGGACAACGCTGCAAGAAGAGGAGATATGAGGGAATTGTACCAAATATCCAAGGAATTTGTCGGGAAGAAAACCAACACCAATCATCCTGTAATGGATGTGGATGGTACACTTTTGGTATCAATCGAGGATCAGCTGCGCAGGTGGAAGGATCACTTTTGTGCCTTGCTTAATGAGGATTCTGTCCAGCAGAGTGCTGACGTGCCTCAGCTTAACGAGATGCGTAGATCATATAGGGGTATTGACATCGAACCCCCTACAGTACTGGAAATTCAATCTTCAATCTTCGATAAATCTTCTCAAAAACAACAAAGCAGCTGGACTTGACGGTATACCAGCCGAGTTCCTGAAAGCTGACCCTGTCAGAACGGCTAGTATTCTACACCCGTTGATACAAGCTGTGTGGGAAAACGAAATCTATCCCAGCGACTGGAAGGATGGTGTAATTGTTAAGTTGCCAAAGAAAGGTGATCTTAAAAATTGCAACAATTGGCGAGGTATTACAGTTTTGTCCGTTTTTCCAAAACTGATGGCAACCATCATTCTGGAGCGGATAAAAGTTAGAATCGAGTTCACACTCAAGAGGCATCAAGCTGGTTTCCGCAGTGGGCGGTCTTGTGTCGACCATATCAACACTCTGCGTATCGTTCTTGAGCAGTCTGCGGAGTTTTAGTCACCGCTTTACCTCATGTTCGTGGATTTTGAGAAGGCCTTTGACCGAGTAAACCGTGAATGTATATGGAGATCACTTCTTGGTAGAGGAATTCACCCAAAAATTGTTGCCATTATAAGAGAGTCCTCTAACAACGCAAGATGCTTTGTTTTACACAATGGGCAGCTATCCGACTCTTTTGAAGTGCGGCAGGGTGTGAGACAGGGAGATGTTCTATCGCCAATTCTCTTTCTACTGGCGATTGACGATGCTTTGACGGCCATCGTTGGAACAGCAGAGAGCCAGGGCATTCAATGGAGACCGTTTGAAAGGCTTAGCCACTTAGACTATGCTGATGATATGTATATGTCTACTGGCAAATAACATCAGCGGGCTGAACGGGATGTGTCAAGCTCTGAAAGTAAAAGGAGAGTCGAGTGGTCTTAAAATAAATAGTAAAAAGACAAAAATAATGCTCACAGGCCGCTCCACACATCAGCGTATTTTAATACAGGAGACGCCAGTTGAAGATGTTGAACAATTCAACTACCTTGGAAGTATTGGTTCAGCAAATGGTGGTACTGATCTGGACGTTCAAAGTAGAATAAATAAAGCTCGCGCAGCCTTCGGTTTTCTCTCCCAGAATTTGGAAATCCTGTAAAATCTCCTTGCGCACAAAGTTGACATTCTTCGAATCCAATGTCAAATCCGTGCTGTTATATGCTTGCGAAACCTGGAAAGTCACGACTACCATCTCAAAGAAATTGCAGGCTTTTGTGAACCGTTGTCTACGCCATATTCTAAAAATTCGCTGGCCACAAACTATATCAAACGAGGAATTATGGCGCAGGACAAGTCAAGAGCGGCTGGACGTTGACATATGAAAGCGTAAATGGCTATGGATTGGTCACATACTGAGGAAACCAAACGATGAAATTGCAAAGCAGTCCTTTGAATGAAATCCTCAGGGTGCACGGCGGGTTGGAAGACCAAGAACAACATGGAAATCAACAGTTCTAGCAGAAGCAGACTCCCAGAGAAAGACGTGGCCACAGTTAAAATATCTATCTGCAGACCGTGTAGGATGGAAACGATTTGTTGGCGCCCTATGCCCCAACCGGGGTTACAGGACTTGATGATGATGATGAGACTAAAAATTCACTTATAATTTACTTACATTAATAGCAATGAGAGTATTAGGTTCCACATTTTGTGTTGAGCTTCATTAGTTTGGATTTTTCTTGATTAAATTGGGCCTAGTTATCACCGAACAGCCCCGGATCTATGGGGGGGCAAACCGGGGCCTGTGCCCCGGGCGGCAGCTTACAAGGGCGCCAAATCTATGTGATTGAAAAAATGAGAATTTCGACGCTTAATGAAATAAAAGGAATTGAGATATGGCAATGGAATATCAAATTTAGCAGTTTTTCTATCATTATTTCTCCATTTAAAATAAGTTAAAATTAAAAATTGAAATAAGAAACGAGCTATAATGCATTATTAAAAGTTTTTCTGATGTTTTTTAACAATAGTTTTGTTGCATTGTACGTACATAAGTGTATTTTTACAAAACATTCCCTCCTCCCTAAGCTGTAGGAGATAGATCCCCTTTCTTCAATAATAAAACATTTGAACTGTGTACCTCAATAAGCCTCGCACAAAGCCGCACAAATCCTAGTCTTGCCTAAGGAATTATTTGCTGGATGCTGAAAGCTTTATTACACTGTATTTTAGATCTTTTTAATTCACAAAAAATCTAATACCCACAAATGTAGGAACTCAGGTGCTCTAAAAAAACTGTTCAGTAAAAATTTTTTCGTTCCGATGAACAAAAAGTGAGATAAACGCTGAAAACCATTTTTACAATTTTCGACAACAATTTTTCATGATGTCGATAATTTTTGGAAACAAAAAATTGAAAAGATATTTTAACTTACAAAATCAAATAAAACATGTTACTCTCCGAGAAAATTGGATTTACCTTTTTCAACACCCTTTTTCAAAATGGCGGATAACACAAAATTTTCCACCAGCCAGAGACTGCTCTCACGCGTATCGAAGAACCAGCCAATCTAAAACTACTTCTGTTTTGACGTTGCTTAGCTCTCGTACTATTAAGGTTTGAAATTGTGTGTGTCAATTTCATTGAAATCGTTCAAGGAACAACGAAGTTAAAATATGTTAACATTTTTTAAAAGATCCTGTTGCGAAATATTTTTTTTCGTTACAATTCTGTATCAGCTATCACCTGAGAAAATTTCATTGTTATCTCTCAAGTAAAAACGAAGTTGCAAAATATTGACATATTTTAGAAACATCCTATTTATAAAATATTTTTTCTGCTGTCTCAGCTATCACCCCTGTCAATTTCATTGAAATCGCTCAAGGAACAACGAGGTCCCTAGGATTTAAAAACTTTTTTCGGAACTTTGTACTTCGTTACTTTATCTTGCTTAACTTTGGCTTTTTGAAATTGTGTCCTGTCGTAAATTAACATTTTTCTTTTTTTGGTTCAGGGAATGGATCTTCAATTGTTCTCCCATGATAAATTCGGGAACGAACCATATTTTACAGATCTTTGCAGATTTGATTCGAATGAAAACGAATTTTATTAGGAACCAAAAAATAAGATTCGTCATCGAATCAAAAACAAAATTCTTTTGAATTGTTCACGAGAGAACGAATCATATTTTATCGTTCTACGAACCTTGGTTGTGTATCGTCTTTGTTTAGGCATTGTTAATTTTCTTATCTAAAGTAATAAGTTGCTGAATAGGTATGGGCCAGTGACAAAAAATCCAACCAAGCAGATATGAGGTTTTTTTTTTCATTTTTATCAAAAACAGCAAGGGCGCCAAAATTAAGTTTTGCCCCGGTTCGGAAAAATCGTAGATCCGGGGCTGTCACCGAACATTTCTAAACTTACAATAATGATTGAATCTTTCATCTTTCAACACTAATAAATGTCGATACTGCACAAATTTGCGCCCATTCAAGGATTTTACAACAATACTCACTTCTGAGTGAGTATCTATACAATCAAACCTCTTGAGTTTATTTGTTTGTCACCAACAACTTATGCCGGAGGGTGGTAGAATATTATCATCCTTCGTCACCGTTTATTAAACGAAAACGATATTCTTCGATTAAATGCGAACACAATAATAAACACTGTGAAGCAACAAAGGCAAACAAAACCTTAAACACTTAAATCTAGAAGGACCAAATTGACAAAAAGAAAAAAAAAAAACGTAAACATAAACGAGGATTAAATAATAACGATGACAAAGCAACGAAAAACGACGACGTCAAAAGGACACTTGACTTTTATGTCAAGAGTCCATCACGCGCCATCAGTGATACCTAATTGCTTTTGAACGATAAAATTCAATACACCTACTAGTATAAAGGTAGAATTGGAACGCACAAAAACAAAAAGTTATTTAAAATTGTTAATGAAAGGTGTGGTGATGGTCTTTCAACAATGAATTTAACGTTAAATATGTACGCATTTAAGTAAAATTTGGGGTGATGGCAGTTTCTTTGATTTTTTTTTTTAATAAAAAGTGGAACCACCCCTATATTTCATTTTTGAGTTTCAGTAAATAATAAAGAAAATCAATTCATAAAATAATATGCACCTCATTTGATAGCTTAAAGTGAATTTAGGAATAAATTGTTTTTAGGTCTCTTATTTTGGCAAAATTAAATAAATTTGATATCTAATTTTGAAGTTGATTAAATACTTCGTGTTGTGCAAACTTATATTTTAAGCTTGAGAGTTCTTTTCATCCTCATCTGAATTTGTAGGTAGTAGAATACAAATTTGTTCTTTTTTTAAATAATTGAATTAACTATATTTATTTGGTTAGCAACCCATTTAAAAAAAAATGTTTATCAATGGTACCTCCCAAAGAAAAGAACCAGTCTTTGATTTTCGATTTTCTCAAAAATGGTGCTACTGATTTTAATCAGTTTGTTTTCTGCAGAAATTCAAATAGTATTGTATACTAAAAATTTTCAATAAACTTTTTCAATTTCCCATATTTCGAAAACGACTCAGTCTATTTACTTTGGTCATTTGCTCCTAGTTTTTATGTAACTACAAAATGACTTCTATTATTTCCTTATAGAAAATATTACTGAGAATTTTTTCCAAATATACTGTTATTAATAAAGAATAAATTTCTATAATACAAAAAATAAAATAATAAACAGGGTATCCCTTATTCGTCAATAATATTTTAAGGCATGATTTTTGGACATATTCTAAGAAGAAATTTGTATGGGAAGGAAGGTTGTTAAAATAACGGTACTTGCATACATTTTTTTAGCAATTTTATATCATCGTATTTTTTTTTTTTGCAAAAATGGCTCCATTAATTTTCTTTAAAAAAAATCAATAAACTTTTTTTAGTAAAGGCTATCTTTAGGTGGGAAACCATTTTTCAAAAAACCATTTTTATTTTCGATTTTCTTCAAAACAGTATGACTCATTTCAATAATTTTCTTATAAAAACCATTCCAAAAAATATAAATAGAATTATATGCCAAATTATAAAAAAATGGATTTTTAAAAAAAGTTTCAATTTTTTTTTTGAAAATCAAATAATTGTTTCGGAAATGATAGTATCGATTTTTTGAAACTTCATATCTTAGAGTTTTTTAATTCTCTCTAAAAATTTTTGGAACCAAATTTATTTCTATGCAAAAATAAAGGTACCTTCCATACAAAAGTTATAAACACGCTAAGTAAAATATTTTTTTTTTCTCAAAAATGGCTGCTACGACTTGTATAAAACTTTTTCCTACTAGTAAAATTCGTGCGGTCAACTTCTAAAAATTATAAAATTTTACACCAAGCAACTATAAAAATTTTATTGAATATTAAAATAAGTTTAATTTCTTTTTAAAAACTCGATATCTCAAAAGCGGAGTTACAGTTTTTTCGAAATTTTATTTATGTATGCACATAAATAAATACTTAATAGGCTTCGTGACCCACTGGTGGGTCACTCTCAATATATTTTGACATGAAGCTTTTTACAAAATTTAAAAAAAAAAAACATTTTTTTTCTACAATTTCAATATGCAATACTATTTAATCGTTTTTAAAATGTGTGTATTTACACAAAAATTTATCTAAATCCATTATGAAGATAGTGAAAAAATTCAAAAAGTGTAAATTTTGATAATTTTTAGTAGGAGATCGCTAAAATTAGCATACCGAAAAAGATTTGTAAAAATCGAAGGAGCCGTTAAAAAAAATATTTTCCTTCACGGTTTTTTAACATTTGTATTACAGGTACCTACCATTATTTTTTTCATGCAAAAATTATTACTTAAAATATTCTTGAGAGTGTTAAAAAAAACTTTTAAATACTAAGTTTAAAAAAAATCGACCATGTAGTTGTAGTTTTCAAAATATTTGACTTTCAAAAAAAAAATTTTAATATTTTGTAAATATCCAAAATATATTTTCTAGAAAATTTTGGTAAGAAAACTATTTAAATTTGTAAAGTACGGCCATTCCAAAGTAACGGAGAAGACAATCGGACGCTTGTAGTAAGGTTTTTCTCGTTAAGAAATTAATATTTTTGTATGAAACTCAGTGGTTTTTAAGAATTCATCACAAAGTACACGACACATAAGTTTCACCAAAAAATTATGAAATTTAGTAAGTTTATTCAAAAAATAGACGGTAACGGAGAAGATACGTACGATTTAGAGATTTCCGACCATTGCCTTGAAGTTTAAAATTCTGCACCGTCCATTAAGATATGAAGTTGATTTTTTTTGCACACTTTTATAAAACCAACATTTATCAAAAACCATCCTTGGTTTAATGCCAAGTTTCATTTTACTAACAAAAAAAAATATGAAAGATGGTAACGGAGAAGACAGCTAATGGTAACGGAGAAGACACGTACGATTAAAGATTTCTTTTTTGTTCAGTTATATTGAAATTCGTATTTTTAAATTATCCTCATCAATGATAAAAGTGATTCAGGCAGTTGAAAAAATGTGTGTAAAATTTCATTGAAATCGGTTAACGTTAACACGTGCTAGCGAGCACTTGAAATTTTTCATTCAAAACACATGGGGTTTTCACAATTTTTACTCAAAATATCAGCAAAATTGTAAAAGTTGATGGAAAATCTTTAAACTTGGCACATAAATTAACTACTGTTAGGAGTATCAAAAAAAAATGTAATAGTTTTGCATAATATTAACCCCATCAAAAAATTTAATTAAAAATCGTTGTTTTGGTGCATTTGTTGCTATTTTAAATGGAGTAACTGTTGTTTACAAAAATTTAAAAAAAATATATTTGTATACTCCTTATGGTATTTAGTATATGTGCCGAGTTTAAAGTTTTTCCATCAACGTTTACACTTTTACGGGCCCTATGAGTAAAGGACTGTCAAAACACCATGTTTTTTATATGAAAAACTTCAAGTGCTCGCTAGCACGTGTAAACGTCAACCGATTTCAGTGAAATTTAACACATATTTTTTTTTAGTTACCTTGATCCATTTTAAGCAAGGGGATCAAAGAAATTCAGACTTTAAAAAAAAGTGCCTGTGAGTCGTTGAAATTTGGATGGGAAAGTGCAATTTTGTCTTCTCCGTTACCCTGTTTTAGATAGTAAGACATCAATCCACCATAATCCTTTTTCAAGTCTTGCTTTGTATGCGAAATAATTTTACAAACACTAATATAGTTCACCATTTATACCAACTTTTGTCATTTTTCGGTTACGGAGAAGACATGAAATGTTCAGTCATTTTGAGGCGTAATACTATTTTTACAGCACTCCTATCAGAAAAATAGTTCCGAATTTAAGTAGTGTATTGAAAACACTTATAAAAACCTAACTGCACATCGTCATTTGCATCACAATTTATAGAGAACTGATAGCGGCAAAAATGCCGAAAAATGCCCAGATACATTGCATATCAAAAAAATTTTGAGCTTTTTTGATCACTTGCCTATTTTAGAACAACAAGTAAAATTTTATATTTTTACAATTTTTTCGTTAACTCTAATATATATTGTAAATATTGGCATATATTTTTTTCCTTAATTTGAAATTGAGTTGCTTGGTTTCGAAATTTTTGGAATGGCCGAGTACTTCTCTATAAGAAAAATTATCAAAATCAGAAATATCGTTTAGAAGACAATCGAAAATTTAAAAATATTGTTCTTTGGGAAGTGAAATTCTAACCATTTTTTGAAAAATGGTTTTCTATCCAAAATTCCAAAGGCAGCCCTTACGTAAAGAAATTTACTGTATTAAATTTAAGAAAAGTTGTTGAGCCGTTTTTGAGAAAAATAAGATTTTGTAAAATCACTAAAAAAAATATATGGCAGAAACCGTTATTGTTGGGAAAATATTCAAAAACGACTATGTACCAAGTTTTAAGAAAATCTATCCAGCCGTTTAGGTTAGGTTGATTTTGAATAATTTCATTATTAGGTTGATCGTATTTAAAGCCGATAATTTCTTACACAAACATTCCCAACTACATACATAATATACATTGCATATCAACAAAATTTTTTTGTGAATTTAAGAAAAAAAGATATTTCAAAATCAACTGATAATTTTTTTTGTAAATTTAACTTTTATTTGCATTTTAATTAAGACAAAAAAAACTGCTCCAATAATTTTCGAAATTTTTTTGTCATCTTAAATTTTTACTTGCGATTACTATAAGGCAAGTTTTGGGCTCGTGCTAAAAAAATTTTGAGATAACAATCAAACATGACATTACGATGATAGAGAACACTAAAAAAAGGGTGGCAAAATTCTGTCTGTCTGTCTGACTGTCTACCGCCTAAACGGCTCGATCGATTTTCTTCAAACTTGGTATCTATACAGTGGTTTTTGGTGATTATGCCAACACATTTTTTAATTTTTTTTTAGAACTAAAAATAACGGTAAATGCCATACAATTTTTTTTAAGCAATTTTACATAATGGTATTTTTCTCAAAAATGGCTCGACAACTTTTCTAAAAAAAAAAATCAATAAATTAATTTAAATAAAGGGTTCTTTTGGGTGGAAAACCATTTTTCAAAAAAAATTATTAATGAAACCATTTTTAAAATTTTAGATTGACTGATTTCAATAAATTTTTAATACAAAACTTCCAAAAATATAAATAGTTTTGTGTACTAAAATTGAAAAAAAAATATATTTTCTGGATTTTTAAGAAATGTTTCAATTTTTTTTGAAAATCAAATATTTCGAAAACGATGTGATCGTTTTTTGGAAACTCGATTTATAAGAGTTTTTTAGTACTCTCAAAAATATTTGTATACAAAATTTTGTATTTGTGAAAAAATAACGGTACCTTCCATACAAAAGTTAAGAAACCGTTTATCAAAATATTGTTTTTATCTCAAAAACTGCTCCTACAATTTTGATTAAACTTTTGTATGTACTGAAACTATTACGATCTACTACCAAAAATTGTAAAATTTTGCACTCAGCAACTATTAATAGTACCTGTCATAGAACTTTTTTTATTTTTTATTTTCTCGTTATCGGCTTAACGAATTTAGATTAATTTTTGTATATACAAATTTCAGATAAGATTTAATAATATTGCATATACAAATTTTCAAAAAAAAAAGTTTTTGAATTTTTAAAAAAGTTTGAAATTTTTTTTTTTTTTTGAAAATTCGATATCTCAAGAACGGGTTGACAATTTTTTTAAACTTTGTTCTTATCTTAGATTTGCATTCCAAAATTTACTCTAAAAAATGTTTTTAGAACTTTATATATGTATAAAAAACGATTTTAAACTTTTTTTTTCATACAATCATATTCAATAAAGAATAAATTTTTCTCACCTCAAACGGTCAAAGAAGTTTTTTTTAGCTAATTTAAATATCGTATTTCATGCTTCTCTTCATTTTTCTCTCATAATTTTCATGTTTTTATAGGTATACAATTTTCTTAAACCCGCAGTGTCTGGAACATAAGAGCCAGTACGTGTGACCCAGTCGTGCATTTTATTGTTCTAGCTTTTAGCATTTTAAAGAACGAATTCCATGCTTTTAAACATTTTTCTCTTATTCTCTTTTTTTGCAAAGATTTTATTTCTCCAGGTGAAAATCAAGCCTACCAACCACCCTACCAAATTGTATTATTCTACAACAACCAAAACTACTTCTTGTAAATATGTAGTAGCAATTCTGAGAATTTGGGTGGATGTCACGTCCCTAAGCGATAAATTCTAATTTTGTTTCTTTTATCTTTGATGCACTTCAAACCCCACCGATCTACTAATTTCTATCCGTCTACAATAATCGAATGTGCTCCACAATTTATATGAATTTTTTCAAAAGTGGATGGACGCCACGCCCCACAGTGCGTCGATTGTATGGAGATGGTGGACAAAAATCAATTTTCCAAAACTAAGTTGACTTTGCAAAAAAAATTTGTTGTAAATGTAATAAAGAAGAAATTTTCTAAAATCTTATGAAATTTTCACGCCTCCTGCCACGCCCATTTTTGAAAATGGTTTATATCTTAAGAATGGTTAGCACGATTTGAATAAAATTTAGATAATTTGACTTTCTAGGTGAGTTCAAAAACAAAAAAATAGTGTGGACCCTATCCGCCCACTGCCACGCCCACTTTTTTAAATTGTTTACTTCTAATAATAGTCTAGTCAACGAAGGAAAAATAAATGCAATAAATCATGCTCTCTGGGTTATTATTAAATGTGGTAGGGGTGACCCCCAGGTATAACATACTAAAAGTCCCCAGCCCAGGGCCGCGAGCTATAGCCAGGAGGGGGGCTTAAAGGTCCCCTTTTGTAATTTTTCGGGAATACTTTGAAAACTAAGCGTTTTAGTGGAAAAGTGTATACTACAAAATGAAAGAATAATAAATTTCCTACAAAAAAGATCTTCTTGATATTTTCGGTAGGAGCAAGGTTAAGAAAGATACGGGAAGTAAAAAAATTCAAGAAATTGAAAAACAATGTTATCGTCTTACAACATCTATGGTTTTTGATCAATTAAACCAGAAATAACCGAAAAAGTACGTATATATTGATTCATGGTCATTTCAGTGACGTCATGAGAGCAAGTTTTAGTGTACAGAAGCTGGTTGTGTTAAAATGTCCTTATTTATTTTTTTTGATTCAGTGTTTATTTTTATATGAGAAAGACTGTTTCTTCAAAGGTAAGAAGTACATAGAATATTTCCAAGTTAGAGGCCAATACTTTATGAAAGCATTTTCTGAGATAAATCAGAAAATGCTTTTAGCGGTCTTCCACGGCTAGTACTTAGTTTTTCACAAGATATTGCATTTTCTAGAAAATTGAGAATGCTTTTTGGAAGAAAAAAAGGAGTTTTTAACCAGACTCCGGGGCGTCTCGCAAAAAGAGCGTGGTTTCGTGTACCTGCTTTCCACCTACGTTCCAAATTGTCAAAAAGTCTCATTTTTTCCGCCAAATCACTCTTAGTTGTACCAGGACATTTTTTTATTTTCAATTCATTTAATACAAATTGAATAACACCTTCTATTTTAGAGTTTTTATCGAAAGAAATCCATTTTTCGAATTTTTTTCATTTTTAATGGTTTGACCTTGTCCTACAAAAAGTCAAATACTTTGAAGGTTAGCAAGAAGTAGCAAGAAAAGTTAACATTTTCTTAGAGCACAATAACAACAGAACATAATGGCATAAAGGATTTTGCTGCCATTTGCTAACATTTTTTTTAAAGCTTAAGTTTCTACAATTTATAAACCTTAAAAAAGAGCATTTTTTCAAAAAATCACCAAAATTCACATAAACAAGAAAAAAATAAAACAACAACTCATACAAGTACCCAATGTATCCATTTTCAATATTTAAATAAGAAAAATTATAAAAGCAAAATATTTTTCTCACACGAGCTTAACTTGTTCGCACAAAATTTCAACCTTTAATTACACTGCAGCTTAAATTACCTCAATTTCTAACGAAAGTCCCGCTAATCCCCTAAGAAGAGAAAAACAAAAAACAAAACAAAAACAAATTTAAGTACTCCAAGATGTTCCAACACAGGTTTAGAGCTTAAAACAAAGAAATTGCATTTTTATTTTTTTTATTTTTGTCCACAAGTCGACGCACTGTGCGCCCCCTGGAAGGAAAGTTGTAAATTTTCGATTTTTTCCTTTGTATGCACCATGAGACCTACCATTGTGCGGAATTTCAAGGTTCTACGGTTCGGGAAGGGCTCCATTATTTTGATGATCTGTCAGTGAGTGAGTGAGAGAATCAGTCATGTCAGTAACGATTTTAGTGATTTTTGAAGACCTGTATCTGAGGAACTGCTTGTCCTAGAGAGATGAAATTTTATGAGCCGACTGTTTTTGACTAACTCATCAAATATTGCGAATTTGTAGTTTCTGGCTTTATAGGTACTGATGTTAGAGGGGATCGAAAATCACCCGAGTTTGTTCCTGTAAAAAGGGTGTAGTGTCACGAACTTGGCTAGGCACTACCCTTGCCTTTGATATCTTGAAAGCTGAATTAGGTACCGTTTGAGACTCAAATCTCCTGAGTTTAAGTTCCGCCTACAATGTTGGTACTTTCATAGTTTTTAAGGTGCGACGCAAAAACAAAACAACTCATGTACAAAGTTGGGTTTTATCCAATTTCAATAAATTTTTCTGTGTTGCAAGTACGCACTGAACCATGCGAGATTATTTGTTGATTATTTCTTCAAAATATATATTTCATCAAAAAGTGAATGAATTTTCCTGTGCCAGTAAGTCATCCCCTTGTAATCAGCAGCCTTTATATCTACTGACTAAGTGGTGGAACCTTATTTCTTCATAAACTGAAAATGAGTAATCTTTTCGTCGTATCACTCGCTCTGCATCATATCCATTTAGCAGTTGATGGGTGCACTATGTTTTGATCTCGAGAATCTTCCTTCTCTTTGAGCTAGGAGACTGCGTTTGCCTTCTTTTCATTACACAGAAATCAGGATTTCTTTCTCCTCCCTCAAAGCTCTGTATTTGCTCTGCTGCATTTTTGCATTTGCATCTCTTGTCAGACTTTTCTGATGTAGTTACATTCCGGTGGTCGGTAGTCGACATTGGTTTTGGCTAGTTCTTCAATGCAATCTTGGGACTACCTAATGTTGGCGAATAACTATGATAGTAATTTCTCATTTTTCAGTTCTTGGCATATCGATTATTTGGAACTACTCTGAAAGGCAAACACAAATTCTATGAATGCCCACGCTCATTGAATATACATATCAAAATCTCTAGAAAATGTTATTTTTTTTTATAAAGAGTTAAAACACAAGCTAAGAAGATAAAGTTTGGAATATCAAAATATAAAAAAAAAAACAAATTCAATGAAAGAAAAAAAATAAACCTAAGCATATTACAATAAATTCACAAAAAAGAGAGTAATGAATTCGTCCTTTTCAACTGGTGGCAGATTTTTATCAATTTTCCGACAATTTGCGGTTGAATTGGCTGCTCCCTTAAGCCACTAACATATTTCCTTTTACATGGTGAATCCCGACACAAAAGGGATATTTCTATACTACGAAGTGCTGTGCATGTTGTTTTTTTTTTATTTTAATTTTGGAATGTTTCATGCTCATGTTCGATATATGTAAGTAACATTCCAATTCAACTCACACATCCTTCTCATATTCAAAAAGTTTTCAAAATGAAAGGGTGATTTTACAATACACGACGAATAATTTGAATATATGTCCCCACCGAAATCTGTGTGGATATACGCCTCAAGCAAACGCCACTACCGCAACGTTAAACAGGCTTTTTGTGTCTGTTTCCTACAAAACAGAAGACCTAATATTTTTGCACAAAATTGAGGTTTGACAGAATGTTCTACTGTGCGAGTCCTTTCATATTGAAAGTTGTTCATCCATATGGCTTTTGGTCAGGATTTTTGTATAGAGAATGAGAAAACAACAAGCTGAGGGTAAATACCTTGTATATACCTTCAACCGCGTATAGTGACATTTTTTTGTAATTTTTTTTTTTGCAACAGGTGTTGAAATTTCGTGGTAAACTTAATTTTCTTTAACGGAAGGACATCATTTAATCATGGAGCGGCCTTCACAATAAATCACACTTCTCTTGGCGACATTATGTCATTATAGTCCTGCCGGGACTGTAAGACAATGTTGCCATGTCATTTGCCACACAATTTTGAAGATAAAACTAAATGACAAAATATATTAAATCACTTGACTGCCTTTAGTGTGACAGCGATAAATTCTGAAGAAGAGCCCATAGCCACAGGACATTCTGGGAGAAGATCTAATATGGAAGGATACATAGAGTAGCACCATTCCAGTTCATTGATTTCTTTTGTAACAGTTGTTTTTGACATTTTTACATTGCAGCGTGTTAAAAAAAAAGGAAAAGAAATCACCACCACAATGTGTATAACGATAAATTGACAGGCATGTCCTTTCTTATATAGTTAAGGAGATAAACAGTAAACAGTAGTTTACTTTCAATTAAAAAAAGGGAAATCCGAGTTAGACATTTTTTAAAAGGACACAAATCAGAAGACTCTCTTCCCAGCATATAAGCCGCATAGGCTAAGTAAATATTTGCTCTGCGATGGCAAAGCCACAAGGAGTTTGGGGTGTGCGTTGTGTTTTTTTTGCTTTATAATAACTGCGTTTGGAAGAGGGACTCCTTTTTTTATTTCCATTTTGCTATGCATGAACAAACAAGAATTATTCTGCAGTGTGGTGGATTTATGGCAGAACAATTATATTCTAGTAGAAACCGCAAAGTCAGTGATGGCCACACCCTCACCCTCGTCCTGTTGTTGTAGTGAGGATCTTCTGACAAGGGTTCGAATTTCGAATCATTTATCCGCTGAATTTGATCTATGGATGGATAGGAATTGCGAAATTGTCTGCTGTCTGTGTTTGCTGCCGGGCCGCGTATACATGCCCGGTCGACCGCACTAACTGCCGATGTCAGTTAATTATGTAATTGAATCAATTGCGGCTGAATGACTTGCCGCAACTGATTTGTATTTATTTTTATTACGATTCAGGGAATTGTTGTTTCATTTCATTTCACTAATTATAAAAAGTATCATTATGGCGATGAAATATGTAGAGATAGTGAATGAACAAGTGTTATCATGGAGGATTCCAAGACTGAAGGTTCGCTTCTGTGGCTTGTGGGTAAAACCATTAACAAAAATTCTATAAGGACCAATTTATCAATGATGGCACATTCTTACTTAAAAGTTTTACTCACCAGAAAAATTGCAGCTTTGGAGTATGTAGATATCTTAAGGATGAGCAACTTTTGTAAAAACTTACAGAAAAAAAGCCTTGTATAAATGCGACAGCCCTGTTATGTGTACTTACTTTCTTACTTAAGGTGGCGCTACAGTCTGGGGTTAAGCAGTGCCTCAACCAACAAGCTTCTTCCAGCCACCTTGGCCTCTAGCTAACTGTCTCCAGTTTCGCATACCAGGTTGGTAGAGGTCCTCTTCCATACTTGCTGGCACAACCTGTTACGCTGTACTCTTCTACCGCACCGCGCCGTCCCACGGATTTGGACTCAAAGATTTCCGGGCCGGAGCATTGATGCCCATTTGCTCTATGTCACCCACCCACCTCAGTCGTTGGCTACAGCCCGTACAGTTCGTTATTGAATCTCCATTCCCCATCTATGCTAACGGGACCAAAATAGCATAAGGCTAGGACAGCATCTCAATCGTACGACTATTCAGTTACCAGAAATAGAACACAATAATTTAAATGAGAAAAAACGCACAAGCCACCAAGAAATCACGACGATTAAGGCTAGGAACGCTTTTGCGTTTTCTGTCGCAGCGACTAAAAAAAGTGATCGCAGCTTTAAAATAATGTATCCTATATTTAGCAACTGAATGATAGTGCGACAAAAAAACGCAAGTGGGCTTATGGCCTTAAAGACGAACATTTGTTCCATTTTTCTGGCGATGTAATTGTCGAAAGCTACACTTGCGATTTAAAATAGGGTGACAATTCAAAAAATCGTAGTTGCAACTTGAAAAAATCATGCACGCACTTGTGATTTTCAATCGTACGATAATCGCAATTGTGGCTATTTATCGCGCGATTATATAATCGCAAACAAGTGCAACCTATGGCAAGTGCGTGAATTGCCATTTAATTTCATTTGATCAATTTAATTTTGCGACTGAAAAAAACGCTAAAAAATAGATCTGGGCCCAATTCCGCAAGAGTGATTGATTTTCTGTGTACACATTTCATTCAAACCTAAAACAAGTGTGAATAAATTTGACTAATTGTGCATGCGTTATCTGTCAAAAACTTAAAACTCACTCTTGCGGAATCACAAAAATCTAAGTGTACACAAAAAAACTCACTTTTGCACATAATCGCAAAAATCCCAAGTGCGTGCATGATTTTTCCTGTTGCGACTACGATTTTTTAGTCACACTATTTTTAACCGCAAGTGTGAGCGTTTGTTTTATTTTGAGGCAAGGAACGCACTTGCAAATTTCTGTCGCAGTGATTAAAAAAAGTGGTCGCAGCTTAGTAGGATTTTTTGGTGTCATGTGCGTTGATTCAGATTATAACTCATGTGTTCTATTTTTTGCGACTGAATAATCGCGCGACAGAAAATCTCAAGTGCAAGTGGAACAAATTTTCGACTTTTAATCGTCGCGATTTCTCACAAGCATGTGCGTTAATTTATCATTTAAATTCATATGTTCTTTTTCTGGCAACTGAATAGTCACGCGATTGAAATCGCAAGCGTGGTCTTAGCCTTAGTGTCCATGTCTCTGCACCATACATCAAGATGAGGATGATAAGCGTCTTAAACAGAGACACTTTCGTTGCTCGAGAGAGGGCTTTGCTCCTAAAGGAGGGATACCAAAACCAGACATTGCTCTATATAGCTCGTGTCTAAAGATGCTTTCGTTGTTGAAAAAGTGGTGGGTATCGATTTGAAACTTTCCATGTTTTTCCCAAGTTCTACCGTTGTTGTCCAAATATTTGGTCGATTGTGGACTTTCCTGATCTAAGGCCACATTGATATGAGGACCTAATATTGTTGACGAATGGCTTCAGCCTTTCACAAAGTACGGCAGAGAATATCTTGATCGTGATGTTAAGGAGACTGGTGCCTCTGTTATTGGTGCAGTTCAGAGGATTGCCTTTCTTGAGGATGAGGCAAATAATGCATATGTTCCATTCGAGCTGCTGAATACTCCTAACCAATTCATCGCCAGCTAATTCGAATAGCTCGGCTGCAACTGCAATGCTGTCAGCTCTAGCAGCTTTATAAGACTTAAGTTTAGATAAAGCAATAATCATCACATTGTCGAGATCAGGTGGACAGAATTGTTAACCTGCGTCGTCCTGGTTGAATGGTGAAATCTACATGGCCGGGATTCGGTTCGTCATCCCCGTTACACAATTTACAGAAATGATTTTTCTATATCCTCAGCATCAGCACCGACTGCGATACTACCACGATGTTTCCCTGATCGTCCTTTCACTTTTTGATAAAAACTCCAAACTTCATTCCTGCAATGGCATCCGCCTATTACCTCGATCACGCGCTTCTCATGATCATTCTCTGTCCTTCTTTAAAGCTTGTGTTCATATGTCTCCTCTTTCACCCGTAGAGCTCCAGAGCAGCTTTAGCTCTTCTATGCAGCACCGCTTTGTATGCCTGTTGTTTGGCTGCATGTACTTGCCGGAATTCTTCGTCGAACCAGAGGAGGTTTCGCTGTCGTAGTATTGCGAGGCCCAGCACGTCAGATGCCACCTCTGATAGTTTCCTGGCAATTCTTCCACTGGTTCTCGTCTGACGTCGAACTTTCTTGCAGGAATTTCCCTTTTTTGGATTTGGTCTGGATAACTGATATCACTACCTTAGTTACAACGAGGTAGTGGTCCAAGTCAACGTTGGTTCCTCAGGACGTGCGGGCATCCTTGATACTAGAGGAGTGCCTTGCGTCCATCGCAATGTAGTCAATCTGGTTGGCGGTTGATTGACCAGGAACTCGTCATGTCCCCTAAGGGACATGGAAGTAACTGCGTACAAGCTACCACAACGTTTCACCCGCAGCAAAGTCGATTAACCTTAGTCCGTTATCGGAGGTGGTTTCGTGCAGGCTATATCTTCTGATTATACCCTGTTGTGTACTATTTCTATTTCAATATTTGTATTTTCTTTAATTGTTTTTTATTTAGTTTGGGTCTACTGCAAAGGATTTAGCATTTCTGGCTAATGGCTGTGTATGAACTCAGACTAATATTCTTTGGTTTTAATGATTTCTTGTATTTGAGTAACTTTCTTATACATAAGTTAATGATACCTTTTTCAAAAAAAGGTTTTTTTTTAAATATTAAACTCAGCATATTCGCGTGGGTAAATCACCGTCTGGATTGATCTCCTCCTCTTCCACGTCATTAATCCCTGAAACAAGCCGTAAGAACATGTTTTCTGCTTTTATATCGTCTTGCATATGAAAGACGAATGATTCTTAAGCAAGATTGAATGTATTATATCCGAGCTATGTAGGTACATCGTCATCGGTCGTCGTTGGGGAAAAATCGAAAGAAAAACTTTGTGCTCTACCTTGAAAAATGATTTAAGATGTCTTCTTCTATATGCTGAAATGGAAGAGTATACTTTTATTTTCTTCTTTTTTTTCAGCTGAGATAGAAAAAATCTCCTTAAAAGCCGTCAAGGAGTATGCAAATTTTTTCCCAATCTGTTTTCTTGCCTCTTAAGGCGATAGAGAAAGCACTTTTATTCGTTGTCGATGGCCTCTACTACCGCCTTCATTCGTTGTCTTCTTACGGTATTAGGCAGGTTTAGGTAGAGGTACCTTTCGGCACAAACATTGTTCCATTGAATTTTTATTTATTTTCTATAGCCAAAGACTACACTAAGCAGGCATTACCTTTGTATGTATAATTCAAGGATGAAAAATCCCCATAACATTAACTCACATTAGTAGGATGAAGAGTATACAAAAAAACACAATGGTCCAATCTACCAACATGCGACTACAACGGGGGCGATTTGAGCTCAAAATTCTCATCCCTTGTTTTGGAAATTTGTCTTTCTTGACTGGTTGGTTGGTTGGTTGTAGAATCGCTCATTCTACAAATTCGGTTTGTAAGAAGATTTATTTGGAAAATTGCGTTTGCGACTTTTTAACGCTTTTAGTCTCTGAAGGACTTAACTGGGACAAAATAAATAATTTCTTACTTCTATATTCTGGGAATGGGAGTTAGATAATTTTTTTTTTTTTTGCATTCATGTCAGCAGTTCATTTGTTTTAAGTTGTAAGTTTAAGATGATTTGCATTGAGGGAGATTTCAGTTGGGATAAGGTTTTTCGTATTTTGTCAGTTCGTATTTGAAGGACCATAGGTATTGATAATCAAGAAAACTCGACCTTAGAATTAAAAAAATAGTCTATCGTTGAGTTTTTTCTTATAGCAGAATAAATATGGAAAGACGTTGGAGTGTGTGAAGTTAGCCTCACTGTTGGAAATTAAATATTCAAAATGGTGACTGAAGTCCCCTCACCCGTCAACATTTCTGAATAGTATTTTGTTTTTGAAAGATGTTCCAGTTGCTCTGAAGATTATCACATGCTTTTGATATTTTTTATGTTCAAAAATTCGTGGAAATTTTGTTTTTCCATTCTTTTCATATTTTCATTTTTTTCGGGCTCTTACTGAACGGTAATTGTTTTAAATTTGAAATTTACTGTAACTTGATCCTAGATCATCGTTAAACATTACTGAACACCCCATTGGTGGTTGGATGTTGTAGGAACTGGGGGCCTCGAGCTGTATCTTTTCCTACACATCAAGTGCTTACAATACCTCCACGTTTGGTAGCCGCCGGATACTGGTCTTGGCTTTATGCCTTGACTTGCTAAACTTGTAAGTGCGAATGTTGCCCAAGGAAAGAATTTCAACATTAAACCCATGGCCCTACAGATTGGAGGTTAGTGCGTTGGGCTAACGACCCGACCACAGTAAAAAAGCCAATTGTTATGAGAGAGACGCGAGAAGCCTCTGATAACGACCCCCCTCAAATGGCAACCAGACCCGGAATGAAAATGGACTATGACCTACGAGTATGCACCTGGAATGTAAGGACACTCTATACACCAGGTGCTACTCAAAAACTTGAATCTGTCCTCTCGCGGTACAAGGTAGATATTACCGCGATCCAGGAGATACGATGGATAGGATCAGGTATAACGAAAAGAAAAGATTGCGACATTTATTACAGCTGCCATCAAAGACTGCACATGTTAGGATGCGGATTCGTCGTGGGAAATCGACTCAGATCGAAAGTCATCGATTTAAAGCCGATTAGCGATCGCCTGGCTGTGATCCGCATCAAAGCTACCTTCCAAAACATCACCCTAATATGTGCACACGCCCCTACCGATGAAGCTGAGGAGTCTAACAAGGAGGAGTTTTACGACCTCCTGGATGGAGCCTACGGAGCCTGTCCGGAGTACGATGTCAAAGTCGTGCTCGGAGACTTCAATGCTTAAGTCGGAAAGGAAAACATCTTTGGCGGATTAGTTGGAAAGCACAGCCTCCACGAAACGACAACAGACAACGGCTTCCGACTAATCGACTTTGCTGCAGCTCGTAATACGGTGATAAGTAGCACTAGGTTCCCCAGGCGAAGGATACACACAGCAACCTGGTGATCTCCAGATGGTCGAACGGCCAACCAAATCGACCACGTGCTAATTGGCGCAAGGTACGCATCGAACATCTTGAACGTGCGAACTTTCCGAGGTGCAAACGTGGACTCTGACCACTTTCTTGTTGTGACAAAGTTCAGAGCCCGACTGTCCAACGAAAAGAAAACGAAGGCCGCCCAAAGAAAGAAGTTCAACATCGCATGCCTTAGCACATCTGAGAAAGCCAAAGACTACATGGAGCAATTGACCGGGAAACTCTCTGCCGTAAACCCAGCCACAAGCGTCAACAACCAGTGGAACCAATATCGCGACATCATTAAGGAGACAGCCGAGACCACCATAGGCTATCAACTACCCAGAAAAAAGAACCCGTGGTATGACGATGAATGCGCGGTATTGAAGCAGGAGACGGAAAATGCACGATGCAAATGCTGCAACGGAAAACAAGAGCAGCAAGAGAGGTGTACCGTGAAAAGAGAAGGAAAGGGAAAAAACCCTGCGTAGAAAGAAAAGAGCATCCGCAGCCTCTCAGCTCAAGTATCTCGAAGAGTCTAGCACCGCCACCAACACCCGCCGGTTCTACAAAACAGCCAAGCAACTGGCATCTGGTATAGGACTGGCACGCAAGCTCTTCGAAACAGCGAAGGAAACCTAGTCACCGAAGCACAGGGAATTGTAGACGTGTTTAAGCAGCATTTCCAGCAGCTGCTTAATGGGCATTATGTAGAGGAGGCAATAGAGGAACAAAGAAGCATAAGACCAGTCAATGAAGATCCAGTCCCAGCGCCCAGTACTGAAGAGGTTAAGAAAGCCATCCACAACCTTAAGAACAACAAATCCGCCGGCTCGGATGGCCTACCTGCGGAACTCTTTAAGTATGGAGGAAATGTCCTGGTAGGGTGCATGCACCAACTCATCAACCAAGTTTGGGAGGAGGAAAGTATGCCCGACGACTGGTCAAATAGCTCCATATGCCCAATCTACAAAAAAGGCGATCCTATGTCCTGCAAGAACTACAGAGGCATTTCCCTGCTTAATGTTGCCTACAAGATCCTATCCAACGTACTATGTGAGCGTCTAAAACCTTTCTGCAACACTATGATCGGCACGTACCAGTGTGGCTTCAGGCCAGGCAGATCAACGATAGACCAAATCTTCACATTGAGGCAAATCCTGGAAAAGACCAACGAATTTCAAGTCGAGACCCACCACCTATTCATCGACTTTAAAGCCGCATATGATAGCATAAGTCGCCAAGAGCTTCTATTGGCGATGTCGGAACTCGGGATCCCCGAAAAAAACTGATCCAGCTATGCCGCATGACGTTACAAATACGCGGTGCAACGTGCAAATGGGTAACAGCTCATCCGAGTTATTCCAGACGTGTACAGGGTTCAGACAAGGAGATGCGCTATCAAGTGATTTCTTCAACTTAGTCCTGGAGCAGATAGTGCGCAAGAGTGGTGTTAACATGGAAGGCACTATCTTCAACAGGTCTTCTCAACTGCTTGGCTATGCGGACGACATCGACATCATCAGCCGCTCCAAAAGAGCTGTACTTGAAGCATTCACAGCTATTGATGAACAGGCGAAACGCGTTGGTCTTGAAGTGAATGAGGACAAAACAAAGTTTATGCTCTCAACAAACAAAGCCTCATCTGTCCATCGCCTAGGACAAAACGTCACTGTTGGTAGCAGTAATTTCGAGGTAGTCAAGGAGTTCACCTACCTCGGAACAAACATCAATTCCACGAACGACACCCTAGTGAAATCCGACGAAGAATTACCCTAGCGAACCGCTGCTACTTCGGTTTGGCCAAACAAATGGGTTCAAAACTCCTTTCCCGAAAGACAAAGTGCACGCTATACGAAACTGGACGATAAGTAAAAAAGGGGAATTGATACTGGGCACTTTCGAGAGAAAAATTCTTCGGCGGATATTTGGTCCTATATGCGAAGAGGGCGATTGGAGGAGAAGATTCAATCGTGAACTGTACGAGCTGTACCAAGATGTGGATGTAGTCCAAAGAGCCAAAACACGTCGACTACACTGGCTCGGCCACATTGAGCGAATGGACAACAACGCTCCAGCCAAGAAAATCTTCGAAACCCAGCCCCCAGGTTCGAGACGACCAGGAAGACCGAACCTCCGCTATAGGGACCAGGCGGTCACAGACGCAAGAGCGCTTGGTCTCGACGACTGGAGGGAGCGTGCGAGGGACCGCAACCGATGGAAGACCGCAATATCTCAGGCAGAGACCCTTCATGGATCGGGAGCCGGATAAGTAAGTAGTAAGAACACCCCATTTATATAGAGAACGGTGACATTTAAAGTAAGGATCTTTCCAAGTTTCTGAACAGTTTCAATTGGATTTCCGAAGTTTTCGAAAGAAAAATTCGTGATCAAGCAATAAAAATGTTTTTATTTTCTATGTAAGTACTACGTCATATTGTCGTCTTTCTGTCAAAACCATGTAAGTCCAATTTTAAAAATTGCTTAGAAGACACAGAAACCGATTTAAAAGCTAATCAAATAGAATTATTTGATCGTAAAAGGTTTTAAAACTGATTAATACAGCCAAAAGAAACCATGACATAGGTACAAAACATTGATATTTTAATTCAGTGTTCTTTTTATTACATAAGATAGGTACATAAAAATGTAATTTAAGGGCTTACAAGATTTTGACAGAAAGTTGACGATATGTACAATGGCAAGTTATGCATTCAAAGATAGAAATTGAGATTTTGATCAAACTTGTCATTACGATGATAGGGAAAACGAAAAAGATGGTGTCACAATTCTATCTGTCTGCCTGGCCAAGGGCCGTAGCCAGGAAAGGGATCAAAGGGTTTTGATCCCCACTAAAATTTTGAGAAAGGCATTTATAAATAATAATTTTCCGTTTTTGTGTGAATTTTATACTCAAATTTCTGGGATAGTTACTGATTATCTTCAAAACTTTCTGAATTAAGAATTAAGCTCACGTTTTACCTATATCTTTTATAATGAACATATGTTGTAAGTAGTAGCTATATTGGTTATTTCATAAGTTAGCTTAAAATTAGATTCGACACCCATAAGTCCATACCTTCCTCTTTGTGAATTGAGGGAATTTCTTGGTAAAAATTAACTAAATTTTTACGAAGAAAACTACATTTTTTTTTTAATTTGGATCATGACAATTTATTGTTTAAAGGCTGAATCATGCTTCTTAAAATGCTGGCAACTCTAACGGTTTCAACATGAACACCGGACAGAACTTTTTCGACAATGAATCTTCTAAAAACTTACCTAGGAAATTCTACTGATGAACATAGACTTACCGGGTTAGGGCTAATGTCAATTCATCGACAAATTGAGATTACAACTGAGGAAGTTATCTTATGGGAGTGTTTTTTGCACAAGAAAATGTTTGACGTTTATTTTCTTTTATCGAACTGTGAACTACCCAAAGAAAACAAATTTTTTACTCACCACGATTTTTGTTCGCACAAAACAATGTCACTGACATTCTTTTGCCAAACAAAATGCGTTGTAAATTTAAGTAAGTCCGTTAGGTGTCGTTTTATTTGCAAAAAAAATTGCTCCTAACATTTGCTTTTGAATAGAGTAATTTTTTGCAAACTGTAAACTGAAGACGGATACAAGTGTCGTTAACACCACAGATATTTTTTCCTTGAGGATATCTTTTTTTTCTCTCTAACTAGCTTTTTAGCTCAAAAGAAGTGTAAACTTAGCTTAAATGGTGAAATTTTTTTCGAAAAATTATATTCCTCCCAAGTAATTGTCTGGCTACAGCCTTTGTGTCTGGCTACCCGTTGAGCTACAGCCTAAATGGCTGGATTGGTGTATTTCATACTTGGTCCATAGTGTTTTTTAGTTATTCCACTCATACGTTTCTTTTATTTTTTTTTTGCCAAAAATAACGGTGCCCGCGATAAATTTTTAGCGGTTTTACTATATCGTTTTTTTTTTCAGAAAATGGTCATTAATGGTTTTCTCCATAAGAAATATTTTTTTATTTTTCATTTTGAAAAAAATATAAATATCTACATAGGAGGTACGGTGTCAGGGCAATAAGACTCTCGGAAATAAAACCCGTGGGTCTTATTTCCCAAAATTAAAGGAAAAAACAACCACGGGGCTTTTTGATGAAAATAGAAAAAAAGCCATCTAATAAAAATAACACACAATATCAATTACCATCATTTTTAGGCTTCATCATGCATTACCTGTGCATTTGCATAAATGAAATAAGCCCATACAGAAAAATGTACAGAAGTCGACAATAACGAAAGTTCCCAAATGGGGTGTTATTTCAGTTTTTACATCCTCATTTCATTATATTTTTAGGGCCTAGTTTTATAATGAAATACAACTCCAATGAAATAGGACTCCAACATTAATTTTAGGGCTTAGGCTGGAAACGCACTTGAGATTTTATGTAACCGCGATTAAAAAAACTGTCGCAACTCAGTACAATTTTTTGATCGCATGTGCGTTCATGCACGCTGTGGCTCAAGTGTTTGATTTGTAGCGACTAAATAATCGTGTGATTAAAATCGAAAGTGCGTTCTTAGCTTTAGTTTCATTTTAGTTTGACAAACTATTAGGGATCTAAATTTAATTCGCATACTTTATTTGTAAATGCTAAAAAATCACAAAAAAAAAGTATTGTGATTTGTGAAAATCCGCTAATCGCTGACCAATAACCTTCAAAATACTGCTGTTGTCGCGCGATTTTTCACCTATTCTGTTACTTACCTATTGATGATTTTCAGTTTAAGAATCGTGTTGAAAACCGAATATTGAAACACATCAACAAGCAACATAATAGCTGACAAGATCGCGCGATTTTTTTTAGCTATTCTGTTACTGACTGATGCTTTGACCGCGCAATTTTTAGCTATTCTGTTACTTGCTGATGCTTTTCAATATTCTGTTACTCGATGATGGTTTTCAACACGATTCTTATATTGAAAAGCATCAGTACCTAAGTAACAAAATAGCTGAAAAAAACGATCAATAGAATAGCTGAGAAATATCGCGCGATTTCATTTATTTTTTTCTTTTATGCCCAGTTGCACCAAAATTCACTAAAAGCGGTTTTTGCTAAAATGGAATTAAAATTTATCGGATTGATAAATTTATTTGGGTGGCACCAATCTCTTTCACGCATTTTTTAGCTAAAATGCAGTTCGCGAACCACCCCTGGATTTTATCATCTGTTTATTAAACTGAACGAACAAATTTAACCAGTGCAAGTGAGATAGCAATAAAGAAAATGTGAATACACAATAAACAGAAACAAGGTATTCTCCTTAGATGCAGCCAATGCGCCATCTTATGGTGTTTTTTTATTATTTATTATTTTCTTTTTTTTTCAGAGAAAAAATGGATACCAACTAACACTAATATTTTTGCGACACAGGAGTAATTTATTTATTAAGTAGTGAATTATAAATAGGAATTATATAATGCCTTCAAATGTTGTTTTCGTTATTTTAATTTGGAATGAACAATATTCCGCCAAATAAAATTGAATTATTTTGTCTGTAGGTAGTTAGATATGTTCGTTTAAACTTGCTTTTAAAATTTATCTGGAGGAAAATGGAACTTTAGTTTACTGGTTCGTTTATTGGCCTGTTAGATTTAGAAGTGGTTGGTGCAACCGATAAATGTCATTTTAAAATTAAACGAAGCAATACAAATTTAAAAGAGGTCGGTGCAACTGGCCATTAGTGCCTTATTGCTTGGGACCTGAATTCTTGGAGCGGAAATTTTGAATCATACTTTAAGTGGGGGTTTAATGCCAAACCCAAAAAGCAATAACACCCGTGGTTCTTATTTCATTTTTTTTGTGTGGGTCTTATTGCCATTTCAAAAAGGATAAAACACCCGCGGTTATTTTTTTTTTCCTTTTATTTTGGGAAATGAAATCCACGAGCTTTATTGCCACGAGTCTTGCACTGAACCATGAGTACCTACCAAGATTTTTCAAAATAAATTGTTTGGATTGTTTAAAAATACCCATTCCAATTTTTTAATAAAATATTTTGAAAACGGCAAAGTCGATTTCTTTTTCAAATTGTTAACTTGGAGTTTTTAAAAGAATTAATTAAATTAAAAGAAAAAACATGTGTTTATGAAAAGTTAGCGCTACCTTCGATTTTTAAGAAAATATTTTCTTTTTCAAAAATGGCTCCTATACGATTTTGATAAATCTTTTTCTGTATGCTAAAATTAGAGCGATCTAATACCAAAAACTAATTAATAACACTTTTCATGACTTTAACATTTATTTTCTCAAAAATTTTTCACGGAAACAACTTGATTTAAGAAAAAAAAAATTAAAGAGTGAAATATTAGCTTTCATAAATATTTACTTTTTTCTCGTACGATGCATAGCTCACGAAATATTTTATCAAACGAGTTTTCCAAGATGGCGCCTGGCGCTCGCACACCTCTGCTCCACCAATTGTATTTACACTGAACATATTGCATCATGAAAATCAGTTCAGTAATACATTGCAAAAAGAAAATTAGTCACCCGGCTCTTGGCCTATAATGTTTTACTATGAATTTGAAGAAAATTGGAAAAAAAAAATATTCTTCTGTTTACGTGGAGCGAATGAATTAAGTTCAATTCCTACTAAAGCCTAAATTTTGAACAGTGTCTGTGTGTAATGTGCATCAATGTAATCCATATTTTCGAACAAATAAGCAGTAATCTGTTGGGTTACTGCGGATCATTTTTGAAAAAAAGGGCCAATGAAGCTGTCAAGATGGGGCTAATCAGACTAACTGATGTAATATTGATTACATTTTTCATTCCAGGTTTTTGTAAACATGATGAGCCAAAAGCAAAAAAGGAAGCGGAGTCATTTATTAAATAATTTTTTTTTGATAAAAATATCAGTCGTTTCTAAATTATTAAATTGTTTAAAAGTTTGAAATGTGATTTGATTACATTGTTATCAAATTACGTCATTATAGGCATAAGCCTCCTTATTGGTGTCCATAGATCTCTGTTTTTTACACCATTGTACCAGTTGCTGTTTAATTGTTGTCCACATAAGATATTGAATGAAAGCATATTAATTGCTAAATCTTAAAATTTTCACATTGCATGAGATTATTATTTTCTTTTTTTTCCCACTCAAAAATTGATAAAAATGACCATGAGAGTATTGAAGAATGCATTTATTTTTAATTTCACGAGAGCTAAGAACTATAGGCTTAACATTGAATTTAGTAAAGTTAGTTATAATTTTTTTATAAATTTAACTACAATTATTGGAGCTATGCAATAGTTGTCTGGTCTCTTTCATATATGAAATTGCTTCGATATGATCGTATAGATATCTGTGGTGTTTGGTAGAAACATGATAACTCCATTTTAAAATTTGCGTCTTTGCGTCCACTTTACATCGACCTACAACCTAAACGGGTGAACCGAATTTCTTCAAATTTGAAACATAATTTTTCAAAGGTTATGTTCATAAGTATTCCAAATTTGAAGAAAATCTGTGGCCTCGTTTACACTCTAGCTTGATTTAAAGTGGGCGTAAAGACGCTAATTTTAAAATGGAGTTATCAGGTTTATACCAAACACCACGGATATGTACCTATGTATATGGAGGGATTCAATTTCGAACATTTTTTTTTTCTAAAATAACATTCAATAACTCATAGTATGAGTCTCACATCATTCAATTCCTCTTTCTTAAGTCATTCCAACAAAACAAGTGATTTAAATTAATATTAATTTACCCAGACGTCAATGAAACTATTGACATCCTTCGAACACGCGCTCACAACAATTAGAACTCGAACTCACTCCTTTAATACCATAAATGAAATTCATCGTGATATGTTGACATCCTTGTGCATTCAATTGGAAACAATCCCCATGTTTATACAGGAAATCAAAAGTTGAATAACCAACCAACGCACTCCGCTCCGCTAAATATACAACCATAAACCTTTGACAAAACGACCAATTTATCCTTCAGCACCTTCATATATCGCATCAAACAAGAGTTTGTTGTCGTTCGTATTGCGATGTGAAATGTGTATATGGCCATAGCATACCGTAATTGCAATCTGATTATTCCGCGCGTGTGATTTTATTGTGTTTGTTCAATATTTTTGGGTGTCGCTTGTCGGACCAGCTATTAATCCGACATTTTCCCGCCCGTCCATATGAAAGCAATATCTCAACAGGAGTGAGCTTGGAGTTCACGTGCCGATGCCGACTTAGACTTAAAGTTATATACGCCTACTGCAAAATGAGGTCCTTTCATCATTTCGATGAGATTTTAGCATTTTAATTTGCTTTTGGAGCCTGGATGAGATGCTGGGCTTCAAGAAAGATATACATATAAGACGCACATTACGCAAATGGTTCTATAATATTGGGATCAATTTATTTTCAGGAGCAGATGAAACGAGTTACATTAGTCTGATGCACCAGATGAATGATAAAGTCCTTTTTCGTTATACCTACATATGCGCCGCAAAAATATAAATCCCTTTTGCATTGCCATTCAGGAGTCGACATCAATCATAATCGATCAACGAAATTCACACGAGCCATACTCCTTCGGTGTCCTCCTGTCCTGTATGATGATGACTATATCATCGAATTTTAGGTCGGCTCTGTGAGCGAGCGATTCTAGCATAACAATGAGAACCCATAGTGATATGTCCTTGCACGCGGGGAATAATTTTATTCGAATCACATAGATTCCCGAATTATATTTCCAATTTTTATTCAACTGTGCTGATGTGGCTTCTGTGGTTCAGGACAGGACACAATATGATTATACCCAAAGGGGGTGTGAATTAGAGGTTGATATATATTTGACGGATGACATTTTAAATGTTTTTTAATGGGAACACAATTTTCGGTGGTAAATCTTTCGAAAATGAGATATCGGTTTCTTTTGATTGATGCAGCACTCTCTATTACCGACGATATAATAATAAAACGACATAAGAGGAATAATTTCGTCCTTATTATGTGGTTTAATGTTAGATTTTGTTTTGTTCATATGTGTGCATCCCGAAGAGGGTGGGAATCTCATTATAATGGCATTCATCCTTTACTGGACCTTTCTTCTTACATCAAAAAATGTTTGGAAAGGATATCTAAAATACAATTCGTGAAACATCACAACCAACACATAATGTGTTACGGAAAAGTTTCAGGTAGACACATTCACATTATCAAGGATAATTTATAATATGCATATGAAAATTCATTAAAATATACAATTTGAAATATTTCCTTACTTACGACTACCTATATTAACTGTCAGACATTTTAAGGTACTTTTCTCAAAAATCTTCCGACATCGGTTGTGGTTGTATATATTTTTTTTCTTTTCATAAAAATTTGTTTAATTTAAAATGTGATGTATGAGTTAGGTACAAGGTATATTCATTTGTTTTGAATGTTTATGTTATGAAAGAGGTTTTGTATCCTTAATTAACGACGAAAGTTTGTTTTTATATTTTTAATGTGGTGTTCTATGTAGAATATCCTCTTATTAATATTCCATTAAAAAGTTAATGCAGACTTTCCTTTGAGTATATGATGAAATGCGTATATTACCTTCAGCTGATGTTTAAGTGGTCAAGTAAAGCCAATAATATTTACCTTTAAAATCTTATGACGTTTGAGCAATATTGAAAATAAAAACCATCATAGTCCCTTCGGGAAACCGAATCCCGTTCGCTTTTTGGCGGTGATCTTTTTCTTATGATTGGAATTCATTCTTTACAAACTAAGTATGAAATTTAACTTGAGACGAGTTAATTTTAAAATACTGTTGCTAGGGCGCCATTTTGAAAAATGGCGCCCAATCTGTAGTTCAGTCAGTTGGGGGGACCTTGTTTTTATAATTATAATTTATTTTTGTCATGCTAAGGGTTTAATTTAGCTTGGCACTTGGCAGGCAGTCATTGTTAGAAGGTAGAAGGGTCGAAAACAAGCACATTTTGCTATAGGAGGGGGGTCTATCTCTATCCGATTAAGAGTTAGGAATAATTTTTGAAAAAAATACTTAAAATGAAAAACAATAATTAAAAAACAACGGCAATACTTACAACGAAGTAAGGTACCGGTTTTGAAAGCCAAAAATCTGTTTTTTTTTAATCTTTAACTTAAATTAAATTATTCATGTCAATGGTTTTTACGAAATTCGCATGGAAACTCAAAATGATGAATTGAAAAATGAAAAAAAAAGTTTAGAACAATTTTTGTTTTCAAAATTGTGAAATGAAGTGCAAAATTTGCTTTTTGTAGTAATTTATACTTTTTTTATCAAAATTTTGAGATTGCATGCGAGTTTTTTAAAAACTGTTGACATAAGTAATTTCATTTAAATTTAGGTTTCAAAACAGATTTCAGGCTTTCAAAACCGGTATAGTACTTTATTGTAAATGTCGCCGTTGTTTTTAATATCTTTTTTTTTTCATTTTAAGTAATTTTTTCTAAAACTGCCCCTCCCTCCTAAACGGGGCGAGATAAACCCCCCTTCCAATAAAAATGCTTTTTCTACAAAAAACCGTTATGAATTTTTGGCGCCAAAGTTATCGTTCGCTCCATCAAGGCCCAAGTTAAAAAGAACATGCGCTGTCCACCATTTAGAAAAAGGTGTTGAAAATCGCAAATACGAATTTCTCGTAACCTTATGAAGCTTTAGTTTACAAACATTTTAGACATATCTTACTAATGAAAAGTTAATGCCGAAAAAAAGTGTATCTTTCCTCTTGTTCATCTGAACGAAAAAAATATTTAAATGCTCTTGTAGAACATCAAATGTCCTGCATTTTGGTATATTAAGATTTATGTGTATAATTAAATATGTCTAAAATAAATGCGTTACATAGTTGGCAATGTGCACCAAATAATTCCTTGAGTAAGCAGGGAGATCGATCGAGCTAACATTTCGCTCCCATAAAAAATTCTCTCCAAAACTTAGCCAAGCTAAGATTTAGCAAAACATTTTAGCCGAGATGTACGCAGCTCCAGCTAAAAAATCAAATTTTCTTACAGCGGTCATCTGTCAATATTAAGCATGAAAAATAATTATCAAAATAATTAGGGATTCCTTAAGAGGGACACAATAGGGGTTTTTCTTTTTTAATTCAGAACAGAGCCTGAACTGTCAAACAAAAAGTTGTGTTTCTTTGTTAGCTTTGAGCGTTCAGAGCTAAAAATTTGTATTTCTTTTTTCGTTCTGAGTGTGTTCAGAGTTTGTTCAGAGCGCGCTCTATGAGCTCAGAATAAAATGACTGAACAGACTGAGTTCAATGCTGAACGCATAGCATTTGACAGCTAGTGCTCAGGTGTATTTCAAAAATAGTTCAGGGTTGTCAGAACAAACTTGCTCAGATGATGTTCAGAACATGCTCGACATGCTCGGACTCTGTTCAGAGCTCTTTTCTGTATTAAAAAAGAAAAACGCCTAATACAAGTGTTTTTTTTTTTAATCAAAAATTTGAACAGTTTTTCGACAGTAACTTTTCATTGGAAAGAGATCCCAAAAGTGTTTTTGTGCAAACTCTTATAAGATATTACAAAATGAAACATTAAATATTGCTTTTCGATCAATAGGCACCGCATCACATTTAAGGATTTCAAAGTGTTTTTTTTTGTGCAAAATGGCAGACAACGGATTAACTTTTGTCTGTTCGAACTATCTGATTCTAGAATCTCCAAGAGGTACTCCTTACTTTACTAAGCACAAAACAAAAATCAGCACACTATATTTTGTTGATATTATCAGGGTTGCCGGTTCTTAAAGCACTTCTGAGCCCAATCTCAGAGTACTTATAGCCCAAAATCGATGCTCTTAATGTTGCTATGGTAGATTCCCACTGGTGTTATTTACTTATAAACAACAAGCAAAAAACGGCTCTTACCAAATTACTGCATGTACTTAATGTAATTCTGTACTCATTTTAGATTTTATCAAATAAATACAATATTAAATGAACGAGTACCTATTAAAGGGATAAAGATTTTTAAAGAGTTTTATTTTGTTAATTTTCAATTTTCTTAAAAGTCATACATTATTAAAGTTAGTAAGCAATTTAAAAATTCAATATTTAAAGCTATCTATAAATTGTACGCACTATCTCTTTCTCTAAAACATGTTTCTCTACTACCGCCATCATGCTTAGGTACGCTAAATGATTTTTGAAAAATTCAATTAGCAACCCACCTTTTCCTCTAATATCCTGGGAATTTTTACTATTTTCGTAGTTGTTTAGTTATACTAAAAAGAATCTCCCCTTCAATCGCAAATCAAAGAGCCATCACGGTTAATTCCTCCTAAGGGCTGAAAACAGTGTGAAGCCAAGCATTCAGATTTGAAAAATAAATAAATAATCCATTATGGAAGCTTGATGTGTGAAAAAACATTAAAATAGTACAAGTTCGCCTATAAAGACAGCCTTATTATTATAATAATGTACATCTATAGTAAGTATATTCATCAGTAGATGATATTGCCAAAATATGTGAAGGAATCTGCTTCTCGAAGCAGACAACGTTCATCTTTCACTTATTTTCATTTGCATTATAATCAATTCAACTTTGGCTTGGATGAGATAGATATCCTGGCACATCATCATAGAGCAAACAGGCTCTGTGTTAAAATGTATATTTCTTCTTTTTTTTTTTGCAAATAAACTCCATTCAAAAGGCGGAGAGCAAATCAAATTCGATGGAATAGAAAAATGCCAGAGGTGGCGTTCTGCCATTGTTGTTTTATGTGCACCCACAAGAACAAAATTGTTTTCTTAAGTGTTATACAATACTTTACCTAGATGAAAAAATATATAGAAGCTGCCGGGGGATCGAAAATGAAAAAGGAGCTTCTTATATAAATTGGGGTTGCGTAATCTACCCCTCTGTGTGTGAAACCACTTGTTGTCAGCTTAATTCTATTCGTTCATTGTAATTTTTACTCGTCAGAATTTTTTTGTTTTTTCATTATTTGCACTTGTTTTTATGATGTGCGTTTGCTATTCTTTAGTGTAAACAAAGAGTTTTTTTCTGTTTTGTATTTTAGAAAATGGCTGGAAGGCTGTGCTAAGTCAAGCGATTTATGCACGTTAAGTGAGGCGTTGGTAATAAAGTTCCCGCTGGCTGCAAATAAATTCGAAAATGAACTCTAACATATGTCAAAATATTTCGGTAGATATTTAAGAAAAAAGAACAAAATAACAATTATGTATGTGCCTATCTTTGTATGTGTTCTAAATTAATTTTCAAATTTGTTAAATTAGTCCAGTCAACGAAGACTCAAAATTATAAAATAAATGCTCTCTGGGTTATTATTTAATGTGGTTGGGGTGACCCCCAGGTATAACATACTAATGGCCAATTTCATAAACAAACACTAAAATTACTTTTATCTAAACTCCTTCTAAATTTTATCAGACATTTAAAATTTGTCAGTTTCACCAATACAGAAAAGGGATATTTTAGGGATATTTTAATTTTATTGAGTTTGCTCACATCCCTGGATTCAAGAAAAGAGGTTGTTTCCCTCGCACATGCAAGGTCTATGAGAAAAAGTGAAAAAGCATTATGGATGAGGGACAATTATTCTGACAGCAAAATATCAGCTGTTGTTGACTGGAGTGGCTCAACAAAAAGGACTTTTATAATTTAATGAGACAAAAACGAGCTTTTAGTTTACAAGGGCATTTAAAATCTTCTTAAATATAAAAGCATTTGGTGAAACCAAAAAACATCATTTTAAGGCTAAATGGCTTTTAAAATAATTAAAAGCCTTTCGTGAAATTGGCCATAAAAGTCCCCAGCCCAGGGCCGCGAGCTAAGGCCAGGAGGGGGGGTTAAAGGTCCCCTTTTGTAATTTTTCGGGAATATTTTGAAAACTAAGCGGAAAAGTGTACTCAACAAAATGAAAGAATAATAAATTTCCTACAATAAAGGTTTTCATCATATTTTCGGTAGGAGCAAGGTTAAGAAAGATACGGGGAGTAGAAAATTAAAAAAATTGAAAAACAATGTTATCGTCTTACAAAATCAATGGCTTTTGATCAATTAACCCAGAGATAACCGGAAAAGTACGTATATATTGATTCATGGTCATGACGTCTTGAGAACAAGTTGAAGTGTACAAAAGCTGGTTGTGTTTAAAATGTCCTTATTTATTTTTTTTTTGATACAGTGTTTATTTTTATATGAGAAACACTATTTCTTCAAAGGAAGGAAGTACACAGAATATTTCCAAGTTACAGGCCAATACTTTATGAAAGCATTTTTAGGCATATCCTAAGAAATAAATTCTTTAGAAGTGGTGATGTATTTCCCCCTCCCTTCTTTAAGGGGGCACAAATTCCCTAAACATTGACTGAAAATAGAAAAATTGCTATTTAAAAACAACGGAAATACTTACAATATTGTGCTGCATCTTTTTTTAAAAATTTAAAACAGATTCTTTTATTATATAGTCAAATCAAGTTAACAATTTTTGAAAAATTCATTTGAAAACTCAAAATTAGTAAAAAAGAGATGAAAAATGTTTTTAAATAATTTTTCATTTTTTATTTTAGGCTATAAAGTAGTAAATTGTCTTTTATTATTCAATCTGGCTATTAACCTTGAGTCGAATGCTAAAAACCAGACTGTTGTAAGGTTTCTAGTTTTTGAGAAAATTGAAAATTATGAAAACTACTTTTTTTTCGGAAACACACTCAACAAAAATTATTTAAAAAAAAGGAGTTTTCATTATTTTCAATTTTCTCAAAAACTAGAAACCCTACAACCGTCTGGTTTTCAGCATTCGGCTAAAGGCTAACAAAAAAAATAAGCTAGCAGAACATGGAAATGTATGGGAAATTGAATTATTTTTTTTTTTTGGCTCAGATCTTCGAAAATTGTTTCGAAATTGGATTCCATTTAGGCGAGAATTTAACTAATCAAAAAGATTTGAATCGAAAAATCTAAAAGAAAAAATTATTTTTTTTTTTTCAAAATTGTGACAATTTTTTTTTTTTTTTTGTGAAAATCAAGTTTTTTTCAAAATTTTTTGATTCGCAGAGCATTTAATTAGCTCATTAATATAGGACCAAACCCAATTTTCATACTTAATGTTTTAACCATTTTAGGAAATTGTTCTTCTAACTTTAAATCAAGTTAGCAGAACATTGATTTTTACCAAAAGTACTTGAGCATTAAATTTAATGCATAGAATGCGTCCTGTGTCCCTATTAACAGCCCCACAAGGAATATTTACACATCCAAGGCACAGTTTTATAACGTCTTTCGAAAATAAATTGACCAAAGATAATATCAACGAATGGACTTTTCTATTTGATGTTTATCCTTTCGCCCATTTTCATTTTGAAAATGAAGAAAAATATATAAATTTTTTTCTTGTTATTGTTTCTGAAAAAAAAATATATACCATCCACCCTTGCTGTAAACATTAGTATAGAGATAGAGAAGCGTTGGATTAAATTCTATTAGCAATTCGATTGGTCAACAAAAACTCTTAAAATGACCACACATTCCATATATCTCTGCTCACAATGGACAAATAAACTTTAAGTATCCAATCCACCGAATAGAAGGCAAAAAAAAAAGAAAAAAGAATTCTACCCTCGGGCGATATAAATACAAGAAAATATACCAGGCGCTACACTTGTGAACATCCTTATGGCAAAAGATATCATTACAAGGATCAAAGTTCCCACTGTGATGCCGATGCCGCCAGATAGAAACTAGAAAACAAACGGAAAATAGGGTGTTTTTAGTGGAAACCCCAAAACAATAACCTATCTTAACCACTCCCACCATCCACAAAGGACCTTTTATTGTCGTCGAGCATCCGGGGAGACGTGTGGGGGCTGGATAGCGATGGCAGGATGAACGATGCTCTCTGCTTCTTATGTTGTTGATGTCTAAAACTTGAATCCACGCTGCAATTCGTGGATGACAAATCTCAAGACGAAACCATACGAAAGGATGTGCTGAAAGTGTATATTCTTCTTCCATTTCACCAGCTATCTATTTCTAATGTCGGTAGCAGACTTTAGTGTGTATGCGGGAGATGGAACAAAAAAATGTTTAAGAATCTGTCGCTGGTCCACCCACTATAAAGAGGACGATGTGGAAGGAGGTGAACTATGAGTGTAACAACTGCGACAAGTACCCTGAGTGTGGCTTTGATAGCGTTGCGAATTCCTTTGCAAAGCGGTCCTGCATAATCATCACATACAACCTATACTGTAACATATTAAATATACCGTTCGTTGGTGGAATTTCGCAAGCTTTGAAAAAACTTAAACTTTTTAACTTGAAGTACCTAAAGTTTATTGCAACGATTTGACGTAAATCGGGAAAAGTCGCTCTATTTGTGATGTTTTGGATTAGCTCGCCAGTTCTTCTTCTCAGCTTTACCCTTTCTGTTGAAGACTTTAGCTTCATTATAAAATTACGTCAAATTCTGCCCAAAGTAGTTGGGTATGAAATCTATCAAATTAAAACTTTGCATTCGAAATCTCGCATAACGAAATCTCGCAATTACAAAATCCCACTTTTCATAACTTCGCAATAATAAAATCCGGCTTTTCATAATCTCGTAATTACGAAATCCTGCAAACTAAAATCTCTCAAATCAAGATCTCGCAAAATTTAATTGCATTGCAACAAATACAATTTACGAGATTTTGATTTGCGAGATGTTGGTTGAAATTTGCGAGTAAGATGTATGCGAGATTGTTAAAAGCTAGATTTTGTAATTGTGAGATTATGAAAAACAAAATTATTAATTTGCGAGATTTCGTTACTCGAGATTTTTTTTAAAAAAACGCGACATTTCAATATTCGAGAGTTTGGTTTGAGCGATATGGTACCGCTTCTATTGTTATTGCATCAGATGGCATCAGCTGTTTTTTCACAAGGGATAACCAACAACAACAACAACGGATCGCTAAAGATACGCAATCGAACGGGGCACCCTTAGTCTTTGCGATGACAACCGCATTGACACTTTCGTTCACACGAATTTCGGAGTTAATGAGTCTGGAGTTTTTTCAGTTGTTTCGTGTTTTGTCTTTTTGACATATTGGGTGAGGGGTGTAGAAATGTCGGGAAAATGAAGTAACGAAAGCATGTATGAAAATTTTAAGACTTTTTCCGGCTGAACTTTGACGTTTATTATTTGACAGCCAAGTTGAGGCGGGGGATGCACTGTCTATTTTCCAATAAATGAGCCTAAAATTGTTTGAGCTTTTTTCGTTGTGTGTAATCACGAAGTTACGCACCTTCCTGTCAAAAAGACGAAAGACGAAACGAACGAATGGAACGAATCATATAATCAGCCTCAATGCTTTGATTATTAACGTCGACTGTGTCATCAACCTGCTAACGCAGTTAGGACACGTCATGTGTAAAATATTTTAATTTTGCTCTTGACACCAATGGATACAAATTGCTTTGACGCAAAATTACACTTCAACGCATTTGGGGACAACATTGACCGAGTGGCGTCATTCGTGTGATCGTCAACGTTGCATACGTTGACAGCTTACTAACGATATTTTTTGTGACGTCAAGGAGTCAATGCGTTGACCATGACCATTTACGTTGACCAGCCCCGGATCTACGATTTTTCCGAACCGGGGCAAAACTTGATTTTGGCGCCCTTGCCGTTTTTGATTAAAATGAAAATAACCACATATCTGCTTGGTTGGATTTTTTGTCACTTGGAGAATAAAACTTTTTAATGGATGTGAAGCCCATAACTATTCAGCAACTTATTACTATCTATAGATAAGAAAATTAACAATGCCTAAACAAAGACGATACACAACCATAGTAAAATATGATTCGGTCTGTCGTGAACAATTCAATTGAATTTTATTTTTGATTCGATCACGAATCTTATTTTTTTGGTTCCTAATAAAATTCGTTTTCATTCAAATCAAATCTGCAAGGATCTGTAAAGTATGGTTCGTTCATGGGAGAACTATTGAAGATCCATTTCCTGAACCGAAGGAAGAAAAATGTAAATTTACGACAGGACACAATTTCTAAGCAAAATATAGTATCGAAGCACAAAGTTCCGAAAAAAGTTTTTAAATCCTCGGGACCATTGTTTTTCCTTGAGTAATTTCAATGAAATTGACAGAAGTGATAGCTGAGACAGAGTTACAGCAGAATAAAATATTTTCAAAATAGGATGTTTCTTAAATATGTCACCGTTTTGCAACTTCGTTCCTTCTTGAGAGATTGCAATGAAGTTTACTCAGGGGATAGCAGATACAAAATTATAACAGAAAAAAATATTTCACAACAGGATTTATCAAGAAATGTTAACATATTATAACTTTGTTGTTCCTTGAACGATTTAAATGCAATTGACACACACAATTTCAAACCTTAATAGTACGAGTGCTAAGCAACGTCAAAACACAAGTAATTTTAGATTGGCTGGTTCTTCGATACGCGTAAGAGCAGTCTCTGGCTTGTGGGAAATGTTTTGTTGTTGAAAAAGGGTGTTGAAAGAGGTAAATTCAATTTTCTCGGAGAGTAACATTTTTTTTGTTGATTCAGCGTTTATCTCACTTTTTGTTCATCTGAACGAAAACATTTTTACAAAGCAGTTTTTTTAGAGCATCTGATTTCCTACATTTTGTAAAATACAGTGTAATAAAGTTGTCAGTATCCAGCAAATAATTCTTTAGGCAAGATTTGGATTTGTACGGCGCGGCGGCGGCGCGGCGCGCTATGGGCCCAAGTGACGTTTTGCGTCTCAAAAATCTGTAACTTTTTTGTCTTGTGAGATAATACGTTGAAAATTCGCACATATCTTCTTGAATATACTGCCAACGAAATAATGTAGGTTTCTAAAGGTTAAATGTATGCTATTTTTATTTAAAAATTATTCAAACATTTTCATATACACAAATTTCAAAATAAACACATAACACCGTTATTTATTTGCGTCATATTATTTGAAATTGAAGCATTTTTTCTTTAAATTTATAATAAATACAAATTAAATTAAAAAAGTAGTACAAATGAAAGGGCACGGTAATGGCAAGTAAAGTTCTTGCTCTACATCTTATTTATAGATCCAACCTAAGCAATTATTGATGCGCCTCTTACTCCAGTACCAATATAGTCAGATACTTCAAATTTGAAGCATCTACTTAACTAATCAAGTCCAGGCGTGGCAATAAATTTCAACTTCTAAGAATTAGTGGTTGCTGAGATATATAGATCTCCATACATCACTAAAACCATATAACTGACCTACTCAACCCTCACTCGCTGATTGACAGATCGTCAAAATTATGGAAGAATCTTGAAATTTCACACAACGGAAGGTCTTGTTGTGCATAAAAAAGAAAAAATTGATATTTTCCATTTAGGGTAGGGGGCGTGTTATCCACCATAACTTACATAAATATAGAACACTTCCACGTAGCACATAGATCTTTGAATTTTGGCGGAATAATAGGGCATGTAAAAGAAAAAATTTAGATTTTGCATTCAGGAGGCGTGATGGCATCAACCTAATTTTTCAGAATTGTTATCCACAATGTAGAATGGTGAAATTTGGTAAAGCGGTAGAACTTTTAGATCATACATAGCTAACATTTGAAAACTTGAGATTTTCCATTAGTGGGTGTAGCATCCACCCATAGATTATAAAATCTATCAACTAAATGACGATTTTGTCGTAGAATGATGAAATTTGGTACAGTATAAGGGGTGTAATGCATTGGAAAATTGAAAAATTTGTTATTTTGTATTCAAGGGGCGTGGCATCCACCCACTTCCTCAACAAAGAAAAATCTTTGCAAAAAGAATTAATTAATCAATTAAGAACAAAAACTTGACCAGTGAAATAAAATAGAAACATAAGACAGTTTTTGCAATTCAAATTCACCTATTTTTAAACATACTTTTCTGAACTTTATTTTTGTAACTTTTAATCTTTTTTTTCACACTCTTAAATAACTGAATGCCAGTTCTGTATAAACATATGCATGTCACACAAGCATTATGCAAACCTATGAAATCAAAATATAATGTGAGTGTCAGTGTGCTGCTGTAATAGAAACGATGTTAGCAAACTGCAAGATGGTCGATCCAAACTGGTGGAAAATTTAGAACTTTCAAATCCTTCTTTTATTAATTTTAAAATGAGAGTAGACTTTAAAAATAATTTTTTAGTATGTTCTTGGAATCGATTTTAAGTCTACAATGGTTGGGAACCAATTTTAAATGTTTAAGATTTCATGCGAAAAAAGATATTGCAAAAACATGTAAAATCTGTGATTTTTTGTTCTACTTCTTATAATAGGTTTAAAGTTCTTAATCGAAGAAAAGCAATTAAAAAGTACTTAAAACTCCAATCGAAATTTGGCAAAAGCTAAAAAAACATGTGTTATTGAAAAAAATAAATTTATCTAAAATATATATTTTCCAAAACATATTTTTGCAAATTCGAATAGTAGTAATAACAAGCTTTCCAAAAACTTACACTTCATAATCATCAATAATTTAAATAAAGTGGTTTAAAAAATGGCTTCAAAATGTCACTCAAACAGTGTTTTTTCTAGGGAGCACTTTAGAAAGGGTAAAATACTAGAAAGACTGGATGGAAACATAATTTTTTCATTGTAATCTGTACTTTAAGTATTCCTTAATTCATTTCTGCCAAGAAATTAATCTTAAAAATAGTTTTGAAAAAACCATTTTTGAAACGCAAACCATCATTTGGGCCCATAGTGCGGCGGCGTGGTGCGACGACGCTTGTAGAGGGACACAGTTCAAATGTTTTATTATTGAAGCAGTAGGATCTATCTCCTACAGTTAAGGGAGGAGGGGAAGTTTTGTAAAAATACACTTACATACAATGCAAAAAATTATTGTTAAAAACATAAGAAAAACTTTTAACAATGTATTATAGCTCGTTTCTTTTTTAATTTTAAATTATTTTAAATTTAGAAATAATAATAGAAAAACTGCTTTTGGTTGACGGAGAAATACAATTTTATATTCGATTGCCGCATCTCAATTAATTTCATTTCATTAAGCTTCGAAATTCTCAGTTCTTTCAGTCACATAGATTTGGCGCCCCTGTAAGCTGCCGCCCGGAGCACAGGCCCCGGTTTGCCCCCCCTTAGATCCGGGACTGACGTTGACCATCGAAACATAGCTATGTCGTCGCAGGAACCTTTCATCCTAATAGAAGTCTTGAACAAAATTAGTAGAATACACACATTTTTTAAAATTCTTAAGGACATTAGTTAAATATACTTTGAAATGACTGCTCTTGTAGGTATACTTTGCTTATTACCAATCGCATATCCTCACTTTTTCATGGACAAATTCACCTTGTCTCAAGATTGTTCTAAGGATAACCAAGATAGCGATGGACGAGTGTATTATGTGTTCACTGCCAAACTCATCCTTTTGATGTTTTCTATGTTCATATATTTTTTGTGTTGTCGGATCAGTCGCCCCGTTTCTGTTGGGTTGATGATGCTCTTGCGTTCAGAATTTCTTTTGGTGGAGTTCTATTCTGTTTGTCTTAGAGAGTTGGGTATATATATTTGATACTGTACTCGACACAGAGAACTTCTGGGAGTGCGAGCACTCTCTGAAATGGGAAAATTTATTATGTTTTTACGCTTGGTTTGTTTTAGCTTAGCACTTCGACTTGCTATAGTATAGAAGGCTATATAGAGTTCCAGGATGGCCGCCTGAAATAACAGTAGGTATAGACCCAAAGAAAGAAGCCACCACATAATTTATATAAGTATATGTAGAAAAAAACAAGGACCACTATGAGCATAATCAAATATACACTTTGTGCCCCCTGCCGGTATTGGATGTGTCACACATATGTGTCTTGTTGTGAGGCTTCTTCTTTCTTCTTATAGTTTCCTTTTATTTTTTGTCCAAACCCCATTCCTCTTAAGTGGCAATATCGTTAAAAGCACTCTCCTAAAAGAAACGACTATACAAAAGGATGCGAACAAAAGGACTTCGCCGGTCTTCCTCTTCGAGGTAATAAAAATGGCGACTGTTTAGCTAAACACTTTTATTGGTATGAACAAAAAAAATAAGTTCTTATGTGGAGTTTGAGTGTGTGTATTTATTAAACTAGTTACGGCTATAAATTGCATAGATTTGCCATACTTGATAACAGAGTACTTAGCTCAGAGAAAAGAAATTAAAATAAAATATCTTTCTTTGCTAAAAGTGTCATCAAAACGAAAGCAAAAGATAGCATTTCTTATCACACCAACATCACACCCAGTGGGTGGTGCTTTTCAAACGAAAATATAACATCTTAATGAGAGCAATAAAATATACTTTTTTTTTCGAATAAACGTTAATTTCTCTCAATTAATTTCAGAGATACAGACGCATAGATAAATAAGGACTTTGCAGACGAAAAATTGACATGATGCATTAAGTTATAATGCGTAGAATATATATAGGTCAGGTGTGACATATCAAATCTGGACTTAAACGCTTACCTACTTACAATGTTTTTAAGTAGGAGTCAACTTTTTTCAGTTAGCAATGATTATTCTGTGTAATCATTTCGCATTAAATTATTTGGCAAGATTATATTTCACTTTGCTATTATTTTGCAAAATCATTATTTTGCATATTTCACATCGCAACTTTTATTTCGCGTTTCATTACTTCGCATAATATTTCTTCGCAAATTATTAACCCCGGTTACAGAATCCGATGAATAAGATGCGAAGGGAGGCATTTTCAGAAATCACGGATAATATTGCCTCTTGGATAGAACCTTGCTAGCATAATCTTTAAAATTTTGGATAGCTTGGCAGTACTCTTTCCAACCTTGTTGTTTGGCTGATGCAAGAGCAGGCTTGTAAAACTTTCAGAGAGTTTTTATAGGGTTGGTAAGCTTGAGTTTGTGGCAAATATTATAGATTTCCACTGTCCGCTAGGCATCCGTTAGGCGTCCACTAGGCGTCCGCTAGGTGTCCGCTAGGCATTCGCATACGTCCGCTGGGCATCCACTAGACATCCGCTTTGCGTCCGCTCAACGTCCACTAGGCGTCCATTAGGCGTCCGCTAGGTATCCGCTAGGCGTCCGCTAGGCTAGGAGTCCGCTCGGCCTCCACTAGGCGTCTGCCAGGCATCCGCTTGGCCTCCACTCGGCATCCGCTAGTCATCCACCAGGCATCCGCTCAGCATCCACTAGGCGTCCGGTAGGCATCTCTAAGGCATCCGCTAGTTCCGCTAGGTATATCCGCAAGGCATTCGTTAGATATCTGCTAGGCATCAGCTAGGCGTTTGCTCGGCATCCGCTAGGCGTCCGCTTGGCCTCCGCATGGCATCCAGTAGGCATCTGCTAGGCATCCACTTGGTGTCCGCTAGGCACCCGCTAGGTGTCCGCTTGGCTTCCGCTCGGTATCCGCTGGGCGTCCGCTAGGTGTCCACTAGGCATTCGCTAGGCGTCTGCTAGGCGTCCGCTAAGCATCTGCTAGGCGTCCGGTCAGTCTTCACTAGGCTAGCAGTTTGCTCAGCGCCCGCTAGGCGTCGGCTAGGCATTCGCTCGGCGTCCACTAGGCGGCTGCTAGGCGCCCTGGTGGAGGCCGTGCAGAAGCTTCTCGGATCACATATCGTGGAATTCATTGAGGGTATAGTTTCCCCTACCAGACCGTTTATAATATTAAAAATTCTAAGTAAAAAATGTTTTTTTTAAACATTCTGGCAGGACGAACTCTCAAATGATCTCAGATTCCGTGATATGTGAGCCAAGGAATTTATCTAGGGAGAGGAGACAACCAATTCCGGCTAACGCGATTACCCTCACATTGCATTCATATTTTTTTGTTTTGATGCACTAAGGCCACGGCTTTGGACTGCAAGACTTTAATTTTTTCAATAGACTTTATTGAAGCTTTGGACGCCTATAATTCTCTTTTGCTATCACTCAGACCCAAAATCTGCTGTTGGCTCTTAGTCTATCAGGAAAACTTTCAGATTATCTAATTATCTGGAGCACATTAGGAGGGCTTCAGATTAATCTGAATGGCTCTCAGCACGTTTTTAATTATTTTTAGATTCCGCACAGTCAGGTCCTGGTGGCTTGCTAGGGATCTTGACTCCGCCAATGACTTCGATGAACTCAAAATTGTCATCAACATTGTTGGGGTCTGCTCCCTTACTTTGCAGAATATTCACCTTTCCTATTCTCGCCACTGTCGAACATGGGATAGGGTCCCTCTTTTGCCAACAACAAATATAAGAATACTATCTTAGGGAGCTTGGCCTCGATGGAGCTGCACACAGCAAGCAGATCTGGATTGTGGAGAGCTCATCCAGAACCGATACCTAAATAACCTCACTGAAAGTACTTAATCTTATCAGTGCCGTCCTTTTCATCAGCATTTCCAGCTTCCTCATTCTTGGTAATCTTGTCAAGAATAAAGGACGCCTTCTTGATCTGCACCTTGAGAAGAGTGAATGCCGTTGTTTTGCTTCCACGTGCAGCGTAGCTTTGGCTGCCATTCCTACACGAGGGTATCGGCTTTTGAATTTATCGGTTTCGGAGGTACAGGGTACCTCCTTAAGGTTGCTCAAAAGCACCAGCACTTCCGGCACTATAAGAGTTCCCCAGACTTTTAAGGGTTTCTTGGCTGGAAGCCAATAGTTTATTCTCTGGGTCAGTGGATTTTACTTATTATGTCGTTTCGAAAAAAGTTCAGCCCCGGCAGTGCTAATAAACCAGTGTAAAGCAAGAGTAAGACGGACCCAGTCATGGCATCCAGATGAGCTTGTTAATTTTGTCGGCATGGATTATGAAAAATCGCTCTCGCATCTATGGTCAAATCAAATTGCTGAGCGTTGAACTATTGAGGAGTAGAGGAACTCCTCAACAATTCAACCTGACCTTTGCTGATTCCCTCTCTTGTAAATGAATGCACAAGGCTAACCGTGGTGATCGTTACCGCCTGGCACCCACTAGGAGGGTTTGATTCGAGACTTTTGTCAGTTTAAATTTATATTTCGAATAAATGCTGGTGTTCCACAGGGCTCCGTTTTGTCTCCGACTCTCTTTCTTATATTTATAAATAAATGATGACAGTACCCTCGCGGTCTTCATATTCGTTTCTTTATTCACATCCTTGTTTTTGGGATGTAAGATTTCAACGGCAGTCCGTAGTGTATGATAAGCTCATAAAAAACTGATCTCGACAGCACTGTCCAATGTTCAATAGGGAAACACAAATACTGAATGCATCAAAGACGCAATGCTGTTGCAGTTCCTTGTCCCTAAAGTGAAGCCCATTCCCAATGTTTCTATTCATAAGGGCCACTTGTATCGAGGAAATCAAACAGCTTTCAGTAATCGATATGTGGTCCTATTCTTTCATAAAGGACTTACATGGGGCAATTTTCACTTTTAAAAATTATTATCTACAATTTTTGTTTGCAAATTAAAAAAAAAATATTCAAAGAGGGTAAATTGTTAAATACCCGATACCACCACCCCAAAGATGACCACTCCAAACCATTTAACTTAAGGAAGCCATAAAAGTAATAACTTCACAAATTTGAACCTTTTCACCCTTTCTTAAAGATATAAAGGCAAAAGAACGAACGACCATATCAAATGCCCATAGTTAAACTGAATATATTGCTTTCAAATTGAATTTGTTGGTCCGAATAAATGGTTCCATTTCTTTTTTTTTTTTTTTTGGTTCTCAATTTCCCTCCTGGGCATTTGCTAATATTGTCCAACATCACACGACGTGTGTATGGTAAAAAGTAAACATAAAGTTATGTTACATTCGTCCGGTGTGAATTTAAAAATGCCCTAAAAGACCTATGCTTCATTAATTCTAGGAAATATCTTCATATTCCTGCTATGGGGCCAGTAGCGTAGCTAGATGGGCGAGGGCCCTGGGGCAGAAAATAAAATGGGGCCCCTTAACAGAAATTGGTTTGGTTTTTGATTAACAAAAAAAATGAGAAATTTTAGAAGAGGTATGTAATGTTATAGGAATTTTTAACAAAAACTGTCAGCCTAAGATATTTCTTAGGGATATAATTTTTAAAGCTTAGCATGCAGTTTGGTTACAAAAGCAAAAAATTGGTGGTAAGGACAGAAAAGTTAGTGGAATGTTTCAAAAATCGTTACTGAGCCAATATATGTATTTGAGTGGTCTTGATTTAAAAGTTCAGTTTGGCCGTAAAAATATTTTGATAAAAGATCGACAAAAAATTTTAGCCCCAAAATTTTTATTTTTGAGTCATTCCATATGAAAACGTCTATCAAAAAAGCATCAAGCACATCTCAGATTTTGCTCAAACTTTGTGAGATGCCCCTACCTCCTTTGAAACATTTGAAATTCCTTTTTTGTTTCTATTTTGAGATGGTATTTTAAACTGAAGTATAGTAGTTTTTGAGAAAAAAAAATAAATTCAGACAAAATAATAACAGGACCTGGTCAGAAGCAACGCTGGCAGATTTTTGCTGTTCAATTTTTCGTCAGACAATGGAAAATATGAAAAGAAAAAAGCTACAAAATAATGGAAAAAAAAGTTATAGTAAATTGTTTATTATATTTTTGAATTTATTTTATTTTTTAAAACTACTTTTTTAAGGTGTCATTTGGTAGAATCGGTGTGTTTTTTATATTGTAAAATATTTTACCAGTTTCTTATACAGAACACTCAGTGAAATATACTAATGAGAAAAAAGTATTTGGGATTTTAAAACGCTTAGTGGTTTCTTTTTTTAAAGTCTTTTATTAAAATTTATTTAATATACTTATATAGGGAAATTCTATTATTTCCCAAAAAAATATGTTTTTTACAGCGTAAATCATAAAAACTACGAAATTTCAAATTTCTGTTGTTTTTTTTTAAATAACGGTTGATGGATGATGACAAATCTGGTTTTATGTGAAAGCTTATATTATGTGGAGTAAGTCCTCCAAATTTGAACAGAATACGCCCAATAGTTTTTTTTTACCAGGTCAACCAAGTCTTAGAGGGCTCTTTTTTACAAATCAATCATATTTTTCAAAAATCATTTAAAAAAAAACTGGACGTGATAGAATTTTTCTGAAACCAGATTTAGATTTTAAAAAGTCAAATCTATCTTAAAAAATTACTTGAAGGCGAAAAAAAACGTTGATTTTTGTAGACCAGTGTTATTATTATACCTTAATTCCTATATACAAATCACAGAAAGAAACGACAAAAACAAACCCAAATAAAACTAAAAAGCCAGTTTCTTCACAAATGTATGTACATAATTAATAATTATCACCCCTACAACGGAATCCGATGAATGAGCTGCGGAGGGAAACAGACTCAATTCTGACATTTTTACTATAATCTGCTAGAATAACTAATCTCGGCCGTATTACAAAGTACCAAAAGCAAAGTCAAAAATGAAATTCATAGCAGTTAGCCATCATCTAGATAAAAGCTTTAACAGCTCCTTGGACCGGCAGATAGGCTATCTAAGATTTTATCAGTTTCTGTTGGATATTATTGTCAGAGATATTTGAGCCAAAAGTAGAAATGTATCTGGCAAAAAAGGTCCGGATATGCTATCCAAGACTTTATCAACAAGTCTTGTAACTGACCCATAATATTCAAAATAAACTGAGCCAAAACATTCTTAAAGATAAGAAGAACTTTTATTTTCGCTTTGAAAAATTGTTTCGTCAGGCTGTCTCTGGGGCCCCCAAACCTTCGGGGCCCTGGGGCGCCGCCCCAGTTTGCCCCTGGGTAGCTACGCCGCTGTATGGGGCATAGCTTAAAAATGATGGTGTGAGAATAATCCCACTTCGTTTTTCAAACACACAAAGCATGAAAAATGATGCTTCAAAAATATACGACAAGGTGCATTAAGTCAAACACTATCCCCGGAACTGTGTAAAGTTGTTATGGTTTGGTTTGGTCTTTGAATTTTTTTTTTTTTTTTTTGAAAAATATATATAGAAAAGGATTGTCACCTGATTGTCACCCATTGTGTATACTTGGTTGAAGCTTTCAGCTCTGAAAACACCATTGCTGTACGCACAACAAACAAGAGCAAGAGTAGATTCCACTTTAGACAGACGGGGCTTTGTTTGGTGAAGGATTCATACAAATGAACTCTGAAATGTATGTAAATTGATGCAGATCTCTCTGTCATCATCGAAGCTTAAAGGGGCGATGAAGGAGTTTTTGTGTTGAGTTGTCAGTCGTGTCGGTCGTCCTAGATTGTCACACAGCACAGCCACAGCCCAGCCCAGCCCAGCGAGTGCATAGAATTGAGATTTAGCAATAACAATTGACGCGCAAATTTAGTTTATTAAAGCTAGAAATCGTTTTTGGAATAATTAACAAAGAGGAAATAGCTTTTAATTTACTTTTACTATCTATATATTAAGCACTCGTTAGCTTTATGCAATGATGAAAAATAATTCATTCATTTAAGTAAAAGTAATGTGATTTTTAATTCATATGATGCCTTCAAAGCTTTCTCTTATCTTCGAATAAGAATAAATCAAATGCATGAATCTAATGTGCACTATTTGGACATTTGATTCATCTCTGTAAGGGGCTTACCATACAAGATTTAAAGGTATAACGGTTAAAGGAATTTTTTGATAACGCCATATAGTTAAAAAAGCATTAAAAATTCCTAATTTCGCTTTATTTTGCTACTAAGAAGATGAGCAATTAAGCTAATGTCAAAAACAAACGAAAAGTAGCTTACCGTATTGTCAAAAGGAAAACACACTCATTATATATCTGTTTTCAGTTCTCCAAGGCGCACTTTACTTCCAAGAGGAAAGTTGAACGAAACTTGACGAATCGTTCCACTCCGCAATTATACTAGGATTTCCCAATATTTACGGGTCGCTGTTGACAGTCTGTGGCGGATATGTTTTTTTGTTGGCTTCTGCCAAAATCTATTGTTTATTATTAGGCGAGTTCAGGAAAATGAGATCTCAGAGCCCTCAGCAATCTCAGTCTCGCGAACAGGATTCCTCAGAAATGTTGCTGTCAAATTACTGAGGAAACAAAATATTGGATTCGCTTGCTCAGTTTTTGACACTGAGCCCTCTGAGATCTCATGACAAAACTGCCAGTGCATTGCTACTTGTGTCTTCAATTGGCAGAAAATCGTTGGTCTTTTCAAATCCAAGAAATTTTGACAAATGCCTTTGTCAATTAATTGACAGCTTTGCTTCGTCTTTGACGGTTTTCAAATTAGACTGACTTCTCCGACTTATTTTAACGTTCTTCAAACCTCTTTTGGTCAGATACAAACTAATGTGAACACAACAGACCCACTTTGACGTTTAGATGTCATTAAAACAAAACACAAATCTGAGCTTGAGGGACTAATTTTTTTTTCATTCCAAAATTGTAATTTTAAGTGTATTCATACAACAGCGTTATAATACGTTTTCATTAGAGCTGAAATGAGCTAATTTCGCAAATCACAGAAAAAGTGTTTTCATTTGTAATTTGGTAATTCCGTTTGACAGCTCATTTCATTTTTAGATTTCAACTGGCTGTTAATCGATTTTTGTTGTTGTTTTCTTTTGTCTCCTTCCATTGAGCTTTGACATTTTCATACAAAACCAATTCAGAGCTCTTCAAACTGTGGCTATTTGGGTGTGTTCGTTAGGTTTTGACTTAATTTCCAACCTAATTTCGTGCAAATTAGGTTGAAATTATCTCATTTCGAAATGTGAATTTGTATGGGAAATGAGATGATTTCGTATCGCATTTGGAAATTTTCAACGAAATTACCTCATTTGGCTTAATGAAAACGCAGTATTAAGTCGTCGTAAACGTTGTAATCTTTTAAACTTCGTAATTCTGTCACAATTTGTATGAAAAATTTGACAGATTTACGAAGCTTACAACTTTGAGATGTTTACGACGAGTTAACGTTGTTGCATGAATACCCTTTCTATTTTTTAAAGATGTTTCCAATTGAAATAAAATTTGTTTTTTAATATTTGTTTGCCAAACGTATTTTAAAAATCCATAACTTAAAAAAAAAAATAAATCCTGCCTGACTTGGCCCTCCCTTTCCCACCATGAAGTGGGAGTGAGATAAAGTACAGAGATGTCAATGGAGTCAGTCTAGTGAAAACCGTCATTTATGAACTGACACTCATTATCAATGAATAAATTCTAACAGTTCTCAGTTAAGTCCTCTTGAATGAAATGTGTATAGAATTATTATTTTCGTAGAATTTTTGGTTGCAATCACAAATATTATCAAATTTTGGTTCCTTTTGTATCAGCGGTCTTGGTTTATTTCTATTGTCTACTTCAGACTTGACTCTTTTTATTGTTTGATGTCAGAAAAATTTTCATTCTCTGAAATGTTCATGGAGGATAGTCTATGTGCATATATTGTGGTCACTAATTTCAATCCATTTTGTTCTGCACTTTTGATAAGAAATATCGGCCAAACCTTCAAAATCACATTCTAATTGAGTATGATCAGCTGTCAAATTAGTGTCTTTCATTGACAAAGGCATAGTGACATTTCATTTGTCAATAATAATTGAGCTATTTCCTCTTGGCTTTAAAACTTGTGTGTTGCATTGACGGTGTTCAGAGAGCCTGATTTCACGATTGGTTTTTTCGTTCGTTTTGTCTTTTGCCTTTTTGACAGGTATACCTATACATATGTACCTTCGTGATTACATACAGCGAAAAAAGTATATTCGTGTTCAAATTTGTATTCAAATTTGTATTCCTATGGAGAGTTTTATCAGAAAGATATCAAAATAAATACAAAAATAAAACAGTTTAAAATCATAAGTCAATTTTTTTTTCTCGTCTGAAGTGAATTCTTGTTTTTTTTGTTTTCGTGTCGTCCGTTTCGACGGTATTTTCTTCCATTTTCATTTCTTAATAAAATTCAACAGCAAAATATAACAAACTGTCAAATTTTCGTCTGAAATAATAGGCGAGTTCAGGAAAATGAGATCTCCGACGGCTCAGTGTCAAAAACTGAGCAAGCGAATCCAATATTTTCTTTCCTCAGTTATTTGACAGCAAAATTTCTGAGGAATCCTGTTCACGAGACTGAGATTGCTAAGGGCTCTGAGATCTCATTTTCCTGAACTTGCCTAATGTTCCGAACAATTAATTGTATACGAAAAATAAGTGGAGACTTGGTTCGGATATCTGCTAGGATTTTCTGTTTTATTGACATTTCACTGTCGAACTGCGTACTACATAACAAAAATCACTACGAAATTTTTACGATTTCGTTGTGTCAATTTCTGTATGAGAATTTTCGTTTCACTTCAGCTGCGTACTATGCTTAATTTTGAAATACAATTTTAAAGCTCATTATTTGAATTTTATAAGGAGCATCCCCCACCTCTACTCGTTTGGGAAAACATGAACGTCAAACTTCAACCAGAAAAAGTTTTGAAACTTTCATGCACGCATTTGTTACTTCATTTCCCCTGTATTTCTTCACCCCTCAACCAATGTGCCAAAAAGACAAAATATGAAACGAGTCGTGTAATCTGGCTCAAACTGGCTTCACGTGAGTCGACTCATTGTGACATCTCTCTTATTCATCATCATCATCGTGTCCTATAACCCCGGCTGGAGCATAGGGCGTCAACAAAACGTCTCCATCCTTCACGGTCTGCTGCAAGGTACTTTAGCTGTGGCCACGTCTTTTCTCTGGGATTCTGCTTCCGCTAAGACAGTTGATTTCCATGTTGTTCTTGGTCTTCCAACCCGCCGTGCACCCTGAGGATTCCATTCAAAGGACTGCTTTGCAATTTCATCGTTTGGTTTCCTCAGTGTGTGACCAATCCAACGCCATTTACGCTTTCTTATGTCGACGTCCAGCCGCTCTTGACTTGTCCTGCGCCACAATTCCTCATTTGATATTATTTGTGGCTAGCGAATCTTAAGGATGTGGCGAAGATAGCGATTCACAAAAGCCTGCAATTTCTTCGAAATGGTAGACGTGACTTTCCAGGTTTCACAAGTATATAACAGCACGGATTTGACATTGGATTCGAAGAATCTCAATTCAGTGCGTAAGGAAATTTGACTGGATTTCCAAATTGGGGATGGAGTACTGAAGGCAGCACGAGCTTTATTTATTCTACTTTTAACTTCCAGATCCGTACCACCGTTTGCAGAATCAATACTGCTAAGATAGTTAAACTGTTTCACTACTTCAACTGGCGTCTCCTGTAGAAAAATACGCTGCTGTGTGGAAAGGCCTGTGAGCTTTATTTTTGTCTTTTTGCTGTTTATTCTTAGACCACTCGACTCTCCCTTCACTTGCAGTGTTTGGCACATCCCGTTCAGCCCACTGATGTTATTTGCCAGTAAGTGCCCTTTCACACGAGGAAACTGAGTTGCCAGCAACTTTTAGTTCCTGGGTGAGAAGGGCAGGAGGAAAGAGGGGCGAATAGAATCTCCCCGGTCGAGGATTTGAGGAGATTTTTTGACATTTCCTTTCACATCTAGGTTTAGGTGTGTTCAACCAATAGACTTTCAATGGAAATTTCAAAAATTGCCTGGAGATTTGTTTCCTCGTATGAAAGGTAGGGGAACCTGGGGACACTTGATCCCCACTTCATACATTTTTAATTATCTCAAATAATAAAAGATATTTTGTCTTCCAAATTTAATGGTATATAAATCATTTTATTGCTTATGATTCTTTATAGTAACACAAGAAATTTATGAAAAATTAAAAATATATTTTAATGTTTTTCTGACAGAATCCAAAGTAACCAAGTGTCCCCTATTGAGGGAGACTTGATCCGGGTATAAGGTAGACTTGGTTACGAAGGATCAACTCTCCCCTGTTGCATAGATTTCATAGTCTAAACTAAATTTCCTTAACGATTTCCTGAATTGCATTAAAACAACGCGTTTAATGTTGGATTTGATGATTGGAGAATTGATTTTCTTAACGATTTGATACCGTCCAACTTCGGAAATGTCATCTTTACTTGCTGAACAGAATGCAGACGGAGTTGCAACTGGAGTTGCAATTGGAATAGCTGTCAAACTGTTGAATACATTTGAATACAATTGCCTTTCATGATATTCTTCACAGCGTCCCTTACTTTGTAAGGGTCTATCGGGTCTCGTTTTTTTACACCCTCCTTTGGTTTGTAAACTCTACCCATTGTCTATAACATACAAAAAATAAGATGCAATAAAATTTCTTGTACCCTGGGAGACTTGATCCCCGGAACAAGTGTCCCCTACTTCATTGGGATCAAATCTCCCATTCGGTAATTTTTTTAATTGTTTTTAATTTTAATGAAAAACATGAAATATTTTATTTCAATAAATCGGCAATGACATACCAAAATTAATAGGTTCCGATGTTTGAAGCGTAAAAATGTATTAATTTATGATATTCACTCACAAAATATAAATTCAATATGCGTAATAAAACAATTTTTGATGTGAAAACACAAAACACAACGCCTACTACAGACTTCTTGTTCGCGACAAGAAAAATTGCGTTGAAAGTTTAAAACCAGTGGAAGCCAGATTGTTGCCATTTTGAAGTTTAAAAAAAGAACTAAGTAAATGGATATAATACATAGGGATCAAGTCTCCCAGGGGATCATGTGTCCCCAGGTTCCCCTACAAGAGATTTTTGAGGAGATTAAAAGAAAACGTCAAAAAAATCTCCAGCAACTTGTTTCTTCGTGTGAAAGGGGACTAAGACATATGTCATCGGCATAGTCTAAATGACTGAGCCTTTCGAACGGTCTCCATTGAATGCCCTGTCGCTCAGCTGTACCAACACTAGCCGTCAATACGTCGTCCATCGCCAGCAGCAAGAGAATTGGCGATAGAACATCCCCTTGTCTCACACCCTGTTGCACTACGAAGGGAAGGAGTCGGATAGCTGCCCATTGTGCAAAACAAAGCCCCTTGCGTTGTTGTAGGACTCTTTTATAATGGCAACAATTTTTGGTGGAATTCCTCTACTTAGCAACGATCTCCATATATGTACATTCTCGGTTAACTCGATCAAAGGCCTTCTCAAAATCCACCAACATGAGGTAAAGCGGTGATTGAAATTCCATCGACTGCTCGATATTAGTTTTGGGAAAACGGACAAAACGGTGATACCACGCCAATTGTTGCAATTCTTTAGGTCACCTTTCTTTGGCAACTTAACAATCACACCATCCTTCCAGTCCCTGGGATAGCTTTCGTTTTCCCAAATGCTTTGTATCAACGGATGTAAAATAATAGCCGCTGTTACGGGATCGGCTTTCAGGAATTCAGCTGGTATTCCGTCTAGTCCAGCTGCCTTGTTGTTTTTGAGGAGATTTATAGATTTATGGATTTCCGATTCTGACGGGGGTTCAAAGTTAATACCCCTATAGGACCTGCGCATCTCGTTTAGTTGGGGCACTTCAGCACTCTGCTCAACTGAATCCTCATTTAGCAGGGCTTCAATTTCATTGTCAATGACGGTGTTCAGACAAGCTTCACGTGGTGCTACTCATTTTGACGTTTCTCATTTGTATCTCATGGAAACAGAGAGAGGCAAATTTTACAATCTTTTAAAAATACCTGCCTCATCTTGTACCATCCTCATCTCATTCTTAGCAGTGTTTGTTAGTTCAAATACAATCAATTTTGTAGTATTTCTAATTTGACGTGCCATTTGGTTAAATTACTCCAAAATGCGTCTTTCGTCAGTTGGTAAATGACAAGTGAAAACCTAGCATAAGTTACAGTTATAATGGGTGTTCTCTCACATCCACAAAAAAAAATGGAGCTTTCATCCGATTAAGTATGAAATTCATGTCGGTAGCACAGTTTTTCTCCAGCCTTAAGCTAAGCCCCGAGAACTGTCTGAGCTTAGCAAAGCCCGAAGCTGCTTAATTGTTTTTGTATTTAACATGTCAACTATTTACCCGTTTTTTTCGTCCAATTCCCTCCGCACCTGCAAAAAAATACTCCTTTTATCACGTAATTTGGTTGTCCTTGTCCTAAGAGCTGCTGGTCTTAAACACATACATAAGAAGCCCAAAACAGTCTTCGAATAAAATAATAAAGCTGATATTCATTTTACTATTTTACTAAGTTAAAGCAGAAAAACAGCTTAAGCTGAACGACAATTAATGTCGGTTTGAGGTTTTTTGTAGGTCTTTACTCTTAATCATTACCTACTCTTTTAACTACCTTGAATAATAATTTGTAGCCGTTTTATTAATTGTTCAATTCAATCAACGTTCAAATACACGAACGATCACGATATCAAATATTAAAAAACGGCTACGTTTAACTATGTTAATTAATTTATATTTTTTTATGTTTATGAATAAGAATGTGGGTCGACTAGCCTTCCATAATTCAGGTATTCTGCATAAGAAAATGTCACCAAAAACTAAGGCTAAGAAAAGTGATAAGTTTTTCTTGCCAAGGAATTTAATGAGTATATTATTTGGAACTTTGCATGTTAAGAATTATGCCGTTTGTGAGCAATTAGCTTTGATTCAGATAAAAATATTAACACGATTTTTAATTATATCCTGATGACGTTAAAACTAAATTAATTCATTATAGGGTACCTAGTTGTAATGATTGTAACTATTACTTTAGTATAACATTTACTTCCTGGAAGGACTTTTGTTGGTTTATTTAATGAAAAAATTCAAAATATTTCTAAATGCTTTTTTAATCAAATTAATATTCCTTTAAAAAGGTATTTCAAATAATAAACTATGATATTTTTATTTAACGAAATCCCAAAAAGGACTTTTTTTAATAGATTCTAAATTGGGAAGGTATATTATTTTTGTAGTCATGTACGTACATATATGCGGTCACCCAGTGTGGCCTTTGTGGAATCCAAATGAAAACCCCATTGTCTATACAGGTTCCTATCCTATTGTGGTTAAAGAATACCTACTCACAGTATATTTTGCGGGGTGTGACGAACATTTACAGCCCATATCGCTCAGCAGTTTCCCATTAGCACACATAGAAAACAAGGATAATTACCACACGGTTAGGGAATTGGATAAATCTGCAAATAATTATACAGGACGGGGTTATGTTAATTGGAAGCTCATCCTGGTGCTTTAACCCCATTTCAAGCAGTCTTCGTCGCCGAGTCCTTTCAATTTAAATTTACTCCAGTATAAGAATTGTTTAAGCGCCGGGATTTCATTTTGCTCCTTCAGTTTAACACTAATGTATGTAGGTAAGTAAAAGAGTTTGTGGTAACTGGTGTGTGTAGATCATATTTCTGTGTAGGTACGTATGTATATGTTGAACATTAATGTGTCTTTAAAACGTTTAAAACAGTTTGTTAACAATTATTCTTAATGTCGTTATGCTTGGGATAAACTTGATTCTTTGTTTGCATATTTGCACAAGGATGAATATATATTCTAGGTTGGTACTCCCCTTTAAGCTTTTGCGGGACATCATTCTGTTAAAACCACGACAATGAGAGAACGGAATCAAACAATTTGCATAATAAACGACAAACGAAGGTACATATTCTAAAGTTGTTATTATATTTGTATATCTACAGCTATACATACATTGCATATTTTTAAATGGAAAAAGCAAAAGAAATTTGAAAAAAAAGAGAAGAAAATGTTCCCGACGGATAATTTCCACGGATGAAAATTGTTTGATTTGATAAAATAATTGCATGAATTTTTTGAGACAGAAAAAAAGAGATATCAATAATTATATATGTACAATGTACATATTTACTTAATTTACACCTCACGTTACCTAAATATTTGGTTCACAGCATAAGTTTTTGATGACTTGTAGCTTTATTGCTCTATTTGGCAAAATAGGTTTTGAGCTTTTGGACAAAACTTAACATTACCTATCTACGATTATAGCTATCAAGTCGTTTGATTCAACGTCTTCTACAGCAAGACCAGAGTTGATTTTACTTACTTATCCGGTTCCCGATCCATGGAGAGTCCCTGCCTGAAATATTGCTGTCTTCCATCAGTTGCGGTCCCTCACACGCTCCGTCCAGTTGTCGAGATCAAGCGCTCATGCGTCTATAACGGCCTGGTCACTGTAGCGAAGCTTTGGTCTTCCTGGTCGTCTCGAACCTGGGGGCTGGAATTCTTGGCTGGAGCATCGTTGTTCATTCGCGCGATGTGGTCGAGCCATCAGTGAAGTCGACGTGTTTTGGTTCTTTGGACTACATCCACATCTTGGTACTGCTCGTACAATTTATTCACGATTGAATCTTCTCCTCCATTCGCCCTCTTCGCATGCAGGATCAAATATCCACCGAAGAATTTTTCTCTCGAAAGTGCCTAGTATCGATTCCCCTTTTTATGTATATAAAGTTTGCAGGACACTTTTGGAAATTCAGGTTAAAACTATTCTATCATTGGTTGCTACTTAATTGCGAATTAGTTACGCAAAAAAAAATTTATTGCATTTTTGGTTTAAGAAAATATGGGTGTCCTGCTAACTTCGTATGAACTTAGCAAAACAACTTTCTCAAAAATGTGTATAAACGATTAAAAAAAATTGATTTTGAGAACTAATTCATTGCGAATTAGTTACGCAAAATAAATTGTATAGCATTTTTGGTTTGCGAAAAAATGGGTGTCCTGCTAACTTCATATGAACTTAGCAGGACAACTTTCTCAAAAATAAAGATAATGGAGCTGAAAAAAGTTGGTTATTGAGAACTAATTAATTGCGATGTTCTCAATAACCAACTTTTTTCAGCTCGATTATCTTTATTTTTGAGAAAGTTGTCCTGCTAAGTTCATATGAAGTTTACAGGACACCCATTTTTCGCAAACAAAAAATGCAATAATTTTTTTTTTGCGCAACTAATTCGGAATTAATTAGTTCTCAAAATTAATTTCTTTTAATCGTTTATACACATTTTTGGGAAAGTTGTCCTGCTAAGTTCATATGAAGTTAGCAGGACACCCATTTTTTCTTAAACCAAAAATGCAATTAATTTTTTTTTTGCGTAACTAATTCGTAATTAATTAGCAATTAACCTTGCACAAGTGATTTTTTTAAATGAAAACAATTTTCAATTTTTGAGTTATAACCGGTTTGTCAAGAAAAATTCGAATTGGTGTGTTCAGGAAATTGAGATCTCACAAATTTGGATCCGTCAAAATATGAGCAAGCGACTGAAGAAAATCGTTCCACACACTTAGATTCAATATAAAGTGGACGTAAAGACGCAATTTTTAAAATGGAGTTATCATGTTTCTCCCAAACACCACAGATATGTGAGAAAGATTTGCAATATAATTTTAACATTTTCTTAAATGCGTTCGCATCTACCTACTACTGTTTCAAGGATAGACTGCTTAGCCCAGGATATGTTGCACACGAATTCGTTTAAGAATTTGCACACATTAGCCCTATTTTTTGTGCATTTTTATCTTTACTTAAAAAAAGTATCATGTTAAATACAACAACATTACGGAGTTGTATCAAATTGTTGTTGTTTTTAACATGCTATACTTTTTTCAAGCGAAGATAAGAATGTACTAACAAACAGGGCTATTGTTACCACTAAGCTTAGTCAGTGAAAAAATCTCTTGATGCCTAACCTATTTCAGTATTAACAACTGGTAATAACTAGGTACTAGCTGATTGTGAGGAGCTAACAAATTTGGTTTTGAAATGGCACTTGCAGTTTCAGGAAATGTTATAATTTCATTTTCAAAATCTTAAGAACTTCCACATAATTTTTTAATAACTTTGTCCTAGCCATATCTTCACAATTCTTGTTGTTTGCCAAGAAACCAGTAAACGTTAATTAATACAGGCCTAAGAGCCTGTAGCAAATTTTGTGGGTGAACGCATAATTTTAAATATGGACTATGAGGGTTTGTAGGTGCATTCATCTTTATAACGAATACAAAAGTCTGTTATTCTTTTGAAAATTTTAAAAGGCAACTACATTATTTAAACTTATTTGAAAATTGTATACGAGTATTCATTAAAACCCGTTCTGGCGATAATAAGCAAATTTAAAATAGTTGCTAAGTTTTAAATTTTATAATATTTGATAATATATTGACTAATTTTAGTATACCAAAAAAAGTTAATAATAATTTTAGGAAACATTTGTTATTTTTCATAGAAAAAAATTATTTCTTAAAATATTTTTAAAAGTGTTAAAAAACGCTTAGGTAACCAGTTTAAAAAAATCGACCATAACGTTTTAAATTTTCAAAAACAATATGTCTGTTCGCGTACCTCCCAATACTACGAATTTCTACGAATTTAGTCCAAAGTTCTGTCAAAACTCATATTAAAAAAAATAAAATTCGTAGAAATTCGTAGTTTTGGGAAGTACACGAACAGACATAATGTTTGCATTATTTTTTAAAAATCCGAAATATATTTTTTTTAATTTTGAAACATAAGCCTACTATATTTAAATTTTATTAGTTCTTTTGTATAAACAAAAATTAAAATCGTCATACGGATGTTATAATTCAAAATCAAAAACCTGGTTCTTCGGCAGATACCCTTTTTTAATTGTTTACTTGCGATATAGGTACTATAGGGCAAGTTTTGGATTCGTACGAAAGCAAAATTTTGAAATAACAATCAAAAATGACATTACGCGTTTACGCGATGATAGAGAGCACGAAAAAAGTGTGTGGCACAATTCTGTCTGTCTGTCTGTTTGCATCTCGATCTACAGCCTAAAGCCTAAACCAATGATCCGATCATCTTCCAATTTTGAACTTAAAACTTTGTGGTGATTCCCTAGAAGGGAAATTTATTTTTTTTAGCTCAAAAAATAATGGTAGGTACCTACTTGCCGTTAAGGAAAAGCGTTTTTTATCTCAAAAACGGCTCCAACGGTTTTGTTGAAAAAAATCTGTTTGTTATTTTAGGTATGATATACATTTTGGTAGGAAAAAAACTACCAAAAACTGTTATAACGCTACCTGCCATATACCGGTTTTTATCTTCGGTCTTCTCATTAACGGCTCAACGTATTTCAATAAAAAATTTTATGAAAAAGCTTCTTTAAAATTTCAATAATTTTGCGTATCAAAATTTCGAAAAAAAATAAATTTTGGATTTAAAAAAAAAAACATGAAATTTTTTTTGAAATTCAATATTTCAAATACGGGTTTATAATTGTTTTTGAAACTAGGTTTATAAATAATGAATACCTACTCAAAATTGGCATACCAATTTTTTTTAAATTTTACCAGATTTGTAAAAAAACTATTTTTTAAGACAACCATTCCAACGATTTAAATTTTTTTACATATATGTTCATATTCTTTCAAGTATAATCAAATGGCATACTTATATTTGAGCTCTAAGTCATTTAACGGACTGTTTATACAATTAAAAGAACGGTTTAATGATCTTTTTAGACTTATATATGTATGTTATAGGTTCTAGCAACTTGAACTGTTAAGAGCAAGTATTCGTGAGATCCAGTCGTGCATTTTATTTTAATTACAAAAATTGCCTAACAGGTAGGTACCGTTATTTTTGGTAACAAACAAAATTATGTATGTTAACGGTTGGCTGTACCTCCCAAGATTGAAACAAATCGAGACCCCTCGTTAAGGTGGTTACGTGAAATAATATCAAACTAAATAAAGCCAAATTTAAAATTTGGTCTAGTTGCGTTTTCAAAAATTAAATAAGACCAAACTTAAAATTTTGTTTTATTTAATTTTAGAAACCGAAATAAGATCAATTAATTGGCTTTATTTTGCTTTCATCTTATTTTATAGTTTCAAATAATAATCCTCCCGAAATTGAAATGTTTTCCTGGTATAAGGAGGATAATGAAAAAAGGTATGTATAGCGGTTTTATGCAAATAAATATTTTATTGATTCATTCAATTGTAATAAAAAATTTCCATCCGATGTAAAAATAAACTTTCGCGAAACCACCTGGTCTTCATCTAGAAGGCAATCAAGAAACTTAAAAAAAATACTTTTAAAATCGTTTTCTTTCCCAGCTTCCTATTGAAGCCTTTAAGAGCACTTTATGTGTGTTAAGCTTTCCTGTGCACAGCACAGACATTCGAGAAATCCTTTTATAAGGTGATAAGATAATCAATTATTATAAATCACGCTTATTTTAAATCGATTATTTTATAAAACTCTCAACTTTTAAAAAAACAAAATATTTTCAATTCTTTTTTGATTTTGAGAAAGTGATAAAATAATCTTTTAAGAATACATAGGAATAAAAAATAAACAAGCTTAATTTAATTTTGTAGTGTGTACCATTTCTATAAAGGCTCACTGAAATCACTAGGAATTTTATCCAACTGATGGTATTGCAGAATTTGATTTATAGTCTCAATATTTTGTCAAATCATAGTAAATTGTGATAATTTCCGTTTTACTCTTTTTATACTGCAAATGACATAAATATAAGCATCCTTAAGTATTTCCATTACGTTAAAAAAGAGGGCTTTTCATAGCTTGATGACTTACTGTCTTTTACGTTCTGCCCATAAGTAAAGTAGCATCGCCCGCGCGATATGTCATCCAGGCGTGTGCATACGTTCGGTGCAATAAAATATGACACATTTCTGGACTTTTTATAATACAGAGTGTGGCCCCGAAACTCATGGGAGGTCTCATTAATTTATGGACCTTAAAAAAAGACCCTTCAAAAAACATCCTTATATTCATATAGAAATAGATACATTTAGGCTCTGTAAGAGAATGTATCTAAATCTATATACAGACAACCCGCAATAACAAACACTATATTTTGATTCGAAACGTTTCTCACTTCATTATTTCTGAAAAATGAGTTCAACCCTCTTTTTTATATCCCAAAAACACAACCGGATTTAGGGATGCGATGACATTTCGAAACAAGGATATAACTAGTCCAAAGATGAGCACAAGATTTATGCGTGCTTTGGCTCCAGAACCAAACCGAAAAAAATGGAATTGATGATATAGCATGACTTTTGCTTTCTTTGGAAGTTATTATCTTATCATATCCTGTGCACGGTCAAGGATCTATATGGCGAAGGATATGCAGCAAGTTGGATATTTGGGAATAATCAATAAGAATAAGGACTCGCGTGGCGTATATTGTTATCACAGTGAATCGGTGGGGGTTACGCTCTTGTTCTCGTTATGAATCATTTAGCTTTGAGATGGTCCAGTAGACACACACAACACAAGCAAACATTGAAGCGCACATAAAAAAGTTTCACATAACAATAGATAATTCCATTTTATTTTTAAGTAGGTACGTATACATACTTTATTCTTTCGGAAAGATGTTATGCCTTGATTTTGCCCTTAAACTGTTGAATCTCTGTACATTAGAATACAAAATATAATTCAACCAAGATTACAACGTTTTAAAAATAATTTCCCAAGGATGAGATTTGAATTTAATTTTTATTCTGTTCGCTTCTTTTTTTTCAACCGCTGGCTGTGCTGAGTACGCGCCTTTGATCCATTTTTAATTTAAATTTTACCCTCGGAAGGAGCTAAAAAAAAAAGAGATTAAAAGTATAAATTGGAGCAACGAAAAATGAAGAAGAAAAAAAACTGAAAGAAATTGGCTACAGTGAATATGCCGATTCAAATTTATTCATTTCCGATCACGACGCTTATTGGAAATGTGTGGTGTATAAAGCTAAAGCTATGTACATGTATCTATATTCTATTTAGGTACTTTCTATCTTCTTTTTTATCTATTTTATCAAACGAAAATGGAGAGGGTGGGTTGCAACTTTTAGATAAAGCCTGATAAGCCTCAAGGCTAAGAGAGTGAGGTTAATGCATAGAAATTGAAATTATTATATATTGAACATATTTTGTAGCGATGGGTAAGAGTAGGTACAGCCACAGACTTGCTCTAATACCTCCCTTTTACCATCCTTTAATTTCGGCCGAAAACAATATACTTATTGATTACTGCTAGCATATTACCCCTTTATAGCTGATCTTTTTATAAAAAATAAAATAAGAAATTATCTCCTCTAAAGGGAATCACATGAAAATGCTCTGAAGGAAATTAGTTAACCCGTTTAGGCGCTCTACTTCATATGTACACAGAGGACTCAGAGATGCACAGACGTAGCTCCCCTACGTCTATGGAACCAAGAAGGACGGACTACTGGCATTAAGTTTCAAACTAATTTTTGGCTTAGTTTTCAACTTCATCTTATTTTCAATGTCTTCGAACTTATTAAAGACAAAATACCAACTTTTCAAACGCCACCTTTAGTTTGCATTGACAAGGTGAATATGTTAAGTCCAGGTAGTTTAAAAACATAAAACACTGAAAACATATGAGTTGTCTGTCTTGTCCCCTTCTCCTCTACTATTATTAACTTGAACTTGATCCGAGAACTGAATGAGGGTTTCCATTGGTTAATTCAGACTTCAATATTCAAATACGTATGGCCTTTTCGATTGGGGCACAATGACAGTTCTTGTTCTGAAAAGAAGAGAAAATGCTTCTGGATTGTATTCCACAATCGAAACCAAAAGCGTTCACGCGTATCGAATCAATGATCCGGATTGACAATCGAAAACGCCATTAGTTATTTTGGTAGGCAAAATGGAATATGATCATTGTATATAAATTCTATAGTATTCTCATGAAGAAAAAAAGCTCGTGGCCATCTATGCGTCCAAATGTAAAACTAATTTTTGTTAAGGGATCTCGGTAAGGCGATCACAGCGAACCTATCGACCAAATGTCTACCTACAAAATCGTGTTTCATGAGAATACTATAGATTGGATATACAATGATATGATTTCAAAAAAATGTTTGTTTGTCTTTGTAACTAACTACCTATATTCCAGGAGCTGACCGTAAGATTACCTACATATCTCATCGCGGCCACGTAAAAATTGGCTGTCAAAACATTTACAAAACTACTGGTCGGCCAAGCTTTATCTATAAATGTTCATATTATTGGAACAACTTCTAATCAAATGATAGCTAAAGGTAGAACTATAATAGTGGGAATGGCACTGAAGCTAATGTAAAAAACCAACGAAAAGTAGCTTTTCGTAGCGAAAAAAAGGGAACACACCCATTATGTAGCTATCTTCTTTCTCTTTTTGGCATTCCTATTTCACCTAATGTCAGTTTAACTTAAGTGAGATGCGCTCGGGAGCGCACCTGTTCCACACTTCAAAAATTGGGTAGTTTTGGATAGAAGAGAGCCCTCACGTAAAGCGTGGTACACATTATCAAACCTGAGTGTCACGCGTGTTGGATATCAAACCTGCGTGAATAGTTTCGCGTTCACACTTATCAGTTATGTTGGGCGTCAGGCAAAGAAATTCCACTACCCTCAGAAAATTGTTTCTTTTTATTTTGAGGCTATTTCCGCCACGAATCGTGTTGATTCCTTTTTTATGACACACACGAGCTTTTTCTTATTTTGTTTGCACTTTTTCCACTGATTCGCTATAAAAATTCTTGTTTTATTGTTTTATTCCGTGAACGATGGCTCGTTAATGAAACTGTGTACACATCATCGTACAACTACCCAACAAACCGAGAATTGTCATGCAGTATCAAAAAATTTTGTGAACAGGCAGCTCTGAGTGTCAAACCATCATTCAGGGTGTACACATCGTCAGTTCGGTTTGATATCCAACATGGCTGACACTCAGGTTTGATAATGTGTACCACGCTTAAGAGTAAAATATTTAACCTTCCTGACAAGAAATTAGACACATTTTTTTCCTGTCAAATTCCAAGCTGACGTATGCCAGATGAATAAAAAATATAATATGAGCCTGATTACACGATTCGTTTTTTGGTCGTTTCGTGTTTTGTTTTTTTGACACATTGGGTAAGGGGTGTAGAAGTGTAGGGGGAATGAAGTAACGAAAATTTTAATATTTTTCGTTGAACTTTGACGTTTATGATTTGTCAAATGAGTAAATGTGGGGGGATGCTTATTACCTTTAAATAATGAGATTAAAAATTGGTTTTTGATTAAATAGTTATACATACATTTGAACAAGAAGTGATTTAAAAATATTTTATGAAACTCAAATTTTTTGAACGTCAAAATCACGAATGGATTTTTTTCGTTGTGGGTAATGACGAAGATTCGTACCTGTCAAAAAGACGAAAGACCAAACGAATCGTGTAATCAGGCTCTATAAGGAATCTCTTCCAAATTGTCAGAGTTAAAGTGACAGCTAACGCTTCGGCTCTTTGACACACACAATTACAAAAAAAAATACAAATATTTACACTCCGCTTCAACTAAATAAGGAAAAAAATTTTCAAATTTTTTTGTTGATTATCCTTATTGTTTGTCTAGATGTTGAGAAAAGAAAACAGAAAGATTAATTCAGAAAGCACTGCTTTTTCCTCCAGTTCTCTTTCGTCTTTCCAAATGGACAATGCAGTTTTTTTTTGTGTCAACTGAATAAGCACAAATATTGAAACTAGTAATAAAAGTGAGGGTATTCATACAACAGCGTAAAGTTGCCGTAAACCTAGTAAAGTTTTAAACTTCATAGTTCTGTCACAATCTGTATTTGTTACAACTTTACGCTGTTGCATGAAAACCCTTATGGCCTTTTCGATTGGCAATCCGGAACAGCGATTCGATACGTGTGAGCGCTTCTCATTTTGATTCTGAAATCAAATTCAGAACAATTTTCTGTTCTTTTCAGAACAAGAACTGTCATTCTGTCCCCAATCGAAAAGGCCATTAGTTATTGGAAGGAATTAAAACAAATAGTTTGAAATAGTTTTTATTGTTTATATTGATCGTCGGACAGCGCACAATGTTTTTTTAAAAATTGACCAACCAACTTTGAAAATCCATGTGCTCATTCAGCTGAAGTGGTGTGTAATAATATATAAATAAATTAGGTGGCGCAACAGCTCGTGGAGAACCAGGGCCTAGTGACTTACTACTCACAACCATTCCTGTGTGCGTGTTTGTTTGCAGGAATGGAGGGGACCTACAGTTTTTTGCCGAGTCCGAACGGCTAAATGAGAAGCACTTTTTCATGACAAGTATACTCTTGGAGGATTTGTCAGTTCCTCGCAAGAGGCAGTACCTCGAATAAAACATTTCTGTTTTTAGGTGGCACGGCTGGGAATCGAACCCACACCTTCGGCATGACATGACGGCACGCACTAACCATCAAGCCACGAGGTACTGAAGTGGTGTGTATTTTCCTCCGAAATAAAAAAAAAATGTTGACTTAGCCGAAGTCCTGAGTTTGACATTTAGAACTGAACATTGGTGTTTGCTAAAAAGCCCTATTGTTTCAGAAAGAGTTTGTCACCAAATAGTTTGACACTTTTTTGGCAATTTGCTTATACCTGAGAGAATAGGCATGTTCAGGAAAATGAGATCTCAGATCCCTCAGCTAATTTTGCTCCGCCGAAAAGTAAGCAAGCAGATCCAACTTTTTTCCTCAGTAATTTAACAGCTAAACTGAGAAATATTGCTGGGGAATCTTGTTCCTGTCTACGAGACTGAGATTATTGCTGAGGGCTCTGAGATCTCATTTTCCTGAACATGCCTAATTCCATCGAAATTTGACGGACTGCCAATTCCGCCCAAAAATTTCTGGAGCAAAACCATTGTATATCCACTCTATAGTATTCTCATGAAACACGATTTTGTAGGTTGACATTTGGTCGATAGGTTCGCAGTGATCGCCTTACCGAGATCCCTTAACAAAAATTAGGATTACATTTTGACACTAGATGGCCACGAGCTTTTTTTCTTCATGAGAATACTATAGAATTTATATACAGTATATATAAAGTTTTATATTTTATATAAAGTTTTAACTCAATGAAAATTATAAGGGCATTTATGTACGAGCGTAAAGTCGTCGTAAACGTTGTAAAGTTGTAAGCTGAGTAAAGCTAGCCCTTAATGACGAACAGGCTCGCCGAACTTGTTCGTGCTCGCTATATATTCGTCGTGTAGGGAATGGTTCGCGAACGGTTTGCTGTTGGCGAAAAATTTCGGTTTTGTCGTGTTCGTTGGCTTCGATGTTCGCCATATAGGGCCATGTTCGCGAGCAAACTTCATTTTTGCTGTGAAATTACTACAATTATCGCACATGCTTACGCTTTGAAGAATCAACACGAAATGAATGTTCGTCAAATGTGTTCGTCGTGTAGGGGATAACGCAAACGAACAAGTTCGACGAGCATGTTCGTCGTTTACCGCTACCTTAAATCTGTCGAATTTTTCATTTAAAAAAAATAAATATTTAAAATTGGAAAACGGTTTTTTTTTTAACGGACCAACTGCCATAATTTCTAAAAATAAGTCAATGCAAAATCCAATCCCCAACAAACTTCAAAGAATCGCCATTTGGTGTCGCAAAATCGGTTAATTTCTATCTCATATCGCAACCGTTACCTATCCATAACTATAGCTATTTAGTACACGTAACTTTCGATAGAGTATTTACAATCGCTAGAAAGTATTAAGTGTGTTTATTAGATGGGGGCAAATTTCCTCATTTTGCTGTCAAAAACTCAGAAAAAAAACTCAGTTTTGCGACTGAATTGTAAAAATTTGCAAGAAATTTCAAGTAACTAAACACACCTATCATAAAATCAGCTGTCAACGTTGACGTACATTTCGCTTCACAAACAAAGGTAAAATAAAATTGTAAACCTTAGCCAAAGAATTGCGCGTTTTGTAAATTTTTGCACTTTCTTTAATAAAAATTATGCTTTGTAATTATTAACAAAATGTCATCAACGAGTACAAATACATCGTTGTCCTGGAAGAAACCGGATGAAGTAAGAAATCATCACTTGAAGCATAAATCACTAATTTTTCCTTTTACAGCTCATCCGCCTGCATAGGTTGCAGCAGAAGAAGAAGCAACTAACTGCGCGATTGAATAACAATACGAAAAAAATAGAAATTACAGCAAATGACAAAGAAAAGCTGCTGGAAGCTGTCATTGCTCAAAAACGAAAGAACCCATTTTCAAAGTAAGTCAATTTGAAACTCCATATATTCATAGCTGATAGAGAATTCTACTTCAGATCCTCAGAAACATCGAAAAAACTCAAAGCAAGCGGCCCAGAACTTATCGATGATGATTCCGTTCTTTCACTTATCGCAACTCCCCCTTTGTCCAGAGAGACAGAGACAGTTGTGAAAGAAACCCCTCAACGCTCTCCTCCAGCCAAATTAACCCTACAACCATTTGATCCTAAGACTTTCTCTGAGCTTTTCAGCAAAGATGCACAAGAAGATGACTCCGAGGTCCTGGAACAGCAAAAGTTTACAAAAAACTTGCCTGTAGATTGGAGCTTGAAAACCCGAGCACGATTCTTCTGTGAGACTGACATGCCAGCCACTAAACTAAAAACCAGCCAGGAAGCCAGTGGACTAACAAGCTTCGTGAGGTGCATTGATACAAGAAGTTCCTCTGGAGGCCTGGATATATCACCAGCAGCAAGACTGAATCAAGCCACCTACTACTGGCAACATCCCCACCTCCCTTGGCTTACTCTGTTCCCCAGGAATTCCAAGGATAACAACGGAATACTGATAAGCGAACGCGAACGCAAGGCTCTCGCCATCGATTGGATTGACAGCTTCCGCGGACTCTTTCAGTTACTGCGAGCCCGACAGTGCCCTTATTTCTATCTCTGTGCGAATTCGTTCACAATACTCTTCCGAGCAGCTGGAATTGGTGGGCGGGTAGAAATTCACGCCCTTATGACCCCTACTTCAAAGGGCATGCGATCGTCTCTACGTCAGGAGGGCATCGAGTTCACCCTGCCCCTCAAGAAAGAATCGGGTCTTAATAAGTCCGCCGATGGAAGTTTTAACGATGGAAAAGGAGATACATCAGTTGATGGGGCCGAAGCCAATGTTGTCGATGATGCCGTTGAAGACGAAGACGAGGAATGGTTCGAGAGCCTGGGAATGGACGAAAAGGAAATCCAAAAAATCAACAATGCCCATGCCAGGCAGGAGCAGTACAAGGAGATGGCCGACGATTTTAGCGATATCTCCGTGGCGCTAATAGAAGGCATCGAGTGTCAGGCGTTCTTCAACTTTCTACTCAATGCCAAGAGCACCATCACTAGCGTAGGCCGTCTAGCTGGTGTTCCACCGACTCTGCTGGCTCCTGTTGCATTCCCCAAGGCTACCATCCAGAATCTCAGCTCACGATCCAACAAAGTGAGAATGGATGGAGTTGATTACTTCAGCGTAGAGTTGAAAGGAATCATTTTGCCAACAGTCCTACCATATGCCTGCTCCTTGCTTTGCGAGTCTAAGGAAACCTTCAGCGCCACGATGGCGAGCAACATCTCGACTTTGGCATTTAGCAAAGCTTCGGCCAAACTGACCGACTCCATGAAGGTGGAAGATGAGGTTTCGGGAGAGCAAGTCTTCGGCAAGGAAAATCTCTCAGACTGCGGTCTCCAGACGGAACTGCTGGATTCGCTTTGCCGAACTGGAGAGAACTCTGTTGGCCTTATAGAAAGGGTTTGCTACAAAAAAGGATTCGGCTACGCATGGAGTTGATTGTTAAATGTTTGTTTATTTATTAAAACTTATTATGTACTAATCTACACTATGTTCTCCTTCCTACTCCTACTAATGATCGACTATAATCAGTTCGTCGATGCTCCAATCCTCGTACGAGTGATCTGGCAGATATCTCCTGATGATAATGGGGATCTTCTTTTGCTTCAGTTCCTTCATAGCAATTTGTAGGGGATCTGTTTCGCCATCCAGTTCGACCATAATGGGAGCACACATGGCAATTTGCAGAGCTCGAGTTCCAAGAACGCGGGCGCGCTCGTACTTTGTCATGTATTTGGTTGTGATTCGTTTGGATTTGGGTACTCCACCGCCACCTTGTCCTTGAGCGATTATCTCGATGTTATCAACTTCTTCGTCTTGGTTGATGTCGTCGATATTATCATCTTCATCAACATCATCGAAATCTTCACCGCCAACACTGCGATGTAAATTTTTGTTTTTAGGTTAGTTTTGAGGAATAGGTGGATTTTTGTAATCTTACTCGTCATTATCGAAATCTCCTTCATCCATTGTTTGTTTAATGTAATTTTTATTAAAGGGAAGAAATATAAAAGTCTTTTTTTAATGACTCGAACTCGAAAATAAACTAATTGCAGAAAAGAACTAGAATGTTTGTTTTGCGTGCTTGCAATCTTCAGAAATCAGAAACTTGCAGAAAACACGAAACGACGAAACAACACGTTGACGTTTGAACGCTTTGACATTTCATAGAGGGGTACGTTCGTAGAGTAGTTGTAGCAATGAATTCCGCACGATGTTACCTTAATGGTCAACCTACATTCGGCCCTTGGAACGTGAAAATTCGTTAAAATTCTATTTCACAAGAGGAAAGTCCCCTTTCACAGGAAGAAACAAGTTGCTCGAGACTGTTTTTACATTTTCTTTTAATTTCCTTAAAAATCTCTTGTATCTTTCACACAGAAAAACACAATCAAGAATTTTTTTGTATTTCCTTTGAAAAAGCAGTTTTTCGTCTTTTTGACAGGTAGGTACCTTCACAACAAAAAGTCCATTCGTGTTCTTGACATTCAAAAAATTTGAGGATCATTAATTGGAAAATAGGCAGCCGTATACATGCAACGGCGTAAAGTCATCGTAAACTTAAGTAAAGTCTTAAACTTCGTAATTCTGTCACAATTTGTAGGGAAAATTTGGCTGATTTTTCATGGTTTGCAACTTTACTACATTTACGATGACTTTACGCGCTGTTGCATGCATACCCTTAGTAATAATAAATAAAAATATTTTCAATCACTTCTTGTTCAAATTCATACCTATTTAATTTATGAAAACAATTTTAAAGGCCAGTTTTTTCACACCTTGTCAACTTAAATCAATGATTATTCCAGTTTTTGCTATCATTGAATGCGTTGGCATGGATTTGAGCCACTTAATTGGAGAAATCATCGCAGATTCTGTCTGGATTAGCACGATTTAATCAAAGATTTCCTGGAATTTCGTTTGTCATCATTGGTTATTCCCTAAGCGTAGGTATAAAAAAGAGGAACAAAATTTATCCAATTCCTTCGAACAAAGAACATGAATAAAGAGAAACCAAGTATCTTCCATCTTGCAAGAAAAAAATACACAATTTGTAAAGATTTTACTACAAGTTGTAGTTATTTTATTTACTGTCCAAAACGAAATGCTTTTTTGCAAGGCCTAATATAAAATATTCGATGGTTAAGCCTAGTACGAAGATCGATCTAAAATTCCGCTCCCACATTTCTCTCCAAACACCAGTACCTACGTTCTGTAACTCCCGCATCGATAAAACCAGTCGAGAAACGTTGAAAAATGGAACAAAACTCATGTATTTTGTTTCAGTTTTCATCGTTTCTCGACCAGTTTTTTCGATGCGAGAGTTACAGAACGTAGGCACAGCTAATCATTAAGGCCTGGCGCCCACTGGGCAACTTAGTTGCCGGCAACTTTTAGTTGCTCGGAGTTGCCGGCAATTCCGAGCAACTAAAGTTGCTGGCCATCGCTCACTAGGCAACTTCCGAGCAACTTTTTGCCATTTGTGTTTTTTTTTCAATATTGACTTTTGCCACCATTTTCCTTTTTTTTAATGCCTGATCCCCAATTTGACGTCAATAAATAGCAAAATAAATTAATTGAAATGTATTTACTTATAAATTTAAGATATTTATATAAATTTATAATATGTATATACAAAAAAAAACTTTATAAGGAGGTCCGTTCGCTTTGAATTTTAATTTCATTTATTTTTTTGAAGACAGTATGTAATTTCAATTTACGCATGCCAAAATGGCTTTGTCTCATTCTTTTATCAATTGTCCACGATTTCTACTGGCCAGCTTCCATAAAAAGATATATGACATCCGACAGATGGCCAATCAGAGGATTAGAAAATTCAGAAATCTGAAAATCAATACAAAAGATTTAATCATTGAACACGGCCATTTTTGACAGATAAAGTTGCCGGCAACAAAGTTGCTCAGTGGGCGGGGGCAAGCAACTTAAAGTTGCCGGCAAAAAGTTCCGCGAGCAACTTCGAGCAACTTAAAGTTGCCGGAAACTTAGTTGCCTAGTGGGCGCTCTCCCATATAACCCAATGTAATTGGATCGGGAGCAACAAAAAGTTGCTGGGGCGAGCAACTAAAAGTTGCCTAGTGGGCGCCAGGCCTAAGGGTATTCATTCAACAGCGTAAACTCGTCGTAAACATCGTAATGTTTTAAACTTCGTAAATCTGTCAAATTTTCCATACAAATTGTGACAGAATTACGAAGTTTAAAAGTTTACAACGTTTACGACGACTTTACGCTGTTGTATGAATACCCTTAATATTTCAAGTTACAATAATCAAATAAAATAGATATTTTCCTTTTGGCATTGCTAAATCGTTTGTCCTTGAATATTTCTCGGTCTCAGTTTTCATTTTCGCTATGTAAAGCTCACATAATCTCACAAATAAATGAACCTGCACAATTTAGCTCGAGAATTAACAAAACAGCCAAATTCTACCCAAATCTGCCAAATTTAGCCCAAAGCTGTTCGCGAACCCAAAAGATATGTGTAGTTTTTGGCAGAAGAGAACGCGCACAAGAGAGCAAAAAATTTCCCCCTCCAATTTTTGCCAAATTCTGCCCAAGGAATTTGTTTGGGCAGTAATGGTAAGTGCTGTGTTCTGTGAGTTGAGAACAACAACACAAAAACAAAATGGCTGATGTTTACTTTTAGTTTTGTCTTTTTTCTTGGTAAAAGTGTTTGTGCCCTTTCACACAAGGAAACTGAGTTGCCAGCAACTTTTAGTTCCTGGGTGAGAAGGGCAGAGGAAAGAGGGGCGAACAGAATCTCCCCGGTCGAGGATTTGAGGAGATTTTTTGACATTTCCTTTCACATCTAGGTTTAGGTGTGTTCAACCAATAGACTTTCAAAAGAAATTTCAAAAATTGCCTGGAGATTTGTTTCCTCGTATCACCCCGACTCCACAGGGCATACAGATGCCCAACATCACAACCACAATCCAATCAACAATCAGCAGATTTTTTCTCGCTGGGCAATTCATGACCGGCGTATACTTAGCAAACGATAATCACGAATTCCATTTTTTTTGGTTCCCAGAATTTGGAAATCATTTGGAAACCTTTGGAAACCAATTTTTAGAATTTGGAAACCATTGGTTAATTAGTTATTAACAATTAAAGATTTGGCGTATACTTAGCAGACATAGGAACGAAAATAGCTTTTTTTGGTACCAATCGATTGGAAATCGTTTTCTCAAATTTGGAAATCTATTTTTAGAATTTGGAAACTCGTCATTTTGTTAATAATTAACAAAATGTAAACAAATTGACAGTTCTATAAACAATTACAATTTACAGACAAATAAAGGATTCGTAACGTAACGTAGCGTTAATTGTCATTTAAGAACAACAAACTAACACATGCAAACAAAATTCTGTCCCAATTCCTGTCAATTTTTTTTAAGTTTGTGTCAAGCTATCAAGCAGAGAATATCAAATATTTCATATTCTCTGCTATCAAGCTACCCAAATAAAATTGAAGCTATGCCATTTCCCGCGATACCGATAAGACTTCGGCTAATGCTTCGTGCTATGCATATTTAAAGTTGTTTTTACAACCAAAAGATACTGTGAGGACAATCGGCTTTAAAAGAACCTTAAGAAGAAAAAAAAAATATAAACGCAATACGATTATGGATCTAGGTAGTGCCAAAGAAATTGTAGCTGTGAATTAGTTCGACGTAATCGTCAAGAAAATAAATAATATCTCGAAAACCTCCTTTGTTAAAGCTTGTGGAGAAATTAGGCCTGACAAATTCCGAGCGGATGTATGTTGTCTTTTTTTAAGTCATGAAAAGTGCAATCTGTTCCCCTTCCTGTGCTGTGTTCCTCTGCTTCTTCACCTTAATGAGGATAGTTTATTCTCATTTTCTCTTCGCAATAGGCAAATACAATTTTATTTTGGAATTTCATTTCATTTTCGTATTTATATAACGAATATACATTCTTACTAACCATATTTGTACGTTTTCATGTTCCTTTTTTGTATTGGCCTTACAATTTCAATTGTATCAGAGGGTTCATCATCATGGGTGATGATCTTAAAATTTTTTAAAATGCCTAAATATTTTTTTTCTGAGTCCGACGCACAATGGGACCTCATGTATGAAGAGCGTGCTCAAAATGCAAAATTGAAACTAACGGTTTCGAATAAAGTTGTAATGCGGATTCAAAGTTCACATGATTGTTTATCAATATGTCAAGTTTTGATATTTTGGGAGACATAAAGGTAATAGAAAATAAGCGATAAAAGTAGCAGTTCATGAAAATTCTAAAATCCTTTGAGGAGTTGTTGGTCATTTGAAAATTCGAAAAAAATAAATTCGTGGTGAATAAAAAAATATAAAAAATATATTGGCATTAAATGAAGGTCAGTAAAAATAAAAAAATGTTTTTTTTCAATTTAGATCAACTTGTTTCCCTTACATTTTAAAAAAATTGAAAAGTTACGGAGAAAATATTCAAAAAATCTTATTTCGGGTTTGCGCACCATGCTCTCACTTTTGACTTCTGTTTCATATAGAGGAATATTGATACTACTAGAGCACGTATTCAGTTTTAAAAGCATCGTGCGCAAAATAAAGAAAAAAATTTTTGAACATTTTCTACGCAACTTTTCAATTTTCTTAAAGTGCAATTGAAATATGTTGATTTAATTTGATAAAAACATTTTTTTTATTTTTACTGAGCTTCATTTGATGCCAATATATTTTTTATATTTTTGTATTCACTACAAATTTATTTTTTTCGAATTTTCAAATGACCAACAACTGCGCAATGGATTCTTGAATTTACATGCATTGTTACTTTTATCGCTTATTTTCTATTACACTTCTGTCTCCCAAAACTTCAAAACTTGACATATTGATAAACAATCATGTAAACTTTGAATCCGCATTACAATTTTATACGAAACCGTTAGTTTCAATTTTGCATTTTGAGCACGCTCTCCATACAAGAGGTCCCAGTGTGCGACGGCTAGATGAGAAGCACTTATTTATGACAAGTATACTCTTGGAGGATTCGTCAGTTCCTCGCAAGAGACAGTACAGAAACAGAAATTTTTGTTTATATATACTGAGGGCAGAATAAAGACCATTTTTTACTTGCAATATAATATGCCAAGTTTCGGACTCTTAATTCTGTCTGTTTGTCTATCTGTTCCCCGAGCTACCGTGGTGATTTCTTAAAATTTTGAGCTATAGGTTTTTTGGTGCTCCTCCTAAGGTTCCTTAAAGGGAAGTTAAATTTGTTTACTTCGAGAAATAATTGTAAAAAATGCACGATTGGGTCGCACGAACTTGTTCTAATAGCTCAAGTTACTTGGGACTTAAGGATTTTATATTATTAAAACATAGAAGTAATTTTAGAAAATATTACGAAGCAATTTTAGAAAATATAACGAAAAATATAAACCCTGTTCCATGGTTTAGTCCCAAACAGTTTCAAACAGTTTCAGACCGACAGATTTGGTGCGGACCAGTACAATTTTTCAAGTGTGGAACGACTTCGGACTAAATCTGGCGGTTTCAAACTGTTTGAAAGTCGACAAGGAACACACCTATATAGAACGCACTCCACTACGATTTTGATTGAAGTCCGTAGAAACCAAATTAACTGTTATAGGTATGTGCAGCTGCCGTTAGTAACAGTTTTAAATACAAAAGTGTTTCCAAAAAGTAGACGGACTTTTCCTAAACTCGCCTAATAAAAGAATGGACAAATTGCAAATTCATTCTTTTTGTCATTATACGGGCCACTTTCCACTCGTGTAAATCCGGCATTAAGAATATTAAAAAATATTTTATGTAGTTGCTTACGATGTGCATTTCGCACTTCCCATAATCGTAAAACAAGTTCGATTAAAATCTCTAGTTATATTTTTGAAAAATCCCTAACTTGCAATACCTACATACACATGAAAATGAAAAATTTAACTCAGCCCTTCGTTCTCTTCTCCAAGCCAGCCTAGTGCGCAACTTTTGCAAAACGAAAATCCCAGAGAAAGCAACAAAATTCTTGCATGTAGGTATACTCTATTGAAGGAAGCTTCCGTTTTAGTTGCATTTAGTTTCGAGCAAATTTTTTTTATTTTCAGTATAAAAACTTTACTAAGCATAGCTTTTGAAACAGGATCTTGGGTCTGTATGTTAGTAAATTTAAGCTTCAACGTTTCTCACACCGGGTTGTCCGCCAAGAAATCAATGCACTCTTGGTATAGGTTGACTCCAAGTGGCATTTTCCTTCCACAGGTCTGGGTTCAAACAAGAATACGAGTCATGGTAGTGGCATAGATAACCTTGGCGAATTTACCCAAGACAGGTACCAGTGGAAACGAGCTGAGGTGCAACAAAGTGGCCAATACGATACCAGAGAACGTACAGAACCGCACTTGCCAGGAACACTGCATGGAACGGTATGGCGTTTTTCAATCTTCTTTGACCAGAAACCAGGATAAACTGGAACAAAAGTTTAGCTATAATGATAGCTCCACAAATAGCAGTAGCGGTGATTTCCGTGCTGCTCTTGACTTCCAAGCCAATGTTACCATTATTGTCACCGATAGCAACGAACGCATTCAAGTGATTTTTTATTATAAATTATTATTATTATAATAACCAAAGAACATTTTATTTTATTTGTTTATAAAAATTAGCTTCATTTTGACATTAAACTGACAACTGAACTGAAACTTCAAGAATTGGGACATGGGACAGATGTTCGTATGTTAAAGATCCGTTTACATTGCGTAAGACCCGTTTATTTTACTAATTTATGGGGAGCGAATAGATTTGCTAACTTTGTTCAAAATTCTGGAAAATTTACAAAGCATTGAGTGAAATATTTCTGATACCGAGCAATAACGTTTCATAATTAGCTGAAAGATAGTAGTAAAGGTATTGAAACTTTTTGTTAAGTTAACAAGCATACGAGTAAAGTATAATTATGTCCAACTAGTAATTAATATTTTTAAATAACAAGTTTTAAAATTCGAAAATTGTGAAATATTTTTTGAGTTTTCTTGTCACTAAATCAATTCAGAAAACCATTTACAGAGTTTGGAAACCAACAGTTTTTTAGTTAGAGACATTAGAAGAAAGTGAGTATGTGCTCGCGCATGGCTTCTGAACAAATAATTGCTAATTATAAATTTTCTATAAGTTTACAAATTCTGAAATTTGTATCCAAACTTCCTTGTCAGTTAACAAATTCGGAAAACTATTTACAGAATTTGGAAACCAACAGTTTTTTAGTTAGAGACACTAGAAGAAAGTGAGTATGTGCTCGTGCATGGCTTCTGAACAAATAATTGCTAATTACACATTTTCTGTAAGTTTCCAAATTCTGAAATTTGTACCCAAGCTTCCTTGTTAGTTAACAAATTCGGAAAACTAATTACAGAATTTGGAAACCAACAATTTCTTAGTCAGAGACACTAGAAGAAAGTGAGTATGTGCTCGTGCATGGCTTCTGAACAAATAATTGCTAATTACACATTTTCTGTAAGTTTCCAAATTCTGAAATCTGTATCCGAACTTCCTCGTTAGTAAACCAGTTCGGAAAGCTATTTACAGAATTTGGAAACCAACAGTTTTTTAGTTAGAGACACTAGAAGAAAGTGAGTATGTGCTCGTGCATGGCTTCTGAACAAATAATTGCTAATTACACATTTTCTGTAAGTTTCCAAATTCTGAAATTTGTATCCAAACTTCCTTGTTAGTAAACCAATTCGGGAAACTATTTACAGAATTTGGAAACCAACAGTTTCTTAGTTAGAGACACTAGAAGAAAGTGAGTATGTGCTCGTGCATGGCTTCTGAACAAATAATTGCTAATTACACATTGTCTGTAAGTTTCCAAATTCTGAAATTTGTATCCGAACTTCCTTGTTAGTAAACCAATTCGGAAAACTATTTACAGAATTTGATAACCAACAGTTTCTTAGTTAGAGACACTAGAAGAAAGTGAGTATGTGCTCGTGCATGGCTTCTGAACAAATAATTGCTAATTACACATTTTCTGTAAGTTTCCAAATTCTGAAATCTGTATCCGAACTTCCTCGTTAGTAAACCAGTTCGGAAAGCTATTTACAGAATTTGGAAACCAACAGTTTTTTAGTTAGAGACACTAGAAGAAAGTGAATATGTGCTCGTGCATGGCTTCTGAACAAATAATTGCTAATTACACATTTTCTGTAAGTTTCCAAATTCTGAAATTTGTATCCGAACTTCCTTGTTAGTAAACCAATTCGGAAAACTATTTACAGAATTTGGAAACCAACAGTTTTTTAGTTAGAGACACTAGAAGTAAGTGAGTATGTGCTCGTGCATGGCTTCTGAACAAATAATTGCTAATTACACATTTTCTGTAAGTTTCCAAATTCTGAAATTTGTATCCGAACTTCCTTGTTAGTAAACCAATTCGGGAAACTATTTACAGAATTTGGAAACCAACAGTTTCTTAGTTAGAGACACTAGAAGAAAGTGAGTATGTGCTCGTGCATGGCTTCTGAACAAATAATTGCTAATTACACATTTTCTGTAAGTTTCCAAATTCTGAAATTTGTATCCGAACTTCCTTGTTAGTAAACCAATTCGGGAAACTATTTACAGAATTTGGAAACCAACAGTTTCTTAGTTAGAGACACTAGTAGAAAGTGAGTATGTGCTCGTGCATGGCTTCTGAACAAATAATTGCTAATTATAAATTTTCTATAAGTTTACAAATTCTGAAATTTGTATCCAAACTTCCTTGTCAGTTAACAAATTCGGAAAACTATTTACAGAATTTGGAAACCAACAGTTTTTTAGTTAGAGACACTAGAAGAAAGTGAGTATGTGCTCGTGCATGGCTTCTGAACAAATAATTGCTAATTACACATTTTCTGTAAGTTTCCAAATTCTGAAATTTGTATCCGAACTTCCTTGTTAGTGAACCAATTCGGGAAACTATTTACAGAATTTGGAAACCAACAGTTTCTTAGTTAGAGACACTAGAAGAAAGTGAGTATGTGCTCGTGCATGGCTTCTGAACAAATAATTGCTAATTACACATTTTCTGTAAGTTTCCAAATTCTGAAATTTGTATCCGAACTTCCTTGTTAGTAAACCAATTCGGGAAACTATTTACAGAATTTGGAAACCAACAGTTTCTTAGTTAGAGACACTAGAAGAAAGTGAGTATGTGCTCGTGCATGGCTTCTGAACAAATAATTGCTAATTACACATTTTCTGTAAGTTTCCAAATTCTGAAATTTGTACCCAAGCTTCCTTGTTAGTTAAAAAATTCGGAAAACTATTTACAGAATTTGGAAACCAACAATTTTTTAGTTTGAGACACTAGAAGAAAGTGAGTATGTGCTCGTGCATGGCTTCTGAACAAATAATTGCTAATTACACATTTTCTGTAAGTTTCCAAATTCTGAAATTTGTATCCGAACTTCCTTGTTAGTAAACCAATTCGGGAAACTATTTACAGAATTTGGAAACCAACAGTTTCTTAGTTAGAGACACTAGAAGAAAGTGAGTATGTGCTCGTGCATGGCTTCTGAACAAATAATTGCTAATTACACATTTTCTGTAAGTTTCCAAATTCTGAAATTTGTATCCGAACTTCCTTGTTAGTAAACCAATTCGGAAAACTATTTACAGAATTTGGAAACCAACAGTTTTTTAGTTAGAGACACTAGAAGTAAGTGAGTATGTGCTCGTGCATGGCTTCTGAACAAATAATTGCTAATTACACATTTTCTGTAAGTTTCCAAATTCTGAAATTTGTATCCGAACTTCCTTGTTAGTAAACCAATTCGGGAAACTATTTACAGAATTTGGAAACCAACAGTTTCTTAGTTAGAGACACTAGAAGAAAGTGAGTATGTGCTCGTGCATGGCTTCTGAACAAATAATTGCTAGTTACACATTTTCTGTAAGTTTCCAAATTCTGAAATTTGTATCCGAACTTCCTTGTTAGTAAACCAATTCGGAAAACTATTTACAGAGTTTGATAACCAACAGTTTCTTAGTTAGAGACACTAGAAGAAAGTGAGTATGTGCTCGTGCATGGCTTCTGAACAAATAATTGCTAATTACACATTTTCTGTAAGTTTCCAAATTCTGAAATTTGTATCCGAACTTCCTTGTTAGTAAACCAATTCGAAAAGCTATTTACAGAATTTGATAACCAACAGTTTCTTAGTTAGAGACACTAGAAGAAAGTGAGTATGTGCTCGTGCATGGCTTCTGAACAAATAATTGCTAATTAAAAATTTTCTGTTAGTTTGCAAGAAAGTTTTGATAAAAATTTCAGAAAATTTGCATCTAGCTATTATTTGTTCAGAAGCCATGCGCGAGCACATACTCACTTTCTTCTAGTGTCTCTTACTAAAAAACTATTGGTTTCCAAACTTTGTAAATAGTTTTCCGAATTGGTTTACTAACAAGGAAGTTCGGATACAGATTTCAGAATTTGGAAACTTACAGAAAATGTGTAATTAGCAATTATTTGTTCAGAAGCCATGCACGAGCACATACTCACTTTCTTCTAGTGTCTCAAACTAAAAAATTGTTGGTTTCCAAATTCTGTAAATAGTTTTCCGAATTTTTTAACTAACAAGGAAGCTTGGGTACAAATTTCAGAATTTGGAAACTTACAGAAAATGTGTAATTAGCAATTATTTGTTCAGAAGCCATGCACGAGCACATACTCACTTTCTTCTAGTGTCTCTAACTAAGAAACTGTTGGTTTCCAAATTCTGTAAATAGTTTTCCGAATTGGTTTACTAACAAGGAAGTTCGGATACAGATTTCAGAATTTGGAAACTTACAGAAAATGTGTAATTAGCAATTATTTGTTCAGAAGCCATGCACGAGCACATACTCACTTTCTTCTAGTGTCTCTAACTAAGAAACTGTTGGTTTCCAAATTCTGTAAATAGTTTCCCGAATTGGTTTACTAACAAGGAAGTTCGGATACAAATTTCAGAATTTGGAAACTTACAGAAAATGTGTAATTAGCAATTATTTGTTCAGAAGCCATGCACGAGCACATACTCACTTACTTCTAGTGTCTCTAACTAAAAAACTGTTGGTTTCCAAATTCTGTAAATAGTTTTCCGAATTGGTTTACTAACAAGGAAGTTCGGATACAAATTTCAGAATTTGGAAACTTACAGAAAATGTGTAATTAGCAATTATTTGTTCAGAAGCCATGCACGAGCACATACTCACTTTCTTCTAGTGTCTCTAACTAAGAAACTGTTGGTTTCCAAATTCTGTAAATAGTTTCCCGAATTGGTTTACTAACAAGGAAGTTCGGATACAAATTTCAGAATTTGGAAACTTACAGAAAATGTGTAATTAGCAATTATTTGTTCAGAAGCCATGCACGAGCACATACTCACTTACTTCTAGTGTCTCTAACTAAAAAACTGTTGGTTTCCAAATTCTGTAAATAGTTTTCCGAATTGGTTTACTAACAAGGAAGTTCGGATACAAATTTCAGAATTTGGAAACTTACAGAAAATGTGTAATTAGCAATTATTTGTTCAGAAGCCATGCACGAGCACATACTCACTTTCTTCTAGTGTCTCTAACTAAAAAACTGTTGGTTTCCAAATTCTGTAAATAGCTTTCCGAACTGGTTTACTAACGAGGAAGTTCGGATACAGATTTCAGAATTTGGAAACTTACAGAAAATGTGTAATTAGCAATTATTTGTTCAGAAGCCATGCACGAGCACATACTCACTTTCTTCTAGTGTCTCTAACTAAGAAACTGTTGGTTATCAAAGTTATCAAATTCTGTAAATAGTTTTCCGAATTGGTTTACTAACAAGGAAGTTCGGATACAAATTTCAGAATTTGGAAACTTACAGAAAATGTGTAATTAGCAATTATTTGTTCAGAAGCCATGCACGAGCACATACTCACTTTCTTCTAGTGTCTCTAACTAAGAAACTGTTGGTTTCCAAATTCTGTAAATAGTTTCCCGAATTGGTTTACTAACAAGGAAGTTTGGATACAAATTTCAGAATTTGGAAACTTACAGAAAATGTGTAATTAGCAATTATTTGTTCAGAAGCCATGCACGAGCACATACTCACTTTCTTCTAGTGTCTCTAACTAAAAAACTGTTGGTTTCCAAATTCTGTAAATAGCTTTCCGAACTGGTTTACTAACGAGGAAGTTCGGATACAGATTTCAGAATTTGGAAACTTACAGAAAATGTGTAATTAGCAATTATTTGTTCAGAAGCCATGCACGAGCACATACTCACTTTCTTCTAGTGCTCTGACTAAGAAATTGTTGGTTTCCAAATTCTGTAAATAGTTTTCCGAATTTGTTAACTAACAAGGAAGCTTGGGTACAAATTTCAGAATTTGGAAACTTACAGAAAATGTGTAATTAGCAATTATTTGTTCAGAAGCCATGCACGAGCACATACTCACTTTCTTCTAGTGTCTCTAACTAAAAAACTGTTGGTTTCCAAATTCTGTAAATAGTTTTCCGAATTTGTTAACTGACAAGGAAGTTTGGATACAAATTTCAGAATTTGTAAACTTATAGAAAATTTATAATTAGCAATTATTTGTTCAGAAGCCATGCGCGAGCACATACTCACTTTCTTCTAATGTCTCTAACTAAAAAACTGTTGGTTTCCAAACTCTGTAAATGGTTTTCTGAATTGATTTAGTGACAAGAAAACTCAAAAAATATTTCACAATTTTCGAATTTTAACACTTGTTATTTAAAAATATTAATTACTAGTTGGACATAATTATACTTTACTCGTATGCTTGTTAACTTAACAAAAAGTTTCAATACCTTTACTACTATCTTTCAGCTAATTATGAAACGTTATTGCTCGGTATCAGAAATATTTCACTCAATGCTTTGTAAATTTTCCAGAATTTTGAACAAAGTTAGCAAATCTATTCGCTCCCCATAAATTAGTAAAATAAACGGGTCTTACGCAATGTAAACGGATCTTTAACATACGAACATCTGTCCCATGTCCCAATTCTTGAAGTTTCAGTTCAGTTGTCAGTTTAATGTCAAAATGAAGCTAATTTTTATAAACAAATAAAATAAAATGTTCTTTGGTTATTATAATAATAATAATTTATAATAAAAAATCACTTGAATGCGTTCGTTGCTATCGGTGACAATAATGGTAACATTGGCTTGGAAGTCAAGAGCAGCACGGAAATCACCGCTACTGCTATTTGTGGAGCTATCATTATAGCTAAACTTTTGTTCCAGTTTATCCTGGTTTCTGGTCAAAGAAGATTGAAAAACGCCATACCGTTCCATGCAGTGTTCCTGGCAAGTGCGGTTCTGTACGTTCTCTGGTATCGTATTGGCCACTTTGTTGCACCTCAGCTCGTTTCCACTGGTACCTGTCTTGGGTAAATTCGCCAAGGTTATCTATGCCACTACCATGACTCGTATTCTTGTTTGAACCCAGACCTGTGGAAGGAAAATGCCACTTGGAGTCAACCTATACCAAGAGTGCATTGATTTCTTGGCGGACAACCCGGTGTGAGAAACGTTGAAGCTTAAATTTACTAACATACAGACCCAAGATCCTGTTTCAAAAGCTATGCTTAGTAAAGTTTTTATACTGAAAATAAAAAAAATTTGCTCGAAACTAAATGCAACTAAAACGGAAGCTTCCTTCAATAGAGTATACCTACATGCAAGAATTTTGTTGCTTTCTCTGGGATTTTCGTTTTGCAAAAGTTGCGCACTAGGCTGGCTTGGAGAAGAGAACGAAGGGCTGAGTTAAATTTTTCATTTTCATGTGTATGTAGGTATTGCAAGTTAGGGATTTTTCAAAAATATAACTAGAGATTTTAATCGAACTTGTTTTACGATTATGGGAAGTGCGAAATGCACATCGTAAGCAACTACATAAAATATTTTTTAATATTCTTAATGCCGGATTTACACGAGTGGAAAGTGGCCCGTATAATGACAAAAAGAATGAATTTGCAATTTGTCCATTCTTTTATTAGGCGAGTTTAGGAAAAGTCCGTCTACTTTTTGGAAACACTTTTGTATTTAAAACTGTTACTAACGGCAGCTGCACATACCTATAACAGTTAATTTGGTTTCTACGGACTTCAATCAAAATCGTAGTGGAGTGCGTTCTATATAGGTGTGTTCCTTGTCGACTTTCAAACAGTTTGAAACCGCCAGATTTAGTCCGAAGTCGTTCCACACTTGAAAAATTGTACTGGTCCGCACCAAATCTGTCGGTCTGAAACTGTTTGAAACTGTTTGGGACTAAACCATGGAACAGGGTTTATATTTTTCGTTATATTTTCTAAAATTGCTTCGTAATATTTTCTAAAATTACTTCTATGTTTTAATAATATAAAATCCTTAAGTCCCAAGTAACTTGAGCTATTAGAACAAGTTCGTGCGACCCAATCGTGCATTTTTTACAATTATTTCTCGAAGTAAACAAATTTAACTTCCCTTTAAGGAACCTTAGGAGGAGCACCAAAAAACCTATAGCTCAAAATTTTAAGAAATCACCACGGTAGCTCGGGGAACAGATAGACAAACAGACAGAATTAAGAGTCCGAAACTTGGCATATTATATTGCAAGAAAAAAATGGTCTTTATTCTGCCCTCAGTATATATAAACAAAAATTTCTGTTTCTGTACTGTCTCTTGCGAGGAACTGACGAATCCTCCAAGAGTATACTTGTCATAAATAAGTGCTTCTCATCTAGCCGTCGCACACTGGGACCTCTTGTATGGAGAGCGTGCTCAAAATGCAAAATTGAAACTAACGGTTTCGTATAAAATTGTAATGCGGATTCAAAGTTTACATGATTGTTTATCAATATGTCAAGTTTTGAAGTTTTGGGAGACAGAAGTGTAATAGAAAATAAGCGATAAAAGTAACAATGCATGTAAATTCAAGAATCCATTGCGCAGTTGTTGGTCATTTGAAAATTCGAAAAAAATAAATTTGTAGTGAATACAAAAATATAAAAAATATATTGGCATCAAATGAAGCTCAGTAAAAATAAAAAAAATGTTTTTATCAAATTAAATCAACATATTTCAATTGCACTTTAAGAAAATTGAAAAGTTGCGTAGAAAATGTTCAAAAATTTTTTTCTTTATTTTGCGCACGATGCTTTTAAAACTGAATACGTGCTCTAGTAGTATCAATATTCCTCTATATGAAACAGAAGTCAAAAGTGAGAGCATGGTGCGCAAACCCGAAATAAGATTTTTTGAATATTTTCTCCGTAACTTTTCAATTTTTTTAAAATGTAAGGGAAACAAGTTGATCTAAATTGAAAAAAAACATTTTTTTATTTTTACTGACCTTCATTTAATGCCAATATATTTTTTATATTTTTGTATTCACCACGAATTTATTTTTTTCGAATTTTCAAATGACCAACAACTCCTCAAAGGATTTTAGAATTTTCATGAACTGCTACTTTTATCGCTTATTTTCTATTACCTTTATGTCTCCCAAAATATCAAAACTTGACATATTGATAAACAATCATGTGAACTTTGAATCCGCATTACAACTTTATTCGAAACCGTTAGTTTCAATTTTGCATTTTGAGCACGCTCTTCATACATGAGGTCCCATTGTGCGTCGGACTCAGAAAAAAAATATTTAGGCATTTTAAAAAATTTTAAGATCATCACCCATGATGATGAACCCTCTGATACAATTGAAATTGTAAGGCCAATACAAAAAAGGAACATGAAAACGTACAAATATGGTTAGTAAGAATGTATATTCGTTATATAAATACGAAAATGAAATGAAATTCCAAAATAAAATTGTATTTGCCTATTGCGAAGAGAAAATGAGAATAAACTATCCTCATTAAGGTGAAGAAGCAGAGGAACACAGCACAGGAAGGGGAACAGATTGCACTTTTCATGACTTAAAAAAAGACAACATACATCCGCTCGGAATTTGTCAGGCCTAATTTCTCCACAAGCTTTAACAAAGGAGGTTTTCGAGATATTATTTATTTTCTTGACGATTACGTCGAACTAATTCACAGCTACAATTTCTTTGGCACTACCTAGATCCATAATCGTATTGCGTTTATATTTTTTTTTCTTCTTAAGGTTCTTTTAAAGCCGATTGTCCTCACAGTATCTTTTGGTTGTAAAAACAACTTTAAATATGCATAGCACGAAGCATTAGCCGAAGTCTTATCGGTATCGCGGGAAATGGCATAGCTTCAATTTTATTTGGGTAGCTTGATAGCAGAGAATATGAAATATTTGATATTCTCTGCTTGATAGCTTGACACAAACTTAAAAAAAATTGACAGGAATTGGGACAGAATTTTGTTTGCATGTGTTAGTTTGTTGTTCTTAAATGACAATTAACGCTACGTTACGTTACGAATCCTTTATTTGTTTGTAAATTGTAATTGTTTATAGAACTGTCAATTTGTTTACATTTTGTTAATTATTAACAAAATGACGAGTTTCCAAATTCTAAAAATAGATTTCCAAATTTGAGAAAACGATTTCCAACCGATTGGTACCAAAAAAAGCTATTTTCGTTCCTATGTCTGCTAAGTATACGCCAAATCTTTAATTGTTAATAACTAATTAACCAATGGTTTCCAAATTCTAAAAATTGGTTTCCAAAGGTTTCCAAATGATTTCCAAATTCTGGGAACCAAAAAAAATGGAATTCGTGATTATCGTTTGCTAAGTATACGCCGGTCAATTCATGTCATGTCGTTTCATTTCACTCTCACCACTACTTCGATCTTTTGCAATAATACACGCCCTTTAGACTCCAGAAAACAGTAGAAAGACTTTTTTTAATATCCAGCTACCTCTAGATACAAGGAAAACCAGAAAAAACTCACATGCATGTGAAACGTCAAATCTCATGGCAAGCTTTGAACAGCGTACATGTCTTGTTCAAAAATTGGTTTTCTTCGACATGTCGTCGACAAGACATGGATTTTTCTGGCTCCATTGGATTTTTATTAGACATGTTCATATTCTTGGCATCGTTCATGGCAGGTGGAGCCAGCATGTATGAAAGTGCTTGCTTACACGCGAAGAACGAAAGTGTTCAGATGTGAAGAAAATTATTCTGCAGATTTTGTTCTCCTCTTTGTGTTTTTCGTATTTTCATAATGAAAGACACGATTTGATTGGTTGGATTGGATAGGAGAAGCAACACAAAAGAGAACGTCAATTTTCTACACCGAATATTTTCAAATATTTTAAAATATTTCATCCCCCTTCCTCTTCTGCAAGTTACCCCGCTCACCCTCACAAAACGCAGAAAATGCTTGATTTTCTTCACGTGTGATCAGGGACAAAGGCGTACAAAAGATTTTTAAGGAGATTAAGGCCCCATTCACATAGAACTGGCTTGAGGTTTTGGTGTAGCTCTGGCCAGAGAATATGAAATAAAGAAGTCAATCCTCAGCTGTCAATTTGATTTGCCTACAAGCTGGAGGCGAACAGCTGATGTATTAGATTGGCAAAGTATTAGTGAAAAGCAGTGCAAAACGCACACATAGAATCAAACTAGTCATTCAGCACAGGTCTTGTTGTTGTTGCAATTCACATCTATTTCTTCGACACGAAATGAAATTACAAATACAACAATGTAAACAAATGGGTTTTGGGGGGTGAAACGTACGAAGGATTGGCTTCTTTATTTGATATTCTCTGGTTCTGGCTTGCTGCATACATATTCCACGTTGTACAATTTACATGTTCTCTTATGAGATAATACATACACAGTTGAGGAGGCGAGGGTATGGTGTCACATGCGTCACACGTAAACGCCACGCCAGAATGAAATCTCTCAGGACCCGTTGTACAAACGTGGCTCAAATTTTGATCCGTTGTTCAAATATTTTTACTGGCTGATTTCGGCAAAATTACTGGGGTTCAGCGATGGTTCAAGGTTCAAGTATGTTATAGTAGACAATTTAATGCCTGAACCATCGTTGAACTCCAGTTAATTCGCCAAACTCAGTGAGTTAAAATTGTTGAACCACGAATTAAATATTTGTACAACTGGCCCTCAGTCAAATGGCAAATTGTCAAGCATTAAAAAAAATTCAATGTGATTATGAGTTCAATGAAATTTATAAAAATTGAATTCTGCAATGAAATGTAAATACATGCAGATTTATGTAGTTACAGGAGGACAAAATGAATGTAACAGAGGAGCGTGCAACACCAAACATGGCAAAAAATAGCCTAACAATTCAAGGCAATTGTTTTTTTTATATTTCATTTATTTTCTGAGTAGAAGCCATTTTCTTGTGAAGTGTTCCTCTGTGTTTGTGTGTGTGTCTATTTGCTTTTCTATCAAATAACCATTCCCTGTCACTTCTGTGTGAACAAAGCTCACCACAACCACACCACGCTCGTAGCAGGCCAGAACCACACCGGCACCTTAAGCCATACTTCTGTGTGAGTCGCGCCTAAGAGAAAACGTCAAGAAAATTGCCAGCAACTTGTTTCTTCGTGTGAAAGGGGACTTTGTTTTTTTGTTATTTGTTTATTTTTTTTTGTATTTAATAAAAAATTATAAATTAGAAAATGTGTGACTAAACTGTGAATTTCTTATTCTTGTGTATTGTGAAGTGCTTTTTTGTTAAAAAAAATCTGATATTTCATAGCAAAACAGCTATATTTTGTAATAATAAATAAATTTTGTTTTTAGGTGTACTTAATTTTTTATTTCTAGAATACAGTTTGTGATTAAATAAATTAATAAGGGTATTCATGCAACAGCGTAAACTCGTCGTAAACATCGTAAAGTTGTAAACTTCGTAAATCTGTCAAATTTTCCATACAAATTGTGACAGAATTACGAAGTTTAAAAGTTTACAACGATTACGACGACTTTACGATGTTGTATGAATACCCTTAATATAAAAATACCATGTTTTTTAAGAATACAAAGTGAAAATTGAATTTCTAATGCTGTGGGTTTGTTTTCTTAGGAGGTATTTTGTTTACTTTTTGCTGACGTTTAAAAAGTGGCAGAAATTTTGGTTCTATGCGTTCGTGTTCTTTTGCACAATTTTACTTTTCTCTGAGAGAATTGCATGTCCACTCCTCAAAATTTGACAGACTGCCCAATTTAGCCCAGAAAGAGTACACGAACAAACCTTTAATGTGCCGAACAATTATTTCACGCGCTTTTTGACAGATGAGTGCGTTCAGTAAAAAACGAAAATTTGATTTTTTAGCTGGAGCTGCGTACCTCTTGGCTAAAATGTGGTGGAAACATAGCATTAGCTAAGCCCAGAAAATTTTCGGGGCTGAACATGCTGGCTCCACCTGCCATGAACGATAGAGCCAGAAAAATCCATGTCTTCACCATGTCGAAGGAAACCAACTTTTAAACACGACATAAACGCTGTTCAAAGCTTGGCCTTGAGATTTGACGTTTCACGTGCTCGTGAGTTTTTTTCTGCAACTCATGTTGTTTTCGATTGGATTTTCTTACTGTTCTACTCCTTTTTGATTCTAATCGAATATGAAAACATCGTGTTGTCAAATTTACACACACACTACTGAATTACGCCATTTTATAAAATGGCTTCTTCAAGCATTTATCACTTTTGACAAGTAATCCGACGAAAAACTATACATGTATGTGTGTGTTCCAAATCTACTCCTTCTTGAAATCGGGAACAGAAAAAGACTCCGAAAACATTACTCGGAACAGCCAAATCGAAGGCTTTTGGAGTAGTAGGAGTTAAAATGGAGTCGAATAGGAGTACTCCGAACCATCCAATCGAAAACGACATGTTTCCTCGTGTGAAAGGGGATTTTGGTGGTAGAGTTCTGTTCAGGTCTGACACCAAAATATCAAACAAACACATCTTTCCTTGACAACGTCAAAAACGAAAAACTTGAAATGTCAAAACCTCAAAACAAAAATTTTTACTTTTCCCACGTGTGGATGGAATTAGTTTTTATTTTCTTTCTAAATTTTTAAAACCTACACAAAAATAAACTCATTCTACGATGAAAGAAGACGATGGAGGAATTGATAAAAAGAAGTCCCATCGTGCCCGACAATCTGGAGTCAAAGCCGAGAAAAAGAAACTGAAGAAAAAACCAAAAGAAAAAGAAGAAAATCTATCAGCCCGCCAGAGGAATCCCAAGGCATTTGCAATCAACTCTGCCATAAGAGCTGAGCGAAATTTTCGTCGCAAAGAAGATCTCACCGCAAAGAAACAACACATACCACTGGTAGATCAAACTCCAGAAGAACCACCTCCAGTTCTTATCGCCGTTGTTGGGCCACCAAAAGTGGGTAAGTCAACTCTGATCAATAATCTGATTAAAAATTTCACGCGTACAAATGTGACCGAAATCAACGGACCAATAACTATCGTCACTTCGAAGAAACGTCGAATAACTCTAATCGAATGCAATAATGACATCAATTCGATGATTGACATTGCGAAGTGTGCCGATCTAGTGTTGCTGCTCTGTGACGCCAGCTATGGATTTGAAATGGAAATATTCGAGTTCCTTAACATCTGCCAGGTACATGGAATGCCCAAGATCATGGGAGTCCTGACCCATCTGGATATGATAAAGAATCCCAAGCAATTGAGGAAGCGAAAGAAGGAACTGAAACATCGTTTCTGGACGGAAGTCTATGACGGGGCTAAGTTATTCTATCTTTCGGGTTTAATCCATGGGGAGTACCTTCGCAATGAAATCACAAATCTGGGCCGATTTATCTCAGTCATGAAATTCCGCCCACTGTCATGGCGTGGAGCTCACAGTTACCTCCTAGTCGATCGGGTCGAGGACATTACAAACACCGAACTTATTCGGCAGAACACTAAGTGCGACCGAGATGTTATCCTGTATGGGTATGTAAGAGGCGTCCCAATGAAGCAGGAGTTCATGGTACATATTGCGGGCTTGGGGATGCCCGCTTGAATGAGCTAAGTAGCATTGCCGATCCCTGCCCGTTACCAGGCACAGAGAAGAAGAGAAGTCTCCTCGAGAAGGAGCGATTACTCTATGCTCCAATGTCGGGAGTTGGCGGCATTGTCTATGACAAAGATGCTGTGTATATTGAGTTACAAGGATCGCATAGCCACCACAAGGATAAAGGCCCAGATGCCGCCGAGCATGAAGATTTGGTTGGCAAACTTGTAGAGAAAAAACAAACTATGGACTTCCAGATCGAGGAGCAGGAATTCCGATTGTTCTCTGATGGAAATGCTATCAAGTCAAAAGATTTCAAAGAAGACTTAGTTGAAGAAGGAAATGAAAGCAATAATGAGGATGATGATGAAAGTGGAGATTCGGGTATGGAAGATGAGAACGATTCGAATGAGGATGAAGGCGATCTAGGGTGGAAAGCGGAAAGTGAGGATGAACGGGAAAATAATGAAGCGGACTCTTCGGATGAAGAATATCAGGATGTGAACGATGAATCAGACGGAAAAGACGCTGACAGTGATGAAGACGGTGAAGAGGATGAAGAAGAAGATGAAGCTGTTGCGAGTAGCATGAGCTGGAAGAATAATTTGGCACAGAAAGCAAGAGAAGCATATTTGGAAAGACAATCCGAGGGAAAGAGTCTTATGAAGCTGGTCTACGGAGTATACAATAGTTCGGTAAGTTATAGTACTCTAGCATGTATGTGCAAAATTATTTTCTAACCTTACATTGTATAATTTGCTCTTTTTTTGAATAGGAAAAAAAGAAGCAGTCACAGAATAAAAATGATGATGACTCTGAAGATGAATCGAATGATGATGAAATCGGGGGACTTTTTAAAGTTGCTGCGAAAAAACAATCGGAACTACAAAGAGAAAAAGACATCAAGGATCTAGATGAATCGTGCCTCTTTGAGCAATATTCCGGTATATTCAGCTTTGAAATAAACCTGACAAAAATTTACTTATCTAATATCTTCTCACAGGTAAAACACTCAACTGGATTGAAGAATCTAATAAAGAGCTTATCAAGAACTGTTTTGTGACTGGTCAATGGAAGGCTTCAGAAGATGCCGAGAATTTACTCAGACTTGATGATATGAGTGATGATGGTGATCTGTATGGTGACTATGAAGATTTAGAAACTGGTAAGAAGCATTCCGGTAAAAATGATGAGACTTCTGAAACCGTAGCTGGAGAAGGTGGTGAAGAATCTGAGAGCTCTAGAAAACGCAAAATGACTCGTGTTGAAGAAGAAAATCTAACCAAAACAGAACTTATGGCAAAAAAGATGAAACTTAAAGCTAAGTTCGATTCTGAGTATGATAACAAGGGTGAAGAAGAGACTCGCATAACTGGCGATCATTCCTACTACGAGGAGTTGAAAGCAAAAGCTCAGCAACAATCTGAATTGAATAAAAGCGAGTTTGCGAGTCTGGATTCTGATTTGAGAGTTCAAATCGAGGGTTTCCGTCCGGGAATGTATGTTCGTTTGGGTTTTAAAAATATTCCAGCTGAGTTCATTGAGAATTTCGACCCAAAATATCCAGTTTTGGTTGGTGGTCTCAATATGGCCGAGGAGAATATTGGGTTTGTCAATTGTAAGGTCAAGAAGCACAGATGGTACAAGAAGATCCTCAAAACGGGAGATCCTCTTATTGTCTCGATGGGATGGCGACGATTTCAAACTATTGCCATCTACTCAAAGGTTGAGGATAACTTCCGACATAGGTATTTAAAATACACACCCAATCATGTTACATGCGGAATGACCTTCTGGGGTCCGATTACTCCTCAAAACACTGGATTCTTAGCCCTGCAGAGTGTCAGCCACGATCATGAAGAAATGAAGAGAATTGGCTTCAGAATAGCTGCCACCGGTTGTGTTACAGAACTGGACAAAACTGCACAAATCATGAAGAAACTGAAACTAGTTGGTCATCCCTTCAAAATATACAAGAAGACTGCTTTCATTAAAGGAATGTTTAATTCTACTTTGGAAGTAGCCAAGTTCGAAGGGTCCAAGATTAAAACCGTTTCCGGTATTCGAGGTCAAATAAAGAAGTCGCATCACACACCGGAAGGATCTTTTCGTGCAACATTTGAAGACAAAATACTCCTCAGTGATATTGTCTTTTGTCGAACGTGGTTCCGTGTGGACGTGCCAAGATTTTATGCTCCAGTTACGTCTCTCCTTCTGTCTGCTGATAAAAAATTACATTGGCAAGGAATGAAGACACTAGGCCAATTGAAGCGGGAAAATAACATCAGAAATGAAGCAGCTGTAGACAGTCTCTATAAGGAAATCAAGAGGGAACCGAAGATATTCAAACCTCTGACCATTCCCAAAGCACTCCAGCGTGCACTTCCATACAAGGATAAACCAAAACACGCTCCAATAAATCCCAAGAATCCAGTGGAAAAAGATCGTGTGGCTGTGATTCTGTCCCCACATGAACAAAAGGTAGCCAAGATGATGAAAATGATTGAAACCAATTATGGTGAAAAGCAGAAACGAGAGAAGCAAGAAACCAAGCAACGGCTGAAGAATTTTAAAATCCAAAAGAAAGGCGACGAAGTTAGAAAATTGAAACGGCAAAAAGAATTGCGCAAGAAGGTTTCTCGTGCACTGAGTAAAATGAAAGGAAAGAAAAAGGATTAGGAGACATTCTTTAGAAGCTAGGCTTAAGTTGTTAGAATGGTTTTTTGCAAAAATCTGAAAAAAAAAACAAATACATTTATTTCGACTTACATTTATTGAATGTATATTATTTGTAAAATCATTTTGTATTTATTTTTGTTTTGTAAGGAAATATAGGTAGTCAAAAATATACTAATATGTATGTGTGCAGAAGCTGTATATAGGATGCTTCTATTTCCTCAGTCTTGTGAGGAACTTCCATCGATGGCTTTAAGTGCGGCTAGCAATTTAGTTTTTCGATTCACATTTATCTTGGCTGTGTCGGCAGGAGCTTGTCGACAAAAAGTATTTAGGAAGGACTCACGTTGCTTAAAGTCTTCGTTGATTTCCTTTCGAATGGAATTCATATCTTCATTTTTGGGAGTCTTTTCCATTATAAGCTCCTTTGTGGATGTCTAAAATATAAATGTTATAAGTGATTTAATTGTGCTGCGATCCGTTGCACACCATCTTGAAGAAGGTTGTTATGTTATTCTTACCTCAAGTATATCTTCGATTCCATCTTCTTCATCATTGTCTACGTTTTCTTCATAATCATCATCATAAAAATTGTTATCTTCCGATTTGGAATCCAATGTTTCTAGGTCAGTATGCGATTCACGGTTGCTTTCTATTTCAACAGGTTTCATAAAATGATGTTGATCTTCCTCGGATGGGCCGTCTCCATTACCACGATGAGTTGACGTCCTTATCTTGTTACCTGACAACTTACGACTTGTCCTCCCAGAATTGATGAATATATCAGACCTATCTGTCCCTAATGATCTATTACTATGGTCACCGCATTGCTCACTAGACTTTTTATCCAATGGCGTCAGAACTGTCTGTGATTTATTGTTTTTCTCCTCATATCCATGAATTCCATTAGTTATGTTACTCAAGGAACCAATGGATAGCTTGGATAGTTTTTCGTTTAACTGCAATTACATAAGAAGGTATTTTTATATTATTGTAAGGTCTATGAAGTTATAGTAGAGATGAGTCCTAAATTAAACTAACATTTAGTTCATCAATCTTGACATAACCCGAAAGCTCCAGTTTAACTTTCTCCAACTGAATCAGTGCTTCCCTTCGCTTCTTTTGCTCAGAAAGTAATTCCTTTTTAGAGCTCTTGGTTTCAAGTTGTAGTCGTCGAGCTAGAAGTTTCATATCGGTTTCTTTTTCTTGTAAACGAGTTTCTAGATGTTGAACTTTCTCGGTCAATCGTTGCCGATCTTCTAGATTTCTACAAAGATCAAGTATAGAATACATAATAATACACTACTAAGTTTCACCAGGAAACTCCCTTACTTATCCTTATTTAGTTGTGTAAGATACTTATTCTGATCACCCAAAGAAAGAATCAGACTTTCCTTTTGCTTCAGCTTATAAAGAAGTTCCTTATTTTGAGTTTGAAGATTGCGATATTTCAGCTGCCAAACGCGGACTTCTTCGGCATGTGAATGAAGCAGCTGTGGCAACTCAGCGTTAGTACTTTCATATTTGGACAAGGCTAAATCCTGTCGTTTGTGTAAAGTTCGTAGCATTCTATTTTCATGGGCAAGCTCCTATGAACAAAATAAAATAAAATACATAGTTGGAAGCATTAGGAACTATCAAAAATAGCTTACGGAAATGTGTTGCTGTGCATCGGCCAATTGGTTTTGAAAAGTCTTCATCCTTAAACGTCTGGCCGACAAGACACGTTGACGTACTTCTGTTGTTGCCGGTATGAATGCTGAATGGCGTCCGACAGCAGCATTTCTACGATAAAGAATCGTTGCAGAACCCTTTGAACTAGAAGTATTGGAGTATAAACTTTCTGTGCTTTTCGATGAAGACCTTTAAAAGGGATAAGGTAATTATTTCTATTTAAAATACTAATTGAAAAACCATTAATCATTACGGCATGTTTCGAGAATTTTCTTCTGGAATCAATGACAATCCTGAACCTGTCCTTCTAGGAGCCACCATTAGCGGAGAAAACCGATGAAATAACCGAAGTGCTTGTAAAGCTTCTCAAAAATAAAATAAAATAATTTATATTTTAGTTTATTTCCTGTTTTCGACAAGGACTTCTGTTTTTGCAAATAATTTTTATTGACAAAAGGTAGAACTACTATGAATGGGGGCTATAAGTTTATGTTTCCCTTAAGTTTATAATTTGTAACTGTGGCAACTGATGCGTTTTGTATTTTGGTGATGGTTTTGTTCATTTGTGGTCTGGCGCATTAGCCACAGTTGAATGCAGGTGAGTCAGGTGAATATATCAATTTGTTGTTTAATCAATGCGGATGTGTGTAAACTATCCGGCAAAATATTTGTTGATATATTTTTTTCCAACCACTCAAAAATAAAAAAATACAGACATACTTTTAAATTTAAAAATAATCAACAAGAACTAACGTAAATTATTAAAACAACTTTCCATTTTCAGTGGACCATTTTTAAAGAATCCAAAACTTAACTTGTGTAGTAATGAGCGATAATAATTAGTTTTTTGCATTTTTATCTCGTTAAATACAATAACAATTTGGTATAATTTCTGTATTGTTGCTTTACTTGACATGAACATATTTTTTAAGCGAAGTAGATAAAAAGGCAATAAAAAACAAGGCTAAATACTTCTACATATTCTGTTCGCTTATATGTTTTCCTATGAGTAGGTATGCCATTTAACCCATTTTAGGCCAGGTTCCCCCAGTAAAATTTTAAATTTATCTCACAAAAATATTGGAGAAGTCTTCATGATTACCAACCAATCAAAAAACCCACAAGCCTTAAGGTTCAGTGTTTTAACTTCTCACATCCGTAGAAATTCAACTGAATCAATTTTTAATTAAATATTCGTACCGTTAAATAAAAATAAAATAAAAGAAAAAAACATTCAAAACCTAACGATAATTTTACAATTTTTCTTTTGCTTCTATATTCGTAAACAACAAATTTGACGTTTTCGGCCACTTCCTCATCAATCATTCACCAATAAACAAAACAAAATTCCCCTCAAAATGCAACTCCCACTTCCACCCAAAAAAAGCTTTTAAATAAAAGCTTTTTAACTTGAAATGAGAGACTTGTCTCTAGCTGTCAGTGTCATTTTGCGCGTGTATCTCGTTTATGGTAGACGTCACCACTTCGGGAGGAAAAATAAATTCGAGTAAATTTTTCCAAATCGAACAAAAAATAATATTCGTAGTATTTTCCTTCAAGAAAACTAAATCTAAATTAACAACTAATTAAAATAAACAAATTCAGAAGTGTACAATTGCATGTAAATCAAGTTAATTAATTAAAGAAATGTCGTGTGGCCCCCAAACGCAGGAAAAAATCGATTTGCAAAAAAAAGTGTCTGCTGCATTCAAAGTGTACCTTCTTTTTGCCTCATACTAGAAGAATAGAGGAACAGCCCCAGCCCTAGTCCCATCGCAACAATAACGCATTTAATACGCTCCCAAGATCCCAAGAATCATAAAACAAAACTAAAACAAAATTAGTCACACGTATCTCTTTTGGTTTGGAAAGAAAAATTACAATACGCGTCTTTCTACTTTGTTTTATTGTTTCCACTCCCAGTGAACTACCTTAACTTTTCCCAGTCTGCTCTAAATAAGAAAATTTAAACAAGAACCAGAAATCTCTTCTGAGTCAAGGCACCATGACTCGGTTAACAGAAGAAATGGTTATAGCCAGATCCAAACAATCTGACCTGAGCTCCATAAAGAAGCTGAATTGCTGGTAAGTTGCGAGTTACAAGAAACGTATGTTTACCTTATTTTATTAGTTTTAACAACCTAGCATCATAGACACCATGCTTCATGATTCTTTGTTTGTCTGGAAAATTTATTATTGTTGTTGCATTGGTTTGTGGTAGTGGGAGCCATCCAACTCCGGTCCCCCAGGTTTAGATGAATTATTTACGCTCTACCGGTCTATGAACTATACTGTGAGTATGAATGAATGAAAGTGCCCTGGATTGTGTTGGTTAAAGTGGTTCAGCATATAATAAAATCGCTGTGTCTCTGCTACCAACTAAAACCAGATTGGTATGTTGTTTTGTTCATTTTATGTCTCAGGTTTTAGCGGCTCTATAAAATTAAAAAAAAAAATGAGGTAAAAACTCCCACTTAAATAAATTACGTAGTTTTGAGCTCTTTGTTGCTTTTAAACTATTGAAGTGGTGGATTTGTTAGAAACCCAATTGTGTAGGGCGTCAGGTACAGGGAGGTCTCGAAAACCACATTACATATCAATAGAAAGGCCTAAACGCATTTGATAAACATGTTAGTAGGGTTATTATGGCTTTTGAAAACTTAGACGCTATCAGATAAACGATTCCAAAAATTGTTGGCGGATAATCTTTTGCAGGTAAATTTGTTCAGAAAATGGCCACTTCCGGTTCTCATATTAACCCTGTTCCTTGGTTAGTCCCAAACAGTTTCAAACAGTTTCAGACCGCCAGATTTGGTGCGGACCAGTACAATTTTTCAAGTGTGGAACGACTTCGGACTAAATCTGGCGGTTTCAAACTGTTTGAAAGTCGGCAAGGAACAATCCTATTCTTTTCTCTCTTCCAACCTTTTTGCTAAGTATCTACTTCTACACTCTTTCATTAAAAAAAACGGGTTTCTTTAACGACAGCAAGTTAAAAACTCGTTTTGCAAGAATCAGGCGATCAATAAAGATTTTCTAAAAACCCTCTTAAAGTGATGAGACCTTTGAAAAAAATCTAAGTACCTAAATCCAAACAAAGAAGTCCAGCACTGAATTAAAGTTTCCTAACAGGTTTCTTCTTTGGAATGCGGTGGTGATTCAAAAAAATATTTATCAGCGTCAAAGCAAAAGATGTTTCAATAATAATGTTTACATTTTGTTTTGTGTCATCACCATCTGTGACGAAGTCTTGACTTACCTATCTGCTATCTCAGTGCGATAAAGGCACAATGTAGATAGCTAATCGATACTTTAAAAAAAATCCCAATTCATTGTATGAGTAAACAATAACTTAATTGCATTTATCATGAATGATAAAACCGTAAATAAGTAAATAATGATTGAGTATGCAGATAAGTTTTATTACTTAGTAGGCAGGTAATTATCTATGAATTGAATTTAGAGCTTCAAATTACAATCTATAATAAAAATTAAATGCACATGCACATGATAGCATAATAATTAGATGATTAGCTAAGAAAGGTGTATCGCGCTTTGTACTGTGCACGTACCTATTTATCAAAAATACTCAACTATATTATTCGTAATTTATGTACATTTCAAATAGGATTTTTGAGAGGACTTTGAATTTGAAGTAGATTAGTTGGATTGTGGTTGTGATTATGAGAAAAAGAGAATGGTTTTGTTAAATGTGTTGTCCAAGCTCTTGTTATGATGAGCTCTGTCTGAAGCAAACAAAGTAGGTAGGTATTTCGTTGAATTGCGTTGTAAAAAAATTCTGAAATAGATTGTCAATTTAAATTCACATATAAAAATCTTAGGAAACCTCATAGGGAAGCATCGGTGATTTCATTAATTGGTTGCCATCTACATATACTACTATAACGACACAGCATAAGTATCGCATGTTGTTTATTATATTAAATACGTAATAAGTGTATGCGCCACGTAATTAATGCCATACGGTTTATTATTTCCTAGAAATCATTAGTAACTGCTTATAACGGGTGATTTTTTAAGAGGTTTAGAACTTTAAAAAAAAAAAAACACAAAAAATTCGAAAAAATGAATGAAATATTTATTTAAATCGATAGTTTGAACCTTGCAATTTAATGTTTAAAGATAATTTCATGCAAATGTTGACCGCAGCTGCGTCTCAGGTAGCCCATCCACTGAGTCCAATTTTGGCATACTCTTTCACACATATCGGCCGGTATCTCACGAATGAATGCATGGATGTTGGCTTCCAGTGCGTCAATCGAAGCGGGCTTGTCCCTATAGACATTAGCCTTGACATACCCCCACAAAAAATAATCTAATGGTGTCAAATCGCACGATCTAGGCGGCCAATTGACCGGCCCGAAACGTGAAATTAACTGTTCACCAAACTTGCCTCGCAATTGCGCCATTGTTTCGCGTGCTGTGTGGCATGTGGCACCGTCTTGTTGAAACCACATATCATGCAAGTCAAGAACTTCCATTTCGGGCAAAAAAAAGTTTGTTATCATCGCTCGGTAGCGTTCACCATTGACAGTAACGCTGCGATTCGCATCATCTTTGAAGAAATATGGCCCAAGAATGCCGCCGGCCCATAAACCGCACCAAACAGTGGCTTTTTCGGGATGCATTGGTAGCTGTTGCAATGCTTCTGGCTGATCCTCACTCCAAATGCGGCAATTATGCTTATTTACGTACCCATTCAACCAAAAATGAGCCTCATCGCTGAACACAATTTTTCGATAAAAAAGCGGATCCTCGGCCAGATAGTAAAATTCAATAATTTGCAAGCGTTGTTCATTTGTAAGACGATCCATGGTTAAATTGCAAACCAAACTGAAGCTGTTTGACAGTGACACAAGGTACTAAACACACGTCAGCTGTCAAAACCAGTGTTGCCAAAACCAAACCAGCTAAAAAATCACCCGTTATTACACCTAATTAAATTCTTTTAACATTTTTAACAAACAAAAATTAGTATCACTTGTTGCATTCAAGCTTTGTTTGTTCACGCAAGTAGGCTAGAAACATAATGTTGAAACTTGAAGGTAATTTTCATTGATTTGTTGAATAACTTCCTAATTAGAAATAAAATTCAAAAGAAATCAGCTCACAAGAGGGTGTTTTTTATTTTTTTTTCTTTAACCTAATAAAGGGGCTAGCTTTCAAAAGAACTATGATACTAATCCACCTGAGTTCCGAGTTGGGCAAGAGCAATAGGGCCGATCTTCTCTTCCACCACCAGGCCAAACGGCCCTGAGTCGTGCCAACAAAAATTCGCATTAAATTGGACAACTGGAATGTATCCATGTGGCTCAACTGCCACAGCGTGATTTAAAAAAAATCCATAAGCTTGAGCCCATCGAGTCGATGCTCTATTACATCTTGAGATTAGGTAGTATGAAATTTACTCAGCTTCTCAAAAAGTTACAAAAGAATATTGTATATAAAATTGCCCTGCTGTCCGAGTGGGGTGAAATACATATATGTAAAACCCCCTCTCGTAGAATTATTTTTCTAGTCTACATTCAACCTTAATGCACTGAATTTTTTGGCATACTTTACGTGAATAACAAAAAAAAAGTCAACTAAACTAACCCCTATAGCCACTGTAAGGGATGAAAATAAAAACACTTTAAAAATTAGGGTTTTTTTCTTCATTAAGACCGGATTTAGGCCCAGCCAAGGTAACATTTTTTTTAACGACCCCATTATCTATAAACATATACCGTGCTATAAGATTCAACTCCTTGAATACAGCTATCAAGTTTGGTCCCCTTATCGACTTATTCACATTTCCAGAATCACAAGCGTCGAGCGTCGTTTCGCTTTACTCATGGAACAATCCCCTCTGATTCTACCTCCTTATATAAAATGCCTTAAAGCTTAAACTAATCAACTTGGGATTCGTTTGAAAGAACGAACGAAATATCAGACATTCTCTTCATTCACTTACTTTGTGGTTCCGTTGACTTCATTTCACTTCACAACTGTATCTCTTTTAACACTCACTCTCACTCACTCACGCTTGTATTTGAAATCCTCGTCTCTTTTATTCAGCCACCCACCGAACCTCCCTTAACCTATCTCTCGTATGCTGCGAGTGTTCATTCGAACATGAACTCCTTCAACTTCCACGTCAGTACTCCTTCCTTAAAAACTCTGTTTTTTGAATCACCCACCTCCACCAAGTATCTAAGCTTAAGTTAGATTAACAATAAGCTAAGCTTGTATTAAGCCGAATAAATGGGGGGTTTTACCCCCGCCAAAACTATATAAAGTTTTTTTTGAACGAAGTGGCTTTTCATTTTCGCTTCGTGCGAAAAAAAAAAACACTCATACGCCATACATCACTTTTTAAAAGAAACAACATTCGAGTGAAATTTTTTCGACATGAATCGTATAAGGCTCACGTGCGCTTAAATATAAAATGACCAACTCTTGGTCATTAGATCAGATCATGTGGATAATTAAATGCGACTAATGGTTCAAAAATATAAATTTATGATATTTTAGCGAAAAATTGTAAACAAAAAGTAAAAAAATATTAAACAAAAGTAGAGTTTTTTCTCAGATTTCTTAAAATAAAAATACAATATTATTTAAAATACTAAAAACGATTGCGTAAAATTAAAATTGTAAAAATAATTAGTAAAGCTTTATGCAAAAAATCATGAGTAAGAGCCGTTTAAAAATTTAGATTTTTTCTTTTAAGGAATTAGATGAAAATGCTTTGTAGCAAATTTGAACCAAATACATCCAACCTTTTAGGCCCTAGATGGGCGCTTAGACAAACAGACTAGCAGACGGTACCTTTTATTTTGACTTATCCATCACCAAAGTTACTTACAGTACTTGCGTCCAGTAGAGGAATTAAAAAGTAAAGATGTTCACGGAGGGTCCTGGAGGAAACGCACAAACAGTACCTAGGCAACATTTTAAATTTGGATTTAAAGCAAATTCCGAATGCCAGTATAGTTGGTTAAACTTTTTTCCACATACAAAAACCACCATTTCCAAAACCCAAAAAAATTAGGTTCAAATACATATACCGGCCCTCCAAATAGAGTTTTATGATAAGTTATGTTTATTTGGGGTTCATGAATTGTCAGGAAACTATTTGAGTTTTTGACTCTGTATTCAAATATTTATTACTTGCATTCTTTCCTAATTCCTAAGTTCTTCGGGTTCTAAATTTGTGTTCCTTCCATACATACCTACATCATATACATAATAATCTACTGCAAACTGCGGGTGATGAACAAAAATGTTTTTTTTTTTTTTATTTTTCTTATTTGAAGTCGCATTTCTCTACAAAGCGCAAGAAATTTGATATAAATTAGACAAACAATAATAACTCATGGATGGGGGTCACTGTCATGCTTTGTGCCTTTACCGACTCTTAAAAAATATATAACGGAATTTTTTCAGTCAATTTAATAGATTTTTATTTGTATTTGTTTATGTACATACATGTTAGCTTCTCGAAGCTCATATAGCCTCATAAGTCCTATCATATCTAATTTAATTTATTTAAATTTTTCTTTTTCTTTTTTCCCTGCACAGGGGAAGTGAACTCAGCGATGTCTCCATAATAAAAACGTATGCGTGGTGTGGAAGTTTTGGCGTTAAGGTAAGTAAATGTCATTGAAATTTAATAAAATAAATATAATAATTTAGCAAAGCCGGAACGTATACAATTTATTAGTTAAATAAAAATTATTAACTAAAATCTCAAGGCACAAAATAAAAACCATGATATCACCATCAAACTAATTATAATGATTATTTTGCATTAGTCACTCTATATATCTTGTCGTGGGAGACTCTGACCAAAAAATGGACAGATTCGTGGAATTTACATAACAAACCCACTTAAACTCTCATAGAAGGAGAATAAAGTCTAATTGAACGCCATTAAGCTGCTCTGGCAGCTTACTTCAATTAAAATTGCTAACGCGTACTTGGTATGTGATAAGTTGATTGAATAAATTGCACTCTCAGTTTTGTTTTACGCTTTAAAACTTATATTTATTATTACATTAAAAAAACACACATGTTGGCCTGATCGCCCCTAGTCCGTTGTGATACGAGAGGGTATTCAACGCTACGTAACATGAAGTGCTGGTGATGCTCGAAAGAAGTGGGTAGTCGAATAGTCTTTTATTTTATTACAAGGAATACAGTATGGTTGCACACAGCATTGTTGTTGTTGAGAACAGAAAATTATTCGAAAAAGATGTTTCTCTTTTGGTGGTTGTCCAAGTATGAAAAGCCAGCCAAGGTTAACTGGCGACTTTACTCGAAATTGTATGTAGGTTGAAGTTGTTTTTGTGACTATGTGCCGTTTAACTTCTTTTCTGGTTTAAATAAAAAGTTTTTTTTGTATGTCTTTATTTTCAACTACACAATGATTTAAACTTTTGTTTTCAAATATTTTGTTGTTTCTTGTTATGGGTATGACTCTTATGTTATATTTTTCATAGAGGTCAAGATTTTATGAAGCATAGAGCTAAAAATAAAAAGAAGGTTGTACCTGAAAAAAATATTAAAGTTTCCATTTAAAGTGCCTTAAAAACTGCTTTCAAAACAAGGTTTTTGATCTAAAACCAATTGTAGCTTCTCATTCATATACAAATATCGATTTTATTACCTTACATCGAAGGTCTTACCGCGAAGCTAAGTTGCATTAATTTTAAATGTTCCTTTAGTATTTTAGTATTTATTGATATGAAGTATGCATTTCTAACACAGTAAGAGTACACTTTTTAATTTGTGAGAAATAACAAATCGTATTAAATAATTTAAATTAAATGAAAAGTAAAGTTAAAAGATAAGTAATTAAAAAAAAAAGCATAAGAAAAACAAAGTTCATATGTTAATCTTAACATTTTAATTCTAGTACATAAAATTATGAATTCAATTTCAAATTAATTGAGTTTGCTTGATAGAAAATGGTGTGGGAAGGGGAGAGGGGTGACGTCAAAAATGACTTGCTCTGATTTGAAAAGAAGAGGTTTAGCTCATACCTAAACCGACGTGTGTCATTTAGTTCTCTCAGGTTGCGCGGAAGTGAGTTCCAAAGGCGTATAGCAGAGATAAAAAATTGTCTTTCGGAAGTAAGACATGAAAACCGTGGAAGAATTAAGCAAGCAGATCTGTTAGATATCGAAAACTGAATTTTACTGTACAGATAAATCGGTTGCCTACTTTTCATAATGCTGAACAATAAAACGAGAGAACGAAACTTGATATAATTTATCAAAGACATATTTAACAAGCTTTTAGCTAAGTGTGAGATATGGTCAAATCTTCTGAGACTATAGACATAACGTATAATACTGTTAAATGCTACTTGAAGCTTCCTTTTACTCTCCGCATCACAATTATAAAAAATTTCAGAGCCATGTAAAAGCACAGGGATTACCAAAGTCTTTGCAAGAACTAGCCTTGTTTTTAGTGGTGTAAATTTTTGAGCAGTCCATAAAGTTCGGAGAACACCATATGTCCTGCCCACATTTACATTAATGTGGTTATTCCATGTGAGGGTCCTGTTGAATACCATACCTAAATTTTTCGAGGTATCTGCGAATTGAATTGCTGAATTATTGAGAATAATTGAGGGAAAATAAGATAACTCTAGTTTTCTTTTCGCAATAACTAAACATTTACATTTGTTAGGATTAAGAGACAGGTTATTGTCTGAAGACCACTTAGATATCCTTTCAAGGTCTTCATTCAATATGCTGGCACAATTCTCTATTAGACCTAGAGTGCAACTGCGATAAATTTGGATATCATCAGCGTAAATATGAAGTAAAGAGTTCAAAATTACATTATTTATATCGTTGATGTAGAGCGAGAATAAAAGTGGGCACAAAATCGATCCTTGCGGGACACCTCTAACCAATGGAAGCAGTTCAGATAAGGCATTATCTAGAGACACAGCCTGTTTTCTATCAACAAGATAAGATGCAAGCAATTTTACAGCAAAAGGAGACATATTAAAGCAGTGGCGTAATTTATCAATAAGGATGGAGTGGTCCACCATATCAAATGCCTTGGAGAAATCCAGAAGGATAAGGAAGGTAATTTGGTCCTTATCCAACTTCTATCTTATGTCTTCTACCACACTCATCAAAGCAGTAGTACAACTGTGTTTGGCACGAAACCCTGATTGAACTGAAACCAGAAGACTATTACGTGTAAGATACTCGTTTAACTGATTATGCATCAAGCGTTCACAAATTTTTGATAAGTAAGGTAGAATTGATATTGGCCTAAATTCATCACCTGCCGAATTCATAGGAATTGGTATTATTCTGGACACTTTCCACTGGCATGGAAATATCCCGGTTGTAAAAATGGTATTGATAACGTGCGTAATATATGGAAGGAGGAAAGGTAATATGGCTTTCATGAAAAGCGGATGCACACCATCTAGGCCTTCAGCATTTGATTTTACAGTCAGAAAGATTTCGACTATATCTGTGGTTTCAATCCTTGCAAAGAAAAATGGTTGCTCTGTCAAGACTACAGGATTTCTGTAAGTATTATTCGCAGCTGAAGAGGGTGGAACCGATAAAAAACTACGATTTAGATCATTACAATCTACATCGCTAGTGCAGCTTAACTTTTGTTTGCCTATTCCCAAATTACGAAGTTTACTCCATAGCTTTCGGCCATCTATATTGGTATTAAGTTGATTGGAATAGAACTGGGTCTTAGCAATTCTTATCTCACGAGTGACTTTATTTCTTAAATATTTGTAAGATTGATGGAGTTCCTCAATCCGAAAATGTTTCCATCGATGATATGCCTGGTCACGTTGCACTATTAACAAGCGAATATCATTCGTAAACCAAGCCCTAGAATTTTGCCTTACCCAACCGATTGATATAGGAACGTGAGTTTCAAAGAGATGATTTATATTACCTTGCAGAAAATCCACTTGGTCATTTGGTGAGGACATACAATAAATGAGGTCCCAAGGAACGCAACGGATGTGGTATTCAAGAGCAAGCCTGTCAACATACTTAAAATTTCGAAAACTATAAGATGATGTGTTGTTTTGGTTATTTATATCAAAATCATACGTAAGAAATATAAGGTCATGCTTTGAGAATGCTGGTGCTGAGATTTGATCATAAAGAAGTACCCTGTTAGTATTATTTACAAAGAATACGTCTAACAGAGTACTGGAGGTATTCGTAAAATGAGTGAGTATTTACGGGATGCAAATCAAATGTCATCATGTTATCAGTAAGATGACTTTCAACCAATAAATTACTGTTTAAGTCACCACAAACTATGATATTTCTTACACCAGCTGAAAATTCGTCCATTAAAGTATATAAAGGCGTTAAGTTAATATTATTGTTTGGTCTATATACACTACCTAAAACAACAGAATTATCCCCACAGATTATGTCTACAAAAAGATATTCAATTGGACTCTCAGCAGGTGAATGACATTTTTGTTTACAATTTAGACCCTCTCTTACATAAATTGCTACACCCCCACCAGTGCGAAAATACCTATCGCTGCGAAAAAGTTTATAACCATTCAGGGTATAAACTGCATCATTGTTATCTGAGGAAAACCAAGTTTCCGACACACAGATCGCATCAACATGAGAATTTATGAATAAATCTCTAAATTCATCTATTTTAGGTAGCAAGCTTTGTGCATTAAGATGGCAAATTTTAAGACCTTGCCTACGACGACAAAGTACTCTTATCATAGAACGCAATATGATATCACTACCATCGCCCGTAAAGATCACTCAAATATCATTTAATTCCATTTTTGGAAAAAAACTTTAAAGGAGAACCAAGTGACATACGTAGGTTAAGAGTGAGTGACTCATCTCTTAGCCAAAGCAACAACATTGACGTAAAAGGACAGGGATTTAAATAAATATCAAGCAAAACCATTACAAAAGAAATTAGAAGGAAAATTAAAGAAAAAATGGAATCAAAACAAAAAGATAATGACAATACTTGTTGATTGGTGTCTACTATCATGATTTCTGCTGTTCTTCTTCGTCTTCGCTTCTGTTGCCTGACAACTCGCGGCTATGACATTCATCATTCTATCGTTCTCCACCAATATTCCCTTTGCATTAAGACTCTTCTTTACGTAGACGGAACCAGAATTTGTGAAAACAGAAAACAGCTGCTTGCTATGCTTTAGACGTACAGCTCTGTGGTAAAGGGAGCATTTAATTGACTACCACTTTTACTAGCCATCATGGTACACGAAAGACAGACTTTCTCGTGCAGCGAAATATAAAAAGCTGATTTTTTTCACGTCTAAAAAAGGGCTATTACAAATACTAATGTTCAGGTTTTCGGGACACCCGCCATCTAGAATTCTAGAGTATGACAAAGTTTTTAAACAAAAACTTGGTCTGACACTAACTTAACTTTAAAGCTAAGGTTTACATGATTAATTTGCATTCTTCTTAAAACCCGGTTTAAGGGAAAAGGTAAACAAATTATTAATGGTCTTTTTCTCTGAATTAATAACTGTTTTTGGTGTTATCTTCAACAGGGTGCCCAGTGGCAGATTTCAAAGTTTGAACAAAAGTAGTTTTTGAACACAAACAACTGAAAAAGGTGGAAAAGACGTTGTTGAAAATCAAAAGCTGTGGATTTTTAAGAAGCTATAAAACAGTGGGGGTAGAGAAAAATCGCCCTTTTGCCGTCTAGGCTTACATCTCGAGTGGTTCAAGTCGTCAATCGACCTTCCTCTATTTCGTGATAGACCATCTGTCTACTTTATGTAGTGTTGGATAGCAAAGTTCAGAAAAATAGAATCAACGGTCGAAAATGTTCAACGTGCTATAGTTTGTGACTGAAAATCCCATAAACTGTATAAAGCCAGATTCACATTAAAGTTCTGATATCGATAAAGTCTCGATACGATAAAATATTCTAACACAATAAACAATGAGTATATTTACATAATCGATTCGATCCTCTTATTCATTCTTAAGTAAAAATATTTTATTTTAGCGAGGGTGTATCGGTATCGGCACAATAGTGTGGATCTGGCTTAACTGTGAATTCAAAGCTACATATACCGATATGAAAAATGTTATTTTTACTGGAACTATACAATAGTTCATGAGAGGTTCCAACTGTTATTCCCTGAAAAAAGAAATAACAAACCCCGAAAGGGTACCTTCTGTGGCCCCCGACGTCACTATGATGATGTACATAAGTCCTGGTGTCTTTTTTTATGAGGTTAGTTAAAGTCCTGTGTTTACAAAATAAATCCGAGCAATGTGACACAACTAAAGAATATATTTGAATTGAAGTTAGCAGGATTCCCTCTGTAAATGTAAACGTGTTTTTTTTTAAACATGCGTCATGCGTGCTATACTCGTTTTATGTTCGCTATTTGTACAACGTGGTTTTCAAAAAAAATCCACATTTGCTATTTTTAAATAATGAACATACCCGTACTTTATTTTAAAGATGTTATTTTTATTTTTTTTTTATTTTTTCGAACTTTGAAATCTACCGCTTGACACCCTGTATAACAAATTCATTTGAATAAATATTGCAAACTGAAACTTTCTATAGTAATATTTTATGAACATTAGCATCGATTTTTGTTTATCATAGATTCTAGGATCTTAACAAATTATGTATATCCAATGAAATCCATGGAAATAAAATACATCTAATCTAAGTCCATTTAATAACACGAAAGGCGTGTGATAATAAAGCTAAAAGACCACTAACGCTTAGTAAGTGTCAACTTGAACAATGGAACCAGGTCATTCTCATTTGCTCCAAGATAAGAAGACAAACAAAAACAAAAGAAAAAAAGTAAAACACAAAACAATAATAGACTTCCACATGACAAGAAACGAACGTAATAAAAAAATATGAAATTTGATAATAATGTACGTATAAATAAAAATTCATAGAGCGTATTATTATTTATAATAAATTAGCTTCTCCTTTTCTTGGATAAAAAGTTGACTTAAATGTATCTTCTAAGTTCTTGTGAGATAATTAAAATAATACTCGCGTCTTCTTTTTCATATAGTATAGTACGTGGTATCACATTTCAATCAATGGAAGTTCATTTTTCAAAAAGAATGGAAAGACATACGATATTTGTATATATGTACATATGGCAAAGTGGCCCCACATCCGTCAACAAGCTTATAAAAAAAGATTTTTATTATACCATCATTATAAGTTCACCTATGTTGAACTATACCTATGTAAGTATATTACTAGTTTACGGTTCGTTGATGTGAGGTGTTTTTCTTTTTTAAAGTAATGACCTAGCCTCGCACTTGAAAAATGACGTTTACGGTGTGAATCATAAATAATAACACACAAAAAAAACCCAAGCGCTGTTTCCGAAATTCTGTAATAGGTCAAGGTCTTCCGATTCAAACTATTCTTATGAAAATGGATGGATTACTCATTCATAATTATTTGTTGTTTGTTTGAATTGGAAAATAGCATGGAGGCAGAATATGTAATAATGCAGTTTTTCGGAGTTAAACTTTAGCTATTCAATCTATTCATCCATCAGAATCAAATTCAATTGAAATTCAGTGTGGAAGATGAAGAGATGTATGTATTTCATTGTAAACGTCAAGATATTTCTGTCGATATAGTCGTCCCCACGGACACGCGTATACACAATCGTAATAATTTATTGAAATACCAAAACCAAAGAGAATGCTTAGGAATTGTAGGTATGTACTTCAAAATTTCATTGGCACAATCGATTGTGTCAACGGATTTTAAAAATAGTTTTGCGATTGCTTCAATCGATTGTGTTTGAATTAAGTGAGATTAGTACGATGGCACCGGCACGGCACACCACAGACTTGATGGCTCTGGAATTTTATTCGTTAACAAATAAAATAGTCTTTAATCGTTTTGTTCTAATTTTAAATTAAACGAAACTATTTCACACCATGTGTTTGCTTGCTTTGGTACTTTGATGAATTTATTTTATTTTATATCTTTGAATTGAATAGCGAAAGATTTTTCTTAGTCATAAAAAGAAATTTTGAATTTAATGTGAATTCTAAATTGAATGACTCCACCACCTTTGCGCATTTTAAAAGCAAATTATTATTATTGTCAAATGAGAAATTAAATTTATCCAAATGAAGGAGATTATGTCATGATTTGACATTGGATTCATGATACATATATGTCACATACACACCTTGGTTTTTGTCTGTTAAAAATATACTTGGGAAGAAAAAAAAAAAAAATTGAGTTAATTCTATGTAGGAATATATGTATATATGGAAGGCTTTAGAAGAATACACCTACCTATACGTCACCTTGCAAAAAAATTTGCAATGGACTAGACGTGTTTTTGTTGTGTTTTGTATAAAATGCTGATTGAATAAAATCAGTTAAGGCTACAATCAAGTTAAATAAATAGGCCTTGTTGCCACTTAATTACTGACCAGGAAATTGTAAACCGCTTACTTAATTTGGTTATAGTTAAGGTTAAATGGGTGAATAATACTCAGGCTAATCAGTTCTATGAGTTCTTATAATTACGAATAATTGGGTTCTGCAAAATATTATCAAAGTCTTGGGAATTTATAAAAAATTAACAATCCAAATACCTACTTTGGGTTACACAGTAGTGTTTCACTAATCCGGAACAAAATTTGTCAAAAAGTAAATCGAATTCCTTTTAATCAAACTTTGACATTAAGATGATAGAAAACACGAAAAATGGGTCCTGGAACTGTATTTCATTCTATATGTGCCTCGATCTACAGCCTGAACGCCAGAAGCGATTTTTATCAAACTTATAATTTAAGCTTTTTGAATAATTATCCCCCCCCCCCCCCTAAGGTGTAAATTGAAATTTTATTTTTAGCCTAGACCTAGATGAGAAGCACTTTTCATGACATCAGATACTCTTGGAAAATTTGTCGGTTCCCCGCAAGAGGCAGTACCTCGGAATCAAACCTGACAAACGATGACAAGGAAAATAAAAATTGGGTCCCGCAGTTATTTCTCTTCTTTTTAAACTTGGTACATAGCGTTTTTAGTTATTCCCCCAAACCCGTTTCTTTTTATTTTAATTTAAAACTTAAAAATAACGGTCATGCAATTTTCTTAGCCATTTAAAAAATACTCAATTTTTCGTAAAAACGACAAAAAAGTTTTTCTTAAAAAAAAGGAAACAATGAATTACTTTTATTAAAGGCTTCCTTCGTATGAATAACCATTTTTTCGAAAAACCTTTATTAACGGTGTATTCCAAAGAACTATTTTTCTGGTTTTCGTTTGTTTTTTTTTTGAAAACAGTATGACGGATTTAAATAATTTTAAGTTTAAATAGTATTGTGCACCAAAAATTTGAAAAAAAAAATATTTTTTGGATTTTTAAAAGTAATTCGGATTTTTTTTTTTTTTTGAAATTTTATTTCGGAAACGACCTAATACATAACGCGTTTTTAACCCTCTTCGAAAATAGCGGTATCTACCTAGGTAGGAAACAAATTTTAAAAACCCAATAACCTAAATCTTTAATTTTTCTCAAAAACAGCTCCTAGGATTTTGAAATGTTTCTTTCTGTGTGATTAAATTAGTACGGTCTAATATTAAACAAAGAATTGTGAAATTTCTTATTATTATCGGCTATACATTTTAAATTAAACTTTTACACACAAATTTCCAAGTAGTTATGGTAGTATTGCATATAAAAATTTTCAAAAATATTTTTAAGAATTGAAAAAAACGTCAGCATATTTTTACTTGCGATATATGTAGATACTAGATATAAGGCAAGTTTTGGATTCGTGCAGACAAAAAAATTGAGATAACAATCAAACATGATACACATTACGATGATAAATAAAGTGGATGGCACAATTCTGTCTGTCTGTCTGTCTGTCTGTTCATCTACAGCCTAAACGGCTCGAACGATTTTCTTCAAACTTGGTACATAGTGGTTTTTGGTGACTATGCCCACACGTTTTTTTCATTTTTTTTAGAACCAAAAATAACGGTACCTCATACAATTTTTTTTAGCAATTTTACATAATCGTATTTTTCTCAAAAACGACTCGACAACTTTTCTTAAAAAAAATTCAATAAATTTATTTTAGTAAAGGCTTCCTTTGGGTGGAAATACATTTTTCAAAGATGGTTACTAAAGGTACCTCCCTAAGAAAAATTTTTAAAATTTTTGATTTTCTTCAAAACGGTGTGACCGATTTCAATTTTTTTTTATACAGAAGCTTCCAAAAAATATAAATAGTTTTGTGAACCAAAATTTTTGAAAAAATATTTTTTTGGATTTTTAAAAATTGTTTAAAATTTTTTTTTGGAAAATTTAATATTTCGAAAACGACATGATCGATTTTTTTGAAACGCGATACTTAAGAGTTTTTTAGTAGATACTCTCTAAAATATTTTTAGAAAAAATTTTACATTTATGAAAAAAAGGTTCCTTTCATACAAAAGTTAAAAAACCGCAAAGGAAAATATTTTTTGCTTAAAAACGACTCCTACGATTTTGATTAAACTTTTTTCATGTACTTAAATTAGTACGATCTGCTACTAAAAATTATAAAATTCATCAGTTAGATGAGCTCAACTATCGTACCTGGGTGAAACGCGTTGAGCTCACTTGAAATTTTAACTTGAATTATAAATATTCAGTCACTCCACTTAAACAGAAGAATTTCTTTTCAATTTTTCTTCATATTCTATTATTAATAATTTAATTATCTCATTGTAGAAACATCAATTTTAATTCCTTTTTGAACCTCTGCCTAAGTATAAATTAATATTACAATAATGTGAATTAAAAATACTGTTGCTCCTTGAAATTAGATTTCTTTGGCCATAGGAAGTAGTATGAAGCAATTTATAAAGTAATGGTCTTAATCGCAATGACCTTTCAGGAGCATATGAATAAATTTTTGATAAAAGATATCCACTATCAATAGTTGAACAAAGAATGTCACGAATAAAAACTATGCTGAACTCTTCTCGCCTTCGTTCTAAGGACTCTAGGCCCAACAGTTGACGTCTTTTCTTATAATTTAAAATAGTTTCATTATTCAAAGAAATATTTCGAAGTGCAAATCGTAATAGTTTCTGTTGGATCATATCCAATCTACTCATGTGATTTACAGAATAAGGACACCAAACAACAACACAATATTCTAAAAGAGGGCGAACTAAAGAGCAATACAAAGTTTTAACTGTATTGAAATTTCTGTAAACAAAACTCAACACTGAGTAAACTTTAGAAATAATTTTATAAGTATACTGATCGAATTGAAGTTTCGTATCAAAAATCACACCTATGTAAGTCTTTGATTTCATTCACTCTTGGTAAAGACTGATTAACTAAATTGTAGCAATTGACGCCAGTCTTGAAATCAGAGGAGAATAGTCTGAATCCTGATACAATCATCTATACATTCTCCATAAAAATCTTGATGTCATCAGAAAATAACAGAAATTTGCATTGTCGTAAAATAATGTGCACATCATTTATGTATATTAAGAATAGGGCTTCCTTCTTGAACACCAGAGTACACATTTATATTCTCAGAAATGAAATTTCCTACTCTCACTATTTGTTTTCTTTCTATCAAATATGAATATAACCACCTCAAAATACTTCCATCAAAACCATAAGCTCTCAACTAAATTAAAAGGACATTTAAATTTACTCTATTTAACGCCTTAACAAAGTCAGTATTAACAATATCAATTTTTGTATATTTTCCCTGTGCTGAAATGCAAAATTTTGTGAAATCCGCTAAGTTTGTTCATGTGGACCTACCATTAATAAAACCATGCTGAAATTCAAAAATATTATTATGAATTAAGAAACAAAATTTCTATGGATCGTGGCTAATTTGCGAACTGCTCTGTAATTTTCGATATAATCTTGCCTTCCCGTTTGTGAGTAGGACAAATCACAAATAGTTTCCATTCATCTAAAAACTCACCAATATTCAAGGATTTATTAAAAATAATCTGAAGTGGTTACACTCAAAAAATCAGCACAATTTTTCCAAACAATAGGAAAAATTCCATGAACTTCACTCATTAAAAGTAACTGACTCAAGATCATTTAATATTTCTCTTATCTCAATTATTTCAAATGTCATAACACAACAATCTGTTATTGAGGGTAAAAAATGTTTTTATATAAACAATTTTCAAAATAATAAGTCTCTTGATCATTAAAGCAATTACCTGCGTTCCATTCGTGCATTTTATTTTTATCAAAATTGAAACAATTTAGAAAGACTGCAAATTTTAATTCTTTTTTTAAATTTTTTTTACAGTGTGAATAAAATAAACAGCTTGGCACATTTTGAAGACTGTCGAAACCTTCAGGAACTATATTTACGTAAAAACAATATTCAAGACATTAGTGAAATAGTATATCTTCAAAATCTTCCAAGACTTAAATATTTATGGCTCGAAGAAAATCCCTGCTGTGATACCGTAGGTCCAAGGTAATTAATTTCAATTTTTTGTTTATATATTTTATCGTAATAAATTATTCAATATTTTTCCAGTTATCGATCAGTAGTACTTCGAGCTTTACCAAATCTTAAGAAATTGGATAATGTTGAAGTTACCCCCGAAGAAGTAGAAGACGCATTAAATGGCGCACCTGCTCAGGTAGAAGAAGAAGAGGATTCTTATGAAGCACCTCCACAACCTTCAAGTCATCAGCAACAGCAACAAAAAATACATCATCAACAACAACAGCAGCAAACACAACAGCAACACTACCAACAACAACAATCTCAACAACAACAACAATACTCACATCAACAACAACAGTATGCATCACAACAAAGAAGAAGTTCAAGTCCAACAAAAGAGGTAAACAATAATCAATTTTACTTTAGTATAATTTGTTTAAAACAAATCAACTGTAACATTTCTGCATTAAGGTGCTAGGAGTATACATTTTAATTAATTAGTTCTATTTACTCTCGCTGTGTTAACATTACTATTAAATCATTAACGTGTAAATTATTTTTATCTTTGAATTAACAAAAAAAAACCCATCAACGATTAACAGAACTCACAACATATTAGCCCTGATAATACTGAAGAAAGTCTAAGTGAAACAAATAACCAAGGGTCTGTCCCATCATCTCCACTTCAGGTATAATTTGTTGTTTTCCCAATGGTATATAATGTCTACCCATGTATTTTTTTAATTATGTAGAAAGTAGAGTAGCACTCATCTCGTCAAAAAACACCTTGAGTTTGAGTAATTTTGCTTATAATATAGACCAATAATAGCCCACACCTATTTTTGGATGTGAAAGGCAACCAAAACAAATTAATATTGATCGAAAAGTCTTGCACCTCTGTGAACACAAATTCGTAATTCTTCGCTGTCGAAAGTGACGTAAGAGAAAGGTATTCGACCTTTGGGGTTTTGATAAAGTGCATTCCATTTAGATTACAAAAAAATATATGTAGGTGCGAAAGTTTTCAATTGCACTAAAAACTCATACAAAGAAAAGAGTTTTTGGATTTTGAACGCGCCTAGAATGTGTTTGTCTTATTAAAAAATGCTGGAAGCTTTTTTTTTTAGTACAAAGAGACTCTTGTAGTACCTACTTCAAAACAAAAATGGATGGTTAAAACCAAAAAGTCGAATATTCCTCATACAATTTCTTGACAATAAGACTTACAAATTTATTTCTAGCCAATCAAGGCCTATTCAGTGACGATTGATATTGATTATCTTCAATATTCTGTTAGGCTACCTTTCACATCTAAAAAATAGCTGATTCCTATTAGATTCATTGTAGACAAGTAATGCTTCACAAAAAATATCTCAAAAGATAAAATATCAAAATACCAATTTTTAGCGCTCACCAACAAACCATCAGGATTATTCACCACCGGAACAAGCTCATCCGCCATCTCCAAAGTACAACCAGTCTAGAGAAAACCGTCTATCTTACACGCAATATGATGTAAGAAATAAAAGAAAATTTATTGCTTTTTTGAAATTTTTTTAAATTATTGCAATTGCTTTTTGTAGTTTGAGTAATAGCGTAGCTTATTATTGCTAATTGTTGTATCATTAAACAAAAAAAAAACAAACAAAAGCATTCTTTGCATGGTGGAGTAGTTTTTGTTTGTTTTAAATTATTGTATTTCATTTTACACGAATGCAAACACAAAGCCGCACATTCTTAATATAGCCTAGTACAGCCATACTCAACCTTTTTTTCATAAGGGCCACAAAGACGTTTTGACTATCTTTCCTCGGGCCGCAACATAAATTAGTTTTTGCACTTAGGTGTTAAATAATTAAGATTGAATGGTTTATTCATTTTAGTATAAAAATTAATTTTATTTCTGAAATTGAGAACACTTTTTCAAGATCTGGCTTGTTCCTGCATGCTTACCTTTTTCGTTTATTTCTTTACACACTTTTTGTTGGATTGAAATCGATGATTCCCAAACGTATGTAGATCTAAGACGTTAATTTTTCAATCCAGCGTCGACTTTCTGACTTTTTTTCTGTCACAAACATTATCTATTACCTAAAGTAGAAGGAGGAAAATTTATACTGTGGCCACTCATTTCACAGTCTTATTCACCCTTATTACGATAGTCGTTTTACTAAACCGCCAGAAAAACGACAAGGCTCCAGAAGCGACAGTTGGCGTTTGAATGAAACTAAAAGTTAAGTGTTCTCTCCGCTCTTCACTATTTTCACCATTTTAACTGTAGTCATTTTACTGAAATTCGAAATGTCGCTTCTAGAGCCGTGTCGTTTTACTGGCGTTTTAGTAAAACGACTGTCGTAATAAGGGTGATTATTTTTTTAGTTTTTCACTTTTGAGAGCAAAACCTTGCATATTTCTCATGTACTTGCGATTTGAGTGTAATCAGCTGCAAAATCAGTGTTTTTCACACGTTCCCAAAATATCCGTAATCCGGAAGAACCCTCCGGAGCTCTCCGATCCAGATTCCAGAATGCCAAACGATAAGTTGCAACCCCTTTCTTGATTCTAAAGTTTGGGTTTGTTTGTATTTGTGCACTTAGCTGTTATCACACAGCTGTTATCTGAATATTGATATTCCTCAATAAACAGCAACGAATTTCTCCACTTTGGGTTTTTATTTTGAGTATATTCCTTAGCTAATAAGCAAAAATTCTACAGCAAGGTATGAAGATGGCGGTAATGAAGAGCATGAAATGTTTGGCCTATCAATATTTTGTTTACTCCTAATTTTAGTATAGTGAAAATGCACAATTGCAATTAAATAACAATTAAAATTTGACAGTTTTGACGTTTCAATTGTGCGCATGTATGCGTGCTTCTGGTTTCAAATTCAGAATCGATGCTCCCTTCTTTTCAGAAGAAGAACTGTCATCAAGTGCCAAATGAATTTTTTCAGAAACATTTGAAATGCTTCCGGATGCAACGGGATGACCAAACGAAAACGCCATCAGTCATTCGTGAAAACGAAAAGACAAAGTGAAATTTCGTTTGTCAATGGAGCTATTTCCACTTGTCTTTCAAATTTGATATCTTTCACTGACAACACTTTTTGCTTGGAAATGTTTCCTATTTTTGGCTTTATTTTCCATTTGATTTATTATTTCAGGCATTGTTTCATTTTATAAAAGAAAGCGACGGAATAAGGAAATATTATCCAAAATGTTCAGTTTTTTTGGGTGCTGTTTCCAAACTGATTTAGGTGCTTTTTCCAAACGGAAGTAAATTTTGATTTATGGTATTCAGTTTTTCTATGAAATCGCATATTTATGTAAGCATGCCCGGTGGGCCACTTAAAAAGCTCGACGGGCCACATGCGGCCCGCGGGCCGCAGGTTGAGTATAGCTGGCCTAGTAGGATATTAATGTGTTGAACAAACAAAAACAAAATCGTTAAGTTCAAAGAAAAACTAAAATACACAGCTCAACACTGTTAGTAAGATTGATTAACAAAGTGACACAAAAAGTTTCGCAACTAACTAACGTTGTACATTTTTAAATGCACTCGTTTGAATCTTATTGAGAATTTTAATTTTAGTGAAGTTATTTTTGGCACTTTATTTCAAAACATTGCTTAGAGATTTTTTCCCAATCGATATTTTAAAGTTTTCTAATACAAAAATTCCTTCAACGGTACCATTCAAGTGAGGTTCATCATAGGTCTTCTGAGTTATTATCTTCAAAGCTGTATCTAACTCTATACCATAGTGTTTCCATTTATTATTAGAAATACTCGACAAAGAAAGAAAACTTGCAAAGGAGAATGGGCATTTTTGGGCGTTAGCGGCCATTAATGAAATTAGTGTCAAATGAAAGGTATGCTACTCAGGAACAACTTTCACTATGGGCGTTACATTGCATTTCATTTAGAAAAGAAGATATTTCAGTGTTTATATAATGCAATTGCATTGAGCAATATTGCATAGTGATTATATTTTTAGTTGGTGTAATGCTTTATTCTAACTTCATAATGTCTACTGAGACTGTATTAGTGTGTTTAACGGGGTTTCAGAATATCCCAAGGACACATTACGGGTTTAAACAGACCCAGTACCTACGTATTTCAACAACTTTGTAATTTTTCTAAACACATTATTTTACTCAGGATTTTTTTTATTTTGTGAGGATTGTAGTATTATAGTTTTATGGTAAATGTTCTTATTAATGATGTTATAGTTATATGGCCATTTTTATATACAAAATATTCTTGAGAATGTCTAGATTTCTTGTTCCACTTTCTTTTTCTAGTTTTTAATTGGTCAGAAGCCAGAAACTTAGTAAAACTTTATTAAAGTCATAGAACAAAAATGCATTTTTTTCGGTTTTGAAGTACACCACAATGAAAAAATTTCTGCACGGTAATTGTAGGACTAAAACACATCCAAAAATAACAAAATCATTCTTGGCCGCTCACGCCCATGTTTCATACAAATTTGCCCATTCTCCTTTGAAATATTCTGATCTCTGATGTATTATGTATTTATAAGCATGACTACTCCAAAAATTTGCTTTTTTTGTAGCAGTTTATTAAAATGTTCTTAATTTTGAAAGGCTTTTCATCATATATCGTACTTAAACTATTTTTGTTGTTTTCCATTTGGCATTCAAAATCTACTATTTAGCAGTTGCGTGGTGCATTTTTTTTAAATCAAAAATCTATTATTTTGGTGAAAGACTAGGAAAAAACTACACAATTTGGATGAAAAACGTTTTAATTAGAGCTTATACCATCGACACATGCTTTCACTCCTGGAAATCCATTTGTTTTTATAGAAATAAATCTTGGAAGGACTTACAGCTACTTCACAGTTATTTCTTTTTAAGTATCTACAAATATTTATGAAATCTTGCATTAAGTTAAATTTTACACAATTTCTATAAAGTTCATACAATTTTTTCAATTTTAAATATTATAACTGCAAACAAAACAATGCTTTTAAAACGGAAACTTAGCAACAGCAACAATGTTTTAAAACTTAGCTTGCATTTACAAAGATCCATTAACTGGGTGACTTCAAATTTAAAACTTATTCCATGAAAGTTAAAAGCACTCCATTTTTTTAGTATGTTCAGCAACATCGCGTATGAGAAACCATACTGTGTTTTTAGATTTGTATGCAAATTCTTGGCTTTCATATTCACCTCTTTATAAAAATAAATATTGGGGCAATACAAAATTACAAATACAATTATTCTTTTTTTTTTTGTTTTGTAGTTTAGTTTCTTTGCACGCAAAAATGTTAATATTTTTGAATATTCTTTTTCATAGCCCAAAAGCTTTATGATTCGGAGAACTAAAAATATACATGTTTCATTTCGTTATACAATAAACCATACTCAATATAATAACCAATATGCACGCCAATAGGGTTGGGCTTTAATACCTACATTTGTATTTAATATTCCTAACCAAAACAAATTATTTGATGGTTATTGTTATTTTATATTCTATATTTAAGTACTACTATCACTGCTTTGTTTCTCTTAACTAATTATGCTAAAATTTACAAACCATCATCATCATTTGCAAACACAAACAAAAATAAATAGCAAAGGTCACCTGGTTCTGACCAAGAAAGTCCATTGGGAGGTTATCGAGAAAGAGGCCCAATTCCGCCCAGCATATCAACTCATTCTATGAAGGTGAAGATAAAAATGCTTTCACATTTTAATAATAAAACACTTCAATAGCGTGATATTAATCTCTAAAAAGAGCGGTTACAAACGATTGTTGATATCTATTTTTTTTTTGTTCATTCTTAATAGGAATACTATCAGTCAGATCGCCCATCCTATCCTGCACACTATCGACACAGTCAGACTGATTTGACAGAATGGGAAGAACATCAACAGCACAATAATCAATATACTAACGGTGTAGTGCCAAGGAGCCATCCAATGGAAAGGCGAAGTGCAGGTGCTGCTGATAGAGAAATCTCAGATAGATATAATTATAGAAATGGTAATGTACGAGAGAATGGAGACTGGGAAGAACGTGAGGAGCGACCGCGGACAGCGAGGTGAGTGATATGATTTAATTTAAAAAAGAAATATTGAATAATTGATTGATTGATTTTCATTTTGCAGTAGACGACCGGAGGGAAGGTTTAATGACTCGGCGAGTGTAGTATCTACAGCAGTTCTCAATCACTATTCGTATCACAGGCGCCCAATCAATAGGGTAAGTTGAAATTGGAAGTAACAATTAAGCGTTTAAAAAAATTAGATTTTTTTGCTCAGTTATAAATTAAAGCTTTTTCATTTGAAAACAAAAATAATTGGGGTGACTAAGAAATTTTAAGCGAGTCTTTGTTTCCGGATCAAGTTTTATTATTAAAGATCACTTGCTCGTCTGCTTATTTTCGCACTCACTTTATGCTAATCGAAGTGAGTCAGAAATTAGATTCCAATTCCAAATTGAAAATTTTTCGCTTTGAGGAATCATCAAAAATTGTGTGTGTCCGAAGTGCAAATTTTTTAATTTGTTTTTATAACTTCACTTTTTTGAGTCTTACTTTCAAAATAAAAAAAAAATTGCTCGAAAAATCGTGAGACTTTGTTAATGATGCGAAGTCATAGGTTTCAAAAGATATGCAGCGACGATTCCTATACGCCTAGTGCCTAGGACAGAACCACTAAAAATGTTCAATCAATTTAACACACTTTTCCGATGAATCTGTGATTTCACACTTTATGGTTGCTGATCTACAGGTTCTCGGCTGCGATGAATACGTGCAGCTTAGGCCTCGCGTGGCTATTGAAACAAACGTCAGCTACACACGAGCCGCAAACAAACATATTGGGTGTCCATGACTTGGCTTTACTCAATCGAAGCAGGCCTCTATTGCGTTTCTTAATTAGAATCCTAACGAGTCACAACTCGAGCCATGACTCATGAGTATCATTAAACCCGCTTTATGTCGAAGATTTCGAAAAACAGAATAGTCTTATTTTGTTTGGGATTGAATGTCCCAGCCTAGGTCAGACTAATAAAGCATCTCTCGAGAAAAACTGTTTAAATGAAGTGAGCGATATTTTAAGAATATGTCACTAAAGAACACCCTATAACTCATTCAAAATTTTGGTTGGTCCAGGAAGATGAAGGCACACTATTCTTCCGTGAATTCTTCTTCTTTTACTTTTTCGCATTCATCCTGTCGAGCGCAAAAGATTCATTTATACATATCCTATTGCATCTTGCCGCAACATTACTCCTTCTTACCTAACTTTACGTTTATGAAAAATGGATCTTTAAACTTGAAACATCCTGTATTTGTATTTAAAATAAATTAAAATCAATTTCTTTCAAGACATTTCATCCAACTTCATTTGTTCAGACACAAACTAGTGTGAACACCAACAAACTCACTTTGATGTTGAGAAGTCGTTTAAAGAAAACACAAATCTGAGCTCTTAGGAGGATTGATTAATTTTTGTTCGTTCCAAAACTTTAATTTCATTTATTTAAAATATTTTCAAATGAAAAAAAAAAATAAATTGTGTAGTATTTGTTTGCCACAGAAAAAATACAGAGAAAGAAAGCTGTTGTCACAAAAGAAAACGTAAAAAAAAATCCATAAACTTTTAAAAATTCAAAAAATTCTGTCTGACTTTGCCATCTCTTTCTCACCATGAAGTGGGAGTGAGATAAAGGTAAAGACGCGTCAGAAAAAGTCGGAGGAGTCAGCCCAATGTGAGCATCGTCAGTTGATTCTGATTTCAAATCGAGAAGCAAAATTTTCTTGTCAGAATTGTTAGAAGACGATTTTTGTGCCAATGGAATGGTTTCAAAAGACTTCCGGACGCTTCGGAATGCTTCTGGATGTCAAATGTAAAACAACATTAATACCGTTTATTTAAAATTGTGCCTTCGCTGTTGACGTGTTGCAAAGGTTTTAAATAAACTACATATATCGATCAAAACAAATAAAAATAAATCTTAAATTACTCTCAAGCCGATGTTAACTGTTTGAATGTTTTTTATTTTATCCATTGTTATTTAAAATAGAGCGATTAAAAATATTCATTTACCTCAGATTTAGTTAATATGAATGTACTTAGTTAAATCAACAACTTTTAATACTTGTCCATATTTTCATTTCAGAGTTCTAACTTACTATCAGCAACACTCTGCCTTGTTAAAGAACTCGACTATCCCAGTTTGGAAGTTGTAGAACATGCAGTGCGCTGTCGAATCGACGAATTATCAGCTGAATGATGAATAAGGCGTCTGCCTTCGCGCTAACAATCCTCAACTAACATAAACATTGTTTTAAACATTTTCATTTAAATACTTTAGTTACCTTAATCCTGCCAATAAACACAAGATATTAATGTAATGTTATATCAAAAATATTGTAACCGTTTCGGTTAAAACTAAATATGTATTAGTAATCAGATCACAAAATATCATCCCTAACTTATAAAATTGAATTAAGCCAGAAATAAATTGTGTTATATGTGTAACTCGCTATCATCAATAAATTGTGTAGCTCTCGAAAAATGAAGAGATTATTTTAAGACTATGCGCATGTAACTTACAGAAGCGTAAAACATATGAATAATCTTAATCCTTGCCAATTTTTATAAAATTCTGTTTTTTTTTTTTATAGGTATTCAAAATATTTATGTTTTTAAACGAATTAATAAATTAAATTAGTGCAATCCTTTTTTTTTAACAGAGGTTATTCATTAAAAAAAAATTTTATTAAATGTTGATATTGTTGAATTAAAAAAAAAATTGTATTGGTTAAAGACATCACTACTTTTTGATTTAGTTAACATAAGTCTAAATAATTATATGATTAGGTTATAATGTAGCTTGTACTTATTTTAACAAATTATAAATTTGTTGCTAGTTTTCCATCATGAAATAAAAACAAAATAATTGTTAATTTTACCTTGCTGCCGCACAAAGCAAATAAAACTAAGAATGCATTGTTATGACTTTATAAGTATTTCAGAGTTTGTAATTATTTAACAATATAACGTTAACGTCCATTAAGTTTCTATACTCATTTTACAAACAAGAATAAACAAATAATTTAAAAAAAAGACAAAAACATACCTATATAAGATGAATAACTATATTATACATAGATATTGTTGTATGTTGTTGATTCAATTGACAAATTAACTGTGTAACTAGTTCTAATGAACTTTGAGAGAATTAAATTCAAAATAAAACTACAACTACATGCTAATTATTTATTTTTAAGAAATAAGCAGCAATAAATTTTCAATTGAATAATTTTTAACTACATAAAAGTTTTTTTTTAAATTATATTTTTAATGTTTGGCTGTTTTGCAAAAAAAAAGCACAACTATTAGTGTTTAAGCAGTGAAACTTAGAGACACCACGGTGCTCTCCAAAAACTTATTTCTTCAATAAGCATCCTCGCTTTGTTAAGAGAAGCAAAACGATTAGCTTTCAAATGATTTCTATCCGAATTAGACAAAAGCTTAAGGAAAGCCTTAGCTACCTTAAATAATAATGAAAGAGAATAAGCGAATTATCTCTATGAAAAATTTGATCAAGATGTATGCATTTGTGTAGCTCTGTATTCAAAAATAAGTAGAATTCTGAAAAAAACATCACAACAGAAATATATGATTTGGAATTGTGTCAATATTGTGTCGATATAACTCTACTTAAGATATTTGATATTAAACTTCATGAACTTCAAACTTGGCATATATTTTAGATCTCATTACTTTTTTGGCTGACTTTTTACGCACAGGTTTCTTGTACATAATATAAGAACTTGGCTCTTTTTTTTTAACATTTATGTTTTTGATGTGATTTCACTTCTTTTTGCAAAGATTTATTTTTCCAGGTGAAAATCAAGCCCTTCTGCTCTAAAAATTTTCATAATTCTACGACAACCGAAAGTGCTCCATATAAATAATAGCAATTCTGGTAAAGTGGGTGGATGGCACGCCCCCTGAATGGAAAATTCCTTATTTTCGATTTTTTTTTCTTTCAAAGTGCTTCAAGCCCTACCGACCTACCAATTTTCATCGTTCTTCCACAATCGGAAGTGCTCCATATGATTTATAAGAATTTTTAAGAAAGTGGGTTGATGCCACGCCCCCTGAATAGAAAATTTCAGATTTTCGATTTTTTCCTTTGTATGCACCCCAAGGCCTACCGTTGTGCGAAATTTCAAGTTTCTACGATGTCGGAAAGTGCTCCATAATTTTGATGATCTGTCAGTGAGTCAGGCAGTCAGTTACGGTTTTTGCGATTTTTGAAGTCCTATATCTCGGAAATTACTAATGCTAAAGAGTTGAAATTTGGTGAGCCAACTGTGTTTGATCAGCTCAACAAATACTGCGAGTTTGAAGTTTTTCACTTTATTGGTACTGAAGTTAGAGGGGGATTGAAAATCGCCTGAGTTTGTTCCTGTAAAAAGGGTGTAGTGCCGCGAACTTGGCTGGGCACTACCGTGCCCTTTGATTTGATTTAAAGACAAAGTTTTGACTGCCTTGGATTTTGTTTTCCGTTTTCTTAAAAAAAAATAATCTTTTCAGCTGTTTTGCTCGAAAAACACATTTCCAGCAGAAATGGAGATAATTCAATATTGCAATGAACACTCCACTCAATAATCTAAGTTTAAGGGTAATAAAGAATTTAGTTAATTGTTTTACCCCCAGTTTCACAGTTTTAATTAACTTCAGTTCAATTAAACGCAGTTTAAGAAATTTAAGATTATATGAATGCAACTTGGCAGCATTTTAGAAAATTGTGTGATTTCTTCTCCATCGAACGTATATTTTTCTCTTCTTCTTCAAAAATTTGTAGGTACATTGCCTACACGCACACTATACTCTGTGTTACATGCACCCACACGGTCGAAAATGAACACCATTAAGTAATGGTAGCTGTCAATTGAAAGTTGGGAATCCATGAATTTCAGTGCTATGCACGTTGAATTCAAGTTTAAACGGCAGAATACTGTCGTTTAATTTAAACTACAGAATCAACTCAGTTCAAGGTTTAAAAGAACACTGTAAAAACGAATAAGTTGTTGAACTCAAGTTCAAACCAAAAGTAGAGTTTAAACTTGAATGTGCAACTAGGGGTTAGTGAAATTCGGAAGTTTATCAAAAAAGTCTCAACTAATAATAGGTATAGGTATAGGGCTTCTTTAAATGAGCGTTCCATTAAATTAATATAAATAAAACGCATAAAATGCAAACAACTTTTTTGCAAATAAGTAAAATTGTTTGCCCTTTAAGACTAGGACCTTAAAACAGAAACGAAAGTATGAAATTTAAACTACTTTGACTTATTTTTCTCAAGAGTTGCAGGGTCCTCAGGTTGGTCTGGGGCTAAAGAAAGCTGCCTCATTAATCCGGCCATGAATATTATATGTAGTTTGATTTTTTTTTAAACTTTATGATATGAATGTGTTTTAAGGCAGTTCTTTAAACATTTTAGGAACTATTGGTTATTCTAGGTTACCATTACCACGAGCTTTGAGTTTCCAGTGGTGGATTATGGCCTTTATTCAAAAAAACCCCTTGTTTTGCCAGGGGTCCCGTAACGTTAATCTCGTGGGCACTTAATTTTGGTCTTTCACCGCGGTCGGTGGCTGCTTCTGCTTGCGTGTGCATAAAAAGTGGTAAAATGGTGGAAACAAATTTAGATTTGTTTATTTATTAAAGGGAATGTAAGATTTTAATCGTGGTTCGTGGCTACTCGTGGGTTCTTTTTGCACTTAGTAAAAAATTGTCAAACAAAAGATTCCTTTGAACATTTTAACATAATCTCAACTTTCAGATAATTTAGATCAAATGTGGCCTATAATTGGGTAAAGGTGCACTTCAACTAAGAAAACCTATTGTGCCCCCAACTTAAGATGGATGAGTTTGCTCATGCTATAGATCATTCTCCAAGTTAAACTTAAGTATTTGGTGTATTTGTAGAGCGGGTAATCTGCTCTAAGATAAGCATCAGCAATCAATTCTGTTAGTACTTGAACCCTTCATAAAGAAATAAATAAGCCTTATATCCTTTCATTATAGACATTTTTAAAAATATTTCCGGTACATTTTTAAATACGGCTGATCAAAACCTCAAGCTATTTCCATCAGCATACTCTATTGAACAATGGTGCACTCAGGCGTATACTTACTTTTTTTTTAAACTTAGATTCCCTTTTATTTCTTTCTTGTGCAACTTGCATTTTTTAGTCTAAATTTTATTTTATTAGTTTTAAGGGCCAGTTTATTCACACCTTATCATCTTTAATCAATGATTATAGGACTAACCAGGTTTCCGTATAGTTAGAGTATTTAATTATCGAAATCACTAATCAGCCAATATTGGTTGATTAGCTCAATTTAACTTCAGCTTGTGAAAACCTTATTACAGATTTAACCCAAACTGGCCCTAAAGTTACTGTTCGGTTGGTCAATTAAAGTGCCAACTTTTTTTCTTTACAATCTACACTAATGCAGCGCACGTTGGTAAAAGCTTGAAAATAAATATCTTTTAATCTTAAAATAATACTGTCATAATATAACAACCTATGTAAGTGTTTGTAGTTGTGTTTTCAAAAGCCTTGCAAAAAGTGAAATATTGATTTGTTACTTATTTTATAAAAATATTATCAAATGGCCAAAAAGAACTATTTACAAAGTTTTTTCACTTCAATTTCAACTTCATCCTCTGTTTGCAGCCAGCTATACTTTGTTTTGGAGCTTTGTATATTATAAGAGACATTAAAACATAGGTTTCCAACTCAGATTTACTTGCGGACCCCTAAGAGAAAATCCAAATGGTAGCGTCCCCCCTTAAAGTATCAACAAAAATAAACCAAACCTTGAAAATAAAAATCTAATCTGAAGAAAAAACACTTTTTTTTTTACACTAAAATTATTTTAATCAATATTTTTACATATTTATAATCATATAAGGATAATATAACCAACACATAACATTAATTGGAGCATTTAATTATTTTACTTGATTATATTTTTAAATGCTCGAAACACTTATCCCACGATTTAAAACATTAGACAATCATTGAAAAATTTAAAGACATCAATTTTCTATACAGAAGTCTGTATATAGAATGAAATGCTTTTACAACATAAATTTACAAATTCAAAATCATAATATTTATACTTATTCTTTGGATATATGTATTTTTGTTTGTTCGTCGCATTTTTATGAGGCTCATAATATTCATCGTTTATAGCTTACCAAGTCTACTCTCATTGCTTAATATGGCATTTTATTTTATTTTTTAATAATAATTATAATAATTGATACATAAGCATCCTGCATTGAGGAACGCATTGTTTTTTTTTTATTAATTTTTAATTGACCCTAGGTAATACATTTCTTATAATATATATGCATTTATATATTTGGAGCATATATATTTAAAATATGGTGAATGTTTAAACTGAAAAAAGATTGTACTAAATCAGACATTTACAAGCGTAATAGTAGTATAACAACAAGTGTAGGTAGAGTAGATGTGCATGTTCTACCAAAAATCATAAACCCAATTTTTTTGGTATTCTAAATTTAGCTTTCAAGCAGATATTATAGGGTATAAGAGGAACTTTATACTTATTTTGGCAATCAGCTGTGTGTTTATTTAAACTTTTTACAGAACATTTGATAGCATTGCAGCGTTCCGTATTATTTAAATTAGATAATTGCACGTTTCCCGACTAAATGTGAAATCATATATTATATACAATTTCACAGTTTAAAATATAGATACATTTTTATTTAAATAGCACAACATAAAATAAAGTATTTTCATTTTCTTTTCAACATTTCCAGCGATATGTTACGATGTAGAATTTTCTTGATTTTACTTTTAAATATATTTATTTTGTGTTTTTTTTTATTTAATAATAATAATAATAATAACACTAACGACAGGTTCTGATTTGGTATGATACATTTCAAAAACCCTTTCTATTTTCCTTCTTCAAATATTGTCAACAGTCACAAGTATAAGTTGATATTTTAAATATACAACAAATTCAAAATACATTTACATTAATAATAATAGTTTATATTATTTAGATAAATATGCTTTATATGAGTAAATAAATGCAATTTTCATTTATACGTTTTTCCTTTAATTTATTTTCTTCCAACATGTATTCATATATGTATATATTTTGTTCTGTGTAATTTATAATTTAACAACTTAACAAAAAAACATAAAAATAAATTTTTCATTTTTATGAATAAGCAACAATATATATATATTATAATGGTTGGATTATTATGATATGCCTTTACCTTAAAGATACTCCTTGGTTGTGGTTTTGAATTTCGATAATGATAATAATAATTATATTTTTTCTTTTGTTTTCTTATTTTTACTAAATATTTTAAAACATTTAATTATTATAACAGTTTTTTAAGTTCTTAATATTTTTGTTGGTTTTACTATTAATATACAATAAACTAAACATACTGAGAATGTTACAATGGTTTTTGTTTTTTTTTTTCTTCTGATGATCTAAAATTTAATTTACAAGTCATCGCCCAGACGATGAATTTCATCTAACATGAAATCAACGTCTTGTTCGGTAACAGCTGATGATGAAATAATTGACCTGAAGAAATTTGGTCGACGATCGTCTGGCTGATAGCCAACCATAAGACTGCCTTTTTGCATCATTCGTCCCTTGATAATTGGGCAAATCTGGAGAAAAGAAAATCAATAACATTTATTTAATTGCTTTTTTATAAACAATGATTTTTATTTTTTTGAGGTTATATTTTTATATTTTAAATGTTTGTTTAAAATATTAATAATTTTAATGCTTTGGATACATTTTTTTTATCTGTTTTGGAATTGCAATTATGTTCCACTAGTCCCGAAAATTTAACCATATTTTCTTAAATATTTAAAATTGTAATTTATACCTGCGAACTCAGATTTTATGAGAAAATAACAGTTTTTATTCTCATGGATCCACCATAAACATATTTATATTTATATTATAATTTATTCTAATAAGTAATCTTTCTCGTGAAAAAATAATAAAATTTGCAATAATATTTGTCTGTCGCTCTACGGACCAAAGCTAGACAAATTCTGAATCGCTATATCTTTTATAGACTTCATTAATAGCTCATTATTTAGATAATAAGAAACTCGAATTAGTTATTAGAAAACAAATTCAGAGTTCACACTCTTTTTTGATAAAACGGGCTCCTCCTTACCTCTTCCACTCAAATACTTTGTTTTGTAATAAGGAGATGTACCGAAATACAAATTTTACAAAAAATGTTGTCCATCCATAAATAAAATTTTAATAAGTTTTTCAACTAAACTGGCCATGAACGTAAACTAAAACGGAGCCCTTCCATAAAAATTCACTAATTATACCATTCTTTCGTCTAATTTTACGTGGTGCGATAAGAAATAAAATGGTCAACTGGGCCGCACGTACGTGCTCTTATGTTCCAGACACTGCAGGTTTAAGAAAATTGTATATAAAACCTGGAGAAAAATGTAGAGAAAAGCATGAAATACGATATTTAAATTAGCTAAAACAACTCCTTTGACAGTTTGAGGTGAAAAAAGAATGCTATCTTAATTCTTGATTGAATATTAGGGTGGATCGTTTTGGTATGAAAAAAAAATTCGTCGAAAAGTAATGGGCCGCGGTCTAAAAGTTGTATCCAAAGGTACATTTACTAAATCCAAAATATTTTTGAAATTGAACTATTTTTAATATTGCCCCAAGCCACTTGAAATTCGAACATTCATTGCATATACAATTTTTTTTAAATTAATTTTTAAGCGAATTTACCTAAATCTGCTTATTTATATTAATTTGAATTCATTACTAAGCAACTTGCCACTTTTCCGTTACAAATTCGTAATTTTCCACTAGTCGGGAAATTGCCGTTTGAAAAAATTCAAATTAATCAAAGTAGCCATAGTTTTTTTTCGTTTAAATAGCTTTAAATCTATTTTTTTCATTCCTTGCAAATGTGTTGTTTTGAACTGTGCTTTTCTTTTGAGTTAAAAAAATGCCTGTGCCTACTCTGCGTAGTGATTTATTGTGTCCCGTTTTTGGTAATGGACAAGATTTCAGAGCTTATATGTTGCCGACTAAGGAAGATATAATACGATGTTATTTGTGGGTAAGTCGCAATAAGAAAACTCAGTTTAAAAATTTGGCTACGGATACTTGTGAGGAGATCGACGAAAAATTATTGAAGCTCTGGCAGATATCATCGATTCCTACTATTGAACATCATTCAATAATAAGAAAGATAAGGCAGTCGGCAGTACCATAAAAGTTACAGGAATTTACTCAAACCTTATAAATCAAGGAAAAACGTGGAATCATATCAGAAGCGCCTTCAATTTTTTAAGGACGAAGCAAAATCCTTATTCGATATAGTCGCCTGTAAATGTGATAATTTTGATAAATGTAAATGTGAGAAACAACTTAAAGTTCCAATAATAGAAAGGCCTTTTTTAATAGACCAACGAACTGAAAGGAAAGGAAAAATGGGCATTGGCAGCATAGACGTTAAAACCTCCATTAAAAACGCAAACAAAATAAGCCGAAAAAGAAAGTATGAAACCGCACAACAAAAACACCTTAATGAAAGTGAAACTGATCCGTCCAATGATATCCAGTTACAGGGACGGACTGGGCCACCGGGCAACCGGGATTTTGCCCGGTGGGCCCCCGGGCAAGCACAAAGTTTTTTTTTTTAAGAAAAAGTTGTCATAACAAAATTTGCCTCTTCCGATCTTTGGAGGCTTCCAGACCTCGTTTGGTGGCCTCTACAGATCTCTGGAGGCCTCCAAACCTCGGTTGGTGGCGTCTACGGATATCTGGAGGCCTCCAGACCTCGGTTGGTGGCCTCTACAGATCTCTGGAGGCCCCCAGACCTCGGTTGGTGGCCTCTACGGATCTCTGGAGGCCACCAGGACTCGGTTAGTGGCCTCTACGGATCTTTGGAGGCCCCCAGATCTCGTTTGGTGGCCTCTACGGATCTCTGGAGGCCTCCAGACCTCGGTTGGTGGCCTCTACGGATCTCTGGAGGCCTCCAGACCTCGGTTGGTGGCGTCTACGGATATCTGGAGGCCTCCAGACTTCGGTTGGTGGCCTCTACAGATCTCTGGAGGCCCCCAGACCTCGGTTGGTGGCCTCTACGGATCGTTGGAGGCCCCTAGATTTCGTTTGGTGGCTTTAATGGATATCTGGTGGCATCCAGACCTCGGTTGACCAACTATTCTTTAAAAATAAATAATATTCTTACAAAACATTACAAAATGTATATTTTGAAGGCTAAAATCGCGAGTGCGATTTTTAATACCAAAAAATGTACTAAGCCAACTGGGATTTTGGCATTCGGGATTTTGGCATTCGGGATTTTGGCATTCGGGATTATGGCATTCAGGGTTCTGGCATTCGGGATTTCAGCCATTCGGGATTCTGGGTGCCTATTGTTTCGTCTTTTTCATTTCGCTCACTGTTATTTCGTTTTGGTCGAAATAATTTCCGTTCATTTCACAAAAGCTTTGTTTGTTTTTCTATTACTTATTTTTGGGATCATTTCGTCTCACGATAACTTCGATTTTGTTGTTTTGTTTTTTATTTGTTTCGAATTTTTATTGAAACATCTAAGGATTATTTAAGCTAAGGTTAGTTCGTTAAAGATTGTTTCGCATTTTGTCTCTATATATTTCTTTTGTTTTGCAATTCGATTATTTTGTTATCAGTTACTTAAGTTAAGATTGATTCTGAGTCACCTTGTTTGGTTGAAAATAAAAGAAAAAATTTAAATAGTAATGAAAAAACACGTAGAGTGTGGAATTGGAAAAATATTGAAAAGGTTAACAATTCTCAGATATAAAAGGGAGAATTTGGTAAAGATTCCAGAATCAAGACATTTCTGGACAAAAAAGACGTATGTTCTGATAAAGGGCTAAAAAAGACCCTTCATAAGCATGCAATTATACAAAATTATGCGGAAACATATAGCATGCGTTTAATTTGAATTAGTTGTTTGTTTTCAATTATTTATCAGATAGGTATTAATTTTTAAAACATTTACATATTTTATTTAAAGATTTTTTAAGTAATATTTTGAAGTAAAAATAACAATTAAAATACATAGTAACTACAAGAAAAGTTCAGAGTTTTTTATCACTAGGTCCCTAAATGCGTGACAAAAAAAAGGGCATGACCGTTTAAAATTATTATGTTTGTATTAATTTCCAACAAATGTTAGTGAATGCAAGGCGTATGGCAGGTTGTGAAAATTAAGAAATTGAAAATTTAGTTCATTTCGACTTTCAATAATTTCGCCACTTTCAATAATTTCGTAACTAAGGATGAAATAATTCAGAAATGAAATAATCGAAAAAAGAAACAATCAAAGACGAAATAAAGTTTGACCGAACTAATTGCAAAACGAAATTAAAATTGTCTGAACAATAAAAAACGAAATAAATGAAAAGTGAAACAATGAAATTCGAAACAACAAAATGCGAAACGACCTAGACGAAACAACAAAAAAACGAAATGAAAAAGCCGAAACGAACCATACCCCGGGATTCTGTCCATTCGGGATTTTGTCCATTCGGGATTTTGTCTTTCGGGATTTTAGCATTCGGGATGTCCATGTCGTACCCAACCCCAATTTATTTTTTGAAAATATTTAATGCGATTCATTTCTTGTGATTGCGCAATAACCGTAGCTTAAAAAAATAATTTCTAACAAATTATTGAAAATTAGAAATATGAACATTTTTTATTTCATTTCTCCCTTAATTCCCATAATTTTTTTGACTTGCGTAATTTTGTTTTGACTAAACTGAAAGTCACACCCACTTAAGGTCGCAAAATTAATGTAATATTACATCTTTGCAATTTTGTATGCTTGCTTGAATAAAAACTCAAATTAAATACTGCCAGGTGACGCAGCCATAAAAGCTGTTTCAGCAAAATAAAATTCTAGCCTTAGAATTCAAAACTATACCTTATATTTAAATCCAATATATATCAATCAATATGTTAATTAAAAATCAATAAATATACAAAAAATTATTTTCGAGATATGTCTGAAATATCAAGTTTTATTTTTAATCATTTTCAGAGTTATTGTATTCTGTGGCCCTTTTTCTTAAAGTCCCGGTAGGCCCTTTGACCCCCAGTCCGCCCCTGTCCAGTTAGATTTAATTGAGTTTTCCTCTGAAGAAGAACTAGAACAAGTTGATGAGAAGATCTTTTTAGAAATCGAGCCGACAACGTCCTCGCCAGGACTGCCTGAAGAAAAGATCGAAAAGAAAATTTTAAAATCCTCGATGCCAACTGTCGCTCATGCTGTTGATATATACAGCATTTCAGATAGGGCTGCAGCTGCAATAGTAACTGCAACGCTTCAAGATGCTGGTCTTATATCAAAGGAGGACACTGGTAATGTAGTAACACCGAAATAAAATAAGACGAGTTCGAGAAAAGGAAAGGAGTATTCTTGTCAAGAAGCCCTTATCAATCGAAGAAACATTTGGACTGTACTTTGATGGGCGAAAGAACTCTTTCAATGATAGATTCTCTCAGAAGAAAATTTTTTTCCTGAGAGCACATAAGTCTAGACAAAAGGGTGTGGACTTGGAAAAATTTGTTGTAGTTGGATGTGATGGAACCGCAGTCAATACAGGATTTAAAGGAGGTGTAATAAGATGCTTAGAACAACAGTTACAGAGACCTTTGCAGTGGTTCATCTGCCAACTTCATGCGAATGAACTAACATTGGGACAGTTGTTTGAGTATCTTGATGGTGCAACGACTGGACTACGAAGCTTTATAGGACCAATAGGAAAAGATTTAAAAGACTGTGAAATTCTGCCCTTGGTAATGTTTAAATCCATAAGCTGTGCTCTACCAGATATATCGAATGCAAAAGATTTAAGCACCGATCAATCATACCTCTTCCAGATTTGTGCCGCTATTAACTCTGGTCAATGCAACGAAAGCCTTTCTAAAAACAACCCCGGGAAAATTGTTCATTCAAGATGGCTTACCACGGCAAATAGAATTCTGAGATTCTATGTTTCAACAAACTCTCCGACTGAAAATCTGCTACATCTGGTTAATTTTATTTTGAAAGTATATGTGTGGTTTTCCATAAAAACAAAGCCAAGTTGCATTTATGGATCGAAACACTTGCATAAAAGTATTGTTCTTTCAAGATATATGCCCGAACACTTCAAAGCTGTAATAGATCCTGTGATTCAACGGAATGTTTTTTTGGGCATCCAGAAAACATACTACTTACGATGCTGGGTGACGATCGAGAATCAATTAAGATGTTAGCTCTGCGCAGTATACTTAAATGTAGAGACTCGGCGGATTCTAATGTAAGAATTTAACTTCAATGCAAAGGACTACATCGACATCATCGCTTGGAATGAGGTTAATGTTACCGAACCACAACTGCTGAAAAAAATTGGAAGTGAGGTTATCAAATAATGTATTAAAACGCCAGCAAAAATTGATTCAGTGATGTTGCCACTTCTGACAGAATTTCCTTGTCACACTCAAGCTACGGAAAGATGTGTAAAAATTGTAACAGAGGCATCTGCTGCTGTATGTGGTCCTAAAAGAAGAGATGGTTTTATAAGAACAAGACTTGAATCTCGCAAAATAATACCTGTTTTCAATTCGAAAAAAGATTATAAAATTGTTTAATCTTCAATTTTCAATACTTTGTTCATGATCAAAATGATTAATAAAGTTTTGTTAAAGAAAATATTTCAGTAAGAGTGTAACTTTTTGATCTTCAAAGCGTAATAAAACCCGAATAAAAGAGGAAATTAATATTTTACTTAATTTTTTCCCATATGATTTAATGCCAAAAAAATTACGTTTTTTCGAATTTTCAGAAGGCTTGGGGCAGTATAAAATGAAATTTTCCGAAAAATTTAATTATATCATTTTATTCGTTTGGTGAAAGCAACTTTCTATCAGTAGCCAAAAACGAAAATTAAAAAAAAAAAAAATCGATACACCCTATTGAATATGATTGTATGAACAAAAAAGTTTGAAATCGTTGGACCGGTTTTTAAAAAATTATTTTTTTATTTATAAAATTCTTAAAACATTTTTAAGGAAATATTTTGGAATGCTCAGCAGTACTACGAAACAGCTCGTTAGAGTACGGTACAACCAAAATTACTCGGAACTAAAGAAAATTGAAGCCGGTGTACTACAAGGAAGTGTCCTAGGACCAACCCTGTATCTGTTATATACAAGGGATATTCCAGTGGACATTAACGCTATTATGGCCACCTTTGCTGATGATACTGCAATATTGGTGCCAGATAAATCCGTAACAAAGGCTACAGAAAAATTGCAAAATGCAGTCGATAAAATTAGTGATTGGACGCGGATATGGCGTATCAAACAAAATCGACGCATATAATATTTACAAACAAAAACATAAACAATGATCCAATTTATATAAACAGTACAGCGGTGCCTTACTCCAATACCGACAAATACCTTGGAATGACTTTGGATGCAAAGCTTAAATGGAAAGAGCACATCAAAAAGAAGAGAGCAGAACTAAACTTGAAGTACAGAAAAATGTACTGGTTTGGTTACTAGGAAAGAACTCGGACCTATCTATTCAGAACAAACTAATGTTATATAAGCAAGTATTGAGACCCGTTTGGACATATGCCCAGCGGGAAATATAGTCCTCTATGAAATTTATTGCTGAAATATTCAATGAATTCACTTGCCAAATCATAAGAGAAACGACATGCAATAATTTCGTAGGTGAAGAGTAATGCAAAGTTTCCTCAGTTCGTAGCTTTGATTCCACTTTCTGCTTTGTGTTTATGAAACGACCCTGTTTTTTATCATTGTTTGAATCCACTCATCTGCTTTGTAAAGTGTTCATGGCCAGAACAGAAAACAAAACAAATGTGAGTGAAATTCATGGTGAATTGTAGTAGAAAAGTTGTTTATGATTTTTTGGCAACTATAAATTCTCATTTTGTTGGATACAGTTCACAGTGAGTTTCTGTAAAAAAAGTCCAAGTAAGACGAACTGCCGAAACGCCAATAACTTTTCATTTGAAATGGGAAATGCTTTTTGGTTTGTTTTCATCTTAAAAAAAAGAGTGCATTACCGATGTTAATAATCTCACTAAATGATTAAACAAGTATTTCTTGTGTGTAGCTTCTATTCCAGGAGGAAAAAGCTGGGGATTCCTCGGTGAATTTTTGAAAATTTCCCACTGGGATTTACTAAACAATACAAATGAGAGGATTTAATTGATGAAAAAGAAACTACCACTAACCTGGTGATTTCATAATTGAATTTTCATTACATTTTTCATCGAAATTATTGAACTGATGTATAAGCTAAATACCCGTATGTAGTGAATTCACAGATTATGCAATCACCACGTTTTTCATCACCTGGGTCGGTGAATAATCAACTTCCATTGAAGTAGTGATTTCGTTAATGAATTTTCGTCGAGAAAGTGGCATTGGCGTGTGCTTCCCGCCAATGACACGCCAATGTTAAATTCATCAAAGGAATAAGCAGAAAAGTATGGCAGGTACAGCTTCCATTCCTCAAGGAAAAAGCACTTTTTTCCTCAATGAATTTTTAATTTCACCCGCTGGGTGGCATCCAACTATGGATTTTTACAAAGAAAACAAATGCCAAATCCATCCAAAAATTTAAGAGCAAGGTCCTTCGTGGAATAATTAATGCCCCTTGGTATATAAAAAATAGCGATCTACATCGGGACCTTCAACAGAAGTGGTTAAAAAACACGCTGTATCACACAATCAGCGACTGCAAAGTCATACCAACTCCGAAATGGAGACCGTCCTAAATGTACGAAACAATGTTCGGAGATTAAGAAGAACCAAGGCTCATGAGCTAATGGTCTTAAAGCTATGGGAAAGTGTTATAACTTTAAACTTCCCCCAATGCGATCTAAAAATTAAGGAATAAAAATCATTTGTCGATCTTTCATAGATTGGTCCTGATTCAGCGGTGGTTTTAGTGCGATAAGAGTCCCACACTACTAGGTACCGATTCTTACCGAGTGACTTTTGAAGATTTCCATCCGATAATAAAAAAAAAACCGTTTTTGAGATATCGAATTTTCAAAAAAAAAAAATGAAACTTTTTTAAAAAATTCAAAAACTTTTTTTTTGAAAATTTTGATATGCTTTATTATTTAATCTTATCTGAAATTTGTTTTCTTAACTTTTGTATGGAAGGTATCGTTTTCAAAAAATTTGATTTTCAAAAAAAAACATTTTATAATAATCCAAAAAATGTTTTTTTTTTAAATTTTGGTACACAAAACTATTTATATTTTTTGGAAGCTTCTGTATAAGAAAATATCATTTAAATCAGTCATATCGTTTTGAAGAAAATAGAAAATTAAAAAAATGGTTCTTTGGGAGGTACCATTAATAACCATTTTTTGAAAAAGGGTATTTCACTCAAAGGAAGCCTTTACCAAAAGTAATTTATTGAATTTTTTAAAGAAAAGTTGATTATTTGAGAAAAATACGAATATGTAAAATTGCTAAAAAAAATGTATGGCAGGTAGATACCGTTATTTTTGGTTCTGAAAAAAAAATGATAAAAACGTGTGGGTATAATCACCAAAAACCACTATGTACCAAGTTTGAAGAAAATCGATCCAGCTGTTTAGGATGTAGACGATCAGACAGACAGACAGACAGTCAGAATTGTGCCACCCACTTTTTTGGTCTTCTCCATCATCGTAATGTCATGTTTGATTGTTATCTCAAAATTGTTTTTTTACATGAATCCAAAACTTGCCTTATAGTACCTACATATATCGCAAGTAAAAATTGAATAACAAATCTTCTTACCTTTGCAAGCTCCTGTTCCTTTTTGCTGTCATGTGGAATTCCCCTCAATCGTTTTGGAACATACCAAAATGAAACATTAACACACTCTGGCTCCATGATCAAATGGAAGCGATCTGACTGTTCTCGGATGCGTTTCACTTGATACCTTGTCAGATCCATAAGACGATCTTGTTGTCTTTCGAAACCTTCGGTACCCTTTGAACGCCACTGAAGCCACAGCTTGAAGATGTCATTATGACGCCCGCACTGTATCACTTTGTCACCTGTGTCATAGCTGATGTCATACTGTTTGTCAGTCATGAACAAGTATTCGGCAGACATTTGATTGCAGCTGATTAAAAGACCCTGTGGGGATGAAAAAATAAAAACAATGAAATAAGGGTGTTCAAATTTATACGCAAATACTTTAAAACACCACTTCAAAATACAAAATTTGCTTCGGGGATAATCCCCTTGTAACACTTGATTGGACTTGTATGGCATTGGGCCACGTTCTTGCCATCATCATTTTAAACTTCTGTAGAATTTCTCATGACCTTTTAAACATCGTTTCGTACTTACGAAAGTAAAACTTTGCCAATGCGATGTTATCACCACTGCTTCCATCACAACCAAAAAACAATTCCAGTTCGATATTTTTAAAGTTTAAGGCAAAGTATATTGCTATTTAAGATTGTTGTTTCCTGTGTTGTTTTGGTGAATAAGATTGATAGGTTTCAGATGGTTAGCAGTTTTATTTTATTTTTTTTACAATGTTAATTCATTCTTTAACACATTCATCTCTCTGCAGCCATCTGAGCGAAGGACTCTCATTTCCCTACATTTTGTGGGCTTTGGCATTTTCTAGGAAATCTACCCTTAAAAAAAATAAACAACAAGCATCGTTTCGCCGCTGCCGCCACCGCCACCGCCGCTCTTAGCTCTAAGAGGAGCTTCATACCGAACCGCACCATCAACTTCATACTCTTGGGAAGCAATAACTCAGGGGAATTTTAATTAAAAATTCCTTGAATAACATTCTCTCTTTTCAAAGGAAGGCAAAAATGTCGAACACAACTGTGGCCAATGGTAACATATTGCAAATATGTTGTCATGGAACTAAAGCAGCAAGAAAACTGCTGAGAAATGCTTTTTGGTCGGCCATTAAAGCCCCCTCGGCATTGTAGATTTTATACAGCAGCGAAGTCAGTCATCTATTGCTTTGTCTCTGTCCCGAGATGGGCAGAGATTGGCATTTTCAAAAAGGATATTTTGAATGCCAAGAAGACCTTGCTAGGCTGTGTATAGTGTAACTCTTTCTCATTTAACCATCACTTTCGAGGGGGTTAAGATACGATACGAAGAATCTTGTTTTTTTTTGTGTAGACCCAAGAAATAATAAGTTTTGGATTTTTTTCTTCTACTATTACTTACATCTTCCTTGAAGTGGATAGTTGAACACTGGAGAAGGGCACCCATCAGTTTGTGTGGATTCCATGTGACCGAATCGGCTCTAAAAGTACAAAATAAGAGAACAAAATTATGCATATCAGTATATAATTTTTGCCTTAAAGCACCCACAGGTGCTAATTGATTAAATAAAACCAGATGAGGGCTGAATAAATTGATTTCTAAATATCTAAAGGGGCGACTGTGACTCTATATCAATGCTGCAAAACCACCCACAAAAGCTCACCCATCATCTATACCATCACCTTTAAATCAAGAGGAAAATCTATGTGAGGCTGAAGAGGGTTTAAAATTGAAGAGGACGCTGGTGAAGATAAACATCCCTCTGGGAGCTATTTATGGTTTAGTGATTGTTTGCTGAAAATCATGAACAGATATAAAAAGAGGGTGGTTGTCTATATTCTACCCTCAACTTGTGCGTTATCTATGTTTGCTCAGTGAGTGTCACTGTTTTTTTTGTTGCTTGTTTTGAAAGCAGGCCTCTGCTTCCTATATACCAAACCTACGATTCCAAATGACAAACGAGACAGACGGTCGCTGGTGTAGATGTCAATGACAGTTTAGATCGCATAACTAAATGAAATAAAAATATGTTTTGTCGCTTTGACAAGACACGAGAAGAGGACGGTATTAATGTCTATTTATGTTCTTAATGAAATCTTAATTTCTTGTTTCGTGAGATAAGATGTGTTATCACAGAGAAGGCGCAGTTTTAATGATGGGAGTGAAGTTTTGGGAGGTTTAATGTTTGTGTTATTAGTGAGTTTAAGTAGCTTAAGAAAGAAAATCATGAACCTACGAGTAATCCGATGTCAAACTGACACAAAAAATTATTACCAAAATTAATTTCTTCCAAGGAGAAATGTTAAGCCGGTTCACGCTTCTGAGATCTTAAACATTTTTTTCAAACGCAATTACTTACTGGGTGAATAGAATTTTCCTTAACTGTTCAACAGCAAAACTAAAACATTCTAGATAGTCAGGAGCTGAAACAACTATAAGAGAGCGGCCTATGAGTATTAAAGGTTGAGATACTAGTAAACCTTCAAATGGGATCAACTGCAGGGTGTCTTTGACTTAAAAAAATATGGTGTGCCAAAGTCAAAGTGGGTTCTTTTTGACCTATTCTCAAAATAAATTTAATCCTTAAAAATAAATACTTTCTTTTTTTCAGTTTTGTTTGGCAAGATATACCCGCAATAATTTTTTCTTAAGTGGCACACTTATTGCAAAATGAGTTCATAGGCAAATCAGTTTGAAAAATGGTCTATTTGCAAAATTTTCTGCTAAAAAAAAAATTATTGCAGACAAAATTAAATTAGGATAGGTGTCCACTTTTTCGCCTATTTTAGTTTTATTTGTTTATTTATCTTTTTCTTTATTTGTTGTTTTCATTTTGATCTTGCACAATCTGACACGACATCGTGAAAACTCATAATGTACATATTTGGGTGATGTTAAGCTTGAGGGATACTTTTTTTAAATGAGAACCATACACCACTCATAAGCAAATAATATACCAAGTTTCATAAATCATTTTTATCTTTGAATGTGTTCATTTTTTTTTATTTATTTAGTTTCAAATATACATAAATCAAGGATGTGTTATCATGCCTCTACCACAATCAACTGAAATACATTTTGACAATAAAAAATGCTTTCGTTTTCAATATCCATGTGGGATTTAATAATTTTTTTTTGTGAGCTTTTATTCTTATCAACATCAAAAAACTGCAACGATGTGCCATTTTAAGTGGAATCCAGTTTACTAAATGGTATTATACCTATTCCACTTTTTTCATACATACATATATTTAAAGTTTAATTGATTATTAATTTATGCTACTACGCATATTGGTCATTTTTTGGATCCAGAAGTTGAGAGTCATTGACCATTTTTTCACTATCAAAGCTCATACCACGGTTTCGTGTAATATGGGGCTATCTATTGAAATTCTTTAGTTAAAAGCCTTTAATTTAATAAAGAAATAATAATAAAATAAGTCTTTATTGGAGAACAAATTTAGTTAGAATAAGGGCCTGTTTCACATACTCTGATTAAAGTTCTGATTAGTTATTCGACACATAAATTCTGAGGCAGGCTCATATGTTCACAGATAAAAATTGTTTATAAGGGAGAATGGGCATTTTTGGGCGTTAGCGCCCATCAATGAAATTAAAATCAAATGAAAGGTATGTTACTCAGTAACAATTTTTACTATGGGCGTTACATTGCACTTCATTTAGAAAAGAAGATATTTCAATGTTAATATAATGCAATTGCATCTAGAAATATCGCTAAGAAATTATATTTTTAGTGTGTGTAATGCTTTATCATAACTTCAAAACATATCGTGAAATGGGGGATTTCAGAAGCTCCCAAGGTCACGTTGCGGCTTTAAACAGACCCAGTTCGGATTTCAACAGCTTTTTTATTTTTTAAATATATTATTTTAATCCTGATTTAGAACCCATGTTGAAGACCTTCATATAGCAGGTTGACTAATTGATGCTTTCCAAATGCTAATACATGATAGCGTAAATACATCTACATTAATTATGACCACTTATAATGACTTAGCGGGCTATGATTTTCGCAATAATAGAATAGACATAATGCAACGGTCGAAAGCACCACTGGTAATTGGCCTGTTTTTGACGAAAACCAAATTCAATTACACGCAATGGAATTGAGTGGGATTTATAGCTTGACAAGATGCACTTTTACTACATAATATACCTATCAAACATTTTTTTAATATTATGTAAATAAGTATATACGGTCTTATTCAAAATGTACTTATTAATGATGTTAAATGGGCATTTTTATATACAAAATATTCCTGAGACTGTCTAGATTTTTAAGTTCATTTTTCTTTCTATTTTTGCACTGGTAAGAGACCAGAATACTTAGTAAGACTTTTGATGAAAGTGTTAAAACAAAAATGAATTTTTTCGTTTATTAAGTACATCACAGTGAAAAAACTTCGGCACGATGATTGTAGGACTCAACCACATCCAAAAATAACAAAATCATTCTTGGCCGCTCACGCCCATGTTTCATACAAATTTGCCCATTCTCCTTTATAACTTAATCAGGTGGGTCATTAGAAAATAATTGTGAATTTTCTTCTCTGGACTTATTACCCTGTGCTTATAACTATTTATGTGTCGGATATCTAATCAAAACTTTTTTCAAACATTGCGAAACAAACCCTAAAAATTACAAACTTAAATCAAAGCTTATACACAAAACAAATAGTATTCAAACAAAGTTTGATGATATAGGATGTTTTTCAATACTATCTTCAGTAGAAAATAAAAAAACTGAGACTATGTTCAATTCACTCATAAGGTCAGCGCCGCTATTAGCCTTGAGAGCACCTGGGGCAAGCTCAAATAAGCCGCCTGGAGGTATAGCCTATTGAATAGACCTTTTAAAAAGGAACAATTACGTGCAAGGGTTTTTATTATTGAATATGTTTGTTTGGCCCATAAGCATGCTTAAAACCGAAAATGCTACTAAATTCACCCATGCGTTTCTGAGAGAATAGTCACACTGGCCGCTTTTCAGTATTTTTGGTATAACTCGAAAACTAAGCCGAATTTGACAATTTTACATATAATACTTTTTGTTCAAAATTAAATTTTCTATCGAAATGGATATTTTGGAAAATTTCTTAAAAAAATTTAAGCAGCAAAAGTAAACAAAAACCAACATAAAAAAAAATCGAAAAATCAAAGATTTTTAAATTTTTTTTTCTAAATTGCGCATAACTTTTTTCGGAGCAAAGATATGCTCAAGACATGCGGAAGCAAAGTAAACTGGAGTTTAAGGGCTTTAATATGACATGTTAAAAAAGCCATATTATTGGAAAATTGACAGAGATATATCCATTCAAACTTTACCATTTCTTATAATTTTTCACAGTTTTTGCCCGAAAGCCTATTTTTTGGTACTTTATGACAAATTTAACGTTCCTAGCAACTAGTACCAAATCTTATGTTAATCGGACCAGCCGTTCGGTCTGTAGGTCTGAAAGCATTAAAAAACAGCCGAAAACGAAATTGCGAACTTATATCCTTTTTATAAATTCTCTATAGTTCTAATGTCATATTATATCGAAATTTTTATTTCGAACATTTTTACGAAAGTGAAATTTGCCATATTGTACCGAAAAAGGGACTTTCGGGCCAAAACTGCGAAAAATTATAAGAAATGATGGGGTTTAAACGGGAATATCTCTGTCAATTTTGAACAAATATTAATTTTTGAACATGTCATATTAAGGCCTTTAGTCTCTACTTTATTTTGTCAGTGCATGTATTGACCCTATCTTTGCTTCAAAAAAAGTTATACACAATTTATAAAAAAATTTAGATATCCTTGATTTTTTGATTTTTTTTAGGTTGGTTTTTGTAAACTTTTCCTGATTAAATTTTATCGTAAAATTTTTTGAACTATCCATTTTGATAGAAAATTTAATTTTAAACAAAAAGTATTATATGTAAAATTATCAAATTCGGCTTAGTTTTTGAGTTATACCAAAAATACTGAAAAGTGGCCAGTGTGACCATTCTCTCAGAAACGCATGGGTGAATTTAGTAGCATTTTCGGTTTTAAGCATGCTTATGGGCCAAAAAAACATATTCAATAATAAAAACCCTTGCACGTAATTGTTATCAATATATGTATTTAATAGCAAAAAAATTTCCACGTAAGTTTATACATGGTGGCCTCCTTGACATGGTACCTTCGTGGTACGGCGCACAGTGGGGCCGAGATGGAAAATACTTCATATATAAAAGTGTTAAATATGGCATTGTGATACACTTTTCTATCAGTATTTTTCACGTGGAATCCAGCTGTTATAAAGATTTTATAGTAAAAAATTTGCTTTTGGCCGAAATAAGGGATTAAAACGGACCATTGAAATTTTGAGCCTTTAAAACTGATGATATCCATGATTCCTCCATCTTACGGATTATTTTTTAAAATTTTTCCTTGTATGTACTGTGTTAATATATACCTTAAAGATTCTGATGAGAAAATTATTTTACCTCATTTTTTCGATTACACCGAAAAATCTAGCCAAAATATGGACATTGGGTGTACTTCCGGACCTGAGTAGACATACAAAAAAAGCTCCACACTCTATTTTGCCCATCTATTAATTCAATTTCAATCAATTTTTGTTTACAAATTTTTCTACATTCATGAAGTTCTTGCACGGTTTTCTCTAAATCTACTGATTAAATGAAACAAAATATGTTAATTTTTTCGGTGTGGAACTAAAAAAGCTACAAATTGTACTTTCACATTTTTTTAAAATAAAAACAATAGCTTTCAAGAAATAAATACAAAACGGAATTTACTCCCATTTAAAAAATTTCCTCTAGCCAAAATTTAGGAAACTTTTAAGGAAATGCTTAAGACTTCAAGACAAAGTTCTCCACCAAAATTCAGCTTTTTTGGAATTTTTTCTTAGTTTTGTTCTTCTTTGTCTAATTTTCCTGGGCTAGGCATCGACCGGTTAAAAAAGAAACATATAACTTTTGATTTTTGGTAGCCATTTCTGTGCTAAAAGAGCTCTTACAAAGCGCTTTGAAAAAGCTAATAAAATGGGCTGACCAGTGTGGTCTGGATGTCAACCCTCATAAAACAGAATTTGTTCTATTCTTGAGGGAATATAAAATACCTCATGTAGATCCTCCTTGGGTGATATGAATAAAACGGAGCACGTACTCAGAGCAGGTACTACATGAGAATCAGAGGAGGTGCTCAATAAACAAGAACCTACTCCCATTTCGTATGAATAAAATTATAAACAAACTCGAGAGTACCTCCTCATTCAAACGGAGTAGCTTCTCTCATGCCTCAAACCAAATTATATTGTTTTTGACATTTAGAATTAATTTCGGTGATTTATAATTAAACAAATAATTTAAAATATGAACATTTTTCTGTTGGACCCGCATTTTTTGTGAAAAGGTTTGTTCGTTGAAGTTTAAAAACGGTTGAACCAGGTTTTCTTGACAACCCCAAGAATTGTAAAAAAAAAATGGGTTTTTCGGTTCTCAAAAAACACCAAAGGGTCTTCAATTGTGTTTTCGAGATATGTACATATACATAGTCCAGTCAAATTGTATTTTTACCATGCAAATTGTGGGGTAGTTATAATTTGTTCGCTCTCTTTTACGTTTTCGGGGGTGTGGAATCCGAATCTGAGGTTTGCCAACAAAATTTCGTGTCGCAACATGGAAAAAAATGCAAAAATGCTTTTTTTTTAGTTTTTCACTGATGGATCGAAAACAACCAACTATTCGAAAATTACATCAAATTACCATTGAAAGTATATACAATTTCCAATAAATCCCTATTTAAGGCTTTTTTCCGAAAACAACCCATTTGGACTGAAGCGCTAGTCAAAAATTGACGTATTTTTAACTTTTTACGAAAATCCACTCGAAAGCTCTAAGAAATTACTTTGTGTGACAAAATTTGAATTTTTGAGTCTGGCCTTGAAATTGCTCTATCACGTCACGTTTTTGCATTTTTATACAAATTTAGGGTTATTTTTTTTTTGTTCTCGAGGTGATTTTTTTCGAAAAAATGTTTATGGTCATTCTGAAGTATGAACATTTTACTTCAAAATTCTTTTTGAATCTTTCAAATACTTTCATTCGTCTTTGAGAAATCGTTGGTTTTCGTCTTACTACCTAATTCGAAAAATCCCACAATTTGCCCTTTTGGGTACAAGTTGACTGGACTAAAAAGAAAGACAACATTTGTTTTAAACCCCCCCACCACCCCTCTATCCTTAATTATTAAAAAAGAAATGGTTCCTTAAGCTAAGTATACAGTTCCTTGACGAAAAAAAAACTACATGTATTTCTTATGGGAGCGCTTTTTGCGAGAAAAATTTTTTTTGACGTTTAAATTTTTTTTATCGAACTGTGAACTACCCAAAGAAAACAAATTTTATATTCACCACGATTTTTTTTCGTACAAAACAATGTCACTGACATTCTTTTTCCGAAAAAAAAAATGCGTTTGGCATTTGTGTTTGTTTTTCCATGGATCAGTCTCATTGAGATTTTTTTTTCGAAAGTGTAAACTGACGGCGAATAAAAATAATATTTACACCACGGACATTTTTTCTTTGTGGAAAATATTTTTTTACTCAAAAGAACTGTATACTTAGCTTTAAGAAATAACATTTTCTCTGCTGAATTTATATAGAATGCAATAGTATTTTTTTATCCTTCTCTTTTTCTCTTATAAAATTTAACCTTGCTATAAAAAATTTGTATAAACTTCCCCATTTATGAAGCAAAAGGTATTAAACGCTATTTACTTCAACGTTGAGCAACCAACTGATCTAACTTACAAATGAGGAGCAGGTGCTCGTCTCGACAGAGCACGTGCTTCGGTTTATTCATTCCTATCAATGGAGCAGGTGCTTACCCTGAGAAGGTTCTCATCAAACATTGAGATGCTCAATCGTTGAGCACCTTCTCAAGTATTTTATTCATACCAAATGAAGCACCTGCTTCGAAAAGTTGAGTTTTGAGCAGGTGCTCTGTTTTATTCATATCACCCCTTGTATCAAAGGTACTCCACTAGCATTTGCTGATCAAATAAAATATTTTGGTCTTAATTCAAATTAAAGGTCAATCTGGAAGCTTAATATACAATAAATATAGTCAAAAAGACCACTGTGGTACTTTTCTCACGCAAAAAAGCCTCACTGGCTATAATATACTTCGGTGATTAGACCGATTCTCACTAACGGACAAACCAAGCAAGGTCCAAGCTCTGCTTCTTTGTGCATAAGTAGAGCAATTCGTAGGGCACCCTCCGCTGCCGCTCTAAACAGTTTGCTCCATCTGACAGCCCTCAATATTTGCAGGAAACAAGTGGCTGCGACTTCCTCAAAAATGGAATAACAATAGTATTGGCCTTTCCATACTCCAGAATTTATTAAGATCACTTTCAAGTCGCACTGTTATACCATTCCACAAAACTTCACTGTGGAAAAAACTATTAAATCAGCTTTCCTTCTATTGTTTTCTGGGAGGAAACGGCTTTTTTGGAAGATGAATCAATTTATTTTTACACTGACGGATCATAAACTGGTGATGGGGTCGGTGGAGGTGTGTACTCAGACTCAGAATGATTAAAATTAAGTATCTCCTTCCGTCTTCCTAATTATTGTAACGACGTAGCTCGTGGCATAATGGTTAGTGCGTTGGATTGTCATGTCGAAGGTCTGGGTTCGGTTCCCAGCCGCTACAACATAGTAACAGACATTTTTTTTTCCGAGGTAGGTACTGTCCCTTGCAAGGAACTGACAAATCTTCCAAGGGTATACTTGTCATGAATAAGTGCCTCTCGTCCTAGTCGTTCGAACTCAGCAAAAATTGTAGGTACCCTCCATTCAAGCCAACAACACGAACACAGGAATGGTTGAGAATTGTACGTCACTAGGCCCGGGTTCTCTACGAGGTGTTGTGCCACCAAATTTATTATTTTTATTATCATGGTAGCGCGTTCCAGGCGGAACTTATGGCGATCAAAGAAGCCTCGTCTTGGCGTGAAAACGTGATATTAACCACGGATGTCCAGACGCTTTTCCGGATTTTCTTCCATTTTTATTTTGGAAAAACATATGCCTGGAAAATTTTTCTGGGGGTTTTCCTTCAGGATTTTCCCCTTTTTTTAAAATAAATTACAAAAAGTATAGGAAACAATCCCGGAGATTCAACAAATTATGCCAGAAGTTTCCGTTTTTTTTTCCTTGGAAGAAACGGCAGAGTTTGTGTGACCAATTTTCTGGTATTTTTTCCAAAACAAAATCCGGGGTAGTTTCCGAGGGCCAATATTTATGTTACCTCATCTTTTTTAAAGTAAAGCCATGCTTTTACTAACAAACAAATTTTATCAAAATCAATGGAAACGTTTTTGAAAAATTGGATATTCCTTATCGGTTTGCACACAATTTTGTGATGTATATATGGGTGATTCTCTGCCAACTGTCATTCCTTGTGCCCAGCGTTTTTGTTGTCACTTAGTGTAAAATATTCTCCAAATGTCTGATTGAAATTGGGTAAATGGCTATTTGCTACAATCTTCAATCGAGATCATGACAAAATTGGCTCCTAATTCCACATGGATTGAAAATCCACAGTCAAAATGTCATTACCGTGAAATTTCCGTTTCTTGTTTTTTCAATTAAACGTATTTTTTTTCTTGAACATAAATGTTGTTCCTAAACAAGTTTGAGGGCAATACTTGCTAAGCAAAATTTTTCAAAAATCAAGCCACAATATCAATGTACTTCTTCCTGAATTAAATAATAATAAATGAATTTTGTCCCGAGGATAAAATTTTGATTATATTTTTGAATTCAAAGGTTTACCCCAAAAACCCGTCTTTTTGTTTTAGTTTTAAGATGTGGTATTCTAAGACAGGCACTATTTTTTTTATAAAAGTAGTCAATTTGTTTTTTGTACGTGATTGTACTTTAAGGGTGATTCATTTTCATTCGAAGAAAGTGTGGCACAAATTTATTTGTCAGTACCGTGGTAGTATTTTCTAAGAGTGTTATAGCATGTATTTCGTTGATTGATAAGAATTTTGTACTCTCCTTTTAATGGCATAAGTTCTTGGAATTTATTTTCTTATTAGCATTGAAAAATAGTGTTACATAAACACTCTAAATGTCAGTATCGTGGATGTCAGTACCATGGTATTTAATTTCTTATTGAACTTTAATTAAACAATTCCTGTCAATAATACTAACTTTCTGCTGACTTTTCTTATAAGAATGGAAGTAATACTTTGGAAAAACAAAAACTAAAATATTCTGTGCAATTAAAACTAAGAAATAACCTAACACAGTGAAGAGGGTTGCCATCCATTAAAAATGCTATACAAACAACAAAAAAATATAATTTTGAGTTTTTATACATTTTAAAATATTTCTGGATCTTTAATAGTTATAGCAAAATTATTTTACAAATTTGATACTCTGACTAAATAAAACCACTAAAACAAAATACAAATTATTTCCAATGAGTTTTAAATTTTTGATAAAAAAAAATCACCGTTGGCAGAGAATCACCGGTATATGTACAATGTACATATCTAATATGTACCCATATATATATTTTTGGTCCCGACAAAAAATAAACGTGTCCGGGGAATATTCAAAAACAAACACTAACTAAGGTTTAAAGAAAAATGACAAGGACTTTGAGACTGTATTCAAACAGATGACAAAATTAAGAAACCCACTAATTTCATCTTCCCCATCAAATAATTCATAACTTGCTATATACTACCTTAACCTATATCACAAGAACAAAAAATCATTTTAAAAATAAAGGAAAACATAAAATCACTTCAAAGCAAAATATTAAAAAAAAAAAAAACAATTTTTCACACACTCAGGTGTTTAGAATACACAATGGAATTAGTAAGTCAATATTATTTAATGCATAAGCAAAAAGCAGGCAAACGCAACGCTCAAATAAACGTCTGAAATAAGTGGGTAATTTATTTCATTACAAATTCCTTAATCCTTATAGCAAACACACTAGAATGAATGAAATAATGCCTCTTATACGCATAAGTATAAGGGTGCAAAATTAAAAGCAGCCTTTGACATCAATATAACACAATTTATAGGGGTTGGTATTTTTCTGTTCTTGTTGTTGTTGTTGGGCTCAAGAAATCCGGGAGTATGAAATTGAAAATACAATTAGCGGTGAAGCGATGCGTGTACACCACTTTCGACCCTCATTTATAAGTTTTTCCCAGTTTAAAACTGCACTTTAATTTAATTTATGTTTAACCTTCATCTTCTTGTCTTTTCCAAAAAAGAAAAAGAACAAAAAAAAAACAAGAGAAATCCTTTAATGGAATTGCTTTGCGGCCACAGTATAGGACCAATACTTATTTAAGGGAGATTTCTAAACGCATTACGTAAATCCCACTTAGTGCGAAGATGTATATATTGGCATATTGTGGTTAACGCACTTTGAAACAGTAAAACCTTTTTCAAGAAAGCTCAGCATCATCGCGCCCTGCCATAAACATAAACATCCATGGATTAGCATATCCATCAATTTAACAAAAGGGCGTCAGTCTGCTGCCGCCTTCTAATGCATCTAAACCACTAATCTGAATTTTACTATTTTACAGCCTAAGCACAGAAGGCTTTGTTAAATTCCATCTCGGCATTGTTTCAAAATCGATTTTGAAAATCATTAGTCCCGCAAGGATGCACATTTCAAGTTCGAATAATGGTGGTGTATAGTCGTCCTGTGATGTGCGTTGCGTTCAAATGGGCGCACAAAAGTCTTAGTTATAATATGAACAACAATGCAACCAACTATGGTATATGACAAATCATCCGTCAGAAGCAGCGACACCATCATGGATGCCGTTTATTGTATATTTTTGGTTAAATATTTTACAGCAACCCACCCCTTCTATTCGAATATGTATATGGAGTCAAATGCTAGCCTATAGTTGTTGGATACACTGTTCTTGATTAGATGGCAATTACTTGCAGACTTTGCTGTGATTTATGAGAACACTCATTCTTGTGGACAGACACATTGTTCAGAGCTGCAAAACCAACCTCAATTTGGCTTCGGGCTATTGACCATCTGTGGTCGCAATTTTCAAAGAATGATTTTTTTGTTATTCATTTATTTTATACAAATGGTTGCCCTTGATGTTTCCTATTTTTTCTATATTGTAAGGACTAAAGGATGTTGTTTGGGTTTTTTCTATTTATTTTTATCAATCACTTACCTTTCAACTCCTGACAATCTTGGGTGACGATATTTGCGTGACAAAAGTAATCCACCACCCCAAGCAGCCTGGAAGATGGAAAAAAAAATAAAATTTGTTTTAAGTTTAGAATATTAAAATTCAAATACAAAATATTTATGGTCCTAGGTTTTTTATTTGAAAGCTTGATGCTTTTTTTGTTTAAAATCAGTACCAACTTATAGCATTCTTATTGTTAGCTGTGGCCTCTGCGTGCTCTGAAATGTAAGATGAATACTCTCACTGACAATTTTTACTTTTGATTAGATTCCATACGTGCAAGATTGAAAAGCTGCACTTATGATTGAAAAACAATTCATATGAGTTAATAATCGAGTTCAATTAGTTGAGATCTATTTGAAATCGTAAATTTTACAGTCACAAGGAATCATGCACTGTCGTTTTGACATGTTGCTTATGAGATTTTTCGGAGGAACATTTATTTAAAAGTTGCTACTTATAATTGGACTTAAAATTGAATTTTTTAAATTAAAAATACTCACATCTACATGCATCCAGCAATTGTGACGCTGGCATATGTCTGCTACTTCATTGAGGGGATCAAAAGCTCCCAGCACTGTTGTGCCAGCTGTGGCATTAACAAAGAATGGAACATGTCCTTTTTGTTTTCGTTCGACAATAAGCCGCTCAAGTTCTTTGGTAAGCATGCGTCCATTTTCATCTGATGGTACCATAACGCAATTGTCTGTGCCAAGACCACATACTGAAGAACACGATTTGATAGAATAATGGCATTGGTCTGAAGTGAACATCACAAGTTGTCCAGGTAGAGCACTAGCTCCACGCTCTTTGTATCCTGGGAACATCTTGTGTCGGGCAGCCAAGAATGCATACAAATTGGAAATTGATCCTCCAGGAGCTAAAATCGAATCACCACCAGTCCAGCCGATGATCTCTCGCATCTTGGTCAAGACGACATTTTCCATCAATATGAATACTGGAGCAATTTCATATGTAAACATATTCGTATTAGCCGTCGCAGTTAACCATTCTCCAGCCATTGAAACCAAATCCAATCCGCATGACAGTTGATTGAAGAAATGTGGATGTCCTGTCAAAGACAATATACAAGAAAGAAATTTGTAATAATAAAAAAAAAAAAACAATGACAATGAAAAGGAAACAATTTCTCGCCATATTAGCTACGATGTCGATGGTAATACAATGAAAATATGTATCATCTATAGGAATAGAACAAAAATCAGGGAGGGTTGGCAGAGTGGCACTTCTTGGTTGGCAGCATCAAGAAGCATCACACAATTCACATTGAGTTTTGTAGCAAATGTCCCGGAATAATCCTTCGAAATTTCGTTCATCATTTGTTCAAAAGAAAAACGAACTAATCTCGAATTGAAGGATATCCCAAGTCGTATCTACTATCTCTCTATCCCTCTTTCTCTTTCTCTACGTATAATATAGATATACAACACATTATCCCAGAAGGGGGATAATTATTGTAGCAAAAGACAAGAGATTGGCAGTAATCCCTGGTATTGGATAAAACTAAGCTTGACAGACGGGTCCTCTGTTAGAAATTATTTTTAATGGAGCTATGTGGTGTAATTTAATAGTTTGGCTCTTAAGCTCCTGAATAGATAGATGGGATTATGTGTTACGCGAAAGTTCTCTCAACTATATAGTTTTTATCTCTGCAGATGCACTCTCTCTCTCTATATATGTATTATATCTTTTGATTCTATATTCTATATACTGGATGGTGATTTATTCTGATGGAAATGAGTTTCTATAAATGTTAACCATAAAGTTTGAAATTTATATAAATGTTAAACCTCTTAAATATTTTCAAGGGAGTTTTAGGATTTAAAATATGCGAAGCGTTATACGAAATTCATTACGAATTCCTCAATACGAATGATGTGACTGTGGTGAAATTTAAAATAATAAAAATTAACTGTAATTCAACGATGAATGTGCTTGAAATCACTTAAGCAAATAAATTATTTGAAACACTTCAGTTTGCCATAAAAACACTTCTAAATAATGCGTCATGCGAATAGAGAAATCATTTTTAAATTTTAAATTAGATTTGGAAGATATTTAAAATAGAAATATTTAAGTAAAAACTATTAAAAATGTAGGTACCTAAGTAGAAACCTCTATCAGGCCATCGACTGTCAAATTCCATTAAAAGATGACTACGATCTCAATGTCAAAAACCTCTAAAAAATCAGACATTTTTGAAGTTTTTTACTTCCCTGGAAAAAAGTTATGTTGGGACAATAGGGTGACAGCGGGATCCTAGTACACTTTTTCCTTCAAAATGTATTTTGTCCCCTATCTTTCAAGCAATCAATGTCAAATTCCATTAAAAGATGGATTTGATGTCGATGGATTAAGAAACACCGAAATGTAACTGACTCGATTACTTTACTGATCTAGAAATTCAATTGAATTGCCCAACTGTGTTTGCAACTCGATTTGCTTCTGATACGACTCAAAGCAAACGGAACCGAATCATTCAGAAACAATGCACGAAAAGTATTCAATGATTTTTCTTCAAACCGTTGACCAAGGTTTGGGTATGAAATCTCGCAAATTATGACCTCGCATTCGAGATCGTGCATAACGATCGCAGTTAAAAAATTCCGTTTTTCATAATCTCGCAACAACAAAGTCCCACTTTGAAAAATCTTAAAACTACGAAATCCTGCAAACTAAAATCTCGCAAAATTTAATTGCATTGCAACAAAAACATTTTTTAATCAAGATCTCGTAAATGAAAATCTCACACGAAAAAATTGTATTTGTTGCAATGCAATTAAATTTTTCGAAATATGCTTCCTTCTGAAAAATATGTTTTTCCTTAATGGCCAAATTCACGAAAAGCTTTTAATTATTTAAAAACCTTTGAGCCTTTAAATGATGATTTTTGGTTTCACCAAATGCTTTTAGATTTGACAAGATTTTAGATATCCTTGTAAACTAAAAGCTCGTTTTTGTCTCATTAAATTTTAAAAGTCTTTTTTGTTAAGCCATTCCAGAAAAAGTCTTTTTTTTTAAGCCATTCCAGTCAATAACAGCTGATATTAAGCTGTCAGAATAATTGTCCCTCATCTATAACGCTTTTTCACTTTTTCTCATAGACTGAGCATGTACGATGGAATCAACCTCTTTTTTTGAATCCAGGGATGTGAGCAAAATGAGTCAAATTAAAATATCCCTAAAATATCCCTTTTTTAAATTGGTGAAACTGAAAAATTTTAAATGCCTGATAAAATTTAGAAGGAGTTTAGATAAAATTAATTTTAGTGTTGGTTTATGAAATTGGACATAAGACTTTTAAATCACATCGTTATTTATCAAATTTTACAGTTTATATTTCAATTGCTGTCAAAAAAAGACGAGATCATACAGAGATGTAATGCGTGAATTGCATTAATCTTTTCTTAGTTCTATAAATACATTTTTGAAGATTTCACATTTCAAAAATTGAATATGTACTTTGTGAAGCATTGCTAAACACATTTCGATTGCTTTAAAAAAATTTGTTTAATTTACCAAAAATAATAAATAAATCTTTTTTGTTCCAAAATCATAGTTTATAGTTTTTTTTTTTTTTTGTGTTTTGTTTAATAAAGAAATTAGTTTTTAGTTATGTACATTTGTTAATTGTTAAAAGTAATTATTAGCAGTAAAAGTTGAATTTTTTTTTCGTTTTTGGGTTTTCATTTTCTATCTGCAGGATTTTTATTTTTCAGTGCGAAGCCCAGAGGGATACCTAGATGTGAGATTTGAATTTGCGAAATGTTGGTTTGTGAGATTTTAAATTGCGAAATTTTAAGTTGCTAGGTTTTGGTTGAAATTTGCGAGATTTTTCGGTGTGAGATTGGTTAAAGCGAGATTTTGTAATTGCGAGAGTTTGAAGACAAGATTTTTTTTATTAAATGCAAGATTTTGGTTTGTGGGATATCGTACCATTCCAGTTGGCCAACTCGGTTTGCAAGTCGTTTTGTTTAGATTTAAAGTCGATTTGGAAATTGTTCCGTTTGATACATCGATAATCGGAAGAAAAGAAATAAAAATAAAATGTTGACGAGTATCAATCATTTCACTCTAAACTGGTGGCTCACGGGGCGGGCCATAACCCACGCCCCCACATCCTCACTACGCCACTGGAACAGTCTTTATCTAAATTAATGTTACTTTTTTCAATCAATCTCTACTCAACGGCGCAAAACTCTTATTTTTTGTCAAAAATCTATTGAAGTCGATGTGTGACACAATCAATATCGCCTTTTCACTATTTCGAAATCGGGATGGTGCCACGCCCGCCGCCGCTGCAATGGAAATCCTAACGTTCCAAATAATTAAATAGATTTTTAACATGCATTTGTCGCAAATATCCAGGGACTCCCTAAGTTAACTCACCAAATTTGGTTCCAATTTTTTGTGGGGAAAGAGGACTCAAGAGTACAAATCCAAGATAAATAGGGGAATTCTTTCTTCTTTATAGTAACAGTTTGGAGCCGTTTTTGGGCTAGTGTATTGTCATTGGCATATCCTTTCTCAAAAATTATGCTAATACAAATATTTAAGTGAATGTGTATCAGCGCTGCCCCCTACTACAGTTGTAGTTATTTTTACTACATTTTATTATCCCAAAAAGTTACTACGTACAATCCTAAAATATGAATTTGAAAACCGCAAAAAACCTTCAATTTCTCTTCGCTTGGCTAAAACACTAACAGCCCTATTGTTGACACGATTCAAAACTAGTTTTATCATAAAACTAGTTTTATAGGAGTTTCGAGTGTCAAGTTTTGAACATATTGGTATTATTCAAACAAAAATTGACATCTTAGACTCTGATTTCGAGTTTTAGATGTCAATTTCTGTTTGAATAATACCAATATGTTCAAAAGCTGAAACTCAAAACTCCATAGAACTAGTTTTATATAAAAACTAGTTTTGAATCGTGTCAATAATAGGGCTGTAAGTAAGAACGGCGTTTTTTCAGATAATAAAAGATTTTAAACCAACTTTAGCCTGATTTAAATTTTTAAGTATAACTACTTGCTCTTATAATATCTGTCACATTTTTCTTAGGAACTGTCATTGATTTAGGCGAGTTTTTCAGCTTAAAAAAAATGTTTATGGGTAAGGAAAAGTTAGAGAGCTGCATAAAAGTTTTAAAATTATTAATTAGTGTTAAGTTTATGCCCTTAAAATAGGCTGTTTATAATTTTGCGCCACTTAATTTTAAGAAATGATAAAAATCTGCAATATCTGTACTAATATTGAATTAATATTATAGTTACATACATAGGTTATTATTTATTATATTAACAATATTGAATTATTTTATAAGTTATTTTTAATAAAATTTCTAAAATTCAAAAGGTTTAAATAATTCAGTTGGTGTATTTTTTTTACGTTTTCAAGTAAACTAAATCCGCCACGCTCACGCTACATTTTCAACCATTTGCGGGGGTAACACTGATGTGTATGCTTGAAACTTATGCTATACGTGAACAACGTTTATTTTCAACAGGATGGTGTCGTTATCCAAACAAAGGCTCTAATACCTTGTTAAATTTAAAATGATATCTCTTCTTGGATGACTCTGTATAAATGTTAGAAAATACTGGTAAACCCATGCACATTTTATTCATTCAAAAGCTATTTTGTTTAGCTTGCTGTTACTTGGTTCATAAATTTGGGAATTGTTCAATTGGGATTAAGTTCATTATGAACAAAGTCCCGATCACTTACTCCCATCTTGAAAAAGTAAGAGTTAGTTCATTTTTATTTTTTTGGGTAAAGCAACAAATTGGTTAAAAGTGTATAGCAATTAAGAAAAACTGCTAAATCTGCAATGACTAATTCCCAAAAAGTGACATTACAGAGAAAGATCAGCTCGACTGGGGGAAGTAAGGAGAAAAGGACGTAGATAGCTTATTTTCATTATTGGAGACTAAGTTCACTTTACGGTTGGGGCTCAGTTCCTTAAAAAGTGGGAGTTTGTTCATAATGAACAAAGTCCAAATTTTAGTGGGACTTAGTTCATTGTAAACTCTTTTGGGAGTTAGTTCTTAGGGCCGTTACCGATACCCACTTCACTGCCTCTCCCATAACTCTTTTGCGTTATAAAAGCACTCTAAGCCTTCTCTATCATAAAATCTTTGTCAATGTCAAACTTCACCAGAATATATCCAGAAGTTCGAGCGGGATTGAATGACAAAAATCTAAACAAACCTTCCTTTTTTAAAGTGTTCCAAGTTTTAACAAGGGGTTTCATTTTAAATCATTCAAAAAATGTAATTTTTTTTAAAAGTGGTGATATTTGTATTTATATCTTAAGTAAAAACTCTGCAGCTAATAATGTAATACAATATCTGCTAAATTATTATCTTAGCTCTACTACAAATGGATGATTCTTTTGATAAAAGTGCGCATCGCGTATTGCATAATTTTATCTTTTGCGAATAGCCACTCCGATGTTTTTTTCAAGTGCATGAATTGTGGGTGGTGCATTAGCTTAGACTTTATCTTCGAAATAACCTCAAAAAAAAAAAAAAAAATATTTAATGATGCCAAATCGCACGACAAAGGCGCCCCAAATCTCAATTTCGAGAAATCATTCGTCACTCAATAGTACCATTGTTTCACCAGCATGGAGCCCCAATATTATGAAAAGTAAACGTCGCTGACGTCCATACCATTGATTTCAGGCAAAAAAAAAATCGGTGCGAAAAGGTGTTGGAAAGTCTCAATTGTTAAGCCCTCATCTAAAAATGAGCACACCTAGCTTTTCAGCCACAGCGGTGGTATTCTCACCTGAATTTGCTGAACGACTACGAGTTGGAGTATTCTAATCACTAACCTGTTCGAAACGTTCAAATTTAACGATTAAATTTTTTATATCAGGGCGAGAATGTGCGGTGTTTGATGGCGACTAAAACCAGTGTTAATTTTACAAAATGTTTTCGTCTTATTTTCACCATTTTTGTAGTAATTTTTTACTATTTCAACACGTTCTGTTAGCGTACCTAGTACCTACATATATCGATCCATAACACAGGTTTTCAATAAATGTTAACTTTTTGACATAACATTAATGTTTCACGTCATCCATTTTCTGCCATCAGCTCGAGTCTTCGAGATATTTCCGTTAGAAACTGAAAGAAAGTTTTTTTTTCGTCAATTTTGAGGTTATGTAAAAACAAAACGCGAATTTTTGGCAATAAAATTAGTAACGAATCCTAAAAGCCCTAATCTTTGATACTCTCCAGGATATCCTTTTTTCACTATTTTTGAGGTTATGTAAGCACCCAACATATTTTTTCCTGAAAAATACTTTTTCTCTTCTTCCCAATTATTAATTTTAAACCTTTCGAATATATTTTTTATTTTCTGAGAAATCCTTTGTTGACATATAGAAAGATATATGGATGTGCTTAGCATATTTAAAACCACTAAAATGGCGCTCATTAAATTATGTTGCAGCAGGTGGAGACTTACTTACTGCCTGAGCAGAAAGGGAAACAGAGCTGAAGCAGAAGTACAAAATGCTGCAATTAAAGTTAAAAATTGTTAAATTTTTGCAGCTCTAGCTGCAACATTTTTGACAGTTAATTGTTAATCCTACCTCGTTTCCCATTCTGTTCAGGCAGTAACCAAGGACCTCTTGAATATTGAAAAGATTTAAACTGAATTTTGACGAAGAAGATTAAAACTTTTCAGATAATTGGTTATGTGATCTCAAAAACAACACAAAAAAACATTTTTTTTTTTAAGTTTTATAACGAGAAAATCTCAAAAACTAGAGCTGATGATGGAGAAAATGTGTTAAATTTGGATTTAGCGCACAAAAATTACCGTTAGGACGTGTCCAACCTGCAGGCCGTGTTAAAAACCGTGTGCAAACCTTTGTAACTACACAGAGAAAAATCGCAAGCTAAAATCCATATATGATCGGGCTTATTGGTTTGAGGTTAGAAATATATTTATTTTAAAGTTGTTAAATTTCAAAATGAGATCTTGTCTTAAATTGACTTAAAGGTAATCTTGATTTGGTAAAAGTAAAAGCAGATAGTTATCAGTTTTCAACATAGTATCTTCATATTGCGAATAAGGCTGGTAATTGCAAGGTCCCAGTACGAAGCTCAGAAAACAAAAGTTAGTAAAAAAGTTTTTTTATTTCAAAAAAAATAAAATTATTATAACATTTTATTATATTTACATATCATTCTACCTTCATTTTAGAATAACGAAATGAAATGCAAAACTAATGAAAAAGCGTTGAGAAAAAAACTCTACAAATGCGCAAATCAATCTACCTTTTTGTTTTCTTAAAATGAGTTTGTTTTTGGCTTTATTTTAGCTCAACCATGCTGAGAACTACTGCGAAGCTGCGTTAAAACAAGAATTTTAAGGTTTTTGCACATGATTAAACAATTTCGGAGTTAACCAGACTTTCGTCAGTGAAAAGGCTTGTTTCAACATCATTTTTCTTGATTTCAGCTCGTTTTTCTTCAGAGTGTCAAAAGTGATAGCAATGACAGTTAAGTTTTGACAGTTAAAAACTGTAGTGAAATTTAAAATTAAACCTTTTGTTGGAAGACCCTGTACATTATTCAAATTCAATTATATGTATATGTAAATAGATCTGATCGAGATCCAGGCATTACTTAAACTATAAATTAAAAATAAGAAATCTTTAGATTTGACTCATTTTGTTTAAGTTTGTTGACAACCAGTGAAATCGAAGCCCACAAAAGATTTCCAGCGATGCATCCAGCAGATGTGTAGGTACTGAACAATTTCCCTAAAAACTCTTAAACGTTTAGCGGAAAAAATTGCTTAAAAACCAGCGGCTAAAACAAAAGACACATGCACAATGGAAACAAAGCTACAATAGCTTCTCGCATCGATGGAAATTAGAATTTAAGAACCCCTTTTAAAAATCATTCCTGCGTATATCGATATGCCCATATGTTCCATCCGGGACAACTCTGCTGTCAATCTCTGTCATCACTCCCGTCCTCGGTCATCATTCTCAAAAAAAAATTCAATTTTTTTTTATTGATCAGTAGTCAAATTTTTAATAATAATACACAACAGCAACAACTATAAAAAAGGTAACAGATAATCAAATGCTCATTTATTGAAGCTAATAGGAAAGAAAAACAACCCCCACCACCTTCGTATTCTTCTATGGATATAAATGGACAAACAAATAAAAGATTTGCCCTCCCAAAACGTACGCTCTAGCAATGTCAATTCGCATTTTGGGTGCCATAAGTCGTGTGATTAAAATCCCATTGAAGAGGAAAATCTCCCTTCTAGTGGTTGCTCACTGCTTTGGCAGGTGCTGGAGTGGGGTTACTACCAACTCTATATGCTATCTACCTACTACGTAAAATACAATGCACACTTCCGAATCCTTTTTGATGGAAGGCATTTGGGGTCTGTGTTTATATGCCTGTATGTTTCTTTTCCCAGACAGCTAGGCTAACGCAGCATCATCCGTTGAGAAACATTTTGCCAAATTGAAATGTTGCCACAGATGGAGAATGTCGAGTCGACCAACCTTCTCTTCAACGTTATCCTACATCCTTCTATTTTTTTTTTCTTTTTTTGCTAAGTTCTTCTCTCATGTTGAAGGGGATCAGTGCAGCGAGTCAGAAAATAACAACGGATTTTGATTAAAGCTCCCTTTATAGAGTTCTTCTTCCCAAACGCAGGAGATGAGGAATGAAAATAGAAAAAAAAAAAATAGAAACGAGCGAGGGTTCGAACGAAGCCAAAGCATAGCTTCTACAATATGTGTGTGGGATTGAATTTTATGAGAGATTATGGATCATAAATGGTTTCATTCTTTTAGATACAAGGATTTTTGCTCGTCAGCCCCCTAATATTCAAAGATATTTCATTGAAATTCTGCGATTGTGAAAGAATGTTTCGATTTTTTCACATAGGAGTGTTTTTCTTCTTGTATTTTTTTTTGTTTTAAGCTAAAACACTTCTTTGGAAGCTGAATGTTGAAAGGCTTTCAGAAATTAGTCAAGTGTGAATTAAAAGAACAAAAAAAAAAAAAAACATTCAAAAGTCGTTAAAAAAACATCTGCTTACAATGAGCAACACTAAGAATGAAAATATCTTATTAATCAACAAAAAACGGTTGAAAACCTTTATTACTTTTATACGACTATTTTTTTTGTGTGTGTTTTAAGCTTCTCTTGAAAAAAGAAATATGACCACAAAAATATAGTTCAAATATGGAAAATTTAAATTTTTTCTTCTTTAATATTTTTGAAATGTTTCCTCAAAGACTTTCAAGTTTAGTTTCTGTCTTTTCCCTCTCTAGTGCCTGAATGTATCACACGAAATTACTTTTGTGGTGCATCGTTTTGGAGACAGAAAAATGAAGGCAATCGATATTTCTAAAGCTTTTGACAGAGTTTGGCATCAAGCTCTTTCTGTGTGATTTTGATATCGATACAACATTTCGTCATTGAATTTGTAATAAGTCCTTCACCGATTAATTTAAGTTTCTTTTATGGTTCCAAGTCTAAAGTTGATAAAATAAATGCTTTTGTACCTCAAGGCTTCATTTTGTATCTGACTCTATTTATCTTCATAAATGATCACTTGTCTGAAACTTCTAATAAACCACTGGTTTTCAGACAACAGCACCCTGAGGTTTGCATACTCATATTCACCTTCTTGCTCTTCTGATGTGAACCAAATATCAAAAGGTGTATGGATGGCTTAACACTTTCCATGAATGGTATTTGCATCAGGAAGCACCATCATATTTCTGAGTTCTGACCACGTTATATGGAATGATCCCGTACTTGAACGTATTGCAAAAAAATGTAGCAAAATGCTTAGGCTTCCTCAAAACAATAAGAAATTTGTTTTTTTTCTTTTTTGATCCAGCTGCAATTTATAAGGCAAACATTAAAATTAAATACTCATGTCAGAAGTTCTTTCTTTAGCCGTACTACATGAATTTGAAATTCCTTATACCTATAACTCTGTTTTTCGTTCCCATTTAAAAAAGTACCGTTATCTACTTTAAAGTCTTCTTCTTTTTAATTCTAAAAGCTGTCACTACGTTAAAACATAAAAGTTAAAGGGCAGTAAGTTGTCAGTTATTAGCCCGTTAGTGCATGTCAATAATTTGTCACTCGAAATTGACAAAAAATGGGTAATTTTTGTAAGTGCCGCGTTACAACTGCCAATTGGCACAGACTTTTCTTTAATCATTGTACAAAAGCCATCAAAAGAAGTCAATGGGACTGAGCAATATTTCCAACTTCATCCTTAAAAGACTCCCTCAATTTGTTAGGAATTTCTTGGCAATCATCCCAACAACTGTGCTAACAACTGCTAGTTTCCTCATGGCTCATGGCTATACGAAAGAAGGACAATAATAAGGATACGTATCCAGATTCAAGAGGCCATCTCACTTCTGTGCAACATGAGCAAGATAATCGAGAAGCTTATAGGCAGCTTAAATCGATTTACGAGTATATCGACAACAACATAGTCCCAGAAAGAAAAACTCTTCACACTTTATCAACACCATCCAGAAAACGAACAGACTCTCCTTCTCTCGTTTGTATGCCAAGTCCATTTGCTACAAGAAAAGTTGAAGCCCTGCACGTGTAATACTAGCACTGATGGGGTTTCAAAATCTACTCCGCCAAATTGGAACGGGTATATATCTAGGATGACCAAGCAGTTCCGGAAATGCAAGACTAACCTCAGCCACTAACTGCCCGAACACCAAGATCAGACGTCTGTGAAGTAAGCGTTACAGTTTTCGCCGAGACCATGACAGGACTTTAGAGTGTTTTTCCATTTCGTTTGCATTTCCATTCCGAATTTTGCAGTTTTTCAAATAATAGGTTTAACCCAGTGTACTTCGCAGAGTGAAGTTAGTATGACATGTCCTTTTCCCAGCAACCGAGCTAGCTATGAATCTCTAATATAGTCAGATCCGTTGTCTGTCATGCTAACTTCACAGTAAAAATACCAGGGACAAATTAATTCTTGGATTTTTGTTTTGCAAATTGTGGCTTCAAAAGTTAAACTTACCTTTTTCTTGAACAGCATACAAATAGAAAATTTGGAGCCTCACTGCAATTTTGAAGATAACTCGCCGTTGATAAAAAAGGGCTCTCATGCTAACTTCACAGTGAATCTAGCAGTACAGTATGAATTTTTTTAAGGTAAGGACTTCAAAATTTGGGTGATTTTTTTCTTGAAATGCAAATAAAACTGCAAATTTATAGCTTTATTACAGAGCTTGTCCAGTTGCAGAGAAAACAGAAAAGGACATGTTAACTTCACAGAGATGAACTGCAAAACCCAGATTATAAATGCAAACAAAAATAGTAACAACTGCAAATTCCTATCTTGGTCCCATTCATTGGTCGTGGTGAAAACTGTTATGCAAACTTCAGAGACGGCTAATCTTGGATATTTTGTGTTCCATTGGTATAAGCGAAGATTATTGTTATGCTAACTTCAAGGACGTCAAGATCAGCCTACCTGTTTGAAAACAACTTTCAGCCAAAAACAACCTGAAATACCTGTAGGTCCCTTCCTTTCCTGCCAAACAACACGCACACAGGAATGGTTGAGAGTTGTAAGTCACGAGGCCCTGGTTTTCCACGAGCTGTTGTGCCACCCAATTTATTTATTATTTATTTATCGCTTCAACCAACAAGTGACAGCTGTGCTTAGAAATGTCAATTTTCCTTTCACTACATCCATCATGAAGACAGGAGCGGACTCAGTCAGAAGACAAAACCTTTTCCTTACAAGCAGCTCAGCTCATGAGAGAAGATCAATAAAATCACCTACTGTTTCCCTATCTGGTATACCGTGACAAAATCCCACATTATCAAGCTGGAAGTTTTCTAGAGGAAGGACTTTTGGATCTTTACAAGCATGCATTACAACAGGATATGTAGCAGTGGTAGACTAAGCTTGATAAAGACTCGGGTGGTAATGCTCAAGAGGGCCCTTTTAGGATCAGATATTTTTGTAGTCTTAATACCGTCAGCTTTTACGATTTACGATTTATTAAGTTCTGTTGTTTAACTGTTAGAATGAAAAGAAGTGACGAAAATTTTGACAGCAGCAAAAGATATTTGATGAGGACGCTATACCAGACGAGATTAGCAGTGAATCACTGATTCTGTTGAGAAAGAAAGGTGCGATAACTTCCTCGACAAATACAATTTGACTTCGTGGTGATGTCAAAAATTATGACAAACTAAATCAATAGTAGAAATGTACAAAGCACATATTTTTCTTAAATATACCGACATCCATTCAATAACTACATTTTTAAAACCTGTACTCCGATCAGGAAACCCAAATCTTGGCAATTTTTGTGTTGAGGGTTATATTTTTACATTGAAAATTTATTTTTGGCAAGCTAAAGATGAAATTTAGCTTGGGAATCATTTTTTTAAATCTGAAGTTTGGACGCCATTTTGAAAATTGGCAAACAATCTGGGCGAAATGGTAAAATAAAGAGAAACTCGTGAGTTACTTGGAAAATTTCCATGGCTAAAATAACGGTTGATGTCTTAAAAGATAAGTGTTGAGTAGATGCACCTCCGGTTAAAATATCAGTGTTGCCACTTTTCGGGAGCATATCTACTATTCTTAATGTCAAGGGGTGGTTTTTAATAATTTTTAATATTTTAAACATGAAGCAAGTTGCAGAAATGCCTCTAGATGCCAAACACGTGTTGGGAAATAAAAATTGATATATTGAAAAATAGTTGTTGGGTAAGAACACCTATTGTTAGAATTTCAATGTTGCCACTTTATGGGAAAATAATTTTTTAATGTCGTGGTACTTCCCCTTTTTTGGTTGTTTTTAACGTGAAAAAGTTGCGGTAACAGCTCTGGACGTCAAACGTGTCTTCGAAAAATAACAGTTGATTTATTAAAAGATAAATGTTAAGTAGACATACGTATGGGTACTATGTCAGTGTTTCCAGTTTTCGGGAACATACTTTTTATGTCAAAGGCTGGAATTCTACTTTTTTGGTAGTTTTTAATATTTTGAACATTAATTAAGTTGTGTAAACGCCTCTAGAAGTCAAACGCGTATTGGAAAAATAACTGTTGCTATTTAAAAAGATAGAAAGATAGGTGTTGAGTAGAAGCAAATTCGGTACAAATTTCAATGTTGCCACTTTTCGGGACCAACTTTTTTATATTTGAAGGGTTGGATTTCCATGTTTTTCTAAATTTTGGATATTTTTAACAAGAAAAAACTTGCAACCCTTTACCCAACATGTGTTTAGTTTCTTGAGCTATTTCCATAACTTTTCTCACATTAAAAATATTAAAATTGACCAAAAAAGTGGAAATCAAAAAAAGTATGTTCCCAAAAGTGGCAACACTGAAATTTTAACCGAAGGTGCTTCTACTCAACATCTACCGTTTAAGCTATCGACCGTTATTTTAGCCATGTATATTTTCCAAGTAATTTACGAGCTTTTATTTATTTTACCATTTGTCCCATATTGGGCGCGAACTTTCAAAATGGCATCCGTACGACAGGCTTAAAATAATGATTCCCAACCAAAATTTTATTCTTTGCATGTCAAAAATAAGTTTCAAATGTAAAAATAAGAAAAACAAAAAATGCAAGGATTTGGGTTTCCTGATCGGCGTACAGGTTGGGCACCATTTTTCAAAATGGTGGCCAAGCACCAGGATTACAAAAATGATTTCAGACTAAATTTCATCTTTATCATCTCAAAAACAAATTCCAAACATAAAAAAAGGTCCCTGCCGCATGAAATTCGGTTTCCTAACCGGACTAGTAGAACTTTTTTTTACAGATTCAATATGGGTTAATATTTGAATTTAGTATTGTTTTCAATTGGAAGTATGTATGTAAAAATATGTGCATCGAATGTTATTTTCCTTATAATTTTGATTTATGAGTTGTTGAAAGAAAGCTGACAACATTAGTTATGCATCGTCATGCCACATCTCCTATCACCTTTTTACCGGTTGTGTTTTGAGCAAGCAAATAAAAATTTGCATGTCACGTGCCTTTAAACTGAAATATATACCTTCAACCTACATTTTACATGTATTTTGTTCTAAAGGATTTTAATCACAATCACCATATGTTTACTCAGCCACATCCTCTGTCTGTTCAACTACTTATTTTACCAACAATACCAAACTGTATTCCCAAACGTCTACCTATCGAAAATCTGCATCATAAAAATGAAAAAAAAATAAACACAAAAAAAAACCCTCGCGGGTAAGGAAGTGTCCTTAAAACATGCTTATCTTCTCTTTTGATACCAAAGAATTAGGGTTAGGATTAAATTGAAAATCCTTACAAAATGTGCATCCAAGAAGATAACGATATTAACAACACCATTTTATGGCCCATTGAATACTGAATAACAATCACTGATCCTTTTCACCTTTCATTTGCAGCGACGGTAATCCCATTTATGATTTGGCACTGTCGCTGTCGTTGGTCGACTAAGCAACGCCACCGCTGGCTGTTGTCCTTTGATTTTTATAATATCACAAGGGATCTGGTTATATGATATTATGTTCTGGTTTCACCAAAAAAATAAAGGGTGAAAATAAAAAAAAAGACAACCACTGCCTGAGCTGAGAGTCTTCACTTACCAAACTTATATACACGAAATTGAAAAGTCAAGCCATCAATCAAAACGTGCAGCGTATGTTTCACCACAATCTTCCCCGGCTAAGTTTTTTAAGAGCTGCCATTCAATAATAATGTAACCTCAACAAAAATAACCAACAGAAAAAAAACCGAACATATTGTCAAAGTTTCCCATGCCATTGCAAACTTTTGAATTATGGTTCGCCTCGAAAATTAAGGACCACTTCTCTTACTTTTAATCTAATAGCGCACGTGACCACAATACTGTTATCAACACTGCTTCCTCGGGGAGCGTTCTTCTTATTCTTCTGCCCCGAAATCCTCTTTTATGGAACGGATGTTACTACCAGTGTCACCACCCAGGATATATACTTATGTTGACGTTATCGCCCGCTCGAAAATAAGGATATATGCGGCTATGTGTGATGATGGCACATCAGGAGAGTGGTGCTGCGGAAATTAAGCTCACAAAAGGAGTGAGAATGAGTTTCAATTGATTATTTCAATAAACATCGTTTGTGGTGAAGCACATTTTGATTGATTGATTAGATTAAGTTGTTCCAAGACGAAGTATGTAGTACGTATATGGAGAGAGTTTCAACACAAAAGCGTGTGCGGCTGTTATTGTTGTTGTTATCATCATTGTCGTCAGTTTGAATGGGTGCTAATCAAGGACTAATTAGTTTTGGATGCTTACACATAACTTTAGGAATAATTTAACTCAATAAACTGATGAGAACGGGACGATATGTGAATATTAAAACAAGGAGCACTATATAAATTTGTCTTAACTTACCAGTCTTGACTTGATACTTCAATGTGGTAGCACAATCTTCGATGAGTTGTTGAAGAGTAACTGCACGATCGGGAATTTCCAAATCTAGCAGACGTTTCATATCCTCAGGATGATGGAAATCGAGGACTTTCTCATTTCGATCGTTGGTGCTCTTCACGAAATCAAGAAGAACATCGATGACCTTGAGAAGGAATTCTCGGGTCTCTGAGCCAGCAGTGACTGTTGTAGGCAGCAGGTCTGAAATGAAATAAATATATTTTTTTTTATGAAAAGCTTGTTTACTATTGAAACTTTGATAATTTGAACATCGCACTTGGACCAAAAATTTGTGTGTTTTTTCATATTTCTATTGTTAAAATACGGGAAAGTTTAAAAATATCAGCACCAATTGTACTTAATTGCAATCGGTTTTTGAAGATATGAGCAAATACTGAAAGTCCTGATAAGTTCTGAAGTTGTTTGTTTGTTTACAATGCGTTTTCTCAAAATGTTAGGCATATTCAAAAACTTTATGATCACGAATGGAGCAGATGTTATCAATGTGCTACCATTTTGAAAAACGTACTTTAAACTTATATACATACATTGTCGGTCCAAAGATAAACTCACTAATATTGCTGACATAAATGTTCAAGAAAATGAGAATAAAATGGATTTTGTAGTCCAAAAAGTACGGTATTTATAAAGACATTGAAAGGTATGCCCAGTAACTTTATTTCAAAAATTACAGAACGTGACTATTCAGCTTCAAAAAGTATGTTTTCAGCTTATTTCCTTTTCTTCAATAGTGAGTTTTGTTCAGTGAGTTTAACCTTTGAACCACCGATATGTCAAGATCGGCACATTTTACAGAAAAGTTTTTAGGTTACTTTTAAGGAAGAATTTTAGCTCCCACATTACATTTTGACACGATCACGTAAAACAGCTGTTCCCTGAATAAAAATCTGATTCAACCATTCAAATGATTTTTTTTTAAATATTTCAAATAAATATAATTCAGTAAAATGGCTTGGCTTCAAAAAATCATTTGTCCTCAAATAATTCTCTTTTTTGATTTTCATTTTATTTTTATCAAAGTAAAGTTCACATAAATCTCAAGAATATAGCTTGGCTAAATTTTGAACTCTCTAGCTCTAGTGTTGAAGTGCCGAAAAGATTTATTTCTTCAGTTTTTGATCTGTATATACCGTAAGAAAATTAAGTGTCAAAAATTGAAAAAAAAAAATATCTAACCATCTTTAGCCCTTAAAATATGAATCTCAGAGGAAAATTTAATAAAGAAAAAGGTAATGGAATGTGCTAACAAAAGACACTTGCAAATTTCTTGTAAAAGTTGCCGTCCTATTGATATTGGTTAAATCGTGTTTTTTTTTTTCAAAATATCAAATTCTACTAACAAATTTTACTGAGCAAATTACTTTTTCAAATTATTTAATTTCATATTTTCAAAATACCAATCTTTAGTTTAACTCGGAGCTCATAGTGCATTCCCGGAGTCTCTGGGCCAAAATACCCCTGTTGGTTACCTTGGCACAAAACAACGTATTTTGCTACAATAACATTAATTATATCTCTTAATAACATTATAATAACCACTTTTAAACAAGGAGTCATAGTATTTGATTAAATCTAACGGTTTTTTAAAGTTAGGAAAATGACACTTGTATCAAAGGAATGACTTAAAATTATAATTACACCGGTGATTAGATGGATTTTTAATTTTACGAATGGTTTCAGGAGGATAAAGAGAACAAATACTGACATGAAAAATAGCATGCACGACTATGTCGCATGAACTTGCTCTTGTGGTTCAAGGACTTTGCGCAACTAAATATTTTATAAAAATAATTACATTATTTTTTGATATATTGAACGAGAAAATGCGAAAAAAAATCAAACTACTAAAAATACTTTAAATGTGCCTGCTTACACGTGAAGAACGAAAGTGTTCAGATGTGAAGAAAATTATTCTGCAGATTTTGTTCTCCTCTTTGTGTTTTTCGTATTTTCATAATGAAAGACACGATTTGATTGGTTGGATTGGATAGGAAAAGCAACACAAAAGATAACGTCAATTTTCTACACCGAATATTTTCAAATATTTTAAAATATTTCATCCCCTTCCCTCTTCTGCAAGTTCCCCCGCTCACAATCACAAATCGCAGAAAATGCTTCAATTTCTTCACGTGTGATCAGGGACAATATGTTTCATCATCATCAAGTCCTGTAACCCCGGTTGGGGCATAGGGCGCCAACAAATCGTTTCCATCCTTCACGGTCTGCAGATAGATATTTTAACTGTGGCCACGTCTTTCTCTGGGAGTCTGCTTCTGCTAGAACTGTTGTTCTTGGTCTCCAACACGCCGTGCACCCTGAGGATTCCATTCAAAGGACTACTTTGCAATTTCATCGTTTGGTTTCCTCAGTGTGTGACCAATCCATTGCCATTTACGCTTTCTTATGTCAACGTCCAGCCGCTCTTGACTTGTCCTGCGCCACAATTCCTCGTTTGATATAATTTGTGGCCAGCGAATTTTTAGAATATAGCGTAGACAACGGTTCACAAAAGCCTGCAATTTCTTTGAGATGGTAGTCGTGACTTTCCAGGTTTCGCAAGCATATAACAGCACGGATTTGACATTGGATTCGAAGAATCTCAACTTTGTGTGCAAGGAGATTTGACAGGATTTCCAAATTTGGGAAAGAGAACCGGAGGCTGCGCGAGCTTTATTTATTCTACTTTGAATGTCCAGATCAGTACCACCATTTGCTGAAACAATACTTCCAAGGTAGTTAAATTGTTCCACTATTTCAACTGGCGTCTCTTGTATTAAAATACGCTGATGTGTGGAGCAGCCTGTGAGCATCATTTTTGTCTTTTTACTATTTATTTTAAGACCACTCGACTCTCCTTTTACTTTCAGAGCTTGACACATCCCGTTCAGCCCACTGATATTATTTGCCAAGAGACATATATCATCGGCATAGTCTAAGTGACTAAGCCTTTCAAACAGTCTCCATTGAATGCCCTGCCTCTCTGCTGTTACAACGCTGGCCTTCAAAAAATCGTCAATCGCTAGTAGAAAGAGAATTGGGATAGAACATCTCCCTGTCTCACACCCTGCCGCACTTCGAAAGAGTCGGATAGCTGCCCATTGTGTAAAACAAAGCATCTTGCGTTGTTATAGGACTCTCTTATAATGGCAACAATTTTTGGGGGAATTCCTCTACCAAGAAGAGATCTCCATATACATTCACGGTTTACTCGGTCAAAGGCCTTCTCAAAATCCACGAACATGAGGTAAAGCGGTGACTGAAACTCCGCAGACTGCTCAAGAACGATACGCAGAGTGTTGATATGGTCGACACAAGACCGCCCACTGCGGAAACCAGCTTGATGCCTCTTGAGTGTAGACTCGATTCTAACCTTTATCGCTCCAGAATGATGGTTGCCATTAGTTTTGGAAAAAACGGACAAAACTGTAATACCTTTAATTTGCCAATTGTTGCAATTCTTAAGATCACCTTTCTTTGGCAACTTAACAATTACACCATCCTTCCAGTCGCTGGGATAGATTTCGTTTTCCCACACAGCTTGTATCAAGGGGTGTAGAATACTAGCCGTTCTGACAGGGTCAGCTTTCAGGAACTCGGCTGGTATACCGTCAAGTCCAGCTGCTTTGTTGTTTTTGAGAAGATTTATCGAAGATTGAATTTCCAGTAAATATGTTTATGCAATATTATTGATCCTTCTAGAATTATCAAAACTCAATCAATCATTATAACGAAAATTTGAAAATCAGGGGAATGACACAAAAAATTATGTTAGGGATATGATTCCGTAGTGTGTTTTATGTTAATTCTCATAGTTATCAGAAAATTAGGTGTTTTGTATTATTTATCATAGGCCCTTGTAAAAGACACAGACGAGTAAACTTGTTCAATTTTTATACCTCACGTTTTAGTAAAAAACACGTGTTAGAAGAATGACAAATTCGTTGGACCAAAAACAAAATCGTTGCCTCAATTTGAAATATAAAAGACAACCTTGTTTTTTTTTTCAAGCTCTTCAATTTTCGTAAAGAACAATCCTGTCCCGTTTAAGAAAAAATCAGCTTTCTATTTTGAGCCTATACATTTTTTTCTAAATTTCCATTCCTGGGATAAAATTATAATTTTATGGTGGAAACTTACTTAATAGCTCCTATTTAACGAAGTACACGGAAAGAATTCTTGGATCATATAACGAAAAATGAGCTGCAAATTACGAAAAATGAATCCCGATTTATACCTTGGCTCGGGATTTCGTAATTTACGACTATTTGTTTGCAATTTGCAAAACTGAGCAAAATGTAGATATTGATACTCAAAAATCGTAATTCAACCGTCTTTAAGTATCAATTATGCTATCGAGAGAAAACAAAAATTGCGAACAACAAATCGCAATTTGATCCAAATATTCCTCAATTGCACAATTTGTAAATTTGCAAAAAAGATTTGCGATCACCACTTTTATTTCGTGATATTGCCACTTGGAAAGATCAATCCTGCTTACCCTTCATTTTGCAGGTATACACATTTAATTTAATTTAACGGGTGATTTTTTAAGAGGTTTAGAACTTTAAAAAAAAAAAAAACACAAAAAATTCGAAAAAATGAATGAAATATTTATTTGAATCGATAGTTTGAACCTTGCAATTTAAAGTTTAAAGATAATTTCATGCAAATGTTGACCGTGGCTGCGTCTCAGGTAGCCCATCCGCTGAGTCCAATTTTGGCATACTCTTTCACACATATCGGCCGGTATCTCACGAATGAATGCATGGATGTTGGCTTCCAGTGCGTTAATCGAAGCGGGCTTGTCCCTATAGACATTAGCCTTGACATACCCCCACAAAAAATAATCTAATGGTGTCAAATCGCACGATCTAGGCGGCCAATTGACCGGCCCGAAACGTGAAATTAACTGTTCACCAAACTCGCCTCGCAATTGCGCCATTGTTTCGCGTGCTGTGTGGCATGTGGCACCGTCTTGTTGAAACCACATATCATGCAAGTCAAGAACTTCCATTTCGGGCAAAAAAAAGTTTGTTATCATCGCTCGGTAGCGTTCACCATTGACAGTAACGCTGCGATTCGCATCATCTTTGAAGAAATATGGCCCAATAATGCCGCCGGCCCATAAACCGCACCAAACAGTGGCTTTTTCGGGATGCATTGGTAGCTGTTGCAATGCTTCTGGCTGATCTTCACTCCAAATGCGGCAATTATGCTTATTTACGTACCCATTCAACCAAAAATGAGCCTCATCGCTGAACACAATTTTTCGATAAAAAAGCGGATCCTCGCCAGCTTTCCAAGAGCCCATTCACCAAAAATTCGGCGTTGTGGTAGGTCGGCTGGCTTTAGTTCTTGCACCAGCTGTATCTTAAAAGGCTTTACGCCCAAATCCTTCCGCAAAATTTTCCACGTAGTGCTGTAACAAAGGCCTAACTGCTGGGAACGGCGCCGAATCGACATTTCGCGGTCTTCTGTCACACTAGCTGATACGGCCGCAATATTTTCTTCACTACGCACAGTACGTAAACGTGTTGGTGGTTTAATGTCCAACAAAGTAAATTTGGTGCGAAATTTGGTCACAATCTTCCGAATAGACTGCTCAGAAGGTCGAGAATGCCGACCATAAAATGGAAGCAGCGCGCGATGAACATTTCGAACCGAGCACGAATTTTGATAGTAAAATTCAATAATTTGCAAGCGTTGTTCATTTGTAAGACGATCCATGGTTAAATTGCAAACCAAACTGAAGCTGTTTGACAGTGACACAAGGTACTAAACACACGTCAGCTGTCAAAACCAGTGTTGCCAAAACCAAACCAGCTAAAAAATCACCCGTTATTTGACATAAATACTTTACGCTTGACTCTACTTGGATTTGAACTCGCAACCCTCGAGTTGCGGAGCGAGCATGCAACAACCAGGCCAATTTGCATTACAGATCGTTGGTGTCACACATTGATCATTAGATACCTGCCATGTTGTGGTGCTTTATTTCTTCGAGAAGTAAATTGCGACAAGAAAGTCGTGATTTAGGAAATTTTTGTTGGTGATTTGCAACTTTTATCATAGAGATGCGAATTACGACAAAAAAAACGTAATTCAGTGATTGTGCAATCTAAATTACTAAATATTTATCGCAAATCAATATTTTTGAATGCTGTTTGTGAAATTATGCTTTTGGAGAGTAAATTACGCCAAAACAGTTGCATTTTGCTATGAAAAGTACAAACTTGAATTATGAATTTTAATTGTAAATCACGAAGAAACAAATTTTGTAAGTTGCTACGTTTTGACTGTTAAATTACCAGTTTTTGTATTAAGTTGGGATTAAAATGCCTTGATTTACGAATTAAACATGATTCGTAAATTGCAACTGCAAATTTTTCAATTGGTGATTTTTCAATTCTTTCCGTGTAAAGCAACGAAAAATAAACTAACCATTCTTTAGTAAGGATGCATATATTTGTTATAAAAGAGACTGCATCATTAGATTTTTTTATCGTTATTAGTTTCGTTGCTAAAATTCATGGCAGTGGGGTAAGTAGGCCTGGGGACACGTCAGGGGAATGACATTTTGGGTGTTAAAATAGAGATAGCGCGTATGATTTTAAGCTTTTCAACTATAACCAATTTATAATAAACTTTTGTATTTTGGTTGAAAAATGAACAATGAAAAATTAACATTTTGAAATATTGACTCATAAACAAAAATCAAGAATTATTTTGGATCATTTCTATATATAGTTGTCTCGGGGAAAAAGTCCATAGCTTTGAATAGTTTGTCAATCAGTTTATCAAAAAGAGTATTGCAGGCTTAAGACATTGTAAATAATAACATGCACATTCAGTACGTTTTTTGATTGAAACCAAATAAGATTTTTCTAAGAAAAAATAACTTGTGATTTTTAATTTTCTCAAAACTTCAAACACCTAATAGATGATTTATTTATTTATTTATTTATTTATTTATCTACAGGCGGTTGCAGCTAACAGATTTTGAATAAAAGTTAAATATGTACATTATGTATTTACAAATATATATTATAACAAATAAATAAAGTTAAATATATGAAATATAATGGGATTGCTAAAAAGTAAAAATTACTAATAGATTAGCTTTAAACAAATCTCTAGAGTTGCATAGTTCAATTAAATGGCAAACTTCATTGAAATGTCTTATACATAGATCTACAAATAGGATTATTATTACCATAGCTTGTCCTGTGATATCGCTCAAAAAGCAAATCCATGATGGGGTAAGTGTTGTTTGCTCAAAAGCCATAAAAAATAATCTTCAAAGATAAATTTCTGAGCTTTAAAGTGGAAAGAAAGTAATATATCGTTGTAAAGCTCCATTTTGCCCAGTAGGCGAATTTTTCCTGCTTTTTTCAGAAAAAAAAATTCAAAAAACCTCAAACCAGTATGGTTTAACCACTCTCCAATACATTTTCGATAGTAAATTGTCAAATTTTCAAAAAAGCCACGTGAGGCGACTTTAAGGCTACAAAAATAAAATGCACGACTGGGTCGCACTTACTTACTGTTATGTTCAAGAGGCTGAGGGTTTAAAAAAATTTATATAAAGACATAGAAATAGTGAGAGAAATATGTTGAAAAGCATTAAATACGATATTTAAAATATCTAAAACAACCATATTGATAGTTTAAGGTGAATGTCATTTTAATTCTTGATGAAAATTCAAAATCTTTGGAGCGGTTTTTAAAAAAATTATTTTTATATATTAAATTCTTAAAAATTTTTAAAATAAAAATATTGGTATGCAAATCTTAAGTATTTATTTACGTCCAAATAAAAAAATAAAATAAAAAAAAAATTTACCCGTTTTCAAGATATCGAATTTTCAAAAAAATTCAGAAATATCTTTTTTGAAAATTTAGATATGCAATATTATTTAAACTCATTTGAAATTTTTATATTAAAATTTTATCTTACTCCGTTTAGCTGATAATGAGAAAATTTAAAATAAAAAAAAACGTAGGAGCCGTTTTTGAGAACAAAATATTTACCTTAACGGTTTTTTAACTTTTGTATGGAAGCTACCGTTAGTTTTGCATTAAAGTAGTATTTTTTCTTTAAATATTTATGAAACTCTTAAGTATCGAGTTTCAAAAAAAATGTCATGTCGTTTTCGAAATATTTGATTTTCAAAAAAAAAATTTGAATTATTTTTTCAAAATCCAAAAAATATTTTTTATTTTTTATTTGTAGCAAAAACTGTTTATATTTTTTAGAAACTTCTGCATAAAAATTAATTATTGAAAACAAAAATAATTTTGTGGAAAAAATTGAAAATAAGAAAACTGGTTCTTTGGTAAGTACCATTTATAGTGATTTTTTGAAAAATGGTTTCTTATCCGAAGGTAGCCTTTACTAATATAAATTTATTGAATTTTTTTTAAGAAAAGTTGTGAAGCCATTTTTGAGAGAAATAAGTATGTATTTGTAAAATTGCAAAAAAAAATTGCATGGCAGGAACCGTTATTTTAAGTTAAAAAATAAATAAAACGGGCAAAATCACCAAAAAACCACTACCAAGTTTGGAGAAAATCGATCGAGCCGTTTAGGCAATAGATAAAGAGACAGATAGACAGAATTGTGCCACCTAATTTTTGGTGTTATCTATCACCATAATGTCATGTTTGATTGTTATCTCAAAACTTTTTTTTTTGCACGAATCAAAAACTTGCCTTATAGTACGTACATATATTGCACGTAAAAACAAAGGATGGTAAACTTTTATTATATCAATAAATTGTTGAGTAGTTCTAACATTAGGTTGTTTAAAAAGTTCCACGAATACATAGGTATTCCTTAGTTTCTACTATATCAATATCCATTCTGAAGAATTGGCCTTAGTACCCATGTTTGACATTTCGTTGACTGGGACTATTGATTTGAGTTTTTAAAATTTCCTTTCCTTTTAAGAGATGGATTTAGTAGTTCAATTAGAATTTTTAAACTTCACTGAGAATGTTTTTGTCGAAAGGCTATACACTATTTTCAAATCAGTTAAAAGACTTTTCGTTGTATAAAAATTATTAAATAAAATCTTCGGATATTGTTCATTTATGCAAATGAATTGAATTTCTTGACTCCATTACTTCAAAATTATTTTAATCAATTCAACTATTGTGTTATACTTACAGTATTCTAATGTTATAATGCATGTTCAAATCTTTTAAACAAAAATGTTCTTATCAATAAAATCCAGTTTTGAATATTGGGTGCCACAAACTTTTGTGATTAAAATGCCTTCACTTCTCCAATGTCTCAAACAAACGATGAAACTATTTTACTTGACTTCATTAGCTCTGCATTTGTAATTTGTAATTAAAATCATAAAATGACTTTTTTCTCATTATTTTATAAGTACTTGATTTCAGAAATAATAATCCACATTTTCTCACAAGCAAAGTCGATAAAATCTTAACTTTTTGCAAATTGTACAGGATATTTTGTATTTTATAGGTTTTTAAGAATTTTTAATTTTAATTTACAAAACTTTTCTCAATTAACGGCTATAATTAAAACTACCCTGTATAGTTGTCATCAGCTTCGTCGTGCGTCGTAGTCGTCATGCTGAACTGCTTATGAAATAACAATTAACCAAGAAATCTTAAACTTGATCCTGAAATGTTGCTGACGATTAAGTTTTACACTTGTTTCGTATATTATGCGACTTTTCAAACATTCCAAATTCAATTCCTTTTTTTTTTCTTTGCTCTGGATAACTTTTCCACCCCATAAACAACAACGGCATTGCTGTTACCAAATGTACTCTTTTTATATTCCAGGATACCCCCCGCACCGCGTCAGTCCCGTTTGCTTTACAAACTACGATCAGATCCTGCGTCGAGGATTACTTTATGTATAGCTTCGTTACAAGCCGGTGTGTGGAGCTTTGCTGCCAGGCAGAATGGAGTAGACTATAAGTACCGCATTTATTTCACTTTATTCTGCACCACTTTTGTACAACCCATCTCTCCTTACAACACCCTCAGCTCCTGTAGCTTGGATGACTGGTGGTGATGGTGGTGGTGGTGTTGGTGGTGGTGGCGGTAGTAGGTACGCCACTGGAGCTACTTGAATAATTGCTAATTGAGGATTTGGATTGCCCGCAGTCGGATTAAATTGTCGTAGTTAATGGCTCAGAAAGAGCAACTATTCCAGGCTGTGTCCTATGGCTACGGGACGGGTATATGTTACGTTCGTATATAGAGAGGATGCAAATAACAGAAGTAATTCAAATTTATAGCCTGCTGCAGGATTACGCGTTGGTTTATTGAATTGAATCAGTGTTTAAGTGCGGAATATTGGATCATCCAAAAACGAGGCTTTTCTGATGATGATAATGATGTTGATGCTGATGTGAATCTCTGGGATCTAGATGCCATAAACTCCCACACATTTTTGAATCATTTTGTATTCTCGTCAACATATGCGCCATTTCAGGGGCAATTCAAACCGGAAACTGCAATTATTGTGTTTCATTTAATTTAACCAGTTCTGATGCCATTAATTGCACAGAAAGGCGTGAAAATCATCCAAATATAATTATACCGGAAATTTTAAATTTAATTAAAAAAACAGAATGAAAAAAAAATACAAACAACAACAACAACAACTGGCAGAACAATCATGGAAAATTTGTAGACATAGGATAGTAAAAATGGCTGCCGTTTCCGAACGATTCTTTGGTAATTAAACCCAACCGGCCGTGAAGTATATCAAATTGATTGTAGCAGCAGCAAACGCACTGTGTGATGCGAGAAAATCGTATAAGCAAATTAATAAAATAACAAAACAAAAATGAATGCCGAACACATTTGTATTTTGAATGTTTTTATTGCAATTTTATTTTAAGGGCTAATGGAATTTTCAAGAATTCTCAAAATTACTTCAATAAATCAGCGGCACATTTTCAATTTCGAAAAATACCCATTCGAGTGAATTCCACTCCACTAAAACGTATTTAATATGATCCAGAGTTGACACACGATAGAGTGCAGTCATTCCATATGAAAAGCCACCCCTTTTGTGGCCATCAGGCTTAACTCACTATTGAAACGTCATACTGAAGGACAAAGAGGAACAAAAACACCCTTCAGCAAAAATTCCAGAACAAACATAAAATTCCAACCGACATGTAATCGAATGTAATATCCTGTGACTAAACGGTTTATATTTGTACCATTCGCAGGGTTCGGCCCGGCTACCGTGTGCCATACCATGCCATGCCAGCACACGTTAGAGCAGAGGCTGAAGCTCTCTGAGGCTGAGGGTTAGGTACATTTTTATAATCTTCAATATGACATGGGGTGACTTTAGTACCTTATGACTGAGCATTATATTTGTACAGCAGGAGTAGCAAGGGGGGTTGTAGTGGAAGTGCTGAATCTGATGCTGAAATCTGTTCCATCACATGGTCGACTTAAGACAATTTATCACAGACAGAAGTAAATGTGTTGGACATACGAAATGTTTGTATTTTTATTTTTTTTTCTACTTAAACACTATAAGAACTTGGGTTGACGCTTGCTTTTTATTTTGTTTAGTAAGTGCAAAAAGTGTCCTTACAAAACGTAACATTTTATTTGCCATTTCTGCTGTTGCTGTATTATAGGTATAGGTAGGTACCTTCTACTTGAAAGTGACATTTGGACTTTTGCCAAGATAATGGATTGATCTGGCGAAGAGAGCTTGAGTTTGGAATAAGAGAAAAGTTATATTTTTTTTTCGTTTGGTGGTCAATATTTTAAAAATATTTTTTTTTGCTGCATTTGATAGCCACGAATTGTGAAATGAAGAAGAAAATTGTTGTTCAACACAAGAAAAACCAGATTAATGGTTAGTAAATACTGGCAAAGTGATTTGTCACCGATATGAAAGCTGAGGCATATGTCAAGAATCATGTAACGAAGTCATTGAAATTTTCCAATACTTTCTGAAGAGTATCGAGTGCCAATATATCGAATATCAAGTGAACTTTGATTTCATTTATTTGATAAATGAATAGCTCCACAAAGGAATGATTTCAAATATATTTCAATTTATAATTTGGTGATTAGGTACGTTATCAAAGTGCATAACAATCTGCCCTAGCTTCTTTAAACTATGAATATTGGTGGATATGCTTTCTACTTCTTCCTCACTGTACCAGAAATGATTGATATAAGTACATTAGAGTGGGCGTTAAAAAATGGTCATCGTGGATGGCTCTAAATCGGCCCTAAATGAAGAAAAAAAATCTCTAACAATAAGTTTTTCAGATTTTTATTTTCATCCAATATAGTCGCTGTAGGGGTAAATTTAATCTTCCATTTTTTTGCATGCTAGAAAATGCACGTAAAATCTCCCAAAAAATTCAGAACATGTAAGTGGGAAGTAGACAAGAACAAAATCCCACGGGAGAGGGGTTATATCTCCCACCGCTTGGTCGGGAGGGGTAGCTGACTAAAATAATTGCATAAAATAGAAAAATATTAATTAAAAAACAACGGCAATGTTTTGTAGCTTTTTGGAAACAGAAGCCCATTTTAGTTTATTTTCAAATAAAGTTCTTTGAATAAACAATTTAAGAAAAAACTGTTTTCATGCTTAAAATTTTGAAAACAAAATTGTTTTCTTCAAAATGAAGAGTTTGGAACAATGTTTTTGCCAATACTGTTCACCAAAAAAACTTAATTTGGAAACAAACCGTATAAATGGACTTCCGGCTTCCAAAAAGCTATACAACATCACTGCAAGTGTTGTTATTATTTTATGCAATTATTTTATTTAATTGCCACTCCCGTCCAAGATGGGGGAGATATTACCCCCCACTTATATTATTTTTTTCTTGTCTACTTCCCACCTATATGCCCTGAATTTTTTGGCAGATTTTACGCGAATTTACTTGTAGATATGCAAGAAAAAAGAGGGAAATTTAATTTACCCTTATAGCGACTAGGCATAGAGGATGAGAGTAAAAATCTGAAAAAAATTACTTTTTTTTTATTTTTTTTTCTTCATTTAGAGCCGATTTAGCCCCATCCGCGATTACCTTTTTTTCACGACCACCCTAATGTACATAGATAACGAGATCTTCAACGCTGGTGGACAATGGTCCAAGCAGGTAATTTCGATGAAATTTTTTTAATATTTTGATTGGTTGAAAATCTAGACTGTGGCACATATACATGACGTAGGATAATAAATGAGGTATTCAAATAACAGTAATTTTGTTTATATCCGAAAATAAGAAAACCCGAAATAACTCATTCATAAACTCAAGAGATATAAGTTCATAAGTGAAAGCACTCAAATACTGCCATTATCTCCGTTCAGCGGTATTTTAGGATTGTAATTTCTTTAATTCATATTCAAATCAATAATTTCTATCATCTGTCAAAATTTCAGCCTAGTCCCACCCCTTAAAAATATACAAATCAAATACTACACAAATTCAAGTAACCATTGCATAGTTTTGCAAATTTTAACGATTTTTTCTTTTAACCGGAAGGTTTGAGTTACACGGAAGTTAGTTTTATTTTATTTCCCCCCAAAGCGCTTGAATAGATGTTACACATCAAAAATGCATTATTTTTGGTTTTTATAAAACATTATTGTCTAAAACTGCATTTAAAGTTCTTTAATATGACGATGGGTTTCCTTAAAAATGAATTTTTAGTACCGAATATGTTCCATTTTACCATACGTCATAGTTCTGTATATGAGCAATAAACTTTCGTTTGTTAATACTTCAAATTTGTTGAGTTTAATGCAGAATTTATTATTTATTTATTTATTTGGGGCTATACTAGTATCTATATCACGAGGTAATTTGTTTCAAATAAAATTGTACCATCATCTGAAAGAACAAATTCCCCTCCCAAATTATTGATTTATTTTGCAAGTCCATTTATTTTGAAACATCATATCATAGGAAATCGATAATTAGTTACTGGTGTTCACTTTTCGCTAACCCTTTATTATTCCCGAATATATAAAACTCATTAATTCCAATTTAAGATTTCCCCGAAGGGAATAGAAATATTATCGAAGCTTCCAACCCCATTTCACCAACTAGAATCTAAGAACTATTAGATAACTCGATTTTCTACTTTAAAAATATCTTGGAAGAACGTATTTCTTGTGTTTATGCCCCAATGGGGCATATTCATAGATCTTGTCTAAGCTGCTGCTAGCAAAAACTGGAGTTTTTCTTATGAAATTCCCATAGGATAAACTCCAGTTTTTCCTAGCAACAGCTTAGCCAACATCTACATATGAATATGCCCCATTATACATAATTCCGAACATTTTCTATCGTTCTCAGGTATCAGGTATTGCTGGCTGTTTCAAAAAAAAAAAAAAAATTAGCTAAGCAATTCTTGCAATCAGGCGATGATTATATAATCTTCTTAGCTCAAAAATTTGATGTCAAAAAAAGATGTCCTCCTACTCTGTGCATAATATAGTTTTATATTCAAGGCAAAAAATGGACCTTTGGCCCAATTCATCTATTGAGTGAGTTATTTTTATTTATGAGCTTAAATATGGGAACAAATAATTTTTGGATGCTTTCGTAGGTATGGTTCAATGTTTAAAATTTTTAAATTGAAATTAAAAACAAAACTGAGATTTTAAAGTAAACATACGAAAGCAGTACCAATTGAATCTAGTGCGACAGTAGCCTCGCCCTGGAACATCGATCAAATCAGACTCTCTTTGACTTGAAGGATCTAAAGGGCCTCTCTAAAAATCGATATGTACATTCATTCACTTCAATGATTTCATTTCGGGAAGTTTGGAATAGAAATATATTTTTGCTCAGCAGTTTTGAGTCCCGTATTTGCATTCAAAACAGCGGTGAAATTCTTCAAAACTTCGTTTGCAATCGGCCCTTTGCCTTTCGCTTTTGTTTTGGTAAATGTTTGATAAAAAGCTTATGTTAGTCAATTAAAAAGTGCCTACACAGATTCTCAAAACTACCTTTAAGATTTTTTTGATCTTAAGAAACAATGAAGTTTGATAAAAATCACTAACGGGTAAAAAGGGCAACAAAAGGCAAAATAAAATATATATAAGTTTTTAGAAACGGGAACACATGAAACGTGTTTGTATTAAACCGATAAGTACGTTCACACGATTTACACAAAAAAAGGCTAAGTTATAGCTTAATCCAATTTTTTTAAAGGCTATATATTTCCAAGCAGAAAATACATTGAACTAAAATTTTGCAAGTTTATTTTTTTTTAAATCACTCTCATCACCACGAACTTCCTTCTAAGAAGGTAAATTATCGTTTGGCTAAAAAGCAACTTTTATTAATAGTCAAACTTTAAGTACTGTAATTGTTTTTAGTTAAATAATTTTGAAAGTTTTTAATATCGTATTACAAGAATCATTTTTTTTAACGTATTTTATTATTAAATTTTTTAAAGTAAAGACATAAATTTAAATCGATTCTTTTTTAAGATTATAATTATAAATACAAAGGGTTTTAATATACTTCTCAGTAATTTTTTGTGTTTTGATATAAAGGTCCAATACCCAAAAAACAAATTTATTTTAAATCAGCTGCCGAAAATTGCAGATGTGTACTCTAGAGATTTATTTTGAATTAATGTCTTAAATACTGAAAAATTAACCTGGCAGCCCTATTCCTTGACCATATTTTACCAGGCAACCGCAAATAGTTTGCCTGGACACTACCACTACTAAACAAATTGTATACCACTTATTGAGAATGACAATGAGGGTCAGCCCCGGATCTACGATTTTTCCGAACCGGGGCAAAAACTTGATTTTGGCGCCCCTGCTGTTTTTGATACAAATGAAATAAAATGCACGACTGGGTCACACGTACTTGCTCTTATGTTCAAGACACTGCGGGTTTAAGAAAATTGTATATAAAATATGGAAATTATGAGAGACAAATGTAGAGAAGCATGAAATACAACATTAAAATTGGCTAAAACAACTCTTTTGACAGTTTGAGGTGAAAAAAAAGAATGCCATCTTAATTCTTGATTGAATATGATTTTGTAGGAAAAAAAAGTTGAAAACCGTTGGAGCGGTTTTTTAAAAAAATAATTTTTTATATTTATAAAATTCTTAAAACATTTTTAAGAACAAATTTTGGTATGCAAATCTAAGGTTTATGTTTATGTGTATATAAAAACAAAATTTCATAAAAAATTGTCAACAGATATCGAATTTTCAAAAAAAAATTAACACTTTCTTTAAAAATACAAAAAAATTTTTTTGAAAATTTTGATATGCAATATAATTTCATTTTATCTGAGATTTGTATGTAAAAAAATTCATCTAAATCCGTTTAGCTGATAACGAGAAAATTCAAGATAAAAAAATACGTTCTATGACAGGTTGTTTTATATATATTATAGTTGCTAGGTGTAAAATTTTATAATTTTTGGTAGTAGATCGTACTAATTTTGGTATGTGAAAAAGTTTAATTAAAATCGTTGGAGTCGTCTTTAAGCAAAAAAATATTTTCCTTTGCGGTTTTTTACTTTGTATGGAAGGTACCGTTATTTTTTTATAAATGTAAATTTTTTTTTTTAAATATTTGAGAGAGCACTTAAAAACTCTTAAATATCGAGTTTCAAAAAATCTATCATATCGTTTTCGAAATATTTGATTTTCCAAACAAAAATTTGAAACATTTTTTTTAAATCCGAAACATGTTTTTTTCAAAAATTTTGGTACACAAAACTATTAATAATAAATTAAAAAAAATTAAAAAAAAAAAAAATATTTTTTGGAAGCTTCTGTATAAAAAAAAAATAATTGAAATCGGTCATACCGTTTTGAAGAAAATCAAAAATTAAAAATATGGTTCTTTGGGAAGTACCATTAATAACCATTTTTGAAATGGTGTTCCACCCAAAGGAAGCATTTACTAAAATTTTGAATTTTTTTTAAAGAAAAGTTGTCGAGCCGTTTTTGAAAAAAATTCGGTATGGCAGGTTCCGATACTTTTGGTTCTAAAAAAAATGAAAAATACGTTTGGGCATAATCACCAAAAACCACTATGTACCAATCAAAATATTGTTGTGAATTGATTTTGAAAAATTATTTTAAATGGTGAAATAATGATAGAAAAAAATGAAAGCCTGACGTTATTATATGGTATTTTGACGAGCTTAGGTGAATGTTAACTTGTATGTATGTCAAGATTACAAGCGGTTATTTGGACATATTAAGAATAAAGCGCTGTGTTTAAGTACGTCCCGCAATTTTGTTTTAAGACTTATTGGAGTTGTGTGGATGCCGTAGTAATTTAACTGGATACTGAAAGCTTACAGAATAATCAGAATAATAATAATATTCTCTTTTTTTAGCACTACCGTATTGAACGAATATTGGTTTCTTTGCGGAGCACCAGTTTTACATCCTTAAGCCTTGACTCCCTGTTTCTTTCTTTAATTTGTCTTATAATTGTATATTATTATTATTTAATATTTCTTTTTTTCAGGTAAGGATTAAAGAAATATCTGTTTCGGGTAAAAACTATCATAATTTCTAATTCCAGTGCTCTTTCCTCACCAGTTTTTTGATTGCTTGGGAAATGTAAAAAAAAACTTTTGAACATTATTTTATTTTGGTGAAGATTATACCCATATAGTTGATTGTGCTTCTAAACCAATCTAATGATTTGTCGTTTTTCTTAAGTTGAGAGCAAAGTATAGATATTACTATAAACCCAGAACCTTGGACCTTAGAGATTATTAGCAGAACAGACATTTGAAGGATTTATTTTCGTGAGGAGATTTTCTCAATTTGGGAACTATTACTAATACATTTTTAGATATATATGAAAGTCTTCTCTGAGTATATCCAATGCTTATAGGGAATATGATATAATAAAATAAGCCACAGCATTTCCTGTATCCATATTTTCTACATATACATACATACATATGTACCTAGCCACGACTTTTGAAAATAAGCAAACCCAAAACTTTTTTTTAATTCACTATCTAAAAATTGTTTGGCTTTATCATGGTTTAGTTTAGGAGGTACCCATCTAGTAACACACACCCCACCCAAACACCAATTACGTATACTTCATCGCTACAAAATATTTGTTCATAATTTTCAATTCATCGTTTTTTTTTTTTTTTTTTTTTTTTGTTCATTAATGTGAATGTAGAAGAGTTTTCCGTCGTGCGTCTGTACAGCTTTCTATAGTTTTTTTTTCAATTAAAATGCTCTGTGGAATTATAATTGCTTGTTACTCTAGGCAAAACATTATATATCTTGCGATCCAAATAGCAATAATTGTTTGTGAAAGAGGCCTCCTCAGTAACAGTGATATCAATTTATGTATTTCTTTTTGTTGTGCTTATTGTTATGTTATTGTTTTTTATGAAAAAAAAAATCTGAAAAATACATATGTTATGCCATAATATCCAATATATCCCTTTTTGTTCACACTTCATAATGTAAACACATGCAAGCTGCTATCCAACAAATGAAGAATACAAAAAAAAGAAAATGCAAATCTCATTTTGTAGGACATTCTTTTTCATTTTTTGTATAAATGTATATGTATGGTTCCAAATGTATTTTTAATGACAAAGTTGAAACTCAATACTTTTAAGAGTTTTCAATTTGTATTCAATTCAGACTAGAATGGGTTTTATATAGCAGTTACAGTATTTTGCAAGATATTATATTATAAAAAATATATATGAAAGTGTCAAACAAGAAGAGGTACCTAACTTATACCATGAAAAAATATACTTAAATAAATAAGATTAAAGTTTTCAATATTTTAACACAACAAACTTTTGAAACAACTTTGCTGCTTAGTAAAATATGAAAAAAACTTTTTCATTTCTCTCAGTTGAATACTTTTAGTGTTTTGATGCCTTTTCTTTAGAAAAGTGAACAAAGAAAACGACCAATAAGATGGGTTGAACTAAAATAAAAGAATACCATACATTCAATAAACTTTAGTATGAAAGTCTTATTATTAAAGACTACGTATAAAATCGATATAAAATTCTAAGCAGTTTTCTTTTTTGGAGTCGCAAACAAACAAACTTGAACAATATGTAGGTAGGTACATCTCTTCTTCCAGGTTAAATTGTTGTTAAAATAAGAAAATAGGCGAGCTCTGCTTCAAGATAAAAGCCGAGCGTAAAACTTGCCAGTTTTATGAGCAACTATACGTGTGGAGCAGAGCAATAGACAATTTCAAAGTTCGTAACAGAAAAACAACGAAATTTTCTCACTTCTGAACAACTGTAGAAGTTCAAATTTGAAGTTAAATTTAAATACAATTCTTTGTCTTTCTACAGTTTCATTTTTATTTTCAACTAACAAAAACGCATACAAGCTCAAAATAACAAACTTGTGAGTGAAAGACTTAAGGAGAACTTTTGTTGTTTTCATATAAAACTGATGTATAACAACCATATACAATGTAAAAGTGTACATAAACAAACATTTTTTTTTTTTTAATTTCGTTACCCATTTGCAAGAATTGTATAGCAATTAAGTTTCCGTGGAAGGCTTAATAGCAAAGTATCTTGAGAAAAATGAAATTCTCTTGGAGAATTGTATTGATGGACGAGGACGAGTACGTTTTATTTGCCGAATCAGAGCGACTTAAATTTTCTAGTGCAACATGGAGCAAAAGCCAACAAATGATGCAAAAATGCATTTTTTAGGATTTCTTCACTTATAGTTGGAAAGCTATCAATTATTCGAAAGTTTCCCAATTGATAGTATACACAATTTCCAAATTTCATTTCAGGTCTTTTTTATGCAACAACCCATTTGGACTCAAGCGTTTGTTGAAAATTGACATATTTTTACTGTTTACGAAAGTCCATTGTAAGACACAAATAAATGATTTTGTATGACAAAATTTGAGTTCTTGACTCTCTACATAAACAAAAATGATGTGCTGAATGCAAAATTTAGCGTTCACGTCACGTTTTTGAAATATTCGAATATAATTAAAACAATGCGTTTCTTATGCAAGTTTGGATTTATATTGATAACCATTCATGAATATTTTCAAAAAGAATTTTTGAATCTTTCAAATACCTTAAATATTATCAGTGGTATTTACCAATCCATTTCAAGCAATGTCTAAGTTTTTTATAAACATTTTACACGGTTTGGCTATTTATCCACTGAAAAATGTTGTCAAAATCTTTTTTAAAGTAGAAATGTTCAATGAATAAGTTAAGGCAAATATTTCTAGTTTTCTTACTTTCTAGTTTTTAAATGAATGAAAAGCTAATTAAAAGATAATTCCACAAATTTTTTAAACATTTATTAATTCGTTTCAAAAATGAATGAATAGAGGAATGTTAAAAAATGGGGTTATATTTGGACGATTGTTGGAATGCGCTTGTAAATACCGAGATGGCTTAATTAATTAGTCATTGACTAGCTGGACAATTGCCCAAGCGTGTTCTAAGAAAATCTAATAAATGTGACTTTATATGAATAGTAAGGGACCTTAATGACCGATCTTGTGGAAAACCAAAGTAAAGTAAACAGAAAATCTACTTGTTTTCTTTCTTCAAAGTAAAGTAAAATAAATAAGGTTTGTGACCGTAGACTTCGTTTAGACAAAATAATTTTAGGTTTTGGTTGTAATTGGCCTGCAATTAAAAGATTAGACGTTACTGATAATGAAGTCACAGAGCATAAAATTAATAGACAGCTTAAGAACCATAAGTAAAGTAGCTTATGATGGATTTGTGTAACCTGAGGTGAACTTTTGGTTTTAAAACATAGTAAACAGTTCCCATCCGAAAAAAAATTTCAAAACGATCTTCCACCAATTCTGTTTATCAAATTGAATAATATTCAAGGCGAAAAACGTTTGCCTGAGCCACCCAAGGAGTCATTAATTTACCCTTAATTAACTAACTATAAGCCTAAAAAAGGAAAATAATCATTTTTGGATGCAAATAAATGCCTTGAGGTGAATATATTTTTGTATTAGAACTGTAAACTGACCATAAAAAAAAAAAAAAAATATTTTATTCACCACACTTTTTTTCGCAAGCAAAACAATTGCCGATCCATTGTGTTGCATGATATTATATGACTAGCAATTTTTGTTTTTTAAGCTAAGTATACAGTTCCGTGAGGAAAAAAAAACTACATGTTTTTCTTATGGGAGCGATTTTTGCAAAAAAAAAATGTTTTGACGTTTAAATTTTTCTATCGAACTGTGAACTACCCAATGAAAACAAATTTTATATTCACCACGAATTTTTTTTTCGTACAAAACAATGTCACTGACATTCTTTTGCCGAAAAAAATTGCGTTTGGTACTTGTGTTTGCTTGTTCATAGAACAGTCTGTTGAGTTTTTTTTTGGGAACTGTAAACTGACGACGAATAAAAAAAAATGTTTACAACACGGACATTTTTTTTTGCCGAAAATATTTTTTTTTTACCTTGAAGAATTTTTTTTACTCAAAAGAACTGTATACTTAGCTTTACATGAAACTGTAAACAAATCATGGATACAATTAATTTTGCATTTCACCTCAATCAAAAAGTGAATAAGGTGTGGTAAATTAAAGTAATTAGACAAAACAAGTGGGTTTTGTATTTTTCCAAATGTTTTTTTTTTTTTTCAGGAACTGTATGAGTTGTAAAAGGTATTGTTATATGCATTCGGGAATATCTCTGCTGAGTATGACTGTGCGTTGGACTGTCATGCCGAAGGTCTGGGTTCAATTCCCAGTCGCTACCACCTAGGTTAGGTGAGGTTAGGTTGAAGTGGCTGCCTGTCGTGAAGACTGAAGAAGTGAAGACACACTTAGACCATGAGTAGGTCCATTGTGACACCACATGAATCTAGGAAACCCTTTTTCTTACCTGGTGAACCATTTGGAGCTTCTTATGAAGCGTAACAGACAGCTTATGTCTATTATTATTAAATAATTATAGATCACTAGGATCATTGAAGTAAAAATCATCAAGGTGAAGTCCTCGTCTATGAGATAAAGAAGGACACGTGCATAGAAGGTGAGGAATCGATTCTACCTCTTCCTCATCCATACAGCTTCTGCAAAAATCGTAAGAGAATACACCAAGACGCGTTGCGTGCTTGCCTATAAGACAGTGTCCGGTTATAACACCAATTATGAAGCTAATTTGCAGTCTATTTAGAGATATTTAACACTTAGATCGCTCTAATTCCATTACAGGCTAGATTTATATTGTTGCCAAACATGTGGTGATATTGTTACACCTAAGGTTTGTTTTCTCTCGAATGTATCTTGCTTTAGCATAAGTTTACATGTAGCGATATGTATACCTATATCTGCCTTACTAGGTAGAAGAGGAAGAGTTGTTCCACTTTTAGCGAGTTCATCGGCCTTGCAATTACCTGGGAATTACCTGGGATGTCTCTTTACACCGGCACCCAACACAGGTGAATGTCCAGCTCCAGCAGAGATGGACGGCAATTTAGGGCTGTTATGAAGTTAGTAGAGATCGATTCCAGGGATTTGAAGGCCGCTTGACTATCTCAGCAGATACGGATAGCTGCAGTTGATATCACGTTTTCTTTCAGCCAAGATAAGGCTTCTTTGATCGCCATAAGTTCCGCCTGGAACACGCTACAATGATCAAGAAGATGGAATGAGAGACTTAATTTTAGTCTTTCTGAGAAAAGAACAAGTTCTGTTTATGAGGGTTGACACCCAGACTACACCAGTCTGCCCTATTGGTAAGCTTGTTTAAAGCATTTTGTAAGAGTCTTTTAAGGTAGTAGGTTGCTTTCCTGATACGGCAACAGCAAGATCGTCTGCATATGCAATCACTCTAACCCTCCACTTCCATGCATGTTAGCAGCTCACTTACAACCAAGTTCCAGAGAAGGGGGATAGGACACCACCTTGTGGCGTACCTCTACTAACAGACCTTCTAGCAGAAAAGCCACCCAGTTTCAAGTTGATACTGCTAGTCAGCATTTGGTTCATCAATTTACTAAGCAAACCATCTACCTTCAGGGATGTCAGTGCAGATGCGTTGACATTGTTAAAAGCGCCTTCTTTATTTAAGAAAACAACCATGGTGTACTCTTTATAATGGACTGAATATTCAATGGTTCTTACTAGATTGTGTAGAGCAGTTTCCACCGATTTCTCTTTGCAGTATAAGCATGTTGATCCGTAGGCAAAAGTCGCATGTATATCAACGCTTGTTCGTAAGTGGATATCAATTAATCGTTCAAAGGTTCTAAGAAGGAATGATGATAGGCTGATAGGTCTGAGATCTTTCGGGTTCACTTGGGAACACTTTCCAGCTTTGGGTATAAACAAAATCTTGACTTCTCTCCAAGACAGGGGAGTGTGGACCAGCGCCAAGCAACTAGTAAAGATACACTCCAGAATTGGCAGAATTAAATCTTTATTCATTTGGAGCTCGGCTGGTATTATGCTATCTGGTCCCGCAGTTTGTCCCTGGTAATCAAACCTTGGTGGATTGCTTGGACTCATATCAGGCTTATAATGGTCGAAGCTATTAATGTTTTGGGAGCTACCAGGGCAGGGAAGTAAGTATCTAATAGCAAATTAAGTGCTTCTTTGCAAGAGTTGGGCCATGACCCATCAGCATTTTTTAAACAGCTTGGCATTACTGGACTTGTAGAGAGTTTGGATGCCTCTGAAGTTTCTTCTATTTTTCCACAGAAATCTCTCCAGGAGGATATCTTTGAATTTCTCAATGCTTTCTAATATAATTTGAGGGTAACCTTATAGGATTCCCAATTTGACACTTCACGAGTGCTTTTAGCTCGATTGAAACACTTTCGACAGTCTTTCCTGAGCGGTTTAAGCCCAGAATCCCACTAATGTGGTTTCTTTTTCCCCCTTACTTGAGTAAGTGGACAGGATGTAGCCATAGATTTCTTAAGGGCTAACGGGAGACCACCTAAAGACAAAAAATGTTTTTTTTCCGAGGTACTGCCTCTTGCGAGGAACTGACAAATCTGAAAATTTAACAAGGTTTTAGTTTGATTTAGATTAAGAGCACAATCAACTTGGAACTGATTGCTTTTTGAGCCATACATCTTAGCAGAACCTATATTCTTAAAAGTTACCCAACCACGCCATCTTGCTTTTGCCATTTTTATTAACAATCAATAGGGGATTGTAATGCCTATTAGCATTGAACATAGAATAAGAAAAAATAAGGGGTTACTTCTCGAAGCCCTTAGAGATCTTAAGAATGTCAACCTTTAACGCAGGCATTTTAAAAGGTGAAATTTGATAGCAAAAACTTGCTAAAACTCCTGCAATACACAAAAACCGATTAATTATGTTAACAAAACGCACAGGAGTAAAATAGAAATAGCAATCGCGAAAACTACACTCACTTCACAAAAATTCAACATTGTTTTTAGAGAAGTAAAAATTCTAAAAAGGCTAAAATAAATCCATTACTTAGTTTCTACTCGAATAAAATATAATTATACCTGCGCTTAGCATAGTAATTTTTTTACGTTTAATTTATTATCAAACGCATTAGTAAAAAAAAAAACTAAATCTCATTCGAACATTAGGTTAAATGTGGAAACTCTTTAGATTTTAAGCAGGGATACGTCAAATGTGATTTAATTATTTTCTTTGTGTTCTTTACAACAAAATTTCTCTTTACTATAATATTATCAGGCGTACGTTATTATTAACTTGATTCTAATTAAATTTTCAATGACCGCAGTAAAGTTCCCATTAATTTAAATGCTTCAATAATATTCAGACTTTATCTCTATTTACTTAACTGTATCATGATAAATAACCTTTATTTTTATATCTAAATATTTATGTATATTTGTAATTGTTTTTCAAATTAATTAATTTCACAATCCAAATTCGTTGAAATATCTTTCTATGAAATTAATCAAAGTATTTAATGATACCATACGCATATGTCAAATTAAATTTTTCATTTTGTTCGATGTGTATGTTAAATAATAAAATAAGAAGAAAATCTCTTATAAGCTTTCACTAAATAAAAAGTTTTAATTGCAGCTCTGTCACTTTCATTTAAAATCGATGACATTATGTGTACCCTACTCCAAAGTTAATCCTCTTTTAGTAACTTAAATACGAAGTAAATGTACAACACACATATTTATATTATAAGAAGTAAATAAGCCAAAGGGATATCCCCTGAAAGTAGGAGAATATTTTCTATATTATTTATTTCTTATATTCACATAATAGTCTTACATACATTAATGTACGTCAGCAAACAAAAAATATATATTGGATACATGTACATAATATAGTATGTGTGTTGTATTTCTCCTCTTTGGATAGGTTCCATTAAACATTTGGAGGAGAAAGCTAATGAAAATGGCGCCCAACGGATGTTGCTTACGTCATTGAATCAACACTCGAACTTAATAACTACCCACATTCGGTTATACATAAATATATATAAATGTATAAACATGAAGCATATGTAGTCATTTAAGACAGATTGCATTTGTTGTAACTACAACCATTTTCTTTTTTAATCGTTTTGTTTTCTTAATTCTTTATACGAATGAAGTTCAAATTTATGAACAAATTGTTGCAAATTTCTTACCGACATACATATATTCATTGAAAGATTTCTCTTAAGTTATAGGGACGATGCCCCTTGCACTATGAAAGGTGACGCCATCTTTGAATCAGATCGTGCGCAGAGCATATGTACATTTTCTCTTTAACAATGGTCGATAAATGCAAAGTAAAACAAAAAAAGAGAAAATAGGTAAATTGAATTTCGAAATGAACTTTGAACTTTTGAAATGACCATTATTACCAGAGTGTCAGCCATATTTGAAAAAAAAAGAAAGAGAAGGAATACAAAACAGGTCAGCTGCCATTTTGCTGGAGTTTTAGACATTAAGTTTGAAGTTCAAATGTTTATGAACAATTCTAAATGCATCATTTTACTTTCTGATTGAAGATTTGTTACTAGTCGTAAATTTGTAGAATTTTTAAAAACTTACCGTAAGCTGTAAGCCTCCCAGTTCTGTCAGACAGTTTATAGTTATTTGGATTAATCGACATTTTCTCCTCTGAAATAAAAAAAAATAAAATTGTTAAAAACTTAAAGGGAATATATTGTACAAATTAAACAGGGATGTTATACAAAAAAAAAAGAATTAAGTGAATGAAAAAATATCATTTACATTGCTAAATGAAAAGTTCTAATATGGAGGTAATTATCTGTCACTCTAATGCTTGATTTACACAACTGACAAAACACCAATATTTCTGTCACTGAACAACAATTTTTTGTCAAAATGACCTAAAATATGTCAGAAATAATGGTATTTTGTCAGTCATGTAGATCCAGCCTAAAAGTCTCATCCATAATCAGTAAAAATGTATCGAGAAAGAAGGTTGAAAATGTATTTATTCTTTGAAATGAGCAGGGATGTTATTTTTCTTTGAAATGTATTTATTCTTTGAAATAAGCAGGGATGCTATATGCTCCAAATTAAAAAGTCAAAAATAAGGCAGAGGATAGAAAATGCGTATTAAAATATATTTCTTTAGCTGATTAATGATACACGAAAGATGTGTGATTGATATTTTAGTAATTGAATAGTCGAAATGAAGAAAATTGAAAATGTTTTCGTCGTTCAATGGAAACTCCCAAAGTCTGTATTGCACAAAATTGAGAAAAATATTAAAAAAACAAAATCTATGGGCTATGACTCTCTTAAATCTTGATTCTTCTTTTTCCATATGAAAAACTCTCAATTTGTTACTAGTGAGTGAAAAGTTCATTACAAAATGAAATATTATTAAACAAAAAAGTAGACTAAAAGAGTTTTCATTGAACGACGTTGAAATGATTTTGCAAGCACAAAAATATTATTATGAAAAATTTACTTTAGTGAGAAAATAACATTACGTAAAGTAAATACCTATATGTAACCAGGGATGTTATGCAAAAGTAACTATCGAATTTTATATTTTTTTTTGTCGTGGAAATAAGAATGAGAAGTTTTCTTTAATGCGGCACGGTGAACTTACAACTGAATCGATAACGATTCTTTTCTTTAAAAGTTGGCATAATCTCGTAAAAATATATATAAATCTCTACTTATATATTACATGCAATCTGTGTAGGTAACTTTGATATACATTATGACCTACTTCCGTGCGCAAGCAAACCTGAAGGTTATGATCATGTCCTTTTGTGAGAATATTGAGTTATGTTCGTTCGTCATGCGCAATCGCATACTATTTTTTCTTCTACATTGTAAATAGAGAAAAAAAGGATATAGGTACCAAAAGTGTCGCCAATTAGTTTACGTAACACGTACAAAATGGCGTCATTTCATGTTCTCTTTCAATGACAATCGTAGATATATTTGAAAAAAAAAAACAATAATTAATTGAATTAAAAAATAAATAGGTTAATAAAATAAAAATCTTACCAATAATCTTTCGGAGATCGTCGATGTATTGCTTTAAGAAAATCAGTTTGACTGATTATTTATATATGGGCAAGTTTGAAAATTCAAAATGTCTACCCTTGCTTTTAAGGGTGGTGATGGATTATTTAACAGAAAAGAAAATCAATAAGCTTTCACACTAAAAATTATAAAATATAGCGATTTTAAAGTTTAGAGTTTATACGTAATTAACTACAACTAAGCACAGAATCAAAATGGCGAATGACGGTATATTGAAAAAAGGCAACAACTATATAAAGATTTTTTTTTATAGATATTTCTCTGATGGAATGCGTGACCTTAATATGTGAAGGAAGAGTAGTACAAAAGGAAAATGTATATATGTATCGATAACTTTTTCTCTAGCGATTTTTTATTTGATTCTTTTGTCTTAAATCTCACTTTTGTTTTTCAATTAACAGCTCCAATCAAGCTTTCTGTATATGGATATGTAGCACTTTTCAGTTTCTTTTTTTTTATTTGAACTAAAATTTAAACACAACTTTAACACTGTCTGTCTGAATGAATATATGATGCTTACTTTAAAGGTTATATTGCTTAACAACTTTTCTGTATCTCTAGGACGGACAGAACAGAAGCAGCTTCACTGTCTGACGACCTGCGGAGCTATGCAGGAGTAGATTTGCTGGAATGCTAGTCCAAGCATTTTTGGTGGAGGTTATATTCACTGATGTTGGGGGCGGATGACACCCTCGTAAAAGTGTCCTTAAAGCAATGTACATACACAAACACACACATACACAAAAAAGCGAAAAATACAAAGAGGGTGATATAATATTTTGTGTGTTTTTTTTTGTTGTTGTTGCGTATATTTTGTTTTTGGGGATGAATGACGTCATGGATGACATTTAAGTTTTAGTCAGCCATGTTCTGCAAAAGGATCCCCTTGAGAAAAAGGCGGAGCTTATAATTGGATTTTATTATATTGTGGACAAGAAAGTATCACGCAACGAAAAAGGACTCTCTCCTACAATAAAGGTTAATGCAATCATAGTTATGCTTAGACAAAATGAAGTTAGTGTGAAGGGTTGTGTAGCACAGTATGGCCCCCATTTTACGGTAGGTATAGTAAGTGCATGTAAAATGTATACATGTACATACATACATACAACCTAATAATGCATTTCTTTTGCTCAGGACTTGTGTTTACATGGCAAAAAACACGACTTAATAAACATTTTTAAATAAACCACAATCTCAAATCTAGAAAAGGAAGAAAGAAAGGAACTAAAAAGATGAGAAACAAGAAGCAACAGAACAAAAAAAAAATAAACATAAAAGAGTTGAAAATACCAAAAAGAATTTACGTTGGAAAGTATTCCAAGAATGTCGTATAAGGGTATGGAATGTGTTCTTTTAGTCAGCAGAAAAGTCTATGAATAGGATAACACAGAAGGTAGATATTAGATACCTAATAATGTAAGTAGGTTCTTTTTTCTATATATTTTTTTTTCTATAGAAAAGGTATGACAGGGTAATGGATAATCAAAGTAGAAGAAAAACCCCCTTATCAATTTAATATCTTGAAATGTTTCTTGAAATTCTACTGTTCACATAATACAAACGACTGACATGACAACTTGACTCTTTTTGGCATATCTTTTCGCACTCTCAACGGTCGTTGTGTTAAATTTGACAGCTGGTTAAAGGATAAAATTGATAAAATAAATGCATGTCATCGTTTTTGCACATACACAAAATAAATTGCTTCGACTGACAAAGAAAATAGCTATACTGATGCCTGATGTACATTTGTGTTCATACATGAGGGAATATGAAAGAATAAACTTGATATACATTTTTGATGTTTTGTATAATAATGTCCGACATCATATCCCTATGGTAAGGATTTCCACAGGGTTTTATTATTATTATTATGATTATAGAAGAGAAAACTGTTTGTATCAGATGTGTTAACAGTACGATGTAAATTAATCATATATGTAGTTGATTTTGCGAAACGTTATGAGGTTATGACACAATATTAAGTTTTAAACATCTTTATAAGAAGGTTATATGATGAGAGTAAGATTTTGAATCAAAAGAAAACCGAATCAGAGAAAATTAAAATAATTGTTCTCAAAAATCATTTAAAGTTTCCCGAATTTTTCAAATAGAACCATTTTTTACAATTTTGGTGCAGGTTTATAAGATCTTAAACTATGAGGCCTCAAATTATGCAATCATCATCATTCATTTCACAATAAAAAAAAGCAATAAGTATTTTGTTTCCTGATTAATTTTACAGTAATCAACTGAATACAATCTTTTGGGAGTTCATGGATTTCTTGCATTTTTTGGCATTCCTTGCATCCTTTTGCATTCTTTGCATTCGTTTGGATTGTTCGTATGCTTTTTTCTCCGTACATTTTGATGGCTACAGCCCATTCCTCAGTTACATGAAAATATTTTGACTAGTTCTCCATGACAACAAAATGGGGCTCAAGCCAAGCTTGGCATGATTCAGGGAGCCAGAAAGAAGCATTCACTGTTTCTAAGCCGACTTTCCCTGGAAACAATATCCAAGCAAAGTATTTTGTTTTAGTAAAACTTGTTGTCAGGAACCCGAGCACTTTGTTTAACTGTCAATGATATGATTTGAACTTAATACTTTTACCACTCAAATAACCTTTGAGTTAAAGGGTTAAAGAAAGCAAAAGAATACAAGAATTCTTATTCTCAATAGATTGCGTTCAATTGATTGCTGGAAAATGAATGTAGAAAAAATGATTTCTCCCTTTTTAATTTTACACAAAAACTTGTAGCCGAATTCTGAATAAAAATTCAATGAATGTAATCTTTTGATAGAAGTCACTCAAAATTTCATTCGTAAAAGATTGCATTCGTTTAAATAATTCTGGTGTACACAGGTAGGTAGTTTTTTAGTTTTAAGTTTCATTTCAATCTAATGCTAATATATTAGATAAGAACGAAATAATCTTATAGCTTGTGAAGCTTTGCAATGGCACGGAGGTGAGATACAGAATAAGGGTTTTATTAATGCGATAATTTCCTTGTTGTAAATTTTAGATTAGTTTAAGGAGTAAATTCATCGCCCCCCGCCAACTCATGGTAGAGGGATAGGATTTTTCATTCATAAATTTTTGTTTCTTATATTTATTGCAGATACCGTCTAAGCTAAAGTGTCAAGCATGAATTAGCAGAGGTCACCCTGTTTAAAGGAGTAAGCTGCCTAGAATAACTTTTTACGATTTTTAAAACTTTGAAATAAAAATTATATTTCATTTTCCTTATTTCTCAAAAACTAAAAAATTTGTACAACTTTCAGTATTTGCCCTAAATAAAGAGCACTGAATATTAAAAAACAAAACAAAACAACTGTTTGAGGTGAAAAAAGGACGTCATTTAAGTTCTCGGTTGAATATGACTGTACGGAAAAAAATTTCAAATCGTTGGAGCAGTTTTTTAAAAATTAGTTTTAATATATAAAAGGAAAAATTTTGGTTTGCAAATCTAAATTGTTTATTTATGTTATTTTGAAAATTATTTGAGATTATTTTCAAAAATTCAAAATTTTCTTTTTTGAAAATTTCGATATGCATTAATATTTGAAATTTGTATATAAAAACATTTATCGAAATCCGTTTAGCTGATATGAGAAAATTTAAAATAAAAAAATTCAATCTATCAGACGTACCTACTACTAAAAGTTGCTAAGAGTAAAATTTTACAATTTTGGTAGTTGATCGTACTAATTTTAGCTTACGAAAAAGGTTAATTAAAATCGTAGGAGTCATTTTTGAGACAAAAAAAAAATGTTTTCCTTAATGATTTTTTTTACTTGTGTAGGTAAGGTAGGTAACGTTTCAAAAAAGTAAATTTTTTTCTTAAAATATTTAAGAGATTACTAAGAACCTCTTAAGTATCGAGTTTCAAAAAATCGATGATGCCATTTTCGAAATATTATATTTTCAAAATAAAAATTTTGTAACATTTTTTAAAAATCAAAAAAAATATTCCTTTAAAAATTTAGGTACACAATACTATTAATATTTTTTGGAAGCTTCTCTATAAAAAAATTATTAAAATCAGTCATGCTGCATTGAAGAAAATTGGAAATAAAAAAATGGTTCTTTGGAAGGTACCATTAAAGCAAAGTTGTGGAGCCATTTTTGAGCAAAATACGTAAATTTGCAAAAAAAAAATTATGACAGGTACCCTTAAATTTTGGTTTAAGAAAAAAGAAAAAAAACGTGTGACCAAAAGCTCTATGTAACGAGAGTTTGAGGAGAATCAATCCAGCCGTTTAGGCTGTAGCTCAACGGACAGACAGACTGAGTTGTGAGACCAACTTTTTGAGAGGGGGGTGCAAAAGCACCCTTTTTGGTTTTTTGCATATAACTCGAAAACGAAGCAAAATTTCGAGATAATTCTTTCAACCTTTTTTGTAGAGAATAAAATTTACCGTCGAAATGGATTTTTGAAAAAAAATTTAAAAAATTTTTAGTTAGCTAATTTTTAAACAAATCATTGCAAAAAAATGTGAAAAATCGCATTTTTTGGTTTTTTTTTACGTATTTGCTTATAACTTTCTTACCAGCAGAGATAGGTATAGGCATTGCTTCATATAAAAGAAAGATAATTAAATTTTCTTTAAAATACATTTTTAAAAGAATGGTTTATGGATAAAAATCGACCGAGAAATAGTCGTTCAAACTAGGCTGATGTAAAGTTTTTAAAACTTTATAAATGGCATTTTTGGCTATTTTGATGGACTTGTTAGATTATACACTCAAACTGGGTGTATTAAGGAGTCATGACCAGTTGAGTCAAAAATAAAAGTAAAGTTTCAAATTTTTCGCACTTTTAGGGTTGCCATCTAATTTTTTTCAAAATTTAAAATAATTGTCAAAACCAACACACTTGCTTTTACAAAGCCGGGTTTTGAACACATGTAAGCTTATAGCTTCTCGAACATGAAAAAAAGATAGTTCCAGACAAGTTTTGCGGTTGAAAGTCCTTGCCAGACGAGCTCAACCTTTTCAAAGTTTTTTAATTTCAAATAACTGTCAGACCTTGTTCTACAAAGCCGGATTTTCAATATATGCTAGCTTATATCTCCTTAAATAGAGACAAAACTGTGCCAGACGAGTTTGGCTATCGAAAATGCATGCCAGACGGCCCTTAAAGTTATAATGTTGGTGATTTTTTTTTCCTTTTGTTTTCTAATTTTTTAAATAATTATCAAAACTAACGAATCTACTTTAACAAACAGGGGTATTTGGTAGTTTATGCCTTTCGTTATATGGAAAAAATAGTGCCAGACGAGTTAGGTATTCCAAAATAAAAAAAGTTATTTCTTTACTACTTCTACTTAGAAAATGTTTAGCTGGTCTGGCAAGGACCTTCAACCGTAAAACTGGTCTAACACAATTTTTTTTCATGTTAGAGTAGATATACGCTAACATGTGCTCAAAACCCGGCTTTGTAAAAGCAAGTGTGTTGGTTTTGACAGTTATTTTAAATTTTGAAAAAATTAGAAAAAATTAGATGGCAACCCTAAAAGTGCGAAAAAGTTGAAGCTTGACTTTTATTTTTGACTCAACTGGTCATGACTCCCTAATACACTCAGTTTGAGTGTATAATCTAACAAGTCCATCAAAATAGCCAAAAATGCCAATTATAAAGCTTTAAAAACTTTACATCAGCCTAGTTTGAGCGACTATTTCTCGGTCGATTTTTATCCATAAACCATTCTTTTAAAAATGTATTTTAAAGAAAATTTAATTATCTTTCTTTTATATGAAGCAATGCCTATACCTATCTCTGCTGGTAAGAAAGTTATAAGCAAATACGTAAAAAAAAACCAAAAAATGCGATTTTTCACATTTTTTTGCAATGATTTGTTTAAAAATTAGCTAACTAAAAATTTTTTTAAATTTTTTTTTCAAAAATCCATTTCGACGGTAAATTTTATTCTCTACAAAAAAGGTTGTGAGAATTATCTCGAAATTTTGCTTCGTTTTCGAGTTATATGCAAAAAACCAAAAAGGGTGCTTTTGCACCCCCCTCTCAAAAATGCACCCTCCAATTTAATAGCACTCCGCGGTTTTCTCATCTTCAATGACCCCTTTGATGATTTTTACAATAAAATTCCGTGAACGTCTTACTTCCTTATTATATGACATAATCAATAGCCTATATCCCTATATCATCGACTGATCAAAATCTCGAGTTCAGTTTTTTTACGAATGCATAACTTTCCATATAGTACCTATACAGTGAAACCTCAATAATGCAGACAGCAACGGTCACAACTCTTTTGTCCATCTGAGGGAGTTGTCTGTCCATATAAAAAAAAATCAAAAAATTATTTATAAATAAAATTTTTATTTATAAAGAAAAAATTTTTAGTTCCAAAAAATAACAAAAATTTTATAACATATTTATTTTACTTATCCTTAAAACATTCAACAAAAATGATAAATAAGAATACAAAATATTAAATAAATAATTTTACAAAAAAAAAAAAGATTATTTCAATAAGGAATTTAAAAAAAGGGGCCATAAAATTCATTAACAAACGGGAAATAAATGAACAAGAAGTTACAATCACAGACCTCAGCTGCAGAAACAAAATTCCGTTATGTGATTGTTTGTTAAAAAAGTTTTGTATGCCAAATAGAATTAAATTTAACAATTTACGGCTGATTTTCCTGCCTACGTCTGATCAAGAGAGTGTCCGCTGCAAGTAAATTAAAATGTATGGAATTTAAATCGTAGATCCACGGTTGCGAGAACTCGTCCGCTTAAGAGATCTATCCGCTTAAGGGAGCTGTCTGTTATAGGAGGTTTCACTGTATATCGCAAGTAAAAACACAATTGTATTGGTTTGGTTCCTTTTGTTACTTTTATGTTATGTTATTTTTAAATTTGTTTACATTTTGTTTTTAATATCATCAGTGTCTTAATAAACTATTTAAACACTTTTTAATACTTAAAACTAAAGCCATAAAGTTAAAGGTGTGACTTTGAGGTATATCTAGTATATGCAGTCGAAAGTTCTATTTTCTCATATAAGCCTCCCCCAACCCCCGTTACTAGATTCTTTCCATAGCTATTTGTCCTTTGTTAAATTTTAATTAATTTAATTTTAATAAAGTGACTAAGGCCTATATCATGATCATACCCCTGTATGAACAATGCACATTGTACAACTCTGTTTAAATATAAAACGCATGAGGCTACTTCCACTTAAAAAAATAGTAAACTATACATCTCATTTTACTTACTCTTCGAACCATTTTAGTCACACCCTTGACCATGAACGTATGCATACGAATTTGATTTCAGTTTTTTGATCTTAAAATGTTCTTCTTTCTTTTAATGAGAATCGAAAAAACTAGATAATAATGCAAGGAAAAACATTTTCCATCCAGACACATTCATATGTTGAATGTATTTTTCTGAAAGACATTTCACTAACAAAAAGCTTAATTCATACAAAAGCTTTTTTTTAGTGCATTTTTATTTTCGTTTAGGAAAACTCTTATGTTAAATACAACAACAATACGGAATTATACCAAATCATTATTGTAATTTGGAATTTTTTCTAAGTGGAGATAGAAAGGACTCAAAACACATCTAATATCGAGTATTTTGGGATGGAATCGGCTAGGGTCATACATAGCTGACAATCAAAATCGTTATTTGACCACCTACGTATTTTTTAATTAAAAATTTGTATCTAGAAAATTTTTTATATTCCAATTCCATTTAAATTACATATAATTTTAAATATGTACATTGTATGTTTTTCAGATTTTTTTTTTTTACATTTTCTTCTATGAATTTAAGATAGGTACTTCGATTTGAAATATTTTTTAATGAACAATAAAGGAATTCTTTCCCAAAAACATTAAATGAATGTGGATACCAAAAGAAAACGTTGAGTTTAATGTCTTATTTAAATTTCTATTCAAAGAGCCTTTCATCAATGTTAAATAACGAAAGTGTACTTCTAAGAAAACAGTCTTAGAAAACCATTGTTTTTGCTTGGAATAGGTATATGTAGTGAACATATATCTTGTGGTGAGGGTGAAGGAATGTTTATTAATGTTCAAAACCTATATCTTATTCAAAAGCAATAAAACTTATTTGCCGCAATGTATACTCGGGTAGTTGGTATAGAAATTTATTAATTTAAATATTCATTAATTTATCAAAGCCCATTCATATGTATAGTATATACAAATACATGTATGTATAATTATTTATAGAAACATTATGTGTAAGATTTGGCATAAATTAAAACATATATATGTATAAACCTACAAAAATAAACTCAAGCCTATTTAATTTCATACCACCATGAACCTCAACCTTTTACAATCTCACAAAATAAAATCTTAATTAGATTGTCTATCTCTGTCGATTCATCTTAATAATAATAATTACTCTAAGGGTTAGCAGCAAACAAATTGCAAGATATAATACAGTTCTATTTGGGCAATTTGTGTGCAAGAAATACTAGAACCTAATTATGTTATTGTTCATGTGTGTATGAACTTATGTATGTATATCATCTTCATCACCGTCTTCAGACTTTACAGGGCCTGGAAATAAAACTTAAGAAAATAAACTAAAATTGCGTAAAAAATCTCCGCGGAAATTAATGCCTTTATCTTTACCAACATGCACTTGGCCTGTTTTTACAAAAATATGACATTCCACATGCGAAAAAATAGATAAAAACTGTTCATTATGCAAATGGTAGCTTAGTTTTATAATAGGGCATATACAGGGTGTCCCGTAATGAGTGGATAATACTGCAACTGGTGATAGCAGGCCTTATGACTGCTCAGAAAAAAATTATAAAAAAAAAAATTTTCTTGTGGTCTCCATGGTATAATTTATTTTCGAAAAATGTTAAAAAATTCAGGGTCTCCTAAAATACCTAATTACAACGGCCACCCATAAAGGATTCTTATTACTTTTGTATTTTTATAATATTCTTGAATAACCGTTCTAAATGATGGGTAGTAAATTTTAACACCAGCTGATGAATTTTTTGTGTTATAACTTTTTAAAATTATTTTTTTATTCAAAAATAATTCAATATTTTTTTCACCAAAGTTTGAAAAATAATAAAGGGAAAAAAATGTTTGAGAACATAAGTTGCAAATTTGATAAAAATTGGACTGTTTAATGTACTTTCCAAAATGGTATAACACATGTTTGTGTCTACAACCATAACCAATAAAATGGCATTTAATCTACTAAAGTAGTTTTTTAACATTATATCAGATGAAATTAAATAACAAAGTTAAGTAAACACTAAGATGACGAATGAATACCTCATATTGTTTTTTTTAATTTTTATTGCATTTAAAAATAACCGTTCTTAAATAAAGGCAGTAACATTTAACACTAGTTGCTGGATTTTTTTTAAATAATTTTTTTAATTAATTTTTTAATAAAAAAATGATTAAATATTTATTTTCATCAAAGTTTGTAAGTTAATAAAAAAGACAAAAAACTAAAAACTTTCGTGGCAAATAATGTTAAAAAAATTTGCTTTTAATGTACTTTCCCAAATGGTAAATCACAAGCTTCTATCTACAGCAATAACACATTAAATTGGCTTTTAATCTACTAGAGAAGATTTTTAACACTTTCTCAAATCAAAATTGACTTGTAATAAAATAGGCATTAAAATGCATAAAAAAGTATTATATGTAAATATTGTCAATTCTCTGTTATTACATAACGTATAACGTTGTTATACTGGTTTCGTCAATTAAACGAATTTTTGAATTTGATTAAATTAATACTGATTAAGAATGTCACAGTATACGCCGCTGGAGTATGCAAATATGCATTTAATATACGGGGAATGCAGAGGAAGCACTAACGCAGCTGTAGCACTCTATAGAGAGCGATATCCAAATGCGCGACATCCGAACTATCGAGTGTTCATCAGAGTCCACCAATGTTTTTCAGAAGGACGAATGCCTGGTAATGGACTTTGCAGCACTACTGGAGGACGTATACCGAGAAGAAATTGATGGTATTGTGCTGAATGAAATTGAGAGGTCCTTCATTAGAAGGTGCAGAGCCTGTATCACAGTGAATGGGGGACAGTTTGAACACTTGATATAAATTTATATAAAAATACAAATAAATCATAATTTTTAATACTGTTGTTTTTATCTATCGCATTTCCCATACCTAATTCAAAACCTTTTTGAAAGTGCATACTATTATTTTAGTTAGTGAATTTAGCAGACATAATAGTGACACTGGTATATCTATTGACTTTTCCTTACAACTCAATTTTTGTTGTCATCAAACTTTGATGAAAATAAATATTTAATCATTTTTTTATTAAAAAATTAATTAAAAAAATTATTTAAAAAAAAATCCAGCAACTAGTGTTAAATGTTACTGCCTTTATTTAAGAACGGTTATTTTTAAATGCAATACAAATTAAAAAAACAGTATGAGTTATTCATTCGCCGTCGTAGTGTTTACTTAACTTTGTTACTTAATTTCATCTGATAAAATGTTAAAAAACTACTTTAGTAGATTAAATGCCAATTTTATTGGTTATGGTTGTAGACACAAACATATGTTATACCCTTTTGGACAGTACATTTAACAGGCCAATTTTTATCAAATTTGCAACTTATGTTCTCATACATTTTTTTCCCTTTATTATTTTTCAAACTTTGGTGAAAAAAATATTGAATTATTTTTGAATAAAAAAATAATTTTAAAAAGTTATAACACAAAAAATGCATCAGCTGGTGTTAAAATTTACTACCCATCATTTAGAATGGTTATTCAAAAATATTATAAAAATACAAAAATAATAAGAATCCCTTATGGGTGGCCGTTGTAATTAGGTATTTTAGGAGACCTTGAATTTTTTAACATTTTTCGAAAATAAATTATACCATCGAGACCACAAGAAAAAAATTTTTTTTATATTTTTTTTCTGAGCAGTCATAAGGCCTGCTATCACCAGTTGCAGTATTATCCACTCATTACGGGACACTCTGTATATACATATTGCTTAGCTGTTTGTAGGCAAAACTGGAGTTTGTCTTATTGAAGCTTCATCAAGCAAACTCCAAAGTCTATGAATATGTCCCAATATGTTTATAAATGTTGTATGAGAATTTCTCATCAATCTGAATGCCACACTATTTGAAGCACGGGATCAAAATCGGGTATTTTCGTGACCTTTGACCTGTGTTATTACAAGGGTATTACTCGGATTTATGAAAAATGTTTATAAAATATAATATAACTTCACAATGAAGTTAGCAGATCACATCGTGTATCACAGAAACCAAACATGCTAGGAACTTGTAGTATGGCTCCAAATTTGCATTTCAAGTTTTTAATGTGAAAAAATTTCATACTTACTTACTTTCAGCCGGCTCGGTTTCTAGCTAGCTGTCTCCAGTTTCACACGCCAAGTTGGTTGAGGTCCTCTTCCACTTGCGTGCGCCACACAAAATTTCATACTGACGTGCTAACTTTTAAGCTTTTTGCGCATAGGTTGCCTAGCGAAATGTGGTCAAAACATAGTTTTTGTCACCCTTTGAAGTAAATTTTAATTTTAATTTTTTTTTTTCAATTATTTAACCAGCTTGGTAGGTTTTCAAGAAATACAAATACCATATAAGGGGAAATTTTATTTAATAACTACATAAAGTATCTAAATACCAAACTTCGATACAGTAAATTAGGATTAACAAACAGAAAATTCTGAAATTTATTTTCTAAACAAAAGTTGAGAGAATTATTTTGTTCTATAATCAATGAAAAATATATGTATGAATGAAAAAATGTCATACATATAGATATATGTTATACGTATGTAAAATAGGGTGGTTGTTATATGGATTTTTTGAAGTTTTTATATTTGGATGAAGGCGAAAAAATTCCCTAATTTTTTAAAATTTATATTTTCATCTCCTATAGTCGCTGTAGGGGTTAAATTAATTTCCTTTTTTTTGCATACTAGGTGATTCCCGTAAAGTCTGCCAAAAATGCAGAACATATAGGTTGAGAGTAAACAAGAAAAAAATCCTACGGGAGATGGGTAATATTTCCCCCGCTTGGAAAAAATTTTGTCTTGTATTTATTTTAAAATTTCAACTATTGTAGCTTAACAGTAATTAGCTAATTATTAAGGTGCGTTTTAAGTTTGTAGCTATAAATTATTAAGATATTTTAGAAATGAAGTATCTTGCCCAAATGCACAAAATAAAAAAAAAATTGTTAACAATTTTATAATCTACGAACTCAGCATAATATTGATTTTAGACATCTTCGTCATTTAATAGTAAAAGGCGAGAAATCAGTGCAATTAAATTTTTATAAATTCTTAAAATATTTATATCCTTTGAATTGTAAATTTAAGAAAAAAAAAAATATTTCATCTTGTGGAGTATCACATAATCTACATACTTCGCTTAAATTACCTATCGATATCATCCACCGTTTAATTGTTGTACCTACGTGAAAGCCTATATTTTGGACATTTAGCCCTTTTTACATCGCAATATTTCTGACCAATCACTCGTATTGGACAAAATGTTACTTCTTGTGAGGTAGTACATGAAGCGATGAGAAGAACCAAAACTCGCCATATCCATGCCAGAAAAACTCGTCACAGCCAATGGTTATTTGTGAAATATCTTTTCAACGAAACTTTTAATGTAATTTTCCTTAAACCATAACAAACTGGTCTCAAAATCTATGTTTAGATATACAAACTTCTCTTCTAAGTACTCCCCTTAAAAAGTTATTAAACAATTAAATTTGGTTTATCTGAAATGGATATGCAAGTTTTGGTTCTCATCACCTCTTTAAACTTCTACAAATTGAGCATACATCTTTTTTAAGAAGTAAGCCATTTAAAAGCAAAAATAAAAAACGCTATTTTTGACTTTTGACCAAATTCTTTGAATAACTAAAGTGCCATCTAACGTTTTTTTTTGTAACTACTGCTTATTTCATGAATGGTAACATTTAGCTCATGTTTGATGTGACAAATAATTAGTTTTATCCTTCCGCTGAACGAATATGGTTTTGTATACGCTTGAACAACGCTGGGAAATATTGCGACATTACTTTGAAAATCATGGTAATGTTGCAGAATGTGTGCGAAAATTGCGTACGGATTTTGGAAGAAGAGAAGCACCGTCAGCTCCGTATGTTCGTTATCTTGTGAAAAAAGTGAAAGAAACTGGCATCCTCATCGATAAACCAAAGCGTGAAAAGCCAAAAACAGTGCGTACACCCGAGAATATTGGTGCTGTGGCAGAAAGTGTGCGTGAAGCGCCATCAACATCAATTCACCGTCGTTCTCAACAAATGAACATTTTTGAGACATCATTGAGACGAATTTTGCATAAAGACCTTGGTAAGACGCCATACAAAGTCCAATTGGTTCAGGAGTTGGAGCCAACTGACCATCCAATGCGTTTTCGCTTCGCTAAGTGGGCCTGCGATCGACTTAGAGAAGATGCCGATTTTGCCAAAAAAGTCATATTTTCAGATGAAGCTCATTTTGATCTTGGCGGGTATGTAAACAAGCAAAATTATCGCATTTGGGGCACAGGAAACCCGCACGCATACATTGAAAAGTTGATACACCCAAAACGAGTCACTGTTTGGTGCGGATTTTGGTCCAGAGGCATAATTGGGCCATTTTTCTTCGAAAATGAGCAAGGAGTGGCCGTTACAGTCAATGGCGATCGTTATCGGGCCATGTTGAACGAATTTTTGTTCACAAAAATTTAAGAGGAAGATATTGGCAACATTTGGTTTCAACAGGACGGCGCTACGTGCCACACAGCCGAAGCTACACTCGATGTTTTGCGCCCTGTTTTTGAAGATTGCATTATCAGCCGCAGAGCTGATGTCGTTTGGCCACCTCGGAGCTGCCATTTGACACCGTTGGACTATTATTTGTGGGGTGCCGTAAAAGATAAGTGTTACGCCGACAAGCCAGAGACAATTGAAGCTTTAAAGGACAATATTCTTGAAGCCATTGGTGAAATACAGCTGCACACAATCGATAATGTGCTTAAAAATTGGACCGATTGTGTAGGCTACTGCATGGCCAGCCGAGGCAGCCATTTGAATGAAATTATTTTCCATTATTAACCGGAAGGATTGTACTTTCAAATAAAAAAAGAAATTTGAGAAAATATTCAGTAGTTTTTTTTATAGCATTTTCAAAAAAAAAAGTTATTTGGCGGACCCTTTATATATTTTGAATAATATTTTCGAAACAAAAATTTTATCTTGTAGAGTACCACATAATATACAAACTTCGCGTAAAGTACTTTACGATTACGTTAACGGTTAAATGTGAATATTCGATATTTTCGACATTTGGTCATTTTGAAATCGCAATATCTTGTAACTAACCACTTGTACAGGAAAAACTGTCACAATCTTTTAAGCAGAACATTTTGAAATCTACAAGCTGAGCATACATTTATTTGAACAACTTCGTCATTTAGGAGTTATAATCAGAAAAGCGTTATTTTTGACCAATTTCTTTAAATAATTTTATCTTTTTAACGGTAATTTGTTTGATTTTTTTTTAACTTTTTCTTGTAAAAAGTCTACAATAATTAACTGAAACACTTTCCGACAATATTTACCGTTAAAGATTTATACCAGAAAAACCGATATTTTGGCAAATAAACTTTTTTTAAATATATATATTTCCAAAACCATAAAAAGTGTTTTGTGTAGAAAATTGCCTGATCTACAAAATTTATTCATACTACTTTTCGATAGCATTAAGCATTTGAAAGCAATAAGTGAAAAACCAACTATTTTGACACTACTTGACCTTCAATAACTTTTTATGCTCATGTCGGATTGACAAAGACTCTTGCAGTTGATTTGTTATGTTTAAAGAAATGTCAATACCAATTTTCAGCCTTATCGGAATTTTGGCTAAGGCAAATGTGACTGCACTATCATTCAGATTTACATATGTACATTGAATTTTTTCTGAAACATCTATTTTTCAATTACAGTAGACGCTCAATATAGTGAAGTAATAAAATTGTTTACTTTTTCGAGCGGGAGCTTTCTAAGGCTTTCTTTGATCCAAAATGCACATTTCGTTCGATGTGAATGTTTTAATATTAACTAAGCATTAAACAACACTTTCACTCAGGTTTAAACAAAAAACAGAAACAATCCCTCAGAGCTCTCAAACTATTCAAAATGCTTGAGCGAAATTTTTATAGAAAATACGTTATTTTATAAAATGTTGTGTGTTCACTAGTGGATAGTTCACTATTTCAAGATTCACTAAATCGAGCGTCTACTGTATTTACATTCAAATGATCATATTTCTAGAAATCTAGATAATTGAAATCGTTTTAACTTATTAGTCCGGTCAGCGAGCCAAAACCCAAAATTTAGCCTTAGAGTCCTTCTTGTAATCCTGTAGCTTGGAAGCAATTTCGAAAAATGGTGCCCAGTCTATTTTCCGTCCACCCAAATCCTTGCACTTTTTGTGTGAGAGCATCTTACTTTTGCATTTGAAATTTATTTTTGACATGCTAAGGATGCAATTTAGCTTGGGAATGATTCTATCATCGTGGTAGTCCTCTTGCTTGGACACCATTTTTAAAAATGGCACCCAATCTGTGGAAAATGTTAAAATAAAAAAACTAGAAAATTATTTGTAAAATTTCCATTGTTAAAATCTGTGGTGTTTGGTAGAAACCTGATAACTCCATTTTAAAATTAGCGTCTTTACGCCCACTTTAAATCAAGCTAGAGTGTAAACGCGGCCACAGATTTTCTTCAAATTTGGAATACTTCTGAACATAACATTTGAAAAATTATGTTTCAAATTTGAAGAAAATCGGTTCACCCGTTTAGGTTGTAGGTCGATGTAAAGTGGACGCAAAGACGCAAATTTTAAAATGGAGTTATCATGTTTCTACCAAACACCACAGAAATAAAGATTGATGTTTTCAAAAGATAAGTGTTGAGTTGACGCACCTTTGGGAAATTGCCACATTTCAGGAACGTACTTTTTACTTTGTATATAGGTACTATAAGGTAAGTTTTGGATTCGTGCAAAAAAAAATGGTTGAGATAACAATCAAACATGATATAACGATGATAGAGAACACCAAAAAAGTGGGTGGTACAATTCTGATTGTCTATCTGTCTGTTCGTCTACAGCCTAAACGGTTCCATCGATTTTCTTCTAACTTGGTACATAGTGGTTTTTAGTGATTATGCCCACACATTTTTTACATTTTTTTTAGAACCAAAAATAACGGTACCTGCCATACAATTTTTTTAGCTATCTTACATAATTGTTTTTTACTCAAAAACGGCTCAACAACTTTTCTTAAAAAAAATTCAATAAATTTCTTTTAGTAAAGGTTTTCTTTGGGTGGAAAACTATTTTTCAAAAATGGTTTTTAATGGTACCTCCCAAAGAACCATTTTTTTATTTTTTTATTTTCTTCAAAACGGTAAGACCGATTTCAATTATTTTTTTTATACAGAAGCTTCCAAAAAATATAAATAGTTTTGTGTACCGAAATCTTTGAAAAAGTATTTTTTGGATTTTTAAAAAATGTTTCAAAATTTTTATGGGAAAATCAAATATTTCAAAAACGACATGATCGATTTTTGGAAACTAGATATTTAAGATTTTTTTAGTACTTTCTATAATTTTTCTAGAACAAATTTTACATTTTTGAAAAAATAACGGTACCTTCCATACTAAAGTTAAGAAACCGCAAAGGAAAATACTTTTTTGCTTAAAAATGATTCCTACGATTTTAATTAAACTTTTTTCATATACTAAAATTAGTACGGTCTACTATCAAAAATTATAAAATTTTACACTTAGCTACTTTTAATAGTACCTGTCATAGACCGTATTTTTTTATTTTGAATTTTCTCGTTATCCGCTAAACGGAATAAGATTAATTTTCTTATATACAAATTTCAGATAAGATTAAATAATATTGCATATCAAAATTTTCAAAAAAAAGTTTTTGGATTTTTAAAAAAGCTTCAATTTTTTTTTTGAAAATTTCATATCTCAAAAATGGGTTGACAATTTTTTTTTCAAATTTTGTTTTTATATACAAAAAAATATATATACTTAAGATTTGCATACCAAAATTTGTTCTTAAAAATGTTTTAAGAATTTAAATATATAAAAATTAATTTTTAAAACCCTTTCAACCCGGAATGCCGTTATTAACCTATCATCAAATATTTTTTATTGATCCTATAAAATAAATTAATTTAAGAATATTTTTAACAAAAAAATTCCAAAAATATCCATAGGGGGCGCTGGGTGGGCTGGGACATATGTATCCCATTCGGTTTTTTGAATGGGATATATTTGTCCCAATAGGCAATTATAGACACAGATACAAAAAAGTAGTTTTTAAATCAATGTATTTTATTAGTTCATTTTGCTAATGGAAAATAAAAAAAAAAATATGAATTCATTTTTGAGTAACAAGACAATATAAAAACAAATATTATTAGCCTCTTTACTTATGATAACTGGCGAAGCAATCTTTGCATAGAGGAATTTGACACTCTTCGCAAATGGTTTTAGTGCGCCTCTCTCTCTTATTTGCACTGCAATTAGTGCAACGTCTTCTTGTAGGTCCCTCTACAGGAAGGTGGACTGCAGACATTCGTTTTCTTTTTCTGGATATGCATCCAGATCTAGATGACCGATGAATCTTTGCCGTAAGCTTTCCTTCGGCTATAAGGTCTTCGGCTAAGTTGACAAGAAAACCTATCAAAGGTGTTTTTTTCCGTAAAAGTTGAGAATGAACGATGTGCGAATTCACCACGCTCATCATCAAAAGCCTATAAAATACTTTTTTCCACCATTTTGTTGATTTCCTGTCCAATTCATACAACCCCGCTAGTTGGTCGGCCCGATCAACGCCACCCATCACTTCTCAATAGAACTTTATTAGTTCAGGACATGGTATGGTCACTTGCTCTCCAGTTTTTTTGCTTTTTGTTGACTTGAACCACATTTGCAGTATGACAGTTGCTCAGGACGGATACCTCCTTAGTGTCGTGCCATTTTGTGAACATTAGTCCTGTATTGCTGGCCTTGAAAACTGATTCACCTTTTTTTAATTTTTGGTCAATAATCGGTAAGCCTTTGCGGTTAGTCATAATAGTACCAAGAGCAGCTTGATTCAGGCTCTCAAGCAAATGTACACTTGTAAAAAAGCGATCGAAACAAAGTGTAACGTCTTTCTCTTTGATTGTCGCTGCCAGAGTATTTACAACACGTTCTCCTAAGGTTCCTTCTAATACTCTATCTTCACGACCGCTGTAAATATTGAAGTCATACGTATAACCACTCAAAGCGTCGCAGCGCAGCCACATTTTTATTCCACGTTTAGTAGGCTTTAGTGGCATATACTGCTTCAACGATGAACGGCCTTTGAATTTGGTCATAGACTCGTCAATGCTCTGGAAGGGGCTGTCTTGTCTTGCTCTCAAGAACCGATGCTTCAGGCATTCTACTATATCATCAATGTAATAAATTTTTCCTGCTCCATCAGGCTTTTCTGGGGGGGCAAAATACATTTTGGAAATGAGCACAACAAAACGATCCCTGGAAATAGCATTTTGTATTGCCTCATTTCTTAGTGAAGCATTTTTTGACCAATAATCTTTAGTAGAAGGCACTCTGTTGTACGACATAATTAGCATGCAACCAATAACTATTTTCATCTCTCCCTCATCAGTCAGTTTTATTTTGTTAGCATTGGGTTTCTTCTTTTGCATAATCTGAATGCGCTCATTGGTGCCTTGAGCGATGTAGTTGAAAAGACTTTGAGGGAAGATTTTTTTGAAAATTTCCAGTGAGGTGTCAACACGATTGAAGTCGTCATTTATAAATGAATCGCGGTGAAGACTTACCTTCAATCGGGGCTCAAAAGACGGTTCGGGATTCGACCATAAAGTGTTTCCCTGAACAACACTATATTATTGGGAAGATTTTCGTCCTCTTCACTGGATTCTGAAGAAGTGTCATCATCAGTGTTTTCAAAATTAGATTCATCATCTGATGGTTCAAAAACGCTGTCACTGCCACTAATATCTCTCGTCATCGGAAAAAGTTATGTCACTCACAGGTTGATTGGATGCAGCTCTCCTTGACATTTTATTTGCTGCAGATAATTTATCGGAAAACACATTTGTAAGAATATGAGCTACAAAATAACTAAGGGGATATATATGTCCCACATAATATGGTGGAAAAATACTAGTGGGACATATATAACCCAATTCACAAGAATGATATAAAAACTTGTAATATAGCACAAATCTTTACTTACAAAATTTTTAATGTATTCACAACAAAACAAAATAACTTTTTTTTTACTTTTTAATATCATATAATACTTAATATTCCTCAATTTTAATTTATTTCCCATAAATTCGGGATATTCACCAACAACCCAAGTAACAATTTTAGCTCTTCAAATGCTTTAACAGCGTTTTTAGAGCAAATCTTAAAGCTCTTTGATTTCAAAAGAAGCTCCAGATGCGCTTCTAAAGCAAGTGTAAAGCATGCTTACAGCGAATTCATTGGGTTTGAGAGCTAATTTTTGCTCGAAGCCAGCTCTTTGTCAGTGGCTAGTGTGGCTTTGAAGCTCTTTGGTTCATGATTCAGATATCTGTAAAGCAGCATTTTTGACAGCACTTTGTTTGTATTAGTTTAGATAATACAAATGATAAATTAAAATAATATTAGGGAGATGTATTTCATGTGTGTGATAGTAGCAATCGAAAAGGTCATGTGATGTCGTGGAAATTATTTAAATATTCGCAGAGAAAATGTCGTAGTGAGAAATAAAATTAATATTTGTGAGTGCCATGTAAGTGATTTTTTAGTGCGCGTTTAGTTTTATCACAATTGTACTGAAGGTACCTCGAAAAATAACAACGCGCCTTCGAAATTATTTATTTTACGCTGTGAAATATTTAAAAAAGTTTACCTAAACAATGTAAAAAATTGACAAATAAATTAAATAAATCATGAAATTAAATATTTTTGTTTTCATTGCAATATTTTATTGTGTTTTTGTTGAAAGGAAAGATTTTGCATTCGTTTAAATAAATAAAGAAAAATTATTCAATGATTTTTTTTTCCGTCGCCATAGTTTTTATTATGAACATAGTTTGTCTTCAACCGAGCTCTTCTAGAGCTAGTTTCCACAAAATGAGAGTTTTGCGTTCAGTACTTAAAAAGTAGGGTGTTCGGAAATTGAAAGTCATTGGCTAATTCTAATTTCTGGAAAAAAATTCTTGTTTATTTAAATTCTATTCAACATTGAAGTGCATTATGATTTCTTAGCACGTAAGCAAGTACTTTTGCGACTCAGCGATAGATTTAATATTATTTAAAAAAATTGTTTTAGTAAACTGTTCAATTGATTTTAATGAAAAAAATGTGAATTTAGCATCTAATTTGATATTTGTGGTGCATACTCGGTATTCACCAGAATGTGAAAGGAATACATTTATTTTCTAGTTTTGGTTTAATTTTTCCCGTTGAAGTCATGGCTAATAAATTTTATTGTGGAACACCCTAATATTGAGTAGTAGTATTTTATTTGAGAGAGGTTTAGTATTGAGCTCTATAGTCGATTTGCTGTAGCTCTATCGAGTCTTCACATTTCCCAATGCTCAGAGATAGATTTTATAATGCTCAGAGAGATTTCAAGCGCATGCGCTAGTGTTAACTTCACAAGAGTTTGTGTGAAAGTATTAGTAATTAAACTCTACAGCCGTTTTTTGTGTAGCTTTTGAAGTGCTATTTTTTGACATTTCTATAAAGTCATGCGTTAGTATTTTGAACATGAAATTAAGCAGCTCTACAATGCTTCTTTATGTGCTGATATCAATAGTTAGCTCGTTTAAAAAACGTTGAACGTTATTAAAGAGCTATTTTTAAATCGTGAGTCGTTATAAAATTAATAGAGCTAAAAGTGTTCTGAAACTTCGATTATAGAACATCATTTTTATATGAAATGTAGGGAGCTGTGCAATAATCTATTTAAGAGCTTAAGCTTTGGACTTCACTGCTTACAAGCTGCTTAAGAACAGTTTTGCTTCTATTAGCTCCAACGATGTTACTTGGGAACTGTAACCATAAAAACGTGACTGAACTTGTCAATATTTACACAGCTGCACCTCTAGTAAGAAAAGAACCGTTAGAAATGGCAAATCTACGAACTGGGACCTATTTCACCCAAATCAGAAGTGTATTTTAAATTTCAGAGTAATTTGAACTTTCGTTGCGACATATGTAGCCCAACAGTATCGAAAGGGTTAAAATAACTGCTCCAACGATTTTAATTTTTTTTCCCATACAATCATATTCAATTAAGAATTAAGATGACATTCTTTTTTTTCACCTCAAACTGTCCAAAGAGTTGTTTTAGCCAATTTAAATGTCGTATTTCATGCTTCTCTACATTTTTCTCTCATAATTTCCATGTTTTTATATATAATTTTCTTAAACTCGCAGTATCTTGAACATAAGAGCAAGTTCGTGCGACCCAGTCGTGCATTTTATTTTGAACGTAAACGGATGGATCTTCCACTTTTTGATAGTATTGAATGTTTTGAATACGAAAAAAAATTTGCGGAAGCGCCTCCAGATGCAAAACTCGTTTTGGGAAATAATAATTGATTTCTTAAAAAAATTGTTATTGAGTAGACGCACCTCCAGTCAAAATTTTTATGTTGCCACTTTTCGGGAACATTCCCCTTTTTTTTAATGTGAAAGAAGTTGAGTTTGAAGTTGCGATCTCAAAACAAACAATTCACCACTATCAAATTTTGCTTAGAAAACAGATTCTAGAGTTTTCTATTTGTTTATCCCTGAAATTCACGAATTTTGTGATTAATAAAATTAACACTATACAAAACTGTATACATCTCATGTGGTACTTCTAGACTAGAGGATAGGTCAACCAATGACGGGTTCTTAGACAATTAGTCTAAGTATGTAAGCACCGACTTATTACTTTTGATATTTACTAACTGTGTCATAAGTTACTATAATTGTGGTTACAACTATATTTCAAAGTAAAATAAGGAGGTAAATATGTACAAGCTAAGTAAGATAGGCATTAGAAGGAAGTTGTTATCGTTCGTATCTATTCCGTACTCACTTCCTTTCTTTCTTATCCGGTTTGACTGTTTACTGTTTAAAGTGAAGATTGTATCTTGTTTTTAATTGAAAATAGCCACAAATTTTGAATATAACAAAAAGGTATGCAAGTGATTGCTTCAGTGTAGATACAATCTGAGAAATTGCTGGTGCAGAAATAGGAAACTGTCATTTATTTGATTAATCATTTTATTTGCAAATTAAGACATGAAATTAGTACATTTTTCACTTTTTTAATCTTCACAAAATTTGTATCACACACAGACAAAAAAAAATTACCAATGTCAGAATTATTATGAAGAAAGATTCAAGTTAACTGTTTAAAAAAAATCAAGTTTCTTTTATATTGTAGTTACAATAAACAGGTGAAGATATAAACTGATAGAAAAGTAACAATGAATTTTCAGGGTCTATGTGCGACTCGATAAAATAAAAGAGTGTCTCAAGTTTGTTCACACAGTAATTACAGTTAATTAGTTTATCATGAAGTCACATAAAATGTATTTATATCCATTCGCTAGAATATATCACAAATTAAGCTTGAATATCAGATAACTGCTATACAAGATCGATTAGGTGTTTTTTTTGTAGAATGCTGCAACCAGAGGTCTTTTGTTTTAATTTTATAATATCTATCTTACCATTAATACAAAATAATAATGAATAGGTAACTGCTTCTGTTATCTTATAAATTTATCGATTAATTGGACTATGCGTTACTTATAATCCTTATCGTTTGAAACTGATTTTCTGGCAGGTGGTCGATTGTGCTATACCTACGGATAAAATTATTTATCTTGATATATCGTTTATTTATCTTCAACATATTGTTATCCGAATACAATAATTGAAGCCCATTTATGACATACGCTTATTGTAAACTTAATTTTTACAAAAAAAACCCTGATTTATAATTGATGATTCTCCACCACCACCTCCACCATGACGGAATAAGGACGCGTAGTTAGAAAATGATTTATAAACTGACAAATGGAAATATTTTGATTTAGTTCAAGCACATCGAACAAGAATAAAAGCCGTGAAAACGAAGGCAGGAAAAGCAAGCTTTGGAAATATAAAAAATAAAATAATAAAAATTGTGTAAATGTTAGAAGTGTTAAAGTTAAATTCAAAAATAAAGAGTTCTATCGGGGTGAAAGAATAAATAACTAAGGTACAGCCTTTGATTAAGAATACTCTCAGTGAAACAAATTGCATTAAATATTGACTGAATGCCAAAATCCCGAATCGCAAAATCCTTAATAGCATGATTTAAAATGGATTGAGAAAGTTTTGTTTGTCCCTATTATGTCGTTTGTGATTGTTTTACATTTAAGATTCTTGTGCGTTCAAAGTTTTTGTATTATTAATTGCATGTTAATATTTATTTACCATATTAAATGAACAAAAGTCAAGCCAATACAAAACTGTTTGTTTCTTTGAAAGTACTAAAATAGTCCTAAAAATTTGAGATTTTGTTCCCAATGCATTTGAAATTTTTTGCATTCGGGTTTTGCATTCAAGATTTTGTCCGTTCAGAGTTTTGTCCATTCGAGAGTTTGACATTCAGGATTGTGTACCTTTCCTTCAGTAATTCCTAAACAATACAAAAATCTATAAAATCCCTACAATTTCACTAAAGTGTGTAATAAAGAGTGTTTAAAAATACTCTCGTTTTTTTTTGGATATATTCATATACTACGAATACTTTGATTTGGGAATTTTTCTGTAAAACTGCTTATTAGGAGGAAGATTTTTTAAACTCTAAGCCGACAGTATTATGTTGGAAGCTATTTATTGCAATCGGTACAAAGTTTTTTATTTAATATCTTAATTCAAAATGTGCACCTAAGCTTTTCAAGGCCGATGCAATAATGCTTACTGACCATGAGTATGGAAAAATACATTTGTGAATTTTTCAGCAAAATACTGAACACTAGTATTTCACTTTTCCAAAATAACGTGACCTATACGAAATTTAATCAAATTATTAGGGCCGTTTTTAAAAAATGAATTGAAAAAACTAATTTATTGTTTGATAGCAAAGTATTCTGGAGTAGCTAGCTATTAAAAAAAGAATTTATTCTGAAAGGGCTCACATAACAATTTCTGTACCAAATTTTATGTAAATCCGTATATCCGTTTCGGCTCTAGTTCGATGGAATTAGTATTTCGAAGACCACTTTTTTGGACATTTTTTAGTTTAGATTTAATTAAATTTTCAATTTTCATTTGAAAAGAAACCAACACCATAGAGCACGTAAAACACTCAGGTATACAACAAATAAAAAGAACAGAAAAAAAAATATTTATTTCAATTAAAAGTTTAAATAAGCTCAACTTTTATTTGAATTATATAAAGGGTCCGCCAAATAACTTTTTTTTTGAAAATGCTATAAAAAAAAACTACTGAATATTTTCTCAAATTTCTTTTTTTATTTGAAAGTACAAAGTACAATCCTTCCGGTTAATAATGGAAGATAATTTCATTCAAATGGCTGCTTCGCTAAGTGGGCCTGCGATCGACTTAGAGAAGATGCCGATTTTGCCAAAAAATCATCTTTTCAGATGAAGCTCATTTTGATCTGGGCGGGTATGTGAACAAGCAAAATTGTCGCATTTGGGGCACAGAGTGGCCGTTACAGTCAATGGCGATCGTTATCGGGCCATGTTGAACGAATTTTTGTTCACAAAAATTAAAGAGTAGGATATTGGCAACATTTGGTTTCAACAGGACGGCGGCGCTACGTGCCACACAGCTGAAGCTACACTCCATATAGTAGTAGCATTTTCAAAAAAAAAAGTTATTTGGCGGACCCTTAACAATAGCTCGACCGAAACAAATTAATTTTCTTTTCAAATTTTATATTTATTGATTACAAATAACAGATTAACTTTCTATATCCTTTCAAAATAATTAATATACTGACCACCACGTTTAAAAGAGAAAACAAAAAAATGTATACTAGGGCGTATGCGTACTGTTTTTATTTTTTCTTGTAAACATAGAAAACTTTGCAAGCGAAACATGAAACTCGTCTTTTATTGTATTAACATAACTCGTAAGAAAGTTGAACCTGATAATATGAATACCATTTGATAATCTTGAGGAAATATATGTAAATGCAGAAAAAATAAAATGCACGACTGGGTCGCACGTACTTGCTCTTATGTTCAAGACACTCCGAGTTTAAGAAAATTGTATATACAAACATGGAAATTATGAGAGAAAAATGTAGAGAAGCATGAAATACGACATTTAAATTAGCTAAAACAACTCTTTTGACAGTTTGAGGTGAAAAAAAAGTATGCCATCTTAATTCATGATGGAATATGATTGTATGGAAAAAAAAACTTTAAAATCGTTGGAGCGGTTTTTTTTTTAATTAATTTTTTATATATAAAATTCTTAGAACATTTTTAAGAACAAATTTTGGTATGCAGATTTAAACAATATATTTATGTGTATATAAAAACAAAATTTGAAAAAAAATTGTCAACCCGTTTTTGAGATATCGAATTTTCAAAAAAAAAAATTGAAACTTTTTTTAAAAATCCAAAAACTTTTTTTTTGAAAATTTTGATATGCAATATTATTTAATCTTATCTGAAATTTGTATATACAAAAATTCATTTAAATCCGTTAAGCTGATAACGAGAAAACTCAAAATAAAAAAATACGTTCTATGACAGGTACTACTTATAGTGGGTATGTGTAAAATTTTATAATTTTTGATGGTAGATCGTACTAATTTTAGTATATGAAAAAAGTTTAATCAAAATCTTAGGAGTCGTTTTCAAGCAAAAAAATATTTTCCTTTGCAGTTTTTTCACTTTTGTATGGAAGGTACCATTATTTTTTCATAAATGTAAAATTTTTTCTAAAAATATTTTAGAGAGTACTAAAAAAGTCTTAAATATCGAGTTTCAAAAAAATCTATGATGCCGTTTTCGAAATATTTGATTTTCCAAAAAAAAATTTTGAAATATTTTTTAAAAAATCCAAAAAATATTTTTTCAAAAATGTTGGTACACAAAACTATTAACATTTTTAGGAAGCTTCTATATAAGAAAAATATTTGAAATCGGTCATACCATTTTGAAGAAAATCAAAAATTAAAAAAATGGTTCCTTGGGAGGTACCATTAATAACCATTTTTGAAAAATGGTTTTCCACCAAAGAAAGCCTTTACTAAAATAAATTTGATAAATTTTTTTTAAGAAAAGTTGTCGAGTCGTTTTTGAGAAAAATACGATTATGTAAATTTGCCAAAGAAAAATGTATGACAGGTACCGTTATTTTTGGTTCTAAGAAAAAAATGAAAAAAAACGTGTCGGCAGAATCACCAAAAACTACTATGTACCAAGTTTGAAGAGAATCGATCGAGCCGTTTAGGCTGTAGACGAACAGACAGACAGACAGACAGACAGACAGACAGAATTTTGCCACCCACTTTTTTGGTGTTCTCTATCATCGTAATATCATGTTTGATTGTTATCTCAAAATTTTTTTTTTGCACGAATCCAAAACTTGCCTTATAGTAGGCAAGTACCTATAATCGCAAGTAAAAATCTTTCTTAGTTTTTGAGAAATTAAGAAAAACCAAAAGGTATTTTCCCGAATTATTCATGAACTACCCATAATTTAACCCTTTTTTCGGGTTTTTTGAGAAAAGTATCTTTTGTTTTTTCTTAATTTCTCAAAAATTAAGAAGGGTTTTTACGTTTGGTTTCTGGTAATTGACTAAACATTAATTAGAACATCGAATATTGAAAACAAAAATAGCAACATTTTGAAAAATATTAATTTGAAAAGACTTTGAATTTTATTTTTTCAAAAACTATAATCGAATAGTTTTGATTTACTTGATAAAACAAAATAAAAGAATGGAGCATTAGCTTTCAAAAAAGCTATACCCCACATTACTATATGGGTTTTCGTGGATTTTTAATATTTTTTTCAATTTTAGGTCAATGTTTTGAAACTGTTCCCCCTGCCTCTTAGAATATGCCCAAGAATCATGCTCTAAAATATTATTGACGAATTAAGGGACGCCCTGTATATACATTTTGGTAACATTAAAAAAAAAAGATTGGTATGCCAATTTTGAACATTTATTAGATTTCATTCAAAACTTAATTTCAAAAACTTCAACTACATTTTTAAAAATTGATTTAAAAAAAAAGAAATTTTTTTAATCCAAAATCTTGATTCCGTATATGAGAAAATGGCAAGTAAAAAAGATATTGTGTAGGTATATAATTATAACAGGTAGAGGTACCGTTAATAATTGTTTTGAATAAACATATTTTACACAAAAGTTCACCATACTTAAAATAGTTCACTGATTTTCTTAAATTAATATCGAAAGAGCCGTTTTTGAGATTCATAAACTTTTCTCTAATCTTTGTATGGCTGGTACCGTTATTTTTGGAGATAAACAAAAATTCACTTTTCCATTTTAGGAATTCCAAAAAAAAAACTTTAGCTTCGCAATTTGAAGAGAATCACTTCAGTATGGCTTAGGCTGTAGTTCAAGGATTGATACACTGACACACCACCAATCTGACAGATAGAATTTTGGGACAGACATAATTGTGTGCTGTTTGATTCAAATCTCGAAATTTTTGCCTGCATGAATCCAAAATTTACGCTTAAGGGACATAGTTCATACCAATATCGAAAATCAAAAACACTTTTGGTTCAAAAAAAAAAAAAAAAAATGCTACAAAATGGATATTTAAATAAGTTTTAATTATTTACTTTTTTGATGAGTTTTTGACCCGAAAAGGGTGTGATCCTTCCATCTTCTCTCATTTTAAGCACTTATATTTTAGCTATCCAGACCAATTACTCTGGCATCCGGGAAGACTTGGGCTCTAAACCATGCGCAGGCTTCGATTGCTACTCTCTGAATAAAATATTATTGTCCATTCTCTAGATTTAGTCGAGTCAATGTAGTTAACGTGTTTTGACTTCCTAGACTGAATCTACATATATCTAAGTACAGCTCCAGGAGCTTCTCCTCCACTCACTTTTTCCGTACACAAGACACAATACCAAATATCTATTGAAGTATTTTTCTTTCAAAGCCCAGCATCAGCTCTGAATTTCATTTCTGTTAATCATCCAAAAAGGATAATAATTCTTTGTCGAATCTTCACTTAATGCAGGGTGACAAAAAACAGTGTTTTCTGTAGAGTAGACTTTTGTTACTAAAGTTATGCTAAGGAATTCAATGTCGATTTTTTTCTTGAGTGTGGTTGGCAGTTTTTTTTGTATAAAAGTTAAGCTATCAATCTTGTTGCAGGATCTGAGTTGATGTTTACCCCTCAAATGTACGCACGTCTTAAATCTAAGATACCTATACCTTGCGTGGAATAGCACAAAGTCGATTTTGTTGTCGTTTTCGGTTTAAATATCTGGAGATTGCTTGGTTTCTTGGAGGATTATTATCTGGAAACGGTGCAGGGAAATAATTCCTTTCTTCATGGGTATCTATTCTTTTTCTGTGGGAATTTATTCCATTTTTCAAAGTGGAGTTGATTTCACCGAGAAAGAAATTGTACTTCACCTGAAAAGCTGCGGAACTTTTTTAAATTAAAGTGTGAGAGATTATACGTTTCTTAAGACAGAAAAATTGTCAAATTCGGCTTAGATTTCGAGCTATACCAAAAATACTGAAAAGTGGCCAGTGTGACCATTCTCTCAGAAACTCATGGGTGAATTTAGTAGCATTCAATACAAACATATCAAACATATTCAATAATAAAAACCCTTGCACATAATTGTTCCTTTTTAAATTCAATAGGCTATAATGTTAATAATTTCATAATACTGGCACCTCAGCTCGCAATCCGACGAGCGATCAAGCATACAATCCATCTTGCTGGTGACAAGGCACCCAATCCTTTGTCCAAGCACTGCGAGATTTTTGTGACAACTCTTCATCTTCATTTCTTTCTTATTTCATTATTTTGTTACACTTTTGTTTCATTTCTTTCTTTGTTCGTACTTCTTAATTCACTAAGCATCGTTATCAATTTGTTTGCCAATGCTTGATGATGTTTCTGACAGTTAATTGCTAGCAAAGCATTTACCAGCCATGTGAACTGACAATTTTCAATCAGACAACGTTGTCAGGCAAAGCATCTGACAATGCAATAATCAGGCTTTGGGACAAAATCAGCCCACCGTGTGAACTAGCAATTTAGCATTTTAAGATGCATTACAATTGTCAGTTTAGTGGGCGGTCATTGTCAGAGCATTGACAGACCTGACAATATTAGCAGACCTGACAACCGTCTGTACATAGCGTTAGTTAAGAGAGTGTAACTTTGGAAGAGGTAAAGATAGAGGTCAACAATAGCTCGGGGTGCGCTGCTTCGTGGGTTCAAAGGATTTGAACTTCCTTCTCGGATTCTGTGTACAGCAGCTTGGTTGCTCCGCTTAAAATATATTCATTGTTCAATCACCACACAGGCGCTTTTTGAAAGGTTTTCTGGGACAGCCTTACTTTCACAGTCACTCTTTAAGAGAGTACACCCGAAACGGTCACATTGCCATAAGTTTTTCTTTCAGGCTTTGTCGGTCCATATGTATTGTCTAAATTTTAGTGCCTCTTCTTTATTTTGTTCACATTACCTAACCAATAAATATAGCTAAGAAATAATTTCAAAAGGTATTTTTTTATTATTGAAACTATAAATACAAAAAACATTAATAGACTAAGAGCCCACAGCAGATTTTGGGTGTGATAGATAGCAAAAAAAGAAGTATAGGCGTCGAAAGCTCCATTAAAGGCTATTCAAAAAATCGAAGTCTTGCAGGCCACAACTGGGGCCTTATGCGAGAAATAGTGCATCGAAAAAAAAATATGGATGCAACTTCGAGGATAATCGTGTTAGCCGAAATTGGTTTTCACCCCTCCCTAGATAAGCTCCGCGGATCCCATATCCCGGAATCTGAGAGCATTTGAGTGTTTAATTCGCCCTGCCAGACTGTTTAAAAAACCGTTTTTCACTTAGAATTTTGAATTTTTTAAACGGTCCGGTAGAGCGAACTATATACTCAAATGGTCTCAGATTCCGTGATATGTGACCCGAGGAGCTTATCTAGGGAGGAGTGAAAACCAATTTCGGCTAAAACGATTATCTTCGAAGTTGCATTCATATTTTTGTTCAATGCACTGTTTCTCGCAAAGGCCCCACTTGTGGACTGCAAGACCTTGATTTTTTGAATAGCCTTTAATGGAGCTTTCGACACCTATACTTCTTTTTTTGCTATCACTCACACAGCGTAAAATCGTCGTAAACGTGGTAAAGTTGTTAACTGTATACATCTGTCAAATTTTCCATACAAATTGTGACAGAATTACGAAGTTTAAAACTTCACTACGTTTACAATGACTTTACGGTTTCGCATGAATACTCTTATTATTATTTTGATATTTTGAACTTTTGAACACTTAGGCCCATTTGCTGATACGATACTTAAGTATTTATGTTCTACTTAAAAGCTTATGTTCTACTTTTTCCTCTGCTTAAACTGTCACATAAGCGCTTATGTTCCACTTAAATATTTAAGTTTCGTATCAGCAAATGGGCCTTAATCATCTTAAAAATGCTTAGCAGTTTTATAAATATTTAATTTTATAAATATTTTTTAACTCGTGGTTCAGCAATTTTAATTCACTGACTTTGGGGAATTAACTGAAGTTCAACGATGGCTCAGTCACTAAATTGGCTACTATAACACTTATACTTTTACTTGAACCTTGAACGTTCGTTGAACCTCAGTAATTCCGCAGAAATCAGCCAGTTAAAATATTTGAACCACAGATCAAAATTTGAACCACGTTTGTACAACGAGTCCTTAGCCACTTAAAAGCAAGTTTATGTTCGCCAGAAAAGATCGCCATTTTCACTGCCGCAGCTTTCCAAAAAAAGGTGAAAACGCAAAGATTCCAAAATTGGCTATATTTGGAAAAGCTCAACATTGCCTTATTTTTGTTTAAAGCTTAAAGGTCATATTTTCTATCATAAATGTCTCAAAATCAAAAATGCTAATAACATTTTAAGTTTCAAGTCTTAAGAGCCTTGAAGTGGCTTACTTTAAGCAAAAGGTCATAGGTCTTTTTTTCTAACTACTACATTAGAATCACCAAAATTACTGAAATTTCTTTGCTTTATTGTTTAAAAATAAGGAATATTTTTTTTTAATTTTCATAAAGTGAAGTCAGTAAAATTCATTGATACTAAAACCATTTTATTTGATATGCACCCTTTTTACTCTTAACACATATAAGTACCTATATAGGTATCACGAAACAATAATAAGTTGAATATCTGTCCTGTTACGCTTCAAAAATTGTTTTATTTTAAAATTTATTGTTCTTTCACTCTTTGAACCAAAAACAATTTTAATAAATATCCAAAACAATGATAATGAAGTTCAATATTTGAACCACCATCCACCACCAATCCGACATCAACTCAATTTTTTTTTGTCGTGTGTAACAAATTATTCAGTTTTATTTGTAAGATTAATCACAACACGCTCGACTGTTGTCTGTTTACATTTCGCATTCAAATCCACTAATCTAATTTTTTATTTCACCCGCATATATCCTGTGTAGTAATCCTGTGCCACCTATCATGGCAAGCTAAATGATCACTCCTATTGAAAACTCGACACACGCGTTATCCTTTCCACCTAAATCACCTCCATCTGCTTTCCTTTCCAGGTCTCTCCAAGTGTATAGGTACTCGTAGGTACCTACTCTATTTGAAAACATTGCTGCTGTGTTAATATTTAAATAAAAGCTAGTTTCGCAATTTCTGGTTAACAGTGATTAATTGAAAATTATAAATTACACATTTTCCAATGCAATACACACACTCTGTACACAATATCCTTTGTTATATCAATTTTGCAGCAGATTTCTCTGTGGGTGGATGAAGGATGAATGTAGGTACCTACTCGCAAAGGTTTTGGTAGGAGAGTAGCTGTAGTTGTAGCCGGAATCAGAACCATCGTCCTTCATTTGTTATCCTCTTTCGTTTTAACATTAATTGGGACTGCTGCTCTATAATGTACGCAATTTGGAGGGAAAAATAAAATCATTGATCAACATGAAAATAATGAACTGATACTGTTGTTGATGTTTTGAGGGCGATACTAAAATTTTGTTTTCAGTTCGAAGCACATTGTTGTGCATGTTGTCAAGAGTTATTTAACCAGAAGGGATTTAATCGGATTATGACGCATTTGAGATTATTGTTTGGTCTTTAAGCCTTGTACGATTTATTTGGCTTCACCTCGATACCTACATATACACCCTACCACCTACACTAGGTATATCTACATGGCGGCGGCGTGAGTATTGATTTCGGTCAGCGCACCTACCTCTTCCCCTATAAACATGGCTCTAACACCATTATGGGGTGTCCTTGTCTCACACCCCACATCAGAGGAAATTCAGAATTTCCTCAACATCGCACGCCCTTTGTATCAAAGGCCATTTTATAAATATACATGTCACTTATACACATCCATTTACATACCACCCACTATTTATTTACAGAACTTGCCATGGAAGTGGTGGTAAGGATAATGCTATTGGTTGGTTGTGCATTGAATTGCGCAAGAGCTGCCCCAGGACTTCAGCGGAATGTGACGTCATCGTTGAATAATTTTACCACAGATGCGCAGCTAAAGGACTTACAAGGAACAGTCGGAATCAGAGTAGCTCGAGAATTTCCTTCTTTAGCTGTTGAACATGGTCCACTCAGCGTAGTTCAGGATTGGAGTTTGGTGTGTGTACAGCTCTGCGGGTGAGTTGTTATAATCTCAAAAAAGAACATTTCATATGAGTGTTCTATAAGTGATGTCCTGTGGAATTAAAAAATAAATAAACTCTTATTGTAAATTTGGAATTTTTGTGGAAATTCGAATTTAAATTAATTTCTGTTGTGGTTTTGGAAATTAATTTTAATCCTTTTGGTTATTGAAAATTCGAAAAAAATAAAATATTGGAAAAAGTGCCTTGATATTATTTTAAGTGCTAGACTTTTTTTTATAAAGTGTTTAAAGTGCATACAAAAAGAAAACATATTTACTTTCAAATATAAATTGCGCCATATTGTTTTAATTTTTGTGAAAATCTTAAAATTTTCTATCGATAAATTTTCTCTTCTTTGTGTACCTTTCTCTCACCACAAGTCTTTCACTGGTTTACCTTAAATCATCTGATTGTCTTCTGCTCGGTCTTATAAAAACCGGGAATAATCTGCAACGCCTCCATGAGGAATATCTACAGAATTGGTATTACTGCACATAATATAGGTATGAATATAGATTTATATCACAGACTGGAGTAAAAATTGAAATGGGTTTCTAGGTATTGGGGAGTAAGTTAAGTTGTATTTTTCTTTTCTTTCAATATTTTAATAACCTTGAAACTTATTTTTACTATCACGATCGATGAACGCAGTTAAAATATTGTATGTTTGCAATTCAAACTTATTTAATTTCAATATTTATTTCTTTATTTTTAAAAATAATATTTTTAATAACGAAATATTTTTTGTTTCTGTAATAATACCGGTTTGATTTATATAATTTGGATAAAATAAAAATTTAGTGAGATACAATATTATTATTATTTTTTACTACTAGTTTTTTTTAGAAACAAAAATGTTTTGGCTCAAGATAAGTAATTCAAACAGTAATGAAATAACTATCATTTCATTGTTGTAAACAATGTTGCAGTTAATTTCAAGATTCATGTTGCTTGAATTTACTTCCATCACAGATGATAAAGTAAACAATGATTGCAAATTTATTCATCCATGATATTTCTGATTTCAATTACATAGGTACATATTTACATAGAGGCAACAGTTGAATATTTTAAGGCTTTCAGGTCCAGGAATATTTTTTTTAATGAAGATACTGTTCTTAAGAAAATTACCTACACAAAGCTTACAGTACTTTTTTTTAAATCCCTAGATAACACTTTAGATTAGTTCTTAATTAATTTTCAATTTCAAAAAAGTAACATACATTCTATTAACTACCGTCCAATCTTTTTACTGATTTTTAAAATTAGCAATTAAAATTGGAAATTTATAAATAATATTTTATACATAATTAGTTTTAAAAAATATTCTTATGATTTTAATATTACTTGAATGGAGATTTAACTTAAAGATTCATGTATCTATTTATTCTGTATGTTTTGTTCAAAATAACTACCTAATCCCAATGAAATTTTCATACAGTATAATAAATTATTTCTAAAGTGTTAGTAACTTAGAAAGTACAAAAATCTTTTTTTAAAAGTGCAGGCATCTTCATGAAATATAGTGCTGTTCTTTTTTATTGTCAAACCAATTTTGTTCAAAATTTAAAACAGTTCAAGAACTATTTAATACCGAAATGTTCAAATTTAGTATGAATAGATTAAAAATGATTAAAAAATATTTTTGACTTGTTTTCATTTTTTGTTTTCACTGTTTCAATATAATTAATATATCAATTCCCTATATATGGCCTTTATATTGAATTGGTATATTATATAGATCCGTTAGGGAAATTTTGGTTCTTAAATTTTATTTTTAAATAGAGAAACTAAAAGGTCTGTTTTGTTTAAGTTTTTATTATAATTTTGTTTAAAAAAAAAAGTTTTATTAGGATTATGGTTTTGCTTTTGAGTTCTGGTTTTTAATAACTGAATCTTCTAAAACTTGTCTATACTTTTTGTTCACCAAGTTTATTTATAAGAATTCGTGGTGTTTGGTTGAAACAAAATAGTTCCAAAGATTAATTTTCACTGTCCGAACTGATTTTCATCAAATTTACATTTATGAACATTTATTAAGAAAAATTATATTCTTAATTTGGAGAAAATTGGTTCTTCCGTTAAGGCCATGGCAGGATTGATAGTGAACGTGAAGACAAAAATTATGTTTTTGTGTTACGGTATTTCTACCATACACCACAAAAAAAAATGCACGATTGGATCGCACGTACTTGCTATTATGTTCAAGTTCCTTGGAACTTTAGAACTATTAAAATATGCAAGTCATTATAGAAAAAATAAATAAATGAAATAGAAAAATATAAAAAAGCATTTAAATTGTTCTTTAAATTGTATAAACAGCTTGTAAAATAGCTTAGCGCTCAAAATCAAGTATGCCATTTTATTACTTAAAAGAAAAAAAAATATAAATATAAATGGGAAAAAAAAAAATTAAAAATCGTTGGAGCGGTTTTCTTAAAAATTAGTAATTAATTAATAATATAAAATTTTTAGTAATGCATAGAAAACAAAATTTTGGGATGCCAATTTTGAGTATTTATTAATATGCATTTACAAATTAATTTTCCAAAAAATTTATCAACCCGTTTTCAAAATATTGAATTTTCAGAAAAAAGTTGTTTAATATTTTTTAAAAAATCCAAAATTTATTTCTTTGAAAATGTTGATATGCAATAGTATTGACATTTTAGAAGACCTTTTGTATACAAAATTTGATTGGAATAGGTTAAGACGTTAACGTGAAAATAGAAAATAAAAAAAAAACCTTATATGGCTGGTACCGTTAATAACAGTTTTTGGAAATTTGTTTTCATACCAGAAACTACACCATATATTAAAAAACACACAGATTTTTTTATCAAAATCGTTGGAGCAATTTTTGAGATAAATTACCTTTTTCTTAACGGTTGTATGGCAAGTACCGTTATTTTTGGAGCTGCAAAAATTTCAATTCCCCCTCTGGAGAGTAAATAACAAACTTTAAGTTCAAAATTTGAAGAAAGTCGCTTCAGTAGCTTGGGCTGTGGGTTGAGGTACAGATAGACAGACAGAATTGTGCCACTCACTTTTTTCGTGTTCTCTATCATCGGGATGTCGTGTTTGATTGTTATCTCGAAATTTCTTTTTTGCACGAATCCAAAACTTACTCTATAGTACATCTATATCGCAAGTAAAAAATTCAACTTATTTATGTCGTTTTCCATTGGCTTCACTCAAGAAAGACACTCATTCTGAATCCAATGGAACAGTGCTTGTTACTTCTACTCAATTCTGAAGTTTTGGCTCTGTATTAGTGAATCATTAAATAGAAACTTTTAGCTGGCACACAAAAAGTGAAATTAAAAACAATAGTGTATCCACCCCTTACTAACAAATAATAATTTTTCTTTTTGTTTTTCTTAATTTGTTTATTAAATTTTATTAAATTCAGTGTTTTAGAGTGCACAATTAATTCGAATGGGATGAACAAAAAATATGAAGTTGCACTGCAGTTTGTTTTGACGTTTGAGTTTGAATATATTAATCTTCTGGAGTGGATTCTGACTTCAAATCAAGAAGCGAAATTCTCTTCTCAGAATCGTCAGAAGAGGATTTTTGTGCCAATGGAATGGTTTCAGAAGTCTTCCGGACGCTTCGGAATGCTTCTGGACGTCCAATTGAAAACGACATTATAATGAGTTTTTCTGTTCATTTTAATCTTCGCTTAAAATAGTAGCATGTTAAATACAACATCAATATGGAATTATACCAAACTGTTGTTGCATTTAACACACTACTTTGATTTTAAGCGGAGATAAAAATGCACTAAATGAAAACAGTTCCCTGATTCAAATTTTTAAACAATTTACACGGTGGGTAAAGTTTATGGCGTGCTTCGTATGTTATGGTTCTCACAATATTACACACCTTTAAAAACCCGTTTAATGCTGGCAAAAACACTTGTAGTTCCAATACTCACATACAGATGTGAAGTGTATAATAACTGTGATACTGTCAGTAGATGAAAGCTGAATGTCGCCTTAAACAACACAGCTCGGTACATATTTGGCCTTCGTCGTTTTGATCGCATATCAAGCTTTTCAGTCAAGATTTTTAATATGTCACTCGACCAACTCCTTTGATATAGAACCCTCTCATTATTATTTAACATAATTCACAGACAGCAACCCTGCGCTTTGTTCAATAGGATTAGATTTAGCTCCTCCAACAGATCCCGAATGCTATACACCCTCAGTATTCTTGCCTGACCTCTGAACGACAATTTTTCATCAGCGCCATTCGTCTGTGGAATCTGCTTCCAAGAAACATTAGAAGAGTCAGTAACGATGTACGGTTTCGTCAAGAGATAAGAACCTACTTTCACCACCAAAACCTTCACTAATTTTGTCTCTGATCTTTTACTTTGTTCTTGAATTTTGAATTTGTTTCAAGGTGGAGATGTATTGTAAATTTTGTAAATAAGTAGTGCAAATGAATAAATTAAATTTTTGGTAATAGGCTTTTTCTTTTCTTTTTGTTACTTTATCCTAACTATCAAATTTATTACAAGGAATGTGAATATTAATGTACAATTATTTAATAATAATTTAATTTAAACCAAAAACACTCACACATTGTCATAGCTTTCATCTCGATTTTATTTATTTATAATTAAGCTTATCACTTATTTATAAGAATTATATTCTTACTGTGTATAGGCATTGATTGAATTAATAAACTAAACTTAACTAATTAACAAACTATCTTAGAATTCTCGAAAAATATAAAGCACATTATTTATTTCTTGAATTTTTATCAAAGCACAGTGAAATCGAAAAACCAAAAAAATTACCGATATTGTGTTCACAAAATTTGAGAAATTAGGTAACCAACTATTCTGTGAAAACAACTTAATACTAAATGTAGATTGTAGATATTCACAAGGATTCTGAAGAAACAAGGTTTTTAATAATTTTTTTAAACCAAACGGTGAAGTGTCAAAAAAATTTCTACAAAACCTTATAATAATCTTGTAAAACACTTACTCAAACTTCCAAAACTGTTCTTGAATTTTGTATGACATCATTATTTGCTGAGATATTGGTAATCAATGCCAAAAGTATCTTTTTTCATTCAAAGTCAGATAAACCATGCAAAAAAAATTGTACGACAGCAACAAGAAATAGAATTGAAGCTGAAAAAACAAGGTATCTGACCATAACATTTGATTAACTCAACAAAAAATTATCCATAAAAATGAAGACTTTCAAAGAAAAAAAAAAATATTATCTGTCTCGTGTCATTTCTTTAAATAACGCAATAACAGTACTTGAAGTAAGTTTTTTTTGCAAACAAATCTCGAAACAAAAAACAAAAAAATGTAAAATGCTTACTGTTTCAGCTCAATACGACCACTCATCACAAAGATACAGCGCTTCGAAAGACGCAAAAAAAAAAAATGAACAAAATATTATTCCTTAATTTTTTTTGAGTAGTGTACTTAATGTTTTCGAGAATTAGTAGGTATTTAGTATTTATCCCTAAACTAGTCATTCAAAATTACTACATTTTAAGTTAGCAGAAACAATATGGGAAACTTACAAAATTTTAATAATATGTATTATAAATTTCTCTTTGTTAAAGCGACTTTTAATTAATTATAATAAATAATAATTTCCATCATTAAACTGAATTTCGTAAATGGAAATGAAGAACCAAGAATATGTTCAATACAATAACTTGCACTTGTCTTAAATATACCCTTTACATTTAATGAAAATTTTAATTTTGGGCGAAATAAAATCTTATTGTTATTCTTTGTTTGCAGATGAATGGACAAATTTAACTTTCAATTTCATTGATATGAAACATGAAGATTTCCCCAAATTCTAAATAATGTATATTCAGTGTAAAAAACAATTGTTAAGAAATCATAATTTCTACCAATTTATGTACATTTTTGATTAAATATATTTTCATTGTTGAGAGCAATCACCCATGGGTGCACGCTTCTAATAAAGTATGTAGAAAAGCTGTAGATCCAACATTATTTGCCAAAAAAAAAAAATATGAATCTTGCAGTGTTGTAGATATTCCATTCATTCCAACTTTGTTTTCGCCTGAGGGTAATTGGAAGTAATCGAATTCGATTAATAGTTGGCCAAAATTGTTGAAGTAGTTTAAACGATTTTTGTTTGCAAAATTCGAAATTTTTCCCGCTTTAACATCATTTATTAATATTTCTCATAGTTGTTAGCCCAAAATTTCCAATACTTTCAATTCAAAACAACTTATTTTAATGTAAGACTGAACGCAAAATTTTTGTCTGTATTCATACAAAAATGATCCTTAAAATTTGATATAAAAAAGTCTACTGATGCTCTGAAATAATAAAGGTTAAGACTTCGTTTCACTAGTCCCGATGTAAGCTAAGGAGATTTATGTTTTGGAAGAAACGGCTGAGTTCTCAACATTGAAAAAAAAAGTTTCATAAAAAGTTAAGAAATTTAAGCATTAAAATTAACTTTTTAATTTTAGGTAAAAGAAAGAATACAAGTATATAAATATTTTTTCCGTCGGCTTTTATGATCATAATATCGTTGGTCCAAAGCTAAAACTCACTAAGTGCAGAAAAAAATGTTCCAGAAAATGAAATACTTTTTTTAATTCAAAAAGTCTCATTTTCACGGTTTTAATAATGACATTGAAAGGTATGCCCGGGAACTTTATTTAAAAATTTACAGAATGTGACTTTTCAACTTCAAAAAGTATTTTTTAATCTAATTTTTTTTATTGGATTCGCTTGCTCACTTTTTGCAGATAAAATTTACTGAGCCCTCCCAGATCTCATCATTTTCCTAAACAAGCCCAGTGAATAGTTTTTCAGAAATTGAAAGTCAATATTTTTGAAAAATATTGTGAATTCCGATTTTTTTTTTGAAAAGTACCTTAAGTTTTTTTTCAATTTTTCAAAAACTAAGAAAGATTTGCACATCTAACTTCTTCTGAATATTAAAAACAGTGGCACTTAATTACAAGCAATTAAATAAAAAATCAACTTGAAAACAAAATCATAATTTTTGTTCAAAAATATTGACTTTGATTTCGCAAAATATGTTCATTAAAACAGCTTGATTTAAGAAAAAATATAAAAAATGGAATGTTTACTTTCAAAAATATTCCCTCTTAAAGGGGGGGGGATAGGATATTCCCACGTCCCACCATACATTTCTTAGAAATCATCCACCGAAATATAGAGCATAAATAACTAGTTCATTTTCGAGGAAACAAATATTGGCATTGATACAATTTTTCTATTTTCTATTTCCTTGCATTTTTTTTCTTAAAATTTGAGTGAAAATGGTTGTATCCAAATATTTCAATATTGCTGTGTTTTTATACTATGATCTCTATGCTAAAATATCAAGCAATTTGAATCCAAATTATTCCAAAACACTTCAAAAAATAAATACCGACATGCTTTAACACTTATAGTCTATTTTTCAGTGCGATATTATCCAAGTTTCAAGGTAAATTTCTTTAACAAAGTTTTCAGCTAATTTAGATCCGGATTTAGGTGATTTAGCTCAGAGACTATCTGAAGAGATATTTCTAATAAATGCGCATTAAAAATCTATTGAAATCGAAGTACCAAAGATTTTTTGACAACTGAAAATTATAGTTAATCCTTCAATGAAAAACTGTTTCTGAGTTAACTCGGGTTTCATTTAATTTCACTTTGATTAAACTTTAAGTTAACTTAACACTGAAAGACTGGTTCTTAAGCAATATTGTGTTATATTCTCTTTGAATACAGGAGATTTCCTATAGCCCAGGAAAAATGGACAAATAAATTGCCAATCTGCGGAAAAATTCCAAGTGAAGATTTTTGAATGCAATTATCTTTATTTGTGCCTAAGGAATACGCATGCGAAAGTCTACAAACGAAACTGGCTTGCGTTAAAAGTTATTCAAGGTTAAATGTCGAAAATACCGGTTTTCCACGTATTATGGTAATTTAAAGATAATTATTGCGCTTAAAAATTTTAACTTGGAATTTTCCCAAAGTGGTAATGCATTTTTCCTAGATAGGTACTACCAAAAAAAACATATAATACAAAAATAGTTTTCTTAGTTTACAATTTTCTCGAAAACTAGATGGCATAAAACCATCTGGTTTTCAGTGTTCATTTAAAAATTACAGGAAAAGTGTATAATAGAAACTAATATAATTCCTGATTTCATATTTTGAAAAAAGAACAGTACCTACATTATTTTTTTTCAGTTTTTTTTTTAATGTTGGGTTTGAAGGCATTTTTTTCGAAAACTATTGGCAGGAATAACTTATTTTGAAAAAATAATTAAAGAACAAACTTGAAAATCTCAAAAAAAATATAGTACTTTATTTTAAGTGTTGCCATTTGTTTAAAATGTATTTTTTTTAAATTTTAGTACTTTTTTCATAAAATTGCTCCCCCTGGTTGATTGGGGGGAGATAGACCCCCCTCAGTATTAAAAAATGTTTGTACTATATCTCTCTAAAAAACTCTATTATTATTTTATGTCGCTGGGCGAATCATTTTGGGCCGGAAAAACCAGCATTTTCTAAAATTGATACTTTTTTAAGTCTCAATATCTTTTTATTGGGGCCTTATATCGAAAAAGTCTTCATAAGAGTTCTTATAGAGAATATTATTGTTTATACAAAAAGTATAAATTATTTTTCAAAAACTTCACCATTTAAGAGAAAACCGCAAAATACCGTTATTTTTGACTTTTGTGCATTTTATATAAAATATTATATCTTTTAAATAACCGCAAACAAAAATAATTTTTTTTTATTTTCTTATAGAAGGGTAAATAACCTACAAACTGTGTAAAAATAAAATTTCTAACATATACCGTTTAAGAGTGGTAAGTGAAAAATCCTTATTTTCAATACTTAACCTTTTTGAAGTAGCAATATCTTGTTACTGGCCAGTCGTGTGGAAAAAAGTGTGTTAATATTTTTTGTAGATTACATTATAGTCTATAAGGTGAACATAAATTATTTTATGAAAATTTCGTTATTTAAGATTTAAAAGCAAAAGTCTGGAATTTCAGGTTTTTGACGAAATTTTTCAAATAATTATATCTTCAAAATTATTACTCTTGGAAAAAATTTAATTTTTTTTTTAATAGAAGGTAACATAGTTTATAAACTTCGCCTATAAATGTTTTCAATAACACTCACCATTTCTGAGTTATACGCAAAAAAGGGATAATTTCGTCAATTTACGTTTTTTGAAACGCCGATATCTTCTTAACCATCAGTCAGAGAAAAAAAAGTGTTTTAACATTTCTTGTAGATAATCATATTATCTACAAGTTTTGTATGCATTACTTTTTAATACCATGTACCGTTTCAAAGTTATACGTGGAAAACCGGTATTTTCGACATTTAACCTTGAATAACTTTTTACGCAAGCCAGTTTCGTTTGTAGACTTTCGCATGCGTATTCCTAAGGCACAAATAAAGATAATTGCATTCAAAAATCTTCACTTGGAATTTTTCCGCAGCGAAAGTACATTTTTCCTGGGCTACTATCCCTAGTCATATAACTGCTTGGAGCTTTTAATGAAGCGTGCTAGAATTTAAATACATACATATCTACATTAACCAGATCGTTGGTACTTAAATCTCCTGAATAGAGCCTATGGCGCGAAACTATAAAAAGACTAAGGTGACACTACGTGAGCTTAGGACAACAAGGTTCTAACAAACATTTTTGTCAACATTTTGTTATATTGAATCGTGCTAAAGTGATTATGCTCTTTCGATTGGCAGCATATTGGTCTATCTCTTACCGTTTCGGAAATAATTGAAGAAAAAGCAGGAAACAGAGTTCTATCTACCCATATTCCATTCCAACTGAAGTTCACAAAGTTCTGTCAGCAGTTGAAACTCAGATCCTTGTTGTCCTACGTCCAACGTCGATGAGCAATAAAGTTTTATCGATTTTCTTAAACTTAAATTACTGAATAACTTTTCGATACATTTTTATTTTAAATTTGTTAAAAAAAAAAAAAAAACTGAAAAATGAAAGCATAGGTTGGTACATATGCACCCATCTCGATTAAAATAAATGTGCAAAAGTAGAATGTTCAACCTTAGTTTCCCCGAAAGTGAGTTTGTGCACTTAGAACCTTCGTTTCCTAAGGTCGCGACTAGTTAATAATTGTTTGACTTTATTGAAGTTTTCTAGCTTTTCCTGAACTATAAGCTTTTGATAGTTAGTGTGAAGTGTGATGTTAAGACCATTTTTTTAACAAATTAAAGTAGAACTTGCCTAAATAAATGACAGTTTCATGCGACAGATGTCACACTAAAAAATTAAAACCAGACTTTGGGGATTTTAACTTTGATACAATTTAAAAAAAATGCCATTTTCACCTAGTGTTACCCTAAAAATTGTTTAAGTGTCGAGTTAACTTAACTATAATTTTGATTCTATGTCTTTGGGATAGAGCAGAACAAAAGAGAGAGACCAAATCTAAAGGAAATGGTCCGAGTCATTTAGAATGTAGGTAGTCTTATGATTCATTGGGTGTATGTCCACTAATAAAAAAATAAAAATAAATAAATAAAAGAAGTTTTTTTAAGTTAAGCGTCGATTCAAGTTCGATGCGAAAAAAGTGCAAATTTTCAAAACAATTTTCCACCTTTTCTGTTCATAATATTGAATAATGTCAAAGGTGAAAAATGTTTGCTCTGGCCTAAGCCACCAATTGGGTCAATTATTTACCATTAATGAATAAACACTTGGCCTAAAAATGGAAAATAATTATTTTTGGAGGGAAAAAGGTTTTTCAATGTCAAAATATTAGTGTAAAATATTATGCATAGAATAGGTGGAAATTTGTTTTGAAAATTTCATAGAGCTGTAAACTATGCTTAAAAAAAAAATCATGCTTTTTTACGTTTGTCCTAACCTTAAGAATAAATGTTATTTGTATGCATTTGAGCTTGAAAAACATTTAATTAATAAGAAAATCATTAATATGAAAAATATACTGCAAAACAAATCAAACTATGCTTTTAAGTGATAGTTCGTTACACATACAAAATGTTTCATCAGAAACAACATTAAACATAATGTATATACTTGTACATGTTTAGATAGTGAGACACCTGCAATGCAAACATTATATTCGTTTCAAAATAAATGTTCATTTTGTTCGACATTAAAAATCCATTTAATATTTAAATGCGACTCCAGTTGGTGTGTATAAGGTGCATAATGTATGAGCTATGTCCTTCTTCCTGCCATATGGTTCGCCCCAAAACTCCTTTATATAACTATCTAAAGATTACTTTACCTACATAAATACTTTTTATAAAAATACGAACACTATTGGATGCTATGACTTTTTTTCACGCAGTTTTCAATAAATCAATGATTGTCTAGGGACATTAGAATCTGAAAACCTCAGAACCGAGTTCTTTTTTGCTTCTTTGGGAAGTTTTTCTTAGGTTCCATAAGTACCTATATTGTTAGGCCATGCACTTCTCTATGTTCCATACACTTTTACAGTGAGAACGGGGACAGTTGGAGTAAAAAAATATACGTTATGGCATTAAATGAAGTTTATACTTCCGATACATAAATTACTGTCGAGCTCTTGCAGTCATGGATGTTTTTTTTTTTTAACTTCTTCTATCTCCGTTGCTGATTCTGACTTCCTGGTTTTATTTTTGTCAATTTATGAGGTCAGCTTAATATATGTAAAATGTGTTTTTTTTTTTAACGAGAGATTTAAAAAAAGGCGTTACTTCCAGCAGAATATTATGAGCGGATTTTTTCTGATGCACTTCCGATTAAAGTGAACATTTTTCATTTAATTCAGTTAACATAAATTCAAAACGTCATAATAAATTGGTGATAAGTGAATACAAAAATAAAAATAAATAACAGTTGTGGTTAATATATAATCTGTAATAAAACACAAAATAGCACTGGAAAATTTAATCAAGGCAAACGAAAATATATAAATACTAAAGTATTAAGAGCCATTCACTGAAATGAAGCTTAAATTTATACATATGTTTAATTTAAAAGTTTATTTTAATCCCATAAGCTCTTGTGTTGAACTCATATATTTAAATTTTTTTTCAAACTAAAATTTTAAAACAAAGAAGGCTTTAAAACTGAACCAAGTTATTAAAAAAATCTGGTTTCAAGAAAACTTATATTAAAATGTATTTTAAACTAAATAAATATTTTTTTTTAATATAGAGCTGCATTAGGGGGTGGACCATGTGCCCCCTACTGTACATCTGTAACGGTTCCAGTCAGTGTTCAAAAATCGAACGCAGAAATTCTTCTCAGTCCCAATAAAGATTTAATATGTGAAGATCTTTGCGCATTGAAACTGGGTATGAATAATTTATTTTTATTGCTATCCATTAATACAATTCTCTTCGCTTTTACTTATTTTATATTATTTAAGGATAATAAACTTTAAATTTAAAATAAAAAAAACTATACATTTGCTTAAAACCTTGTACGTAGTGTGACATATGGGAAAAACTGAACATGTTAATGCTCTTTAGGAAATGGTTCTCAAACCGTACGTTTTCCTTCAAATCGATTTTCTCATCTGCACGGGTTTTATTTAATAGAAAAATTCCTCAATGATCGTTATAGTTCGAAAGAAATAATTTAAACAAATTCAAAATTACTCACATCAATCTGGGACAGGATTGTAAAAGAATGCAATCTTTTGTGAATGCAGTCTCTTTTGACTTCAGTTAAAGGATTGTATTCTTTGAATTTATTTTGAGACTGCCACTTCAAATCGTACCATCACCATTCATTTGACGTTCAATTGATTGCAACAATTTTGTGGCCCATTTATTTTACAGCAATCTATCGAATGCAATCTTTAGAGAATTCATACATTCTTTTGTTTGAAATCTTTGCATTCATTTACATTCATTTTCATTTTTTGTTTGCATTCTATATATTCATTTTCATTCTTTGCATTCTTTAAAAATTAATAGGTGAAAAACTGATTGCAATAATTTCAATTTAAATGAATAGTGGTTGCAGAATTTGAAGACACAGTCTCAAAGTGAAGTTAATGAACGCATCCTTTTGATTAAATCCAATTAATAATTTTTATGATTGCGTTCACAAGAGATTGCCATCTCTTACAACCCTGATCTAGTACTCTTATTTTTACTTCAAAGCAGGAGAAATTGCATGAAGAACAGGGCAAAATTACTTACTGTTTTGATTGCAGTATTTTCATGTGAAACTTAAAAAAACTTGATTTTTAAAAACATTTACCCTCTTTTAAATCAACAATTTTTTTTTAATTCATCTGTTAGATTGACAAATATATAAAAGGTAGCAAAAAATTGCAGCCAAATTTTGTTTCTAATCGATGCTTAAAGGTTTGTGTAACCATTTCGTATGCAATTAATCACCAAATATGATCGAAAAATAAAACAAAATGCATTTCGAAAGAACAAATAGTCAGTTTGAATGAACATAAAAATGGAAATACGATAGCTAAAATAATAAAAGCCGCAAAAACCGCAGCCATTTTTTTTTAAACGAAGCTTAATGGTTGTTTCGTCGAGCCATAATATGAAATTAGAGCCCATATATATAAATATATAAAATTACGAGAGCAGAACAAAATTCTTGTTTCAAAATTCTGTTTTTTTTGCAATTCTGTCTGACGTAATTCTCCTTTTCAAAATTCTGTTTTTCAAAATTAAATCCATTTATACAAAAAAAAAAGAAAATTCGGCTAATTCTGTTTTTTTTTTACATAAAACCATTTATTAACAAAAGAAACCAAATTGTTGAGCCAATTACACGCAGGAGAAAATTTATCAAAATCGTAATAGCCATTTCTGAGATAAATAAGAAAGTCACTTCAGTGACCTAAAAAGCAGATTGAAGTACAGTAAGATAGATAGACAAAATTGTGTGTCTGACTTAAACAATGAGTTTTTGAAAAACACAGTCCTCAATTATGGCTCTGGACCTTTGGCACCTCATATGAGGGAAATTTGATTAAAAAATATCCCATCTATTTGGTCAGACAAGGTCAACTGGTCCCAGAAATTGGTCAGCCCTAGATAACTTTTAATCAAAGCTTAAACTTTCTCAAGGTCGCTCAAGGTCACCCGTGATTTTTGGCACCTCATTTTAGGGAAATTTGCCAAAAAAGTGTACCATCTGAAAGATCTCTAGATCTATATAAAACGTCAGCTTCTTATTGGTCTGGCTTAGATTTTTTTTAATGAATTTTTAAAAATTTCAAGGTCATAGCGATTTTTGGCACCTCATTTATAGCCCAGGAAAAATGTACAAATAAATTGCCAATCTGCGGAAAAATTCCAAGTGAAGATTTTTGAATGCAATTATCTTTCTTTGTGCCTAAGGAATACGCATGCGAAAGTCTACAAACGAAACTGGCTTGCGTTAAAAGTTATTCAAGGTTAAATGTCGAAAATACCGGTTTTCCACGTATAACTTTGAAACGGTACATGGTATTAAAAAGTAATGCATACAAAACTTGTAGATAATATGATTATCTACAAGAAATGTTAAAACACTTTTTTTTCTCTGACTGATGGTTAAGAAGATATCGGCGTTTCAAAAAACGTAAATTGACGAAATTATCCCTTTTTTGCGTATAACTCAGAAATGGTGAGTGTTATTGAAAACATTTATAGGCGAAGTTTATAAACTATGTTACCTTCTATTAAAAAAAAAATTAAATTTTTTCCAAGAGTAATAATTTTGAAGATATAATTATTTGAAAAATTTCGTCAAAAACCTGAAATTCCAGACTTTTGCTTTTAAATCTTAAATAACGAAATTTTCATAAAATAATTTATGTTCACCTTATAGACTATAATGTAATCTACAAAAAATATTAACACACTTTTTTCCACACGACTGGCCAGTAACAAGATATTGCTACTTCAAAAAGGTTAAGTATTGAAAATAAGGATTTTTCACTTACCACTCTTAAACGGTATATGTTAGAAATTTTATTTTTACACAGTTTGTAGGTTATTTACCCTTCTATAAGAAAATAAAAAAAAATTATTTTTGTTTGCGGTTATTTAAAAGATATAATATTTTATATAAAATGCACAAAAGTCAAAAATAACGGTATTTTGCGGTTTTCTCTTAAATGGTGAAGTTTTTGAAAAATAATTTATACTTTTTGTATAAACAATAATATTCTCTATAAGAACTCTTATGAAGACTTTTTCGATATAAGGCCCCAAAAAAAAGATATTGAGACTTCAAAAAGTATAGATTTTCGAAAATGCTGGTTTTTCCGGCCCAAAATGATTCGCCCAGCGACATAAAATAATAATAGGGTTTTTTAGAGAGACATAGTACAAACATTTTGTCATACTGAGGGGGGGGTCTATCTCCCCCCAATTAACCGGGAGGAGCAATTTTCTGAAAATAGTACTAAAATTAAAAAAAAAAATTTAAGCAAATGGCAACACTTAAAATAAAGTACTATATTTTTTTGAGATTTTCAAGTTTGTTCTTTAATTATTTTTTCAAAATAAGTTATTCCTGCCAATAGTTTTCGAAAAAAATACCTTCAAACCCAACATTAAAAAAAAAAACTGAAAAAAATTATAAAGGTACTGTTCTTTTTTCAAAATATGAAATCAGGAATTATGTTAGTTTCTATTATACACTTTTCCTGTAATTTTTAAATGAACACTGAAAACCAGATGGTTTTATGCCATCTAGTTTTCGAGAAAATTGTAAACTAAGAAAACTATTTTTTTATTATGTTTTTTTGGTAGTATATCTAGGAAAAAAGCATTACCACTTCGGAAAATCTCCGAGTTAAAATTTTTAAGTGCAATTATCCTTAAATTATCATAAAGAATACTCGTGCAAAAGTCTACACACGAATCTGGCTTGCGCTAAAAGTTATTCAAGGTCAAACGCCAGCAGAATCTTCTTTTAGAACATAACCTTTTTTTTTGGATAGTATCAAAGAAAAAATTCATTTCCACTTGAGGAAAATTCCAAGTTAAATGCTCTAAAAGAAGATTCTGCTGACGTTTGACCTTGAATAACTTTTAGCGCAAGCCAGACTCGTGTGTAGACTTTTGCACGAGTATTCTTTATGGTAATTTAAAGATAATTGCACTTAAAAATTTTAACTTGGAATTTTCCCGAAGTGGTAATGCATTTTTCCTAAATATACTACCAAAAAAACATATAATAAAAAAATAGTTTTCTTAGTTTACAATTTTCTCGAAAACTAGATGGCATACAACCATCTGGTTTTCAGTGTTCATTTAAAAATTACAGGAAAAGTGTATAATAGAAACTAACATAATTCCTGATTTCATATTTTGAAAAAAGAACAGTACCTTTATAATTTTTTTCAGTTTTTTTTTTTAATGTTGGGTTTGAAGGTATTTTTTTCGAAAACTATTGGCAGGAATAACTTATTTTGAAAAAATAATTAAAGAACAAACTTGAAAATCTCAAAAAAATATAGTACTTTATTTTAAGTGTTGCCATTTGCTTAAATTTTTTTTTTTAATTTTAGTACTATTTTCAGAAAATTGCTCCTCCCGGTTAATTGGGGGGAGATAGACCCCCCCCTCAGTATGACAAAATGTTTGTACTATGTCTCTCTAAAAAACCCTATTATTATTTTATGTCGCTGGGCGAATCATTTTGGGCCGGAAAAACCAGCATTTTCGAAAATCTATACTTTTTGAAGTCTCAATATCTTTTTTTTGGGGCCTTATATCGAAAAAGTCTTCATAAGAGTTCTTATAGAGAATATTATTGTTTATACAAAAAGTATAAATTATTTTTCAAAAACTTCACCATTTAAGAGAAAACCGCAAAATACCGTTATTTTTGACTTTTGTGCATTTTATATAAAATATTATATCTTTTAAATAACCGCAAACAAAAAATTTTTTTTTTATTTTCTTGTAGAAAGGTAAATAACCTACAAACTGTGTAAAAATAAAATTTCTTACATATACCGTTTAAGAGTGGTAAGCGAAAAATCCTTATTTTCAATACTTAACCTTTTTGAAGTAGCAATATCTTGTTACTGGTCACTCGTGTGGAAAAAAGTGTGTTAATATTTTTTGTAGATTACATTATAGTCTATAAACTGAACATAAATTATTTTATGAAAATTTCGTTATTTAAGATTTAAAAGCAAAAGTCTGGAATTTCAGGTTTTTGACGAAATTTTTCAAATAATTATATCTTTAAAATTATTACTCTTAGAAAAAATTTAATTTTTTTTTTATCAGAAGGTAACATAGTATACAAACTTTGCTTATAAATGTTTTCAATAACACTCACCATTTCTGAGTTATACGCAAAAAAGGGATATTTTCGTCAATTTACGTTTTTTGAAACGCCGATATCTTCTTAACCATCAGTCAGAGAAAAAAAAGTGTTTTAACATTTCTTGTAGATAATCATATTATTTACAAATTTTGTATGCATTACTTTTTAATACATCGTACCGTTTCAAAGTTATACGTGGAAAACCGGTATTTTCGACATTTAACCTTGAATAACTTTTAACGCAAGCCAGTTTCGTTTGTAGACTTTCGCATGCGTATTCCTTAGGCACAAATAAAGATAATTGCATTCAAAAATCTTCACTTGGAATTTTTCCGCAGCGAAAGTACATTTTTCCTGGGCTATTATGGGAAATTAGCAAAAATTTAATACCATCAGAAAGGTCCTGAGCACTATATAAGAGGTCAGCTGGTTTTAGTAATTGGTCAGCCATAGTTTTGTTTTAGTGAATTTTTAAATTATTGTTCAAGGTCACGCACGATTTTTGGCACCTCATTTATGGGAAATTTACAAAAACTTAATACCACCTGAAAGGCCCTAAGATCTGTATAAAAGGTCAGCTAGTTTCAGTAATTGGTCAGATATAGATACTTTTATATGATTTTTAAAGAATTTTTTTTTCAAGGTCACGAACCGTTCATGACCTAGAAAAAAAACTTAGAAAAAGTCGTATAAAAGAATCTATAACTGACCAATTACTGAAACAAGCTGACCTTTTATACAGATCTTAGGGCCTTTCAGGTGGTATTAAGTTTTTGTAAATTTCCCATAAATGAGGTGCCAAAAATCTCCCGTGACCTTGAACAATAATTTAAAAATTCACTAAAACAAAACTATGGCTGACCAATTACTAAAACCAGCTGACCTCTTATATAGTGCTCAGGACCTTTCTGATGGTATTAAATTTTTGCTAATTTCCCATAAATGAGGTGCCAAAAATCGCTATGACCTTGAAATTTTTAAATATTCATTTAAAATAATCAATGCCTGGCCAATAAGAAGCTGACGTTTTATATAGATCTAGAGATCTTTCAGATGGTACACTTTTTGGCAAATTTCCTTAAAATGAGGTGCCAAAAATCGTTTTGACCTTTAAATTTTTTTTTAAATTCATTAAATATTCATAAAAAAAAATTATGGATGACCAATTACTGATTATATCTGACCTTTTACAACCGTGAAGAGGCCTTTAAAATTGCATACTTTTTCCTTTAAATGACCCAAATGAGGTGCCAAAATTTTTTTTTGTGACCTTGAAACGAACTTCAAAAATTCATAGAAAAAAATCTATGGCTGACCAATTACTGAAAATAGTTGACCTTTTATCACGATCTAGAAATCTTTCGGATGATATAAAATTTGCGCAAATTTCCCTTAAATGAGGTGCCAAAAATCGCGCGTGACCTTGAGTGACCTGAAGAAAGTTTTAGCTTTGATCAAAAGCTATCTAGGGCTGACCAATTTCTGGGACCAGTTGACCTTTTCTGACCAATTACTGACCAATTAGATGGGATATTTTCTTATCAAATTTCCCTCATATGAGGAGCCAAAGGTCCAGAGCCCTCAATTATGTATTTACGAATAGAAAATAATTATACAAATCACAGAAATTTATGAAACACGGTAATGTAAATTTTATAGATAATGTTTAGAAGTTCAGCCGTACAGAGTTTTTATCTCATACCTAGTACTTTTGGGCTTATGACTTTTTTTTTTGGTAAAGGAAATACTGACGCTTACCAACGAGTGCATCCGTTGACATAAAGCAAGTCCCTTAGAGCTGTTGATATGTTTTTGTTCCTATTTATTTTTTGTGCTTAGGGTCCATAAAAGTCGGAAACAATCAGATAAACACATTAAAAAATATCGGTATGCACCGAATGAATGTGAAAACCGTTAATCTCAATTTGACACTCAAACTTACATTTCAAATTCTCTAAAAAAGCTCTGCTAGTTATAAAAAAGAAGTCGTTTGGAAAATGTTAAGTGCGCATGATTTTAAACATTTCTAAAACCATTTTTTGTATTATTTGCAGAATTTTGTAAAACGGAATTATAAAAACAGAATTTTGAAAAGCAGAATTTTAGAAAGCTCAATTTTGAGACAGAATTTTTTCATACGCAGAATTTTGACCTCAATCTGAAAATCGCTTCCCAATGAAAAAGTAAAAAAATCAGTTTTCGGCATTTGCAAAAAAATAAATAAATTACAGTATTTGCTGTTAAAAGGCTGTTCCATGAGAAAACTTAGTTATTGTCTGGAAAAAGTTGAAGCTAGATCTTTGACATTTATAAAATCATCTTTTCCCCGATTTTTGTAGGCAAATATACTCCTATAAGCAGCAACTAGTCCCCTATATTGGGGACTTTATTTTGAAGTTGAGTGTTGATTTTCTCAGTTTGTTTGTATCCCTATAAAAAGTCCCTTCACTGCTGAAACTTTGTAGTTATCTCTCTTTAGTTATGGGATCAAAAATTCACGCTCAATGGTAGTAAAATAGGCCGCCTGCTACTGATTAAATCAACAAGACATTTCAGCGAAATCAGTTGAGTAGCTTTTGAATGAACACACTTTCAAAATAAATGAGATAATGCATTAATTAATTTTATTTTTTTTACTTAAGTCAATCGTACGCAAAAGTTGTTTATGACAAACATTTTGGAAAATTCAAATTTTCAGTAGCTTTTTTAAAATATATTTCTATCTTAGTTTGAAAATGCGCAAGTTTTCTTTTCACACCAATAAATTGCTCAAAATTCAAACTGGCGCCCAACGCAAATGGACAAAAAATAAAATGTACCACTGGGTCACACGTACTTGCTCTTATGTTCAAGACACTGTGGATTTAAGAAAATTGTATATAAAAACATGGAAATTATGAGAGAAAAATGTAGAGAAGCATGAAATACGACATTTAAATTGGCTAAAACCACTCTTTTGACAGTTTGAGGTGAAAAAAATTCAAAATAAAAAAAATACATTCTATGACAGGTATACTAGTTGCTAAGACGAACAGACAGACGGACAGACAGAATTGTGCCACCCACTTTTTTGGTGTTCTCTATCATCGTAATATCATGTTTGATTGTTATTTCAATTTTTTTTTCGCACGTATCCAAAACTTGCCTTATAATAATAATAATAATAATAATAATAATAATAATAATAATAATAATAATAATAATAATAATAATAATAATAATAATAATAATAATTATTATTATTATTAACTATATGCCTGTAAGACCTAAGGTCTTTTAAATGCAACCTGAATTGCACGGCACTAGTTAGAAAGAGTAGGAGGATAGGAAAGATTTGGCACAGTGGATAGAGATCAAGGTGTTTATTATCTCATTAAATCTATGTCGCAAGTAAAAAACGTTTTTGTATTATTTTGTTGAATTCTTTTCAATATTTGTATGCTTACTTAAAGAGCTTTTGAGCTTTTCCACAAGCAGTCCTAAATTTCAAATATATTTTAAAAAATTCATGTTCGCTAAGAAACTATACACAATTTTTAGAAACGGTTTTTCATACACTCTTCAGATTTCAAAAACTTAATTTCAAAAGAACCAAACTATTTCAGCCATCCACCTTTGGATTTTCAAACTGTTTTTGAGAGACTACGACTTGAAGTATTTAGAATATCAAGTCATGTGTTTTTTTTTATTGTTCAAAAGACTTGTCAATAGGTCTTACGATCCTTTTAAAAGGGAGCGGTATACGATATCCAGCAAACCAAAATCTCGAATAATAAAATCTCGCAGATTTAATATCATGTTATTCTTAATATCGCAATTACAAAATCTCACTTTTAACAATTTTTACATTTACATTTCGCACCGACAGATTTATTTCTTATTTTTGGTAAGTTAAATAATTTTTATTTTTTAAAATGCTTCAGTATTGACATATGTGAAGTCTTCATAAATTTATTTATGGAACTTAGAAATATTTTCTAGTTCAAAGCCATATACTATTAATGCAATTTACACATGACAAATTACAACTGCATAGACCATCCCTATATTCTCTCTTATTGTCTTGACAAAAATTAAAATAAGCAGTAACAGTAATTGATAAATAACGTTGTAATCTAAAAGTCTCAAGGATTTACATATTTTGCAGAAAGTATCTATGTTCGAAAAATTTAATTGCATTGCAACAAATACATTTTTTAAATCAAAATCTCGCAATTCAAAATCTCGTGCGAGATTTCGTTGTTGTGGTATTATGAAACCCCGGATTTTTTAATTGCTAGATTTCGTTATGCGAGATTTTGAACACTATATTTTAATTTTCGAGATTTTGTACCCAACCCCTATTTACAAACGTAAAATTAAACAAAAATTTGTCCCTTTAAGGAATTCAAAAAATTAATTAATTAATAGAAAGAAAACATTTATGGAAATAATAATAAAGTTATAATATTTTCCAGCATTTTTATTTTTTTAAATTAAGTTACAATTTGTGAAGAATTATTGACTCGATTAATTATTTTTGTCTTTCATTTTTAAGGTGGAAATATCTGCAAATGTTCGACTTTTGTATCAGCTCGCTCCATACAAGACCGCAATCAAGTTTGTCAAACTTTCTGCATAAACAATTCAGAAACTCTGGCTGGTTGCAGTCTTTGTAATAAGGTTCAAACGCTAAAAGAATGGACCACGGAAGAGATGATGCCCGATAAGAATGCAGATCCTTCGAAGAGCAATGACATATTCGTTTCATCAAACTCCATCAATCCTGCTGCCACTGCTGCCGCCGCCGCCGCTGCCGGAGCAACAACACCGGATTGGGATGCACTCTGCGTATCCCTTTGTAAAACTAATGATGGTGGGTCATTGTGCAATTGTGATTTGTTACCTTTCTTTTAAAGTTTTCGTTATTGTGAATGATATACATGTATCCTTTGATGTAAAATAAAAGAATGATAGCTCAGTTATTATTATTTTGGGATGAAACAAATTTCACAAAGTCCTTTTTTCTTAAATTTTGTTGCTTGCTTATAAGTTTTGCAATTTTTATATTTAATTAAAATTTGTAACAAATCACTTTAAATTTATTTTTATTTATTTATAAAATATAATTGTTATATAAATCCCTATGAGAATCAATTAATTTGTATAATTAGTTTTTGAAGCAAAAAAAAAGTTACATAACAAAAAACCATATATAAAAATGTATAAACAAATATTGTAACAAACTATTATTAGTTTTGAGGTAGTTTTTCAATTTGTTTTATAAGATTCCATAAAAAAACCATGAAACAACAAAAATCACACAAGGGCTTCCATGTGCTAAGCCGCTGGCTTAGTACAAAACCTTAAATATAATACGAACACAAATAAAAGTGAACAGAAATTATTTAAATTTTATAACGTTTAAAATATCAAATTTATTAAAACGTCGTCTGTCACGACTTTCTTTGACTGGCCGACACTAGGTGTCGCTTGAGTTGAAAATTCTGCTGAACAACCGCAGTATATATTGTAACTTCAATTGGTTTCTAACTCTCTCTCTCTGATGCATTCAATCTTCGGATTTTTGTTTTAAACTAATTTCGGTATCAGAGGCTTCGAGAAAGTCTTTTCTTGGTTTTTCTCCACAGAAGTCATTGCTATATCGCAGTAAGTTTATTAAAATCAATTTGAAAATTTAACATCTTCTAATCAAATTTCGAGAGTGCGGTTGTTTTTTCTTGCAAAATTAACTTTCTTAAGCATACAAAAAATTAACCCCAATTGGATTTACAAATATATATGTACCCAAATCTACTGTCCATTGATATTACACATTCCCAGCTCGAGAATATCGCGTGTCTGACATCCAGAGCACAACTGTGACAGTCAACCATTTTAATAAAACAAAAAAAAAAATGAATGGAATTAAGATATTGTTTTTGATTGATAGAATCAGCATATCAATTTTAAAACAATATGTTCAGCAAAAAAACAAAACACAAAAATATTTTTATCTTCATTAAAACATTATTAAAAAAAAGACACTAAAATTAAATGTCTATAAAAAAACATATATAAATAAATAAATTGAAAACAAAAATATTTATACATACATTTATAGTTAAAAAAAATAATAATCAAATCAATAATGTTTATATGTTAAGATCTAATAAGCTGTTGGAAGACATTAGTTAAAAATAAAAATACAAAAAACATTGGCTTTTTTGGAAGACATTAATATAATATCAATTAAGTAGATTTAAGACAGGAAAAAGAAAAATAAAAAATAAAAAAAAATAATCAGAGATTATCCATGAACTAGATCTGAAATCTTCGCTGTGACTGACAATAATTAAAATAAATGTCACATTAAAACAAAAAATAAAGATTTAAATAAAATAAATAAGTAATTTTAAGTAACAATTTGGTGCGTCTGTAATAATAATAATAAATTATCTGTGCAAGTCATTTGATTTAAAAGTCATTTTGTCTTTTTTAAGAGAACATCCTTACCGCCACAGGCTTAATTCACACACAAATTGTTACTGCATCTTATGTCAATATTTAATCCTTAAATTTTTTGTGACGCGTATATATCATATAAATAAATTATAAACTTCTTATTATTATTATAATAAACTTAAATGTTAATTGATTACATTAAAAAAAAATAAGAATTCTTGAACGAACATTGAATTGAAATAACTGTGGCAATATTGTGCGGAATAAAAATAGTATCTCAAGTTATTTGCTTTTAATTATTATTCTTAAAAAAAGCAAACTAAGTATAAACAAAAAACAAACGTAAAAATATATATAATATGTGTGTGTATTAAAATGTTTAAATGTTATTACTTAGCCCCCTGAACAAAAATTGTGTTTTATTTTGATAAATTTTGTAAGCTTTCCCAGATTTTCTGTAAGTAAACTCTAACTGAGATCAACAAAACCACTCAATAGAATAGGTTCACTATTTTAATTAAATAGTTTTAGTTAAATAGTTCTTCCAAAAATTTTAATAAAGAAGAAATAAATCTGATCATTATATTTTGAGGAATAAGTGGAAATGAGTTACGTGGGGGATAATACATACATTGAAAAGCGTAAGACTATAATTAAATCAATTTGGCAAAGAGTGTAAAAAATTCCAACAAGCTAGTAAGCCTTCCTTGGCGTTTTAACGAAATCCTAAAAAGGACCCTGAATTTCCTTGAAAGTACTTGTTTTTTTAAGTAAATTCTTGTTATTTAAAAACACCATTGAAAAATTGAATTCAGTTGATTTCCAAAAGGGAATAAAAATTGTATAATTGTACTCCCCTCACGTTTCCCAGAAGTATATGGAATCCATTTGGAAGTCTTACGTCATGTTTACAAAACCTGTAACTGGATTTTTGAAATAAAAAAAAACGAAATCCAAACGCAAAAATAGAGCTCAAACATTTTGAAGCCAAAATGTTATTGTTTCATATGCAATTTGAATTTTGGTAATACATTGTTCCATGGCTGAGATCCTAGGGAATCCATTTTGCCAATTTTCCGTTTTCCCAAAAAAATTTCTGGAGGTTTTTTAAGGCAAAAAATTAAATTTTCCAGTGGGAAATTTTCAAAAGTTCAACGAGGAATCCCCAGCTTTTTCCTCCAGGAATAGAAGCTACACCCAAGGAATTTGAGGTGAAAGCATCGAGGAAATTAACATGGGGTTGGCATTGGCGTTCACCAAGTGATTTTCTTGATGAAAATTCACTAGTGAAATCACTAAGTAGGTGTAACTTGTTAATTCCAATACCATAAATATACTTCAGTGATATCACTGGGTATGTGGAGTTTTTTTTCACCAGGCCATTACTCTTATCTGAAAAATGTCATGTATAAAAGGAAATCACTTTGTTAATGGAACTCACTTAATCATCCAGTGAAATCATCAACATCGGTAGTGTATTTTCTAATTTAAGATTAAAACGAACCAAAAAGCAGTCCTCATTTCAAATCAAAACTAATATTTGCGTTTTAACAAACCCAATTTGAGTTATGTTCAGTTCATCTTAAATTGATTTTCTAACAGAAAGTCACTGTGAACTTTATCCAACAAGATGAGAATTTATAGTCACCAAAAAATCACAAACTCAGGACTCTGTCCATAACAATTAATCATTGAAATCCTCGTGTTTCTCGAAGCGTGATTTTTGACAGTGAAATTGTATACTGCATTGAATTTTTGCATCAAGTTTAAGAAAGGGTGATGCTATGAAAATAATGGAACTTATGAAAAAGGCTACACCTTTTTCTAATGAAATCATTACATGCATGTTCCTTGTAACAAGTATTCGATGAATTCATTGTGCTATTCACCAATTTTTTTTCCTTGAGATCGAAATTTTCTACTGGGGTACAACTGTACAAACATTATGTGTGTACAAATATGATGGAAGGTTATGTATTCGCACAAAAAACTGGAAACGAGATTTTGATGAAACCTGACATTACGATGATAGGGAAGACGAAAAAACTGGGTCTCACAATTCTGTCTGTCTGTCTATTCGGCTGCAGCCTAAATAGTGGAAGAACGATAGCTGAAAAGTGCATTATTTAGGAACCCGGGGAACCTGCTCACATTGATGACTTTTTTGAAATTAAGGAAATTGAAATTAAAAAAAGTCTACCATTCAAAAATCGATTTTCAAATAAGGTTATGTTTATTTTCTTTGAACAATTTTTTTAACTTATAAAAAAAAAACACCAAAAGTTTTTAAAAACATTTTCCATAATTTTATTGAATATAAATCCAAACCCATAACAGTAAAACCAGCTTATTGTCACAAGGAGATGACGTAAGCTATTCGTTTTCAGACAGCAACTACTGTCTTTTTGTAGTACAGTCAAAATCGGTCATAACGAGGGATAGGATTGTGGGTTTAAGAAAATTGTATATAAAAACATGGAATTATGAGAGAAAAATGTAGAGAAGCATGAAATACGACATTTAAATTGGTTAAAACAACTCTTTTGAAAGTTTGAGGTGAAAAAAAGAATAACATCTTAATTCTTGATTGAGTATGATTGTATGGGAATAAAATCTAAAATCGATGGAGCGGTTTTTTAAAAAAAAATAATTAATCTTATCTGAAATTTGTATATACAAAAATAATCTAAATCCGTTTAGCCGATAACGAGAAAATCCAAAATAAAAAATACGAAGAATATGTAAAATTATATAATTTTTGGAAGTAGATCGTACTAATTTTAGTATAAGAAAAAGTTTAATCAAAATCGTAGGAGTCATTTTTAAGCACAAAAAATATATTTTCCTTTGCGGTTTTTTAACTGTTATACGGAAGGTACAGTTATTTTTTCATAAATGTAAAATGTTTTTCTAATTTTTTTTTAGAAAGTACTAAAAATCCCTTAAGTATCAAGTTTCAAATAAATCAATCATGTCGTTTTCGAAATATTTGATTTTCAAAAAAAAAATTTTGAAACATTTTTAAAACTTCAAAAAATATTTTTTCAAAAATTTTGGTACACAAAACTATCTATAATTTCTGGAAGCTTACAAAAAAAGTTGAAATCGCTCGTATAGTTTTGAAGCAAATCAAAAATTAAAAAATGGTTCTCTGGGAGGTACCATTAATAACCATTTTTGAAAAATGATTTTCCACCCAAAGGAAGCCTTTACTAAAATAAATTCACTGATATTTTTTTAATAAAAGTTGTCGAGTCGTTTTTGAGAAAAATATGATTATGTAAAATTGGTAAAAAAAATTGTATAGCAGGTACCGTTATTTTAGGTTTTAAAAAAAATGAAAAAAATGTGTGTGCATAACCATCAAAAACCACTATTTACCAAGTTTGAAGAAAATCGATTGAGCCGTTTAGGCTGTAGACGAACAGACAGACAGACAGACACACAGAATTGTGCCACCCTCTATTTTGGTGTTCTCTATCATGTTCGATTGTTATCTCAAAACTTTTTTTTCACGAATCAAAAACTTGCCTTATAGTACCTACTATATCGCAAGTATCTGTTTTTGGCAGAAGATAGTGCTCGCCAGAGATTTAAAATTTACTCCACCCTTATAAATTCTACCCAAAAAATTTTCTTGGGCAAAAATTCTTTGGTCCGTCAAATACCAGGTTGGCGTGGGTTACTCTCATTGAATTTCATGAAAATTTAATAGACTGTCAATAGTTATTCAAAAATCTCTGGAAAAAAGCTATTTTTTTCATCAAGGAATATCACTCGGACAAGTCTTCTCAATTTTAATGAATATCAAGGAAAATTAGCTCTTCAAAAAACACTAAGAAAATTGAAAAATCCTGTTCCTTTAATTTTTCTGAGTTGTGTATTTTCTTATGGTGGATTTTTGAAAATGTTGACAAAATTGAAAAATATTCGATTTTTTTTAAGTGTTGTGGTCCCAAAAAAATGTTTGCGTAAAAAATCGTTAGCTAGAGAAAAATAAAGAGTAAGTTTCATTTGATTATTAAAATTTATTATTATTTATATAAGTCAAATTATTCGACCAAAGATTAAAAAAAAACTTCAATAGATTTATTGAAAAAGATGACCAAATCACATTTTTGTATGTACCTACTTAGAAATGAAAAAAATATATTTTTAGTGTTTTTGTCTGCTTTTATTTTGTGGATTAACATTTAAAATGGAATAGCCGGTAGAACCTTTCCCTTACATTCGCCAAAACCAATTCTCAAACCATTCTTTTGACAATGTCCACGTATCACAACTTCATCGCCATCTTGAAGGAATTTCCTTGTACTTCCACCATTTAGATTAAGTGTCTTTGTCCCTTTCCAACTCAATTCCAACATAGACCCATATGAATCTTCAGTCTCACCACTAATAGTTCCTGAGGCCATCAGATCTCCTGGACGAATATTACACCCAGTTACAGCATGATGGGTTATCTGTTGCAATGGTGTCCAGTAAAGGTATTTGTAGTTTGATTTTGAAATAGTTGTTTCGGGTTCATTTTCAGCTTAAATGAAAGTCTTATAGAACAATCAAATATAAAATAAAGTCAATGGATACTTACGTTTAAGAGCAACTTCAAGGTTAATATCGAAATTAAACTTTTGCTGCTGTCGCAAATATGGGAAGACCTCTACGTCTTGTGGAAAATTGTCAATTAAAAATGGTTCAAGAGCTGCAACCGGCACCACCCAAGGTGATATGGTGGTACCTAGATTTTTTGCTGTAAATGGTCCAAGTGGAATATATTCCCACTTCTGAATATCCCTAGCACTCCAATCGTTCATTAAGGTGAAGCCAAACACATGTTTCCAGGCGTCTTCAATTGGAATGCGATCACCTAATTTATTTTCTGGTCCTCCAATAAAGAATGCCATTTCCAATTCAAAATCAAACAGCCGACATGGTCCAAAGACAGGAGGTTGTCCATCAACTGGTGTTGTCTGACCAAGTGGACGACGAATTGGTGTACCCGATACTACAATAGAACTCGCCCGACCATGATATCCAACTGGCAGGTATTTCCAGTTGGGCATCAAGGCATTGTCCTTGCCTCTGAACATTATACCAACATTTGTCGCATGATGAATGGAAGAATAAAAATCGGTATAGTCACCAATTTGGGCTGGTAGGTGGAGATCAATTTCCGATTGTGGGATTATAGCACTGGAAATATTTAAAATTCTATAAACTCTTCCGACTTCAGATTTTTGTATGTAACTTACGCAGCTTGAAGATCTTGATTTTCATGCAAACGAGAGTTTTTCAATAACAATTCTCGTGTTGTACTCCTAACCAAAGTCCATGCTTCATGACCAAGACCCATGAGCAGATTTAAGGAATCAGATTTAAGAGCAGTCTAAAAGAAAGTTAAGATGTGAGAATATGTTTAACTATGCATTCTTTTTGCATCAGAAGTGTGTATTTTTACTTGAACTCCTGGTGGATATAAGCCGGATACTGCATGTAGATCAAGGACAAAGTCCCCAATAGCAACGGCGATTCTCTTTTGAGGCTGTAAATACAAAAAAGTTTTAATTTTTAATAATTAATGTTCAAGTGGGAAGAAAAGTCTGTAGTAAGGGTGATTAAAAAAACATTTTCAAAATTTGGGGATATATGAAATTTTCAAAACTCATTTGTCCATGTCGTTAATGAATATTGACTTAGAAAATCAGTTTTTGGACCACTTTCTGCTACATTTCGTATATTTTTAACCAAAATAATAAAGTCCTTCAGGATATAGAAGTGGGTCTTGGGGCATGCATACTTTGACAGTTCGTGTTGCCCATGTTGTTTTATCTATTTTTAATTTTCCAATTTTTACTTTTTGTGAAATTATAAAGTTAAGTTATACAGCAACAGTGTTTTCGATGATCGATTTATTGAGCAGTTGGAAACGAGCTCAGATCTCTGCGAAAAAAATCATCTTCAGCAATGAGGCCTATTCTTGGATGAACCGGATTCTTCAACAAGCATTATCGACGGATTTGAGATGGTTATTACTTCGATGACATTATCATTGATGAAGAGTGCAATCGATCGATGGTAACCATTTTCTTTTGACCCGAATTGGTTGATAATAAAGATGACAATAATTGTGAAAATCTCAATGATCTAAAATGACCAACCTTTTGAATAACCTACTCTAACTTATAGTTTTATTTTCAAATATTGAAAGTCAACCATTTTGAAAAACTCAATAATTGATGGTCATCTTTCTAAAATTCAATTCTTCAAAAAATTATACTTTTTGATAAGAAGTTAGAGTATAGGTTAAGGTGGTCATTAAAGATTATTAAAATTTTCAAAATGGTCTTCTTTGAAAATAAAAAATTGTAAAGAAAAAATACATGAAGAAAACATCAATTTTTCTACGAGTGTTAAAAGAAGTTAAGGCTTGGGTCATAAATGGTCACTTAAATGGTGTTCTTTTACAAAAAATGAGGCTCTGGGATCTTAGCCCCCCATATGCATGTTGGGTATTTAAAAAAAAAGGAAATATGTCATCTAGTTGGTCAGTAATTGGTCAAAAAAGGTCAACCAGTTTTAGAAATTGGTCTGCCTTAGAAAATTTTTAATCAATGATTAAAGTTTTTCAAGGTCACGCAACGTTCCGTATGATTTTTGTAAATACATTTTTAAAGTTATTTCAAGGTCACAGAAATTTTGTATGGGAAACAAATATGTCAGTTAATGAGTTCTTCAAGTTCATTACGACTTTTGGCAACTTATTCGTAAAAAACTGTATACCACATGAAAGGTCACTGGACCGTGATAAAAGGTCAAAATGTTTCAGGATTGGTAAGCCATAGATTTTTACTTTTGGTATAGTTATACTATGTTGCAAGTTTAAGTGCATTTTATTCAAATTTTGAACTTAAGATTTTTTGGTGCTTCCATAGATGGGAAATTAAATTTATTTTTAGCTCCAGAAATAATGGTAGGTACTTGCCATACAAAAAGCTTATTTATCTTAAAAATGCCTCTTACGATTTTGATTTTAAAAAAATCAGTGAACTATTAGAGGCAGTGTGTACAGTTTGGTCAAATATAAAATGCATAACGGGTCACACCCGCACGTACTTAGTCTTATGTTCAAAAGCTTCGAATTTAAATATTTTCTTTTATAAAAACATGGATATAATGAGAGATTTTAAAAGCATAGAAATCGTTCTTTTTAATTGCTAAAACAACTCTCTTTATAGCTTTAGCTGAAGAAATAGAATTTTCAAAGGCAAAATTTTTTGGTATGCAAATTTTAAATTCTTATTAATATGCAAATAAGAATGAAAATCAAAAAAACAATTTCAAGCCGTTTATGAAATATCGAATTTTCAAAAAAAGTATTTTAAAATTTTTTTAAAAATTCAGAAAACGTTTTTTGATATGTAATTTTTTTTTCAATTTATATTTATTGAAAGCTTTTGTATACAAAATAATGAAAAAATAAAAAATTAAAAGTGGGGTTCTAGAGGGGGAAGGTACGGAAAATAGTCTCTATTACGTACTAATTCTAGAACACTTAAATAAATTATCCAAATCATAGAAGTCGTTTTCGAGAAAAAAAGATTTTTTTAACGATTTTTAAACTTTTGTATCGAAAGTCCGTTATTTTAGTGTAATAGTAAAATTATTAAATATTAAAAAATCAAAAGCAGCCGAGTTATTGACTTTTCAAAATAAATAATTTGAATTTTTTAAATCAAAAAACTACTCTTTTGAAGATTTTGGTAAGACAGTAAAATTTATACTTTTTGAAAGCTTCCGCGTAAAATAAAATGATATAAATCAGTCAAACCGTTTCCAAGAAAATCGAAAATAAACAAAAAATAAGTTCTTTGGGAGGTACCATTTATTTATAACCATTTTTTGAAAAAAAGCTAGCCCCTACAAGAAGTAATTAATTGATTTTTTTTAAAGAAAATTTGTGGAGCCATGCATGAGAAAAACAATTTTAACAATTTTATGGCAGCCACCGTTATTTTTTGTTCTTAGAAAAAATGAAAAAAAGTATGGGGGTATCAGACAGATCGAATTGTGAGACCCACTTTTTGGTGTTCCTAATCATCATAATGACAAGTCTGATCAATAACTTGAGTTCATTTTTTTTTACGAATGCATAACTTGCCATATGGAGGGCTCACAGCTTTACCGAACCAAGTGATATTTGTTTTTTTTCAATTTATTTTGAATATTTTCCCACTCAAGTTTTTAACTCTTAAATAAGAGAATAATAATAATAATGTAATTAAGAGAATAAACTTAGGGCTTGTCCTTCTTAAAAATTGTCTTGGCTGGAATTCGATCCTGCAATCTTCTGATTGCCAGTCTTAAACCTTAATTACTAGGCTATTTCGCAGTACAGTTGTGCAGTGTTGAAAATGAAAAACTATATCCTTTAATTTTTCTTAGTATTGTATGATGGGTATAAAATATTTGTTTTTTTTTTGTTTTAGTAATATATGGGGTATTTGTGATGGGATAGTAAGATTTCACTAGCGAGGGCCTCGCGGGTACTTGACAAGTTTCCCTACCGAAGCTTTTCCAGTGCCTCGATTAAACTTGACAAAAACTTGCCATTTTTCGAGGCGGGAAAGAATATTTTTTTTAATTTTGTTTTTATATTAATAAAAACATAAAATTAGCATACGAATATTTTTTTTTTTTGAAATGCTACAAAATATACAATAAATACTTTAACGTTTTACAATTCTTTTTTTACATATATTCATATGTCTTCAAGTAATCAAATGGGAATCTTGTTTTTGAGCTCTAAACTATTTTATTAATTATTTATTTGTTATGTTTCTTTATTTTTTCCTGTAACCTCTTGTATATCTTTTCAACGTCTCTTAAATTCCAAGCAACTTGAACTATAAGAGCTAGTACGTGCGACCTAGGGGTGTATTTTTTATATGAATTTCTTAAGTTTTTTCTGGATCATAGTAATTTATATTTTCTCTAAGGCGGAAACTCTTAGAATCATCTTTTTTTGCACTTACTGAAAAAAATTGATACAAGCAACTAAATTAAAAAAGCCAAACAAAATATTTGAACCAACAAATATTTGAACCGACCCGTAATTTTTTAAATCAACTTTTAGTTTGGTTTGAAAAATCGGTCACGCATATAACTTGATTGAAGAACAGAACTAAAGGGTGGTTTTCTGACTTAAAACAAAGCAGCTAAATAATAATATTCGACTTTCTGTTGTTTTTAATATTTTTTTTTAAACAATAATTTTGCAAAAAAAAAAATCATCAAAATCGGAGCAGAAGTAAAAACCATTATTGACTTTATGTATGTTGTTTTAATATGATGGAGCTAGATGCGGTTGGCGGTTTGTGGTATATTTTTTAATTTTTTGTTTGTAGAAATTTGTGCGGGGCTTATTGTAATTTTTTTGCGGGGTAATTGTAACAATCAAAAACTATAACTTCATTCAATTTATTAAAACTTAGTTTTGGGAACCACAGCGATAGACGTCCCTTATCTTGGCGGACACTTTTTGGCGGAATCAAATAATTTTGATATCTGAATTTGTAGCTAATTAAATGCTAATTTGTTGCTAAAACCAAAAATTTGTAGCTCGAGTACTTTTCGAGTTATTCAATTTTCCGCTAAAATAAGTCTGAAGTTAGCGGTAAAAATTTAAAATAATACTAATTATACTTTTTATTTGTAACCTGAATTTGTAGCTAATTAAATGCTAATTTGCTGCTCAAACCCCGATTTTGTAGCTCTAACGGTTTTTCAAATATTCAAAATTCTGCTAAAATAAGACTGAAGTTAGCGGACGAAAATATGAAAATCATAATTGTGTTAATGCCTAAAATTGTAGCTTTTTGAATGCTAATTTGTTGCGCAAAAATAAATTTTGTTATGGATAATTTTTACTTGCGATTATAGGTACTATAAGGCAAGTATTGGATTCGTGCAAAAAAAAAAATTTTGAGATAACAATCAAACATGATATTACGATGATAGAGAACACCAAAAAAGTGGGTGGCACAATTCTGTCTGTCTGTCTGTCTGTCTGTTCGTCTACAGCCTAAGCGGCTCGATCGATTTTCTTCAAAATTGGTACATAGTGGTTTTTGGTGATTATGTCCACACGTTTTTCATTTTTTTTTTAGAATCAAAAATAACGGTACCTGCCATACAATTTTTTTTAGCAATTTTACATAATCGTATTTTTCTCACAAACGGCTCGACAACTTTTCTTAAAAAAAATTCAATAAATTTATTTTAGTAAAGGCTTTCTTTTGGTGGAATACCATTTTTCAGAAATGGTTATTAATGGTACCTCCCAAAGAACCATTTTTTTGATTTTTGATTTTCTTCAAAACAGTACGACCGATTTCAATTATTTTGTTTACACAGAAGCTTCCAAAAAATATGAATAGTTTTGTGTACAAAAATTTTTGAAAAAATATTTTTTGGATTTTTAAAAAATGTTTCAAATTTTTTTTTGGAAAATCAAATATTTCGAAAACGACATAATCGATTTCTTTGAAACTCGGTATTTAAGACTTTTTTAGTACTTTCTAAAATATTTTTAGAAAAACTTTTACATTTATGAAAAAATAACGGTACCTTCCATACAAAAGTTAAAAAACCGCAAAGGAAAATATTTTTTTGCTTAAAAACGGCTCCTACGATTTTGATTAAACTTTTTGCATATACAGTACGATATACTACCAAAAATTATAAGAGTTTACACTTAGCAACTATTAATAGTACCTGTCATAGAACTTTTTTTTTTATTTTGAATTTTCTCGTTATCGGCTAAATGGATTTAGATGAATTTTTTTATATACAAAATGCAGATAAGATCAAATAATATTGAATATCAAAATTTTCAAAAAAAAAGTTTTCGGATTTTTAAAAAAAGTTTCAAATTTTTTTTTGAAAATTCGATATCTCAAAAACGGGTTGACAATTTTTTTTTCAAATTTTGTTTGTATATACACATAAATATACACTTCAGATTTGCATACCAAGATTGGTTCTTAAAAATGTTTTAAGAATTTTATATATAAAAAATTAATTTTTTTAAAAACCGCTCCAACGATTTTAAATTTTTTTTTCCCATACAATCGTATTCAATCAAGAATTAAGATGGCATTCTTTTTTTTAAACATCAAACTGTCAAAAGAGTTGTTTTATCCAATTTAAAAGTCGTATTTCATGCTTCTCTACATTTTTCTCTCATAATTTCTATGTTCTTACATACAATTTTCTTAAGCCCACAGTGTCTTGAACATAAGAGCAAGTACGTGCGACCCAGTCGTGCATTTTATTTATTTACAGTTAAGGTTAAAAAAGTGCATTTCCGGTTTCACTAACATAGGCTCGGAAAAATGCCAGCGGAATCTTAATAAAATAGATTTTCAATGTTTTTTTTTGCAAAAATGTGTAGCATATCCTATGCTAATTTATTGCTTTAACTAAAAATTTGTAGCTCTAACGGTTTTTTTGGTACTCAATTTCCCACTGGCTAGAAAGTTAGCTAAAAATCAAGCCCTTAAAATCTAAAAAAATGACAAAATCCAAAATTTTTGCTTGCCAAAATATTAAGACTCTTCTAACTAGATAAGTCATCAAACCGCGATTTTGTAGCTCGCTTGGTTTTTTTTGCATTCAATTTCCATTACATTAGCCCCTGTGTAACGGACAAAATTAAAAACAAAAATTAATTAAAATTTTTTTTATGTCAGAATTTGTAGCTTTTTAAATTAAAATTTGTTGCGCAAAAATTAATTTTGTACCTTGAATAGTTCGTTTTTTATTTGAAATTCAAACTCAAAAATGAGCATTTCCGGTTTCACTAACATAGGCTCGGAAAAATGCCAGCGGAATCTTAAAAAAAAAGATTTTCAATGTTTTTTTTTGCAAAAATGTGTAGCATATCCTAATTTGTTGCTCTAACTAAAAATTTGTAGCTCTAACGGTTTTTTTGGTACTCAATTTGGAAATTGATTGATGAATTAATTTGTTGCTCTAACTAAAAATTTGTAGCTCTAACGTTTTTTTTGGTACTCAATTTGGAAATTGAGTACCAAAATTTTTAGTTAAAGCAACAAATTAGCATAGGATATGCTTCACATTTTTGCAAAAAAAAAACATTAAAATCTATTTTTTTAAGATTCCGCTGGCATTTTTCCGAGCCTATGTTAGTGAAACCGGAAATGCCCTTTTTTAAACCTTAACTGTAAATAAAAAATTATCTATTAAAGATACAAAATTTATTTTTGTGCAACAAATTAGCATTCAAAAAGCTACAATTTTGGGCATTAACACAAATATGATTTTCATATTTTCGTCCGCTAACTTCAGTCTTATTTTAGCGGAATTTTGAATATTTGACGTCCCTTATCTTGGCGGACACTTTTTGGCGGAATCAAATAATTTTGATATCTGAATTTGTAGCCAATTAAATGCTAATTTGTTGCTCAAACCCCGATTTTGTAGCTCCAACGGTTTTTCAAATATTCAAAATTCCGCTAAAATAAGACTGAAGTTAGCGGACGAAAATATGAAAATCATAATTGTGTTAATGCCCAAAATTGTAGCTTTTTGAATGCTAATTTGTTGCACAAAAATAAATTTTGTATCTTTTATGGATAATTTTTTATACCATTTTTTGTACGGTTTTTTTGTGTTTTTTTTATACCATAGAGAAATGTTATAATTTTTCTCCAATTTCATATGGTTCTTCTTTTTCTTTGTACTTAGAGTAGAAAATTGGAGTTTATGTATTTAAAAAGCTTCTTTTGCGATCAAAGTTTTATTCTTTCTGAAAACTGGTTAGGAAATCTGCTGTTCGCTCTTGGTTTAATATTTTAATTGCCCATTATCCTATACTGATAATTAATTGCCCATTATCCTATACTGATAAGTATTTGAAAAGACCAAAAGCTTTTTAAGTGCAAAAGATTTCGATATCTTCAATTAGTGATCAAAACAAATCTAAATTTTGATTGTAAATGTGCTTTAAATTTAACAAAAGTATGAACTTCTCTTACTTACTTAATAAATTAAAAAAAAACGATAAAAATCAATAAAATATTCCAAGCCAGTCAGTTGGCTTGGAATATTTACCATCAAATAAATAAGTATAAAATTAATATTCCTTAACTAATATCTATTTCTAGTTTTAATAGAGAATAATTGTGGAAAGCCTAACTCGTCCGTTTAAATTTTTCGTTTAAAAGCATTAACGTTGCGATTTCATTGACATCTTCATTTCTGAAATAAAATTTTTCAAATCTTTGAGTACAGTTTTCTTTAAAAATTTCCACGACTTTCAGTTCTGTACTTGTCAATATCAAACTATACAGCCAAAAGTAATTCTGAATGGGATCTCTTAGCCCCTTCAACTAAAATCATGTCATGCCAATGCTAGAGAAATATATTTGAAAATAATTAAAAAAAAGATAAAGTAGGTAAATTAAATCCAGTTCTAATTTACGTGAACGAAAAGTGATTCCAACTATGTACCTACCAATGTAGACCGTCCAATTCTTGTAAAAGCAGTAAAACTAGATTTGTTATTAATTCGAATAAATTTATAATAATTATTAGATTTTAAAATTACCATATAAGAAAAACAAAATATTAGAAGTTTGTGATTACAGGTGGTAATGATTAAATACGTACATTTGTGATAGTTGAAAAAACACCATAAGGTAGATTTTCAATTGGGAAATCACTTCCTTCGGGAATGGTTATAAATGAACTCATTTTATGGAATTTTTTGTTGTGAATATATTTCTCATTAAACTCAGATACCGCGTAAAGAAAACACACTACGAACGATAAGACACTGATCGCACAGACATTCGATGGAGAACTAATTTCAAGCATTTCGCTGAGTTGTTCAGTTGCTCTTACTAAACGAATAAAGAGTAGAAATATTTTTTTGGATTTCTTGAAATCAGAGAACTTGTTTTATCAGTAAAAAATAAAAATAACTAATTTAATGTTGTCAGCATTACCAACACCGCAACAGCATACCGGTTAGTTACTCTCTTATTCCATAGACTCAAACAGGGTAGCCTCTATGTTTTTTTTGTTAGAATTATTCAAATTAAACCAGAATTCAATTGACATGAATATTTTTTTTTTAAATATGAATAAAGTAAAATTAAATTAGATATACCAGTGTAATAAATAAAAAAAAATATCAATTAAAATTAAAATTGGCAGAATAAATTTTACTGTAGCTCTTTGCCCAGGAAAATGTACAACAAAAAGGCCAGCCTGTGCTATAAATCCAAGTGAATATTTTTAAATGCGTTTTTTTTTTATTTTGGCATAGAAAAATACTTACGGAAAATTGCAATACCAAGTCGTGTGGCCATAAAAAGTTACACAAGATCAAATGTTCCAAAAAATTGTTTTTTTTTTTTTTTCATAAAACCTTTAAACAGTTAATGGAATCATATATTGCAAAATATATGATGTAAGGTTTGTCGTTGATAATGCGAAAAGGTTTAGGCAATTTTCTTCCCTCAATTACTTGGAACAAGACATCACCAATTCAAAATCACGAAAGTATCGGGTTTTCACCAAGGTATAGCTCGTTAACTATTTTTATTGTTCCGATTCAATTTGAAATAAAATATCCGGTTAATGTCCCTGCGACTCTGATGACAGGTCATCACTAATTTTTTTAATGTTTTGATGATGTTTTGACAAATATGTTGCTGTATCTCATTCATCGATGATGTGGTGGATCTCTGCCTTGAGCTCAGAAATAGTTTTTGGCTTATTCCCGAGATTTCACCCCATTCATGCCAGCCGTGAACTTCCAGTTGAGACAAATAGACAAGACAAGAACTCCGTTATTATAATATATATGTATGTTCCTGTAACGAATGCTGCTTACAGTCGCTGCAACTCCGCCCTCATTAAAAAAAAAGTAAAACCCAATCATTCCGTTTGAACAAAATCCGTACCAGGAAGTTGCTCATTGCGGATGCATCTATTTCTCATGGATCGCTTGGGTCCCTTATTCGACAATAGTCCACAGATTTTTTTATCGAAATCATTTGAACCGTTTTTGAGATGAATAAGATTTTCTTTAAGGTTTTTGGAGCTAAACAAAATCAATTTCCTCTCTAGGAAATCACCAAAAAACGTAATGTTCAAAATTTGAAGAACGTAAGAATACAGTCAATGCTGCGTTGGTAAAGTGATAACAAGGCCAGCAAAAATAGTGAAAGCTTTGATCCAAAATGTCAACGCAGCCACCCACGTAATGAAAGTATTGTGCGTTGACGATCACAAGACGAGACAACCTTGGGGCAGTTTTTATATAATTTTGACGTCAGAGAGACAACTCGTAGACCGTTAAAACGTAGCATTACAGTTAAACTGACAGCATGCGTCAGTCAATGTTGAATTAACAATTTTAGAATGTATTTTAATACATACACTCGATCCTGGATTAATTAACTGGACATTCTGTAATTTTAACAATGTTGACCTCTGTATAGTTTACATGTTGTACATAGATGGCACATGACGTACTGTAACTTCAACAATGCTTACGTCAAAAGTTTCAACGCAGCCGTCAACGCATTGATAGTATAAGTATTGTGCGTTGACTATCACAAGACGAGACAGCCTTGGGACAGAATTGGATGTTATTTTGACTTCAGAGAGACAACTCACTGACCGTTAAACAGTAGCTTTACTGTTAAACTGACAGCATGCGTCTGTCAATGTTGAATTAGCCCTTGTAAAGGATTATTAAAATTTTCTTGAAATCTTACTTTTTTGATCACAAGTTTTAATTTTATTATCCAATGGTCTTAACACTTTGACGAATCGAAAAATGGGTAGGTGGATAGTATGCCAATAATTAATTGTGATAAATTGAATTTAATCGTGCAATATTTTCTATGTTTTTTGTTTTATTTTCCTCGTTTCATTGAGATCATCGCCAAAGGGCTCATGGTAAAGTTCTGAGAACCTATTATATTTAAATTTTAATTGTTTGATAATTTGTCTTCAATTAGCCTTATGTGTGACAGTTTTAATATTGTCTTGTAATGTTTTCTATGTTTTTTCTTTTATTTCCTTAAATCGTATGAAGTAACATTCAAAAAGGGTTTAAAATTTATTATGGAACTGTTCATTGCTTTATTACGTTTTCACTGGGTGAAATGAGGTGATTTAATAATAAAAAAAAAAAAAAAAAAAAAAAAAAAAAAAAAAAAAAAAAAAAAAACATCGCCTGAAAAAATTAAATTTGTCACAACTTATTATTGACTATAATTAACGGCAAATTATTAAGCAATCAAATGTTAAGTTGTAGAAGTTTTTACCGCTGTTTCAAAAAAAAAACATAGAAAAACATAGAATTACCAATTCGAAAATGCCAAAACTTACTACCGACTAACTAACCATGAATTATTTAGCCGTACAACAATTGGTTTAAGCAGTGTTTACCACTTTTTGAACCCAAAAAACGAAGAAAACAATGTACGACCATTTCGAAACTGCCACAACTAACTAAGAACTAGTTAACGACAAATTAATAAGCCATAACTCATTTGGTATTAGCAGTGTTTACCCCTTTTTAGGTGATGCTTTGTATACTTGATATCAAGCTTGCAAAGAACCTACAAAATCATAGAAAACATTGCACGATCAAAATAATTTTTTCACAACTTATTAAAACTTACTAACAGCAAATTACTAATCCATAAAACATTAAGTATCAGAAGTTCTTACCGCTTTTCAAGTTATGTCAAGTTATTAGGCACCCAAAAAACATAGAAAACATTGAACGACAAATTCGAAACTGTCACTAATTGTCAACTTATCAACGACTAGTACACGAAGAACTACCCACCTACCCAAAAACATATATAAAACATCGCACGACAAAACTGATTTTCCCACCTACCCAAAAACATATTGAAAACATCGCATGTTTTCACTATTGATTTTTCACAAATAATTAACCACTAATTAACAGCAAATTATTAAGCACTTAAATATTCAATTTTAGAAGTTTTTACCACTTAAAAAAAAAACATAGAAAACATAGAACGCCAAAAATTCGAGACTCTCGCAACTTATTAGAGAATAGTTAGTGAAACTAATCCATTTTTCGATCCGTGAGTGATTTGCCAACTTGATATCAAGTAAGCAAGACACCAAAAAACATAGAAAACATTGAACGTCAAATTCATTACTACCAAAACTTAGTTAACAATTAATTGCCGGAAAATTATCAATCTACTCATTTTCCCATTCGTCAAAGTTGCTTTGCTAACTTGACACGCATCAGTTAGTTCACATTTTCTTGGAAATTTCGGTTTTTAAATGTACCTAAGAATAATTTATATTAAAACTTAAAGGGGCAGATGCATAGATGTTGTCTAAGCTGTTGCTAAGCAAATATGGAGGTTATGATATGGAAATTTTATCAGGTAAGCTCCAGTTTTGTCTAAGCAACAGCTTAAACAACATCTATGAATTTGCCCCATAAAATCTATAAACTCTCTTCATTATGGCAAACAACCCCCACAAAATGCACACCAATGCTGTTTTGTTGCTATAAAACAAAGTTGTTATTGATTTGCCTCTACTATCCACTGGAACAGAAAAGAGTGACTATACGAATACGAATCTTTGGCAAAGTGGCGTCACAATGACAGATGCGCAGAAGCTATTTTCATATTATTTAATCGGGCACTTGTTTCAAAACATACACTTTCCAGCTGAATCTAAATTTTTATAAATACGTTTTAAATTAAATCTTTATAAAAAAGGTTTTCTAGAACGAGATTTAAGGTATTTAAAAAGATTTCTATATTCAAGTGAGCTTCTTAAGTGTTTAAATATGAACAATTTCATCCGAATGGGATACAACTATCTTAAAGATTCAACTTTCATCTTAGTAAGACTGTAAGGTATCTGCTAAAAATGTGTCTTACTCATAATATTAAAGGGGGAAAACGACAGACGAAAACGACGACAACGACGACGAAGTTAAATCACTACCGGACTATCTGGCTCTGGCAGTTGAATATACTTCGTTGTTCGCCTTCGCACAAAATAATGTTAGCGCCGCCGGGTTAATAAATTATTTATTTATATTTTTTGTTGTACCTTCTTACTACTACAACATTCCATAAATGCATTTTGGAATAAAATTTAAAAAAAAAAGATACATTTCGTGTGATTGTAGGAGGTTTTCATTAAAAGTTTTCTCCAAAATAAAAACATAAACTGAAAAAAATCAGAATTTTCACAGAAGAGAAAAAATAAAATCGGTGCGTACATTCATATTACTACACTGGAAAAATCAATTTTCAAGTTTGTGTATCTTACGGATGCAAAAAAAAAGAAGGAACCAATATTCCTATGTGTGTTGTGTTGTGGTTGCAATTTCTAAGAGTTTTTTTGTACTCTTCTTGTTTAATTAAAAATGTTTAATAAAAAAAAGTCCTTCAGTGTGCACTTTCGAAGATAAGAAGTCTAGTTTTATGGCTCCATCGACCTATATAATCGCTTAAGACTTTTCTATTGTTTTTTGCTGATCAATCTGTAGAATGACACATACCTAAACCTACCTATACCTACCATCTATTATATTTCTGTCAAGTATTGTTTGTGTTATCAAAATGCTAATTTTTTTTTGTATAATATATTGAATGAGTTTTGTGTTAAGCCTTAAAGCAGTTTAAGCCAAACGTAACGAAGAGGGGGAAGTCACATTTATCGACTGGAGCCGGGCGAATAGTCAATTAGTTGATTGTTATGTTCTTATCTGTATGGAATATTAAGTGCTACATAACAAAAAAAAAATATCAAATAAATAATGTGTACACATTTTGCAGTCAACTTTTAGCAAATAAATAATAATAATAATAATAATAATAAAATTAAATAAAGTAAAAAAAATTAACGACAAGAATGCCAGAATAGGACTTTTGTACCCCTAATCGGTGTGTGTTCGTTGGTTGAACTTTTGAGTGGAAAAAGACTGTTTAGATAGACTTTGGTGAACTATGGATGGCGAACGCTCATTGCAAATTAAAATGCAGCCTGGTGCTGTTTTTATTATGTTCAAGTGTTTTTTTTTTTTCTTGCACTATTATAAACGTCTGCATTTCTAGGATTGTTTTTGTTGTTGGTGTTGCTGTATTTTCTATGATATCTTTGTATATTTATAGGGAGGTAATGGAGTTGTAGATAGGTATGTCTTCTACCATTTTGAAGGAATAATTGGTCTGATGTGGTGTTTGTGGATGACTTTTAGCATTATAGCTCATGCACTTAGGAAAACACTCAAGAAAACCTTGACATAACTTGCCAGAATGAGACTTTGTGTATCTTCTTCACCTGTTTTCTGTGCTTTTTTTTTTAAATGGAATGTCTGAGTGGATGCATTTTTGATTTGGAAAATTCTTTAGTTAAAAATGAGTGGGAAAAGTGCTTGGTTGTTGTGAATGGTTTTCATTTATTTGAAAGTATGTAGGTACCTATGAGTAGGTACATTTTTATAAAGATTACCATCTACCTCCTTTCGTTTGCAAGTTTAAGGGTTAGTGAATTTTGGTTACACATTTCCGTACACAGGCTACAAGGGAAATGTCACAAAAAATTAAAATACATACCTATAGGAATTTGAGAAATACAAAGGGTGTTTCAACTGCAGGTTTCACTATAAATCATTCAATTGCAATTCGTTTTTAAAAGTAGCGATCTAGTACCTAGTAAGTTCTAACCTTGTTGGATATACCTAGTTCACAGTTATTTTTTCTTTCAAAAAATCTATTTAAGTTGAACTGAATTTAATTCAAATTGCGTATGACAAAGACCATCGCCAGACGAAACGCCAATTTTTATCACTAAAGGCTATTAAAATATATTAGACCAAGAGCCGACAGCAAATTTCGGGAGTGGAGGTATAACCAAAATCGGAGTATGAGGGATTATAGGTACATGTATCGTGATTTGGAATATGAAAGTCTGGCAGGTTTTGTTTTCAGCCTTTGGTGGGGGTGGGGGTTTAAAAGCCGCGTAGTTTCCTATATATATGGTAGGGTCATTAGAACTTCAATTCACTTTTAAAAATTAGATATGATGCTCTGTCATTTTCCCTAAGTTTCAAGACTTTTATCTTGGTAATCCGATAAATGGCTTGGGGTCACGAAATGAAAATGGCGATTTGCTGGTCGATTTTTGTAACGCTAATCGTCTTGTACTGGGTGGGACTGTGTTTAAACATAAGACTTGCAACAAAATCACCTGGGGGTCAATTCCCGATCTGTGAAATTGTGAAATGATAAAAAAATTATCATTTCAGTTTTCACAGGGATTTTTCATTTTATCATTTCATGAACTCGTCTTTTGCGATTCTCGAACTCATATGATAAGTGGCTGTCAAAAATTGTACTAAACAGTGCTAAATGATAAATCCTGTCAGTTGTCTGTCATTGTTGATGTGTTTTTTTTTTTTTGTGAAAAGAAAATTATTATATTTCTATTTGTTAAAGAGCCATGTCCGGAATAATAATTCGAATAATTATTAATAATAGACGCCGAACTGAACAAAGGTATAAACTTTTATTGAATTGCTTTGTTTTGTAAGAGAATTATAAAAATATTTTCGTTTCCTAGAAATAATCTGAGGATATTGCGGCGTTCCCTTCGAGATGGACAGAATCCATTCGAAGTTACAACGGAGGAGCACTTTATTGAGCTTTATAGATTCCCTAAACATCTATGCATGGATTTAATAGAGGAATTGAAACCATTTCTTAGTAGCACTCAACGAAGCAATGCGCTTCCATGTCATGTGAAGGTTTTGAGTGCTTTGAGATTTTTCGCCACGGGTAGTTTTCAACGTGCTGTTGGCCAGGATTCGTTGTCATCTTTGTCTCAGACTTCAGTGAGTCGCTGTGTTACAGAAATTTCAAGGGCGTTAAATAGAATATCAATAAGATATGTGAAATTTCCTACGAGGGATGAATTTCCTGGTATAAAGGCAAAATTCTACGAAAAGTTTGGCTTTCCCGGTGTAATTGGATTAGTGGATGGGACGCACATAAAAGTGTCAGCTCCTAGGAGTGAAATAGAACATGTTTTCTATTGCAGAAAAGGCGGGCATTCAATGAATGTTCAAATTGTTTGTGGAGCGGATTTCATTATATTTAGTGCTAATGCACAATACGGAGGAACAGCCCACGATGCCTACGTTTGGCGGCGTTCAAGAGTTAAATCTACCCTTGAACAACTGTATGATGAAGGAGAACGAAACTTTTGGCTGCTAGGGGATAGTGGTTATCCTTTGCAACCATGGCTTCTGACTCCAATTCTTTCAACTAACTCGGAGGCAGAGAACCGGTACAACGCAACTCACAAGCAAACAAGAGCTCTCGTGGAACGATGCATAGGTATCCTTAAAAGCAGATTCCGCTGCCTGGCTAAGGAAAGAGTACTTTTCTACTGCCCAGCTAAGGCAGGAGTCATAATCAATGCTTGTGTTGTGCTTCACAATTCATTGGTTAGAGCCAGAGTTCCATTTTTGGAGGATGTCGACCTGGAAAATGATTTCGAAATTGATTTTAGTGACGTAGATGATCGACACTCTACTTCAAATCAAATTCTTCAAGAAGGTAGGCGCACACAAAGCAGAATTGTTGCCCAAGCATTTACAAATTCCTAGAAACAAGCATAAGCAAATAATGCAAAATTGTAATAAATAAATAATAATTAAATAATACAAAAAGACATTTTGTTTATTATTTTTTATTTATTTAATTCTTTAAGAATTTCGTCCAACGTTTTTTTTATTTCTTTTTGGATATTGTTATTCTCTTCCATTATTTGAATTTTTTTTTCTTCTAATTTTAGTTTTTTTGTTTCAATGTCTTGATAAATTTTTAATGCTTCGTCGGTTGAGGTAGAAAGGCTCTTCCTTTTTTTTTGGACTTTCCTTTGGGCAGTGGAAGTTTGTGCTTCGAATGTTTCTACAATCACTTCATGGGGGCGAGATGTGCTCGCTTCATCAGCGTACGGATTAAGGAAGATCATGTCATTCGTGTCCTCTGCTTCGAAAATGGTTTCAGTCTTAAAATAAAAAATATTGAAAAACGTAAGTACTTAATATGTGTATGAAGATCGATTCTTACCATGGTTTCTTCGAAGCCCATCTCGCCCACAGAAGCCGAAACTCCTTCCACTGCCATAGGAGAAATAATGTTTATTATCCTCTTATCAATTTCCGAAAGTTCCTTCATTGGCAGGAGACCATTGACGCCGCTTTTATTTTTAAGTTCCTTGATGGCGCAGTCTTTGCTCCGTACACCAATTCTATCAAAAAGAAAGTTATTAAATTAACTATGATCACTTATGAAACTAATGTTGTGGACTTTTTATGTTGTCGCAGGGAAATCGATTGGCGGTGGGTGGAGGAGGAAGGAAAAAAGATGGAAATACGTGAATGTTTTTGAATCTGTGCGAAACCGGTATGGATATGTAGATATATACATACATACCTTGTATTATGTATGTAGGAAGAAAGATGAGTAGCATGTTGCCAAATATATATCAAAGGAAAGGGATAAGTAAACAAGAAAAAAGAATGTTTGTTGGAAGAAAATTAAAAATGTTGATTAAAATTACACATTTTTCGATAAGGATTTGGTACTAAATTTATTCTTGTTTTGTTTTAAATGGAAGGGAAATATTAATATGGGAATTTTTCTCTTCATTTGTGCAAAACGGAAATGTATGGAGGTGTATTAAGTTTGGTATAACTCACGTGAGGTCTTTCCAATACTTCCGCCATTTCACTCCATCCTTTATTGTTCCACCTAAGCCATTAAGCTGCATACTAAGGTTTGTCCATTCTCTATCCCGGGAATGGGCGCCGTCAGCTGTTGTAAATCTGTAAATTGAAATTGATTGTTATGTATTTACTCGTAGTAACAAAAATAGCAAAAGTGATTATATTTCTATGTTAATATTATGATAACTTACTTGTCATGGGCCAAATCCGGTCTTTCTTCAAGAAATTGGATTAAATATAATTTTTGGCACTCAGAAGCCCTTGCACCGCGTTTATTTATATTAGCCATCTTTCTCCTTTCACGACTTTTCATGCAATGAGTTGACTGTGATAAAAAATTTATCATATGAAAACATTTTGACATTTGTTTTCATTTTTTCACACTTCGAGAATCGAATTTGGCGTGAAGACGTTATCATATTTATCACTTCACAGTTTCACAGATCGAGAATTGACCCCCTGGGTACATCCGGATGGTCAAACTGAAATTGACCACATCATGATTCAGCAGCGATGAGCAACGTCAATCACAGGGTGCAGGAAGGAATTCGAAGTTCAATACAAATGCTTTAAGTGATCCCAACATATGTCGTAACTTTGTCACCAACCTTAACGACAGAGCCTCGTCATTAAACGGAATCCAGAATTCAACAATTGATGAGATGTGGGGTGATATAAAAAGTGTTTTTATGGATGCTGGATCCGAAACTGTACCCAAGCAGTCGAGAGTTAGAGACTCTTGGATATCCCAAGACACCTGGGATAAAATCGAGCTTCGCAAATCGTTGAAGATGCAAATAAATGCCGAAGCGGATGCTCAACGAAAGGCTGAATTGCGAAGAGAGTATCGCTTAGCACATAAGATGGTCTATCGCTGTGTGAGACGTGACAAGAGGGTTAGGTTAGACGGTCTCGCAGAAAATGCGGAAAACGCTGCAAGAAGAGGAGATATGAGGGAATTGTACCAAATATCGAAGGAAGTTGTCGGGAAGAAAAGCAACACCAATCATCCTGTAATGGATGTGGATGGTACACTTTTGGTATCAATCGAGGATCAGCTGCGCAGGTGGAAGGATCACTTTTGTGCCTTGCTTAATGAGGATACTGTCGAGCAGAGTGCTGAAGTGCCCCAGCTTAACGAGATGCGTAGATTATATAGAGGTATTGACATCGAACCCTCTACAGCACTGGAAATTCAATCTTCGATAAATCTTCTCAAAAACAACAAAGCAGCTGGACTTGACGGTATACCAGCCGAGTTCCTGAAAGCTGACCCTGTCAGAACGGCTAGTATTCTACACCCGTTGATACAAGCTGTGTGGGAAAATTAAATCTATCCCAGCGACTGGAAGGATGGTGTAATTGTTAAGTTGCCAAAGAAAGGTGATCTTAAGAATTGCAACAATTGGCGAGGTATTACAGTTTTGTCCGTTATTCCAAAATTAATGGCAACTATCATTCTGGAGCGGATAAAGGATAGAATCGAGTCTACACTCAAGAGGCATCAAGCTGGTTTCCGGAGTGGGCGGTCTTGTGTCGACCATATCAACACTCTGCGTATCGTTCTTGAGCAAACTGCGGAGTTTCAATTACCGCTTTACCTCATGTTCGTGGATTTTGAGAAGGCCTTTGACCGAGTCAACCGTGAATGTATATGGAGATCACTTCTTGGTAGAGGAATTCCCCCAAAAATTGTTGCCATTATAAGAGAGTCCTATAACAACGCAAGATGCTTTGTTTTACACAATGGGCAGCTATCCGACTCTTTCGAAGTGTGGCAGGGTGTGAGACAGGGAGATGTTCTATCGCCAATTCTCTTTCTACTGGCGATTGACGATGCTTTGACGGCCAGCGTTGGAACAGCAGAGAGGCAGGGCATTCAATAGAGACCGTTTGAAAGGCTTAGCCACTTAGACTATGCCGACGATATATGTCTCTTGGCAAGTAACATCAGCGGGCTGAACGGGATGTGTCAAGCTCTGAAGGTAAAAGGAGAGGCGAGTGGTCTTAAAATAAATAGCAAAAAGACAAAAATAATGCTCACAGGCCGCTCCACACATCAGCGTATTTTAATACAGGAGACGCCAGTTGAAGAGGTTGAACAATTTAACTACCTTGGAAGTATTGTTTCAGCAAATGGTGGTACTGATCTGGACGTTCAAAGTAGAATAAATAAAGCTCGCGCAGCCTTCGGTTCTCTCTCCCAAATTTGGAAATCATGTCAAATCTCCTTGCGCACAAAGTTGAGATTCTTCGAATCCAATGTCAAATCCGTGCTGTTATATGCTTGCGAAACCTGGAAAGTCACGACTACCATCTCAAAGAAATTGCAGGCTTTTGTGAACCGTTGTCTACGCCATATTCTAAAAATTCGCTGGCCACAAATTATATCAAACGAGGAATTGTGGCGCAGGACAAGTCAAGAGCGGCTGGACGTTGACATAAGAAAGCGTAAATGGCAATGGATTGGTCACACACTGAGGAAACCAAACGATGAAATTGCAAAGCAGTCATTTGAATGGAATCCTCAGGGTGCACGGCGGGTTGGAAGACCAAGAACAACATGGAAATCAACAGTTCTAGCAGAAGCAGACTCCCAGAGAAAGACGTGGCCATAGTTAAAATATCTATCTGCAGACCGTGAAGGATGGAAACGATTTGTTGGCGCCCTATGCCCCAACCGGGGTTACAGGACTTAATGATGAATCCGATAAATAGGACCCATTATTTTACCTTTTTAAGCAAACCTTATTGGCATTTTTGTGGAGACTTTATTTGTTGATTTTTGTTTTGTTGAAAATCTCCAAAAAAGGGATGATAAGGTTCACGTAAAATGGTTATATCTTGAGTTCTATTAATCGGACCGTCAAGATTGTGGTGTTTATGCTTAGGAAAAATGACAGGAAATCATATCTAATTTTCTTAAAGTAAATAAAAGAGGTTATAACCCTGAAAATAAATCAGGGGATCTAGCATTTTATAACCTCCCACCCCTCCCAAAGGCTGAAAACAAAACCTGCCAGACTTTGGTATTTGATATCACGATACATGTACCTATAATCCCTCATACTCCGATTATTGGTTGTACCTCCACTCCCAAAATTTGCTGTCGGCTCTTAGACTATATGTATTTTGAATCAATAATTCAACAAGTTCAATTCTAAATGCTAAGTCTTTTTTACTTGGCTGATTTATTTCAGTAGTAGCATTGAATAATTACAATTAGTAGCATTGAATAATTACAATTATACGCTACGGTGAACTTCTCTCATCTTCATGCGATATGCAGTCTCTAGCTCGTTTCTGCCTGCTGCTGGAGTTGCTGCAATGAGAGCCTTGAGCGGTTTTCTTTCTTCGATCCTAGCCCAAGTTTCTTCGGAAAGCCATCAGGCACTATTTTTTCCTTCCGACCGACCGACTATACTTTCAGCACCTGATATGAAAACATTTTTCACAGCACACCAATGGTTTTCGATGGAGGTGGTCTCCGTGCTACTGATTGCTCTCAATCCTTGTGAAAGGTGGTCCCCTTGTTGTTGGCGGACTGCGGGATCCTTAAGTCTATCGGTGTTGTACTTAGGCATTTAGGTGTTTTCTTGGGATCTCCGAACTGCAGCTGTTCGTAATCTTATGGTGGTCCCGGGCAATTCCCATGTCTGCACCTCTTCTGTTTCTAACGTCCTGGAGATTGCTTCTAAATTGCCGACTGATCGCGAAGTGATCAATTTGGTTGGAAGTCTGTCCGTCGATACCCAACTGATTTTGTGGCACGTTTTGTGCTCAAACTTGGTTCCTCCTATAGCAAGGCGGTTGGCGTTACAAAAATCAACAAAACGTTTGCCATTGTCGTTCCGGTTTCCAACACTATGCTTTCCCATTACATGCCTAAGCCCATCATTGTCATTGCCAACCTTGGCATTCAAGTCTCCCATTACCATTATGATGTCTCCACGTGGTGTACTATCATAAACAGCACTCAGCCAATTATAATAGGCCTCCTTCTCCTCGACTGAAGAGATCTCCGTTGGGGCGCGCGTAACACTGTATGATGGTGATGCGACGTACTCTAGTCCGGAATCTGGCTTTTATGATCCTGTCATCTAAGGGCTCCCAGAAAATTAAGCTCTTAAGAGCTGTTTTAGAAAGCAGCAATCCGACGCCAGATTCACGGTTACTTCCAGGTGCCTTTCCGGAGTAAAGAAGTACAGTGTTACGAGTTGGTGACTTATATATATATTATATTTCCCCGAGCCCAACCATCTAACTTCACTGATCCCTAAGATGTCCATCTTGTATCGCATGAAATCCTTCTCTAATTGGAGGAATCTGGCATTTTGAGGACCTTCACTTCCGTTGTCGAGAATAAGCGTCTTCACATTCCAGAAACCAATCTTTGTCCGGGTACAATAGCCAAAAGTCGTCAACATGTTATCGTTCCTTATCCGAGGCGTAGTGTCGGTTTCGTTAGCGGAATTGATTTCAGTTTCGAAGAATGCTAGCCTCCGACACCTATCCTAGAAAGCTAAGCCTTTTGCACTTGTAATTTTAGCCTATTTACGTATATAGGGATACGCAAATAGTTGCCCGGGGATCACCACGAGGAGGTAAAACAAGCATTTCACCGTGACTGATTGTTGCGCTACTGGCCCAGACCAAGTTCTGGGCAGTCAATAGTTTCCCGATGCAGGTCCCCAGAATTTTGTAGAAAGTTATACAAAATATAAACAGTTTTTTTACCAAAATTTTCAAAAAATTTTTTGGATTTTTAAAAATTGTTAAATTTTTTTTGAAAATCAAATATTTTAAAAACTACGAGTACATGTTTTTTCTTTGAAACTTGGTATTAAAGGGTTTTTAAACATTTTAAAGGATATTTTAAGAAAAAATGTACATATATATATGAAGAAAATAAGGGTACCTTCCATACAAATGTATACCGCAAATCTCACAAAAAAAAGCAATAGGATTACCAACTGCTAATTAATATTTTTAGTAAAAATAATGATCACCACAATAATTTCAATCTATCTTTTTCCACGCAACCAAAAGGTTAGATAATAGGTGCGTTCCTTTTTTAAGTTATTCCCAGTAGGCCTTCTCCTTTTTATACAGAAGAAACATTTGCTGTTTTTTTTATAGGATTCTGTGTTGTTTTTATCAAGCTCATAAAATTTGTTCAACGACATCCTGATGCTTCTTCTCTAGGTCGAAGTACAGACAATAAAGAACTATTATCTTAAACTGTATAGAAGCTTAAGGTGTTCCCTATTACATCGTTTGATTAAATCTCGAGCTATGTTTTTTTTAGATCCAACACATGACCATGTTGAAATAAAAGGATTGAACTCATTTTAACATTGAAATAGAAGTAAAATAAAATGATTAACATATTGATGTCAGGTTAAAAATACCCCAAATTGACGTTTGGCACTAGTTTTTTGCGTAGCGAGTTGACCCAGTGGTTGAGTGCTATCTCCGTGTGTGGAAGGTTCTCAGTTCAAAACTTAGTAAGTATTAGAAAGTATTTTTAAAATAAAAAAGAAATTATATAAACATACCGTTTCTTACTATTATGTGTAGATCCTTGCAAAAAAAGTTTTAAAAAAAGGGTTTAAACTTTAATGTGAAACAAATCCCTCGGAATCCAATCTACTCAAATAGTAAAATTTTGAAAAAAGCGCAAGTAGGCGCAAGTTTTTATTAATTTTCCTACAAGAAGACATATATTTTCCATGAAAGTGAGACTAAATTCATAAACATGTAATGACATGTTCACAGTTAGAATTCTAAAAAAAAAATACAAATAATTTTTTTTCGCGATGAAAAAAAACTATTTTAGTGTCACGGGATCAAAGGACTAACGTGATCATTATACACTCAATATTATCAAAACTATAATGTTTTCGTACATTTTGGGTATCCAACTATACAATCCAACAGTTTTTTTCCACTGCCCCGCAATTTTTTTTTTGCACTTTCTGCCAAGAATTCATGCATTTGGCCTCTGTGTGCGACGTCAATGGGCTCAGGTCGATCGAGAGGAACATCTGCTAGGGATGACCGATTTTTGGTGCTTCAAAGCTTTCGAGATCGTCACCAAACAGCTGTTGAGTTGTCGCACAGACTTCGAACAGTTGGAGGGACAGCTGTAAATGCACAAACGGTGTGGCGGCAATTTGTGGAGAGTGGCCTGAGAGGAGTGGCCTGAGAGCAAGAAGACCTGCTCGCGTGCCGATTGTACGATATAGTACAAGTGACGTCGGATAGAATTTGCTCGCCTTCACCAAGATTGGACCGAAAACTATTTGCTTTCATAGGACCTGCAAGTGAAGGTCTTATAATAACTTGTTTTGTTGAGCAATATTTTGTCTTTTAAAGGCCTTATTAAACAAACTGTTCAACAGATGCTATTTGATTGTATACTTGTGATGAAAAGTTTTCAGTGAATCAAATAGCCAAAATGACTTACATAAGGCCTGTTTTAGTTACTATACCAGCCAGATAATAGTGGCTCTGGACCTTTGGCACCTCATTTATGGGAAATATGAAACAAGAAATTGCCATCTAATTGGTGAGAAAAGGTCAATTAGTCCAAGAAATTGGTCTGCCCTAGATTGTTATTAAGGCTTAAAGTTTATCAAGGTCACGCAAAGTCCATGCCGGTTTTTGGCATCTCATTTGTGGGAAAATTTTCAAAAAATGTATACCATCCGAAATATCTCTAGATCTTTATAAAAGGTCAGAGAATCAGTAATTGGTCAGCTATTTTATTTTATTTTATTTTATTTTATTTTATTTTATTTTATTTTATTTTATTTTATTTTATTTTATTT